>CAWUFW010002777.1:1200000-1800000 GCA_963921515.1 Calotriton arnoldi | reverse complement strand
CGAATTTTTTGCATGCGGTTTTATCTTATTATCTCTTTCTTTATGTCACACTAATGTTTCCCATTTCACTCTTTGATTCCTTAATGCAAAACGCCTGATGCTATGACCTGATGCAATGCATTTTTAAATCCAATTTCTTTTGGTATTATTTGATACATTCCTTGTGCCCAAACTGTGCCTCACCTGATACTATCCCTATGTATGTCACTCTCTATGCTTATTTATACGAACATGCCCACTTCCGTCACTCTACTGTCTATTGGTTGCTTTTCTGTCTCTCGTACTCACTTCTACTGCTCCCTCTGACCTGTCCTCTCCATTTCCCATCTTCTTCTGATCTCTCTTTCACACTTTACCCCTCATCCTACTCTCTTTTTCTCATATCACATTGTTTATATCACTCGTATGATCACCAATGTTGGTGTTCATACTGTTTCCTACTGTTTTTTTACTTTATATCCTGATTATCTCCGATGTACGTTCTCTTTCCCTATTGTTATTATGTTAAAAAAATTCCCACCACATTCTATTAAATATTTGTTTGTTATAACCTCTGTACACTTTAACTTTACGCTCGACCTTTTAACTGTACAGCCCTGAAGAAGCCACAGGCCGGATGGCCATGTAAAGGGGGCGAAACACGTGTTGGCTGTCTTTCTTTTCATGTTCTTCTTTGTCAGAAGCTCTAAAATGAGCTACAAAACGTTCACATAAAGAATTTTCACTATGAACCCAGCGTATTGGAATTTGTTCTGAAATACTGGATTATCTCTACTTGTCCTGACTTCTTTTTTGGAACACTAAGTTATTCGTTTAATACATTAATTACCAAATTACATAAATTGCTTTTTTTTTGGTCTCCTCTCTACCTATCCTGGTGGGGTAGGTTAGACACGATTAAAATGTTGATTGTTCCCCATGTCCTTTACACATTATCCATGTTACTTTTTCGGATTCCCGTTTCATATTTTTCTAAAATTAATTCTATTTGTATGAAATTTTTATGGAATAACAAACATCCTCGTATTGGCCTTATGAAACTTAAACGTCCCAAATCTGAAGGTGGTGTCCGCTTCCCTGATTTTAAACTTTATCACTCTGCATTTTTAATTAGACAGTATTTTGCCTTAATTCATGATTTTGCTGATGAACCTGTACCCCGCTGGATTACATTTGAATGCTCCTTATTGAAGGACTTTTCTTTCAAGAATATAATCTTTATGTCTAACTGCACTTTCATATCAAATAATCCTATTTTGAAATTCTCTCAACAATTATTGTATAATACTTTTTCAGCTGGTTTTGACTCATACCAATGTTTTTTATCCTCTACTATTTGGTATAATACATTTATTAAATTCAGACGTAAATCGTTCTACTACAAGCATTGGAAGGAGAAGGGAATTTTGTTTATTCATCAGTTGGTTTCTCAGAATTCTGTTATTCCCTTTTCCCAACTACAGTCTCAGTATGATTTACCTAACTCGTTTCTTCATGAATACCTTTTATTATCAGATGCATTACAGTCCTATTTAACAATTAATAATTTCCCCTAACTTCTCCTTCACTTATCCCAACCACTCCCATTTATAGTATTGCTCATGACCTCAGACCTAAAGCTGCTTCTATTTATAAGATGCTGTTGACACCTGTTCCTGCACGGTCTAAATCACATACGGAATTACTTTGGGAAGCAGAATTATCCGTATCTCTTCCTATTCCCTCATGGGATAAATTTTGGCTTAAATTATTTAGAACCTCTGGTGCTGCCCGCATCACTCAATCTCTATATTTTATTTACAGTAGAGCTCTCATTACTCCTGTATGTATATCCAAGTTTTCCCCGTCCTCCTCTTCCCTTTGTTGGTCATGTTCTAAGTCCACTGGGACCTTGATTCACCAATTATATGAATGTCCTAATGTATTTAAATTTTGGCAATCTATTTGGTCGAAATGCATGAGAATATTTCAATGTAATATTCCATTATTAGTGCAAAATGTTTTTTTGGGTACTGCCTCACCGGCTTTTGATGTTTCTTCTCCTAATTCTTTGTTGCTGGATCTTTTTATTGCCCTAGCATTTAAAGTAATTTTGTCTTGCTGGAAAGATAATTCTAAACTATCTTCGTTAACATGGTGGAATTATATTTGTGATGAACACAGAATTGCTAATGTTTCTGCTCTTTCCTTATCTCAGAAAATTAAATCTGATCTACTGTGGTTACCTTTTACTTCCTTCCTCTCCTCAGATGCACCTGCATCTTAGTTGGTATCTTAATCTTTTTATATTTTTTCTCTTTCCTTTTTATATATTTATTTCTTATTTTGTGCCTTGCTCTTTCCTTTCCTCTTTTTTTTCTTTCTTTTTTCTTTTCTCTTTTTTCTTAAACCATTCACACACGTTTTTTCCATATATTATGGTTATATCATATTTGTAAAGTGTTCATTTGTTTGATAATGTTTTTCTCTCTCTAAAAATTCAATAAAAATTATTAAACAAAAAAATATTTAGAGATTCCATCTTGGGGAGGCGGGGTTCTCTGTGCCTTGAGTGGAAGTAGGTCTAGGGGTCAGGACCCCTGACCTTACCTTAAACACAGTTCTATGTCTAGGACTCTCTTGGCTGAGTGGAAGTACATGAATCTAGAGTATGAGCTTTCTGTTCTGACTGAAAGTGGATTTCTGAGTCTGATGCCCTCTGACCTGAAGAGAAGAGCAGCCGCGGCCGGTGCAAGTAAGAGTGGTGGGGCCCGGTGGGGAGAGATTTTGACGGACGATGACAAGGGAAAATGAATTATTTATTTAATTTTCCCTCGTCATCGTCTGTCGAAATCGCCCCCACCGGGCCCCACTGCCCTACCGCTCTTACCTGCATTAGCCGCGCCTGGAGAAGAGGGCAGTAGACCTTGATGTCTTCTGGCCTAAAGTGATGGTGATACCAGATTTAGACCCTATTACCTTACTTAAAGGAGGTTTCTGGGTCTGGGCTCTTTGGCCTGAAGAGAAGAGGACTGCAGAACTTGAGGTCTTCTGACCTAAAGTGATGGTGATACCAGAATCAGACCCTATCCCCTTACTTAAAGCAGGTTGCTGAGTCGGGGCTCTTTGGCCTGCATGGAAGCACATAGCATCCTTGGGCAGTGGAATATATGTGCCCGCATCTTTCTATAACCTTCGTACTGCACACAGGCAGATATATCTCAATAGACCACTGCTACTAGAAAGCTGCTACAGTGATTCACATGTGAACTCTACTGCTGGTCACCCTTCCTGTAGTTCTAGATGTTTCCAGCCAATTGACTCTCTGGGATGCATCATGTCTGACTGGTGGGTGTTTTACTGGGTCATTTCCGTGCTTAGGCTGGACAGGAGCAACTCTCGAGCACACAAGGTTGTTAGATTCCTCATGTTTGAAAGATGCAGAGTCAAGAACACTTCATTGCTGTGCTGCCTACTACCTTTTAGGTTCAAGAGAGGTCGACGCTCAAAGATACTTGGGACAAATTATTTGTTTGTTCTCCTAGACCAAGATGCCTAATGTTTCCACTGTCTTGTTGAAATTCAGAATTACACACGCAAAATGTATGTTTGCCATTCTTCTGCAATCTTGAACAATCTCTAAAGGCTTCTAATCCCCTCGGAAAATAAAGATTTCACAAAGTTCATAAGAATTCTACACATTGCTAATTACTAAAAGCAACAAAAAATATTAAAAACAATGAATTTGTGTTTAGAAAATGTAGGCATCTGAAATCCTATTGTGAAAAAAAACACTGGATTTCGCATTGTGTGAACCTTCTAAGGTAAAACACACAAGTTCTGCTTTCTGGAGTGGCGCAGATATCAACCAGTACACATTCTATAAACGTCTGTAGTTGTCAGAGGGTTTGTAAAGACGATCAGTACAGCCCCACCAACATTGGAATAACGTTGTACAACTGACCTTTCACTTCCAATTCAAGATCTCTTCCAATGGTGACATTGCCAAAGTGGAACTGGCAGTGGTAACGCCCTCCATCAGACGCGGTGATGTTACGGATCATTAAGGCCTCTACCCTGCCAGTCAGGTTGTCCTTTATCAGCTCTGTCCGTCCTCGATATTCTGGACTCTGATCTTTATCATCATCCGTCCCATTGCGACACAGGTGCACCAGCGTGCCGGAAGGCAGCCTGGTCCATCTGACCTCCATGTCTTTTATGGTGACGTCAGGTGACAGCTGGCATGGCAGTAGCACATCTTCACAGAAAGTGGCCACAATGGGGTTGGTGGGTCCAGTAACTGAGAAATTTGCTGCTGATTGATCTATAAAAGAGTGTGAAAGAAACACCAAAATAGAATCTCACTGCAAATTATGGGCGGTAACTCTTGCCTAAACATTTATAAATCACTGAATGGATTGGACTATGGTGATCCTTGTTGCAGGTCTTTATGATTGAAGGTCATGAAACTATATTGTCAGTGCATTAACAAATTCATTCTTCTTTTTAAAAAAGCAATCTCTTGATCAAAGCCAGCGAACAGCAGGATCTTGATCTTACCTGAAACTGAGCTTTGAACACATGCAAACAGAAGGTGAACGAAAACAATGGTCCGGAACGCAGTCGCTGACATCTTGCAAACTACAGAAAAACAATGAATGAAGCTTTATTCTGGTGCACAGTTGTCAATGTATAAAGAGTCAATAAACCATCTTATTTAAAGAGGATCGTTCTCTCGCCACGATCCACCTTGACCATACATATGGATCGTGTTGACACTTCTCTATACATATATGCCCATGACCATTTATTTGTGGTGTTAGTCACTCTTTGTTTTCCCTATCCTAGGACTTGGCTGTGTATTGATTGTGCTGTTAACTCTTGCTTCTCATTACACATCTGGCTCTTCCTGAATAAGAATCTTCACACTGGCACACCATGCACTACAGCCTGGAGATTTCCGTAGTCCTTGTCATTCTATCGGATTAGCCTCTGAAAATTGAATGCCATGCATACTTTACTTGACCCATCCCTTCCTGTCAGACGGCATCGGTGGTTGCATGACAGTTGCTGTGCTCAAAACTACTCGTTCTCTTTGCTCCCTCAGGTCAATCCTCACATTGGTGGGTTTCAGGCTCCATCACAAAGTGCTCACAGATAAGAAGTCTCTTGAGACGGATCAGGTCTTGCGATCGCCATTCCTTACATTGACCTGCTCTTTCCTAGACCTGTCTACATCTTGGGTCGCAATACCTCCTGTCAGAGTTTGTCTAGAAACACGTTAGTTTGCTACTAAACATTGCTCTATTTTATATTTGAAAAATTCTTAACAAATTATTTACTTCCTGGTTCCTATGGTGGAAATGTTGCTCTTATTTTTTCTCCAAGGGCTTAGCTATAAAAGTGATCTTCCATACTCCTTAGGAGATGATTCTGCCAATTGTTCTATACCAACCCACATCTGCACGGTCCCTGCTGATTGGTGACTCCCTACAGGTAGCACTTTTTAATATTTTTGGTAGGCCCCTACTCCACTTGGTCATCCAGAGGCCAAGCATCTGGTTGGCCTACCCGCTAACCAGATCAAGTAACCATGAAGAGCATGTGAGAACCAATGTGGGCGTTTGTACTTGTGGGCTCACACAACAAACCTCCTGTTACATTAGTTGTTAGATGTTAGTCCTGACCCCGCCTCTCTGAAGACTCTTCGCCCATGAGTGTTGGGCTGCAGATCCAGAGTTTTTGGCACCACAAGGTCAAAGGGATCCACCTTTGAAGGTGCCAGCTAAATAGGGTGACCAGACGTTCCGGATTTCCCCTGGCAGACCTGGTTTTCAGAGGACTGTCCCAGTGTCCCAACACTTTTCCTAACTTTAAATACATGTCCCGGTTTTTGGGGCAAAGGCCAGGTCATCCTGCAAAGCAGAATTAAAATGTATGCTCTCCTCCTTTTAGAGGCACATCCAAAGACTGAAACAATTTAAGTAATTTATTTGTTTCTGTCAGGCAGCACAGAAGCAGGTTCGCTGCCTTCCCAGCAGAAAGAGAGTGTGGGGAGGAGGGTGGGTGCAGGGTGGAGGTACTTTCATAGCTAATATTATGTAAATGTAGTTTTTATAAATGTGTGCCTATAATATATAGGCAAACATTTACAAAACTAGGTTTACACAACCTAAAGGCATATATTTACAGGACGCCCAGCATATATAGATGGTCACATATTTACAATGCCACGCAAAAACCAGGACATGCTAGATATAGTCGTGAGACTAAAGGCATTAGTTCTACTTTTATGTCTGGCCTGTTCCGGTTTTTGCTTCTCAAAATATGGGTACTCTACAGCTAAACCTGGCCGGGAAATAAGCATATCATCCTCTGCTCATGACTCTGAATGCCAACTCCTGAGATAATTTATTTTGCTATTGTAGCAAATTGTTTTCTTCCTTTACATGTTATACTAATTGTATGTTGCCTTGTCCGAATATTTCTGGTGTTGGCAATCGTTTAGTTACAGCAAACACTGTTTAGAGAACTTCTGCAATTTGACAATAAGGTTACAATCTTTTGTGTTTTTTGGTTCTGTTACTGACCATAGAAAGACCATAGAAATTACATAATGTGTGTCATTCCAGTGTTGCCATTCCATTCCATTGTGCTACTTTATTGCTTACTTCACTTAGTGTATTTCTTTTGTATGAACGTTATCTATCTTAATATATATAATATATATATATATATAATTATATTTTGAGTTAATATTAAAGGGGTGCTCTTTTTTATATAAAATATTAACTCTGGCCGGAACTTGCCATCTTTATTTGATAGTCGCGCTGTATTGTACCTTGACTCAATTTTCACAGCACCTCCATTGATATAGGTTTTTACGGCTTGAGAATGGCTGCCTGGCTAGTCAAGGAGCCCTGGAAGGCCAACACTGCAGAGCTTGCATCCAGTGAAAGGTTAGCAGGGGTCACCTGCAATCTCACCTTTGATGTTGTGAGATGGTTCCTGTGACTGCAAGATTTGAAGAACCAAAAATGGGCCAATATGAAGCACTTGCCTTTAGCAATATTCCAATAACCAAATCTTTCCCCTAATTTGATTCTGCCTGAACATATCACAAGCCTCTACTCTGCTGAATACCTGACAGCTGGCCACCAAAAAGGGTGAAAGGGAGTTGGAGTAATTTCCATTTTATAGCTGTGAATTTTAAACACTTGGCCTCAGAGACAGTAGCACAGGCCCATTATGCTGAATGCAGAGTCTTTGTGCCTCCTTACCTCGCTCGCTGTCTCCCAACCAGGCAGCCGCGGCCCATGCAGGTAAACGCAGTGAGGTCGGGTGGGGGGGGGGGGGATTTCAACAGACGACGAGGAGGGAAAATTAATTATTTATTTAATTTCCCCCTGTCATCGTCCGTCAAAATCCCCCCCCACCCGGTCCCATCACCCCACCGCTCTTACCTGCACGGGCCGCGGCTGCAACCAGGCCTATTTAAGCATGCCTGCAGCTACATTTGTGAAAGGGAGATTTTGTAACCGTAGACAGGTGCAAGCCCATAAACAAAGGTTAAAATTAAAAAAAATGTATTTTATTGTTGCTGCTGCTGGTAGCCCTGTGGTAGTGTAAGCGCTTAAGACAGAACCAAAAGAGTCGTCTTAGGCCACCACCCGAGCGAAGAGTGGAAGGGCTGCAGATGTCAATTCTACACCCATCACACCCAGCTCTAGTGCCCAGTGGTGCTCTGCCAGAGCCTAAATTAATAAATCACATGATCACTGCTCAATAATGACACGTGCAAGCCTACTACATGGCCAATACATTGGGAAACATATACAGAAGGGGTTAAATCCGTGCAGTGAGGTAAAAGAACAAACCTGTCCCTGGGCACAGCGCTGCTATGTGAATTTGGGAAACAACATGCGTGTTCCTAAGCAAAGCAAGCTGTAAAACATTCTACTTATTATAACATCCTGGGCGATTCTCTATACCCGAGGGAACCTATAGGGCAGTTCTATATCCCATGGGGGGGCCATTTGAGGAATCCTGTCTCTCAATGGTAACCTCTAGAGCGAGCCTGTATTCTGTGTGGAATCTTTACGGCAATCCTGTATCTCAAGGGGAACCTAGTGGGAAACCCTCTATGTCCTCGGCTATCGCTAAAGAAAGCTGCTATGTTTTATCTCAGGGGGAACCTATAGAGCAATCCTAAGCCCCATAAGGGCCATATATATGGCAATACGTTCTTCCTGGGGGACGTGTTGGGCAATCCTGTATCATGTACCCAATGGAGAACCTCTTTAGCAATCCTGTACCCCATGGGGAACCTATGGAGCAATCTTGTACCCCATGGGGAACCTATGGAGCAATCTTGTACCCCATGGGGAACCTATGGAGCAATCTTGTACCCCATGGGGAGCAAATATATCTCACAGGGAATTTATAAGGCAACCCTGCATCCCACTGGAGTAGGCGGGCCACGTGTAAAGAAGCAGTGTAGCGCAAAGTAAGTCAAAGAACCAATAAAGACCATTGACTCAATGAAGTTCCAAGCGAAAACTGCTGGGATGAGTAGATACGCTGCGCTTAGCACAAAATGCAGCGCCTAAATGCCCTTGTGGTATCACCTCCTAGATTCAGGCCACTTTTACAGAAGCCTATTACAACACTGAAGGGAGGCTCTGGCGCCACCTCTGCCACTGGGGTGGTTTCTCAACACCTACATTGTGCAAATTGGGATGTTTTGAAATGTCCTGTACTTTTTGTGATCAAAGATGCTGTTTACGTCCAACACATCTATGAAAACAAACACCTTTATTCGACCTCTGT
The DNA here is from genome assembly GCA_963921515.1 of Calotriton arnoldi. Taxonomy (NCBI): domain Eukaryota; kingdom Metazoa; phylum Chordata; class Amphibia; order Caudata; family Salamandridae; genus Calotriton; species Calotriton arnoldi. The sequence continues at coordinate 1,791,192 of CAWUFW010002777.1, read as the reverse complement.
ACTGCAATTATGTTTATAAATGCTGGTAAATAATTCCATTTAATTAGACCTCTGTTCCCCACCTGTTAGGAAATCAATTTTTTCAAGTTGATGGGTTTGCCAGCACCTCCAGTGGGCCTGAGGTAATCTTCCATGTGTCAGGAGCACAGGAGTGAAACCCCTGCACTGGGTGCACACCACCCTCAAGCAGCATGAGGTGACTGCACCTACAGTGCAGCAGCAATTGTCTGCTGTTTAGCTGACTGAGAAGACCATTAAGGTGAGGAGAGGATGTGGCCTAACCGCTACAGCGTCGACCTCGGAGCTGGAGAACCAGGTTCGAGTCTCGACAGGGACGCTCAGCATCCTGTGATTCTGGGCAAATCACGTAATATCCCCATACCTAACAAAAATGAAATCATCAGTCTGTAACGCAACTAGTTCTCAATTAAAGCGCTCTGATACCTTCAGGTCTAGTTCGCGCTATATAAAACAACAAAAAAATTAAGATGTCTACCATTTCATGTTATTTATATGTAAATATAGTACAATTATTTGCATTGTTATGGTAATATAGCATGTTCTCTATCTGGGTGCCCTTTCATTTAGATGTGCGAATACTATCATTTAGATTGGAGGAACCATCACCTGATAGTGTCTGTTTTTTTGTTGATCTTTGGCTGTGTCATGGAAGGTGTGTTTCTGCAATGTTGGCATGTTTACTAGCATCCAGAGCTATACTGGTCATCACAGCTACTGTATGCAGTGTTGACATTTCATCTAAATCATAAGAAAATTGACATCAAACATCACTAGGCCATCACTACCGGCCCTAGTGACAATAAAAGGCAGTCATACTAAAGTCAGTCACATATAACCCAACTTAATTGAAAAGTAAGAGTTAATTGGTGGATATACACAACCAGCTATCAAAAGAGCAACAACTAAAGTCATGCATACATTCAAACTATCAGTGGTTAATTCAATGATCAGCTGAGGGGCTGGAAGTGTAATGTAAATACTGAACACGTACATAGGGAAATATAGACAGTTTTAGGCCACACTCGGAGGAAATATAAGCCTCATGATCATAGCAACGTGAGGTATGGGGTAAATAATGTAAACTTCAAAAAAGAGGTTTTGCAAATTCTGGAGCGTATGTCTTCTGATTTTCAGCCTTAGAGTTTGGGTCAAAGTATTAACTACACAAGCAAAGTGGGATCCATTTGGAAGCTCCTGGTTTGCATGGCACCAGAGGGAGTTGGGATATTTCCCCAGACAGTGGAAGTGTATCACCTGCATTCCTGTGCCTGGAAGGTAGACACACAACACTGAAGTGAGGAGGATGGAGACAGGGCTACTTTTAGTGAGTCTATGAAGCTATATCCCATACAAGGTAAACAGAATTACAGTTTCAATAGAAATTTGACTGCTGGGTCTTCATTTTCAGCCCTGTAACAAGCCAAACTGGCTGTAGCAGAAGCTCTGTGACAAGCTGGTCAGGCAGGACGGTGTTCACATGTGAAACGTCCCGTCCAGTCCATTAACTTCCCCCAGCACAGCCCCGGCGGTAGAGTTTGAGATGCCTTACCATGGAGCTGCAGTCCACCTCCTTCCTATTTCTCCCAGCTGTGGCTCCATATTGTCCTCAATGCTGTTGAGCAAATTTAAAGCACTTAACTGTTCCTGTTCCTCCAAGCTTGACTGCCTTCAAACAAAGCCTAGCTCTGGTTACCAGCAGTCCTTGATGGACCCACCCTCTCTCTACACGTGCACCAAGTGTTTTTAATGTGGACTGTAAACAAGGCCCGATGAGAGACAGTCGGAGAGTATGGAACATAAAGACCTCCATCTGCAGAATGTAAAGAAAGAGCATCCCGCCAACTGTAAAAACCCTGTATACATTCTGGGCTTACAATATACAGGAGCAGAAAGGCAGTAGTTTACTGCATACAACCTATTTCCTTATTGGCTTTATTCACACTGTTCAACATTAACTTTCAAATGAGTTTTTACCACTACATTATGTATATGTATAAATTATTAACATCTAGCTATTAAAAAAAACATTCCATCCTTCCAATCCCTCCCCTGTCTTTCTCATCCCAAACCTTTCTGACTACTATGAACTCCCAAACATCCTTCTCAAACGTTCACCTCTCCTTTAGCCATCCACCCAACTAACAAGCACACACAACAACTACTTACAAAAATTCTACTCCCCCTTTTCAAACCCATTCCTAACATCCTACCTTTGCTACAGACTCTAGTCAACACACATGAAATCAAGAGCACAAACCTAACAGAACCAATGCACCAGAAACTCCCCAAAAACAATGTTACTAACCTACTAACGACTGATCTTGGGTTCTGGAGTAGCGTGCTACCCCCGAAAAAGTGCTTGAATGCCTCATCAGGTGTCGTAAGCGCTATATAAATACATTTACAATCACATTACATGCTGTGTAGAGTAGAGCATTCCCTCTGGGTTGTTCCTGATTCTCTATCACTGTTTTTAAGCATGCATTTCTAGGCCGCATCTAGAAGAGGAAAACACTTTTGAATGACAAATATTTAAGGTCTGGCGTGACAGCCTAGCTGTCGCAAGACATTAGGTGATCAAAAAAAGAGATTTCAGGAGTAGTACAGAGCGGAACAGTGACTCCACCAAGATGTTGGGTCATCTGAGCACACCTTTTAATTTGTCAAAAGCAGTGTTTGACCTCCAAAAAGCTATTATCTTTGTTTATCCAGCTGCTTTAGCCAGGCTCTTTACCAAGCAAAGCCATTGTCGTTGACCTTTTGGTCACACATATGCCACTGTGATGGATGGAGCTTACCCTTTATTGTTCCACAGATGCCACTGCAGTTCTATTAACTGCTTGTAGGTAATTAGATAATGATGCCCTTTGTCCTTCTTTGGTTGCCAGGTGTGAACGTCTATGCTCAATACAGCAGAGAGGTATTTTGTTACATGGAATCTCAGAGTTTACCATAGCAGGAAAGGGTTTTTGTGTTGGTTGCACCCTTTAACACACCATTGGGATAGAAGGATTGCAGTGTGTTAGTATTTGTTATGCACTCTTAAGAGACCTAGTATTTTGCTTTGCGAACTGTACTGTTATTTACATTTCTACTTTTACGACTGTATGCCCGATGGTTGTTTTGATGGGAAGCTTACGCTCAACACAGTAGGCCAGAATTGGTTATGGTGACAAGGCAGTGATAAACGCTACAAGCCCGACTGATTCCCTGGTGAACGTTATATCCTAACTCAGGTTTGATCTCATTATTATAAAATGTTATGACAAAGGCAGTAGACTTGGCTTATTATTGTGAAAAGCATTTGTTTAAGCCAATATGCCTTCAATGGTGGGTTATCACACTGTCTTACTGTCTGTAGACAGGTATTTTGCTACAAGAAATCTCACATTTTACCCGAGTGTGCAAGGGTTTTGGTGTTTGTCATTCCCTGTGACAAACCCTGGGGGTTGTAGATTTTCATTTTGATAATCCATGTTAGGCCATTTTGAGAGAGGTTGTATATTGCTTTGCCAACTGTAATTTTGTCCACATGTGTAATTTAATATCTGTATGCATATTAGTTAATAACACACCCGCACTTCAGTAGGCCTTTGTTGGTTATGGTCTCAAGCCAATGGTAAAACAAAAGAACAAGGTTAGCGCGTATCGGTCTTTACCGTGATCAGGGTTGCAATCAAGGCATGACAAAATGTGTTAACCTTGTTGTTTTGCTGCCATTTACAATAAATGTATATTGGCCTATTAGTATTTGAAAGTGCCGCCTCTTCGGTGGAATTCTGACTTGAGTTGTGTTTACTTACAAAAAGGGGTGATGAGGTTTGCACTTCTTGACGTCACAAGGTGCTCACTATGCTTCATTATTTTCAGTGCATACCAGAGCTCCCCAGGCTGCCAGGCAGTGTCAACAGGCTGCTTGCTTTCCATTAATTTTATCTGCAGTGCACTGCATCCCACGAGGCCACAGCCTCTGGACCAGGCCACCATCATGGAATGCTATTGTTCATAGTTTCACTGTTTTACCATTCCAAGGTGGCCAACAAATCAGTTGTAAATGTAGCAGCCATACTGGAACTTCAAAACAAGGAAACTCCATTACAATACAGTTGCAAGACGGCTACCGGTTGCTATATTTCATTTTATTTGTTGTTGCCAGCTGAACCAAGTTTCCCAGATCCATGCATGACTACCTGATCCGGTTCAGGATTTTCCTTTGAATTCTCGGAATTGTAGTCTTGTTTACTTCATTAGAAAACCATGACTACACGTCCCAGATTTCAAAGAAACAAATCTTGACTGGAGCATCTCATCACAGGTGGACTTGAGAATGTTGACAGCTTTGTATTGCTAGCATATGACTGTCATGTTTAAGCCGCAGCATGTTTTCTTTTTCTACTGTTATTCTTTTAATTTATTTTGTATTTGTTGTTGAGTTTGTGTGTGAGTTTATTATGAGTGTGTAAGTGGATGAATGTAAGAATGTGGTTGGGTGGACGAATGGACAAATGAGTGCTAAGATGAGTGACAGAGTGCACGTATGATGACTTAGTGAATGCCTAAACCCATCACTGGCCGAGGAGGTACTTTTATTTAAAAGCCATGCCAGTATAGGCAATCCATTGGAAAACCCATACAGAAGGAGATAAATCTGTGCAGTGAAATAAAATAACAAACGTATCGGTGTGCACAACTCACATATGTGAATTTGCGGAATAGCATGCGTGTTCCTAAGCAAAGCGTGCTCTAAAGCTTATCACTTATTGTAACAGACAGGACAGGCCTTCATCCCACTGGAAACCTATAGGAAATTCTGTATCTCGTGGGGAATCTACTTGCCAAACCTATGGCCTGTATGGAATCAAAAGAGCAACCAAGCATCCTGTATTCCATGGGGAATTTAAGAGCAGTCCTATATCCAATGAGAAACCTATGCAGCACTCCTCTATCCCATGAGGAGGCTGTATGGCAATCCTATATCCTACATACACTACGTAAAACCTTTATAGCAATCCTGTATCCTATATCTTGCATTCCATGGGGAACCTTTTGATCAAGCCTATATCCCATGTGGAAACTGTGGGGAAATTGTGTGTCTCAATCAGAGCCTGTGGGGCAATTATTATACCCTGTATCTCATGGGGATCCTCTAGGATCTTCTATAGAAATCCTGAATCCAGTGGGAACCTGAGTAATTAGGCCAGTGCACGAGGCCTCAATGGTAAATTATTTGATATAATCCAAAGTATATGATGTGCACAAAAGAATGCGATATGTGCAAAAGCATCTTATACCCATAATGAATAAAAGAGCACAGGCTGCAGAGAATCACCCAAAATGTTGTCTGCGACTCACATGAAATATAGGGCCTTTTTTATAGTTTGGCGTCACAAACATGATGAATGCCCATTCCGCCAAAATATAAGTGCATTATAGCCTGTGGCACATGTAATACAGCAAATTAGATGTCTGTCTCATTTTGTCGGATGATCCCGTCCACCAAACTCTAAAGAAGGCCCATACATTGATTTGCTACAGTACAATTGTTTAAGATTTGCAGCTTTTGCTGTCAAAACACAGAGAGAAGCAGGGCAACCAACGTAAATGTATTGAAAGAACTATTAAAGACTGCTTGATGTAGTGAGAACTGTGGGCCGAGTACTTAGGTTGTGCTAAGCACAAAATATAACATCTAATCGTCCTTGCGGGATTCCTGCCAAGATTCAAGTCCTTTTTACATAAGCCTATTGCGCTGAGGAAAGGAAGCTCTGATGCCATCTCTACCCATGAGCTGGTCTCTCGACACCTAAACTGTGCAAATCGGAATGTTTCGAAATATACCAGCGGTTTTTGTGATCATAGCTGCTGTTTACTTACAGCACATCCTATGCACACAAAGTGCGGCCAAGACTTTGAGGTCTTTCTGTCCTTTGAAATGCACTAGTACAGTCAGAGACAGGATCTGGTCTCTTCTTTACATCCCAAACACCAGGCTTTCTGCAGAATTTTGCACAATTCCTTAATTCCATCCATAACGTTTTGCTGAGCAGCAGATTAAAGAACCTTGCCTAATCAAGCTTCAGGGTGATCTTCGTGCAATACTGGTCAGGCATAAAGCGCATTGGGCCTGATGCAAGGCAGAAAGCTTGCAATGCAATCATTCATGTTGCGCTGTGGGCAGAAATCCTTTGTTTCAGCCAAAGGGTCGTGTTAGTAAATAAATAAATCCATCCGTATTTGTAAAGCGCGAACTACTCACCCTTACGGGTCTCAAGGCGCTGGGGGCCGTCGTGGAAATTAAGTGAGCTATTGCCCAGAGTCACATGGTGCTGAGCTGAGCTGCCGCCGGAGCCGGGGATCGAACCGTGAGCCCTGTGCTCCGAAGTCAGCTGCCCTGGCCGCTGCACCAGACCTCTCCACACTAGTGAGGTGCACACGCCTGCCTCATTGATGGGGCAGGAATCAGCTGTGCTTCTTATTTGAGTGGTTACACCTTGCCTCTCCTTAGTCGTCTGTAATCAATCCATGCTTTGCAGTTGCTGGAGCAACCCTAAAGCAACTGTGTAGAGAGTTGCAAAGAGGGGGTAAAGTTCCTTTGAGTCCCTTGATTTCGTGGCTCGCAAGGGTTCACAATGTATACAGGGGCGTAGCTTAGTCAATGAGATTCTGGGGGTGTGAATCTCAAATTTCCCAACTAAAGAAGCAGTGTGATGCAGGGTGGAGGGGTGAGATGACCAAGGTTCGGGATGGACTGTTTCCATGAGAACAGGGTCAGTTTCCGTGAACCACAGGGTCAGTACTGATATGCATTAGACCTCTGTCTTGAGTGGCAAAGCAGGCAAAAAACAATGGGCATATTTACTAGGAGCTAGCGCCGCTGCAGCGTCATTTTGTTTGATGCAGTGGCGGTGCAATCAGTGCTCTACACTGCTCCATATTTACAAACAGACGCATTGGGCCCAATGCATCAGTTTGTTGCGCAGGCATCATATTATACCTGCGCCAGGATATAAAAGATGCGGGGTAGGCGTTCCTGCGTTAAAAGCCATGTAGAACTGCCACAGTGAAATTTATTACTTTTCACTATGTCACTCTATGACTTGACTGCGTCAAAATCCCTACGCCTTCTCAAACCAGGCGTAAGAATTTAACGCAGGGCTTTAAACATGGGTCTCACCTCTGTGTTCTGACACATTGCTGGAGTTGCATCAGTCTTATGACCAACTCCAGCAATGCGTCACTTTAGTGCCAAAAGATGCGTCCGAATTTCTGATGCATCTCTCAATCCTTGCGCCATGGAGCACTATATTGTAAATACAGTGCATCCATGGCGTTGTTAGGGCATCTGCGGCAGGCGCAAGAAATCTGACGCATCGATGCACCAGTTCTTGTAAATATGCCCCAATGTGTTGGAATACTACCCCGAACTATGCCAATGGTTAGACGCTGTGCAAGCATTCCTCCCGGTACAGCTTTCCAAGCCTACTGGTGCCAATGTTTATTTATTCTAAGTAGTAGTAAATTTGCACCCACTCAAGGAGTACCTATGGGTGAAGATTTACTACTTTTTAATAAACAGATCCAAAAATGAACAAATTAAAGTCTCTTAGCGAAATGAGAATGTCAAGAAAAACCGACACAGGTATAGCAGACCCGGCTCAAGGCCCCAGACCCAACTACCAAACCAAGAATGTATTTAAGGGGTGTCACAGTCCAAGCACCCCTGCTGAAACTACGCCCCTGCCTGTCCCACATGGAGCTGGTAGTTCTCCCTGGGAACTCATGACTGCGGTCATGTTCAACACAATGGCATGGAGTCCATGTCCTGTGAACGCTTATTTTAAACGGGGATACAAGGAACCGCCCTCGACTGGATCCAATCCTTCCTTTCCGGCAGAACCCAGAGGATTCAACTCCCTCCCTTCCTCTCCGAACCCACGGAAATCAACTGCGGAGTACCCCAGGGATCATCACTCAGCCCCACGCTCTTCAACATCTACATGGCCCCCCTCGCCGCCATCGTCAGAAAGCATGGGCTCAGCATCGTATCCTACGCCGACGACACCCAGCTCATCCTCTCACTCACGAAGAATCCCGAAGACACCAGACTCTGCTTCCAGGAAGGAATGAAGAACGTGGCAGCATGGATGAAAGACAGCTGCTTGAAGCTCAACTCAGAGAAGACCGAGGTCCTCATCCTCGGACCCTGCACCTCCGCCTGGGACAACACCTGGTGGCCCTCCGCCCTCGGGAACCCTCCCACCCCTACAGACCACGCTCGGAACCTCGGCATCATCCTTGACTCCTCCCTCTCCATGAACCGCCATATCAACGCCGTCGCTTCCACTAGTTTCAACTGCCTTCGCGTCCTCCGTAAGACCTTCAAATGGATCCCCCCCGACTGCAGAAGGACCGTCACCCACGCACTCATAACCAGCAGACTGGACTACGGCAACGCCCTCTACGCCGGAATCAACAAAACTCTTCTACACAAACCCCAAACCATCCAGAACGCCGCAGCCAGACTCGTCCTCGGGACACCACGTCACGAACACATGACCCAACACCTACGAGCCCTCCACTGGCTCCCCGTCGAGAAAAGGGTCACCTTCAAACTCCTCACCCACGCCTACAAATTCCTCAACATCGGAACCAAATACCTCAACGAGAGAGTATCCTTCCACGTACCCAAGAGGAACCTCCGCTCCGCCGACCTCGCCCTGGCAGAGGTCCCCCGCATCCGCAGAAACAGAACCGGCGGGAGAGCTTTCTCCTACATCGCAGCCAAGACCTGGAACGAGCTCCCTGTGAACATCAGACGCTCCCCGACCCTGCACACATTCAGGAAGGACCTCAAGACCTGGCTCTTCGACTGATCCGGAGCCGCTCCCCCCCCCTCCAGTGCCTTGAGACCCTCACGGGTGAGTAGTGCGCAAATAAACCCCTGATTGATTGATTGAAATGCATTTTCACTGCATACACTCTTTTTTGTCTCTGCTACCAGAAGCCCTGATGGTAGAGTTGTCAAATCGGTGCATGTGGGCAGGACTCCATGTTTCTAGTCATCTCCTTTTACAAATCATTTTATCAAGTGACTGGCGGCCCTATGTACTAAGCCTGGGTCGCAAATAGAGGAGGGCGTGCAGGCAAATTAATAGGGCGAGCCAAAGCCGAGCCTTGGGTCTAGCATTGCCCAAAGTCTCCGTGCACAGGCTGCACCATGAAAATGCTTGCCATGTATATCGTGCAACAAACATAATGTAAAAATATGATTCAATCTCTTCAAAATTCCAAAACGTGGATTTCTTTAACATGCAGAAGCGCTTCACCTTAGATTATATCACAACATAGACAAATATTTATTAAAAGTGATAAATTTTAAAAACATTCATGGCTCACCCTCAACAACAATGCTATTTGTGAACTAGGAGGTAAGTCAATAGTCATGTAAACCCTAAACGTGGTCTACATTCCGCAATGTAGTTTATTATGGTTGGAGCCACATTAGATTCTATTAATTCAAATATAAGAGGTGCTTGTACAGTGCACATACTGAACTCAATTATTTAAAAGTACCATCATATGTGATAATAAAAAAAGGAGGCTCTGTAAAATAAATATTGTGCCTAGGATCACGCAATATGGACAAACAGGGAAGCCGGTAATGACTCCAGGTTATCTGGTTTCACATTTTGAAATTCAGCCACGAGATGGTATTGCTGTCGCCAGTGGTTAATTTGTAAAGAGTGCTGGGGCGCTCGTCAGGAGGCAGCTTCGACCAGCCCATTTCTCCTGTTAATGCTGCCTAACTGAAAACCAACAACTAACCATGAAACCCTACAAGTAGGGAGAGGATGTGGTGTAATGGCCAGAGCTGCCAACTTCGGAGCTGGGGTACCAGGTTCAAGTCTTGCGTCAGCTCGACATCCTGTTATTCTGGGCAAATCACTTAATCTTCCTGTGTCTACCAAAAATGAATGTGTCTTTAACTGGTGTTCAAGTGCCGGTGTGGATGATTGAGTGCCGGTGCTGAGCACCGGAAAGCACTGGCTCAAATTAAGCACTGGCTGTCCCTCTCCGATTTACATCAGCGTTCACTGTTTTGTCTTTCGGTCTTGGCTCAAGATGAGAAAAAGCGACAGAGGTAGCAGACACAAATAAGGGCCCTCAGTCCAAACTATCAAGCCAAGAATGCATTTATTTGGGAGGTGTCACACCCCAAACACTCCTCTGAATCTATGGCTATGATTGTGTAAACTGCCATTTGCATTGGTAATCATGCGTTTCCAGGCATATGTGGGCATTATGAATTGGTATTTTGCGTTTGTGATGTCCATTGTGATATCTTTGAGGATGCAAAGACGTTTTGTCAATCTGGCTCCTGGTGTTGCACAGAAGCTACGGTTGGGAGTAGTGTTTTTTTATTACTGCATTTATTGGACCAGTACATTTAGGATCGAGATAAGAAATGTCGCCACGGCTTTGATTCTCTTGAGCACTGTAATAACTTCTCCAGCTGCTGGCACGGGATGGAAGATTGAGATCTGTATTCCCCAGTGGCTGAGTTGAAAATCATAGCTTCTAATCGGGGTAAGACTGGAGCAGAAAATAGGCCCAGGCACCAAAATAAAAGTGGCCCCCATTTGTAAACCAGACAGGTAAAAAAGTGACCCACATTTGCAAAGCAGGACAGATTTGAACTTGTAAAAACATGCTGTATAGGTGTTTTGCAAGGTATGGGAGTCTGCATGCATTTGTGCTTCCTGCAGGCAATGTTTGTGTAATATGAAAATGAACAGTAAAAACCCGGCCACCAGACCGTAAAACAGGCCCACAAACAGCCAAAAAACTGCTCACACACTGACGTGCCAGACCAGCCCTTCAGGCACTGCCAGACTGCCCAATACGCAGACCAACCATGCTTCTAATTTAACTGCGATGACTTGCTCTTCACCAAGGAATCAATGATAGGACATCAATTTGTCCAACTTGGTGCATTGATCAGCGGTCGTGAGATACAGGCTGGTGTCATGAGTATAGGACTGACAAGCGCAGTCCTTACATTCATTGCTCTGACTAGGACCTAACTACCTTCTTTGGTTCTGTCCTAAGTATGTAAACGACCTCAGGCTGTTGCTGGGACAACAGTACACAGCTTAGGTGAGAGATTAGGACAGAACGGTCCTTGGTGCCAACAGCTGCCGAGGGGGGACCTAATGGAAACTGTCCTTGATCCTGTATACCATCATTTAATGGTAGGCAATAGATGAACTCGCTACCCCAATGCCGCTCATTAAATGTTTATTTATTTATTTAACATTCTTACATGGTGCCCCTGGACTGCAAAGCATTTGGGCTCTTTGCATTGCAAATCAACAGATGCAAAGTACTTCTGAACCAGAATGATAAATACTGTTGGTTAAATTACAAGGAACTAAATAAAACAGCAACTATAGCAGAAATCTATTTTACGCAAGCAGTAGTTCAATGACATGCAGAAAAGCTGATTGCTTTTGTGTTTTCTGAAGGTAACGGCCAGAGCTGCCGACTTCGGAACTGGGGAACCAGGTTCGAGTCTCGGTGCCGGCTCAACATCCTGTGATTCTGGGTGAATCACTTAATCTCCCTGTGCCTCCCAAAAATGAATGTATCCTTAACTGGTGCTCAAGCGCTGGTGTTGATGATTAAGTGCCGGTGCTGAGCACTGGAAAGCACCGTCTGAAATTAAGCACTGGTTGTAGGGAAGCTTACTTCAAGCAATGCCTTATCTAAACCTTATCACTTCTTATCATAACGCACAGGACAATCCTGTATCCCACGGAGAACCTGTTAGGAAATCCTGAAGGCCATTCAGAACATTTTGGCAATCCTATCTCTCATGGGGAAGTAATAGGGCAATCTTTTATCCTGTGGGGAGCATATATGGCATTCCTATATTCCATGGGGAGCCTACAGAGCATTCTTGTATTGTATGAGGAACATAGAATGCATTCTTGTATTGCATGGGGAACCTCCATAGCATTCTTCTATTGTATGGGGAAACTACAGAGTATTCTTGTGTCACACAAGGAACCTCCAGAGCATTCTTGTGTCACACAAGGAACCTCCAGAGTATTCTTGTGTCGCACAAGGAACCTCCAGAGCATTCTTGTGTTGCACAAGGAACCTCCAGAGCAGTCTTGTGACGCACAAGGAACCTACAGAACATTCTTGTGTCGCACAAGGAACCTCCAGAGCATTCTTGTGTCGCACAAGGAACCTCCAGAACATTCTTGTGTCTCACAAGGAACCTCCTGAGCATTATTGTGTCGCACAAGCAACCTACAGAGCATTCTTGTGTCACACAAGGAACCTACAAAACATTCTTGTGTCGCACAAGGAACCTACAGAGCATTCTTCTATTGCATGGGAAACCTCCATAGCATTCTTCTATTGTATGGGGAAGCTACAGAGTACTCTTGTGTCACACAAGGAACCTCCAGAGCATTCTTGTGTCGCACAAGGAACCTAAAGAGCATTCTTGTGTCGCGCAAGGAACCTCCAGAGCCTTCTTGTGTCGCACAAGGAACCTCCAGAGCATTCTTGTGTTGCAAAAGGAACCTCCAGAGCATTCTTGTGTCGCACAAGGAACCTCCAGAGCATTCTTGTCGCACAAGGAACATACAGAGTATTCTTGTGTCGCACAAGGAACCTCCAGAGCATTCTTGTGTTGCACAAGGAACCTCCAGAGCATTCTTGTGACGCACAAGGAACCTACAGAACATTCTTGTGTCGCACAAGGAACCTCAAGAGCATTCTTGTGTCGCACAAGGAACCTCCAGAGCATTCTTGTGTCGCACAAGGAACCTCCTGAGCATTATTGTGTCGCACAAGCAACCTACAGAGCATTCTTGTGTCACACAAGGAACCTACAAAACATTCTTGTGTCGCACAAGGAACCTACAGAGCATTCTTGTATTGCATGGGAAACCTCCATAGCATTCTTCTATTGTATGGGGAAGCTACAGGGTACTCTTGTGTCACACAAGGAACCTCCAGAGCATTCTTGTGTCGCACAAGGAACCTAAAGAGCATTCTTGTGTCGCGCAAGGAACCTCCAGAGCCTTCTTGTGTCGCACAAGGAACCTACAGGGCATTCTTGTGTCGCACAAGGAACCTCCAGAGCATTCTTGTGTTGCAAAAGGAACCTCCAGAGCATTCTTGTGTTGCAAAAGGAACCTCCAGAGCATTCTTGTGTCGCACAAGGAACCTCCAGAGCATTCTTGTGTCTCACAAGGAACCTCCAGAGCATTCTTGTGTCGCACAAGGAACCTCCAGAACATTCTTGTGTCGCACAAGGAACCTCCAGAGCATTCTTGTGTCGCACTAGGAACCTTACAGAGCATTCTTGTGTCACACAAGGAACCTACAAAACATTCTTGCGTCACACAAGGAACCTACAGAGCATTCTTGTATTGCATGAGGGACCTACAGAGCATTCTCACAAGAAACCTACAGAGCATTCTTGCATGGGAGACCTACAGAGAATTCTTGCATGGGAGACCTAAAGAGCATTCTTGCATGGGAGACCTACAGAGCATTCCTTCATGGGAGACCTGCAGAGCATTCTTGCATGGGAGACCTACAGAGCATTCTTGCATGTGAGACCTAAAGAGCATTCTTGCATGTGAGACCTAAAGAGCATTCTTGCATGTGAGACCTACAGAACATTCTTTCATGGGAGACCTACAGAGCATTCTTGCATGGGAGACCTGCAGAGCATTCTTGCATGGGAGACCTGCAGAGCATTCTTGCATGGGAGACCTGCAGAGCATTCTTTCATGGGAGACCTGCAGAGCATTCTTTCATGGGAGACCTAAAGAGCATTCTTGCATGGGAGACCTAAAAAGCATTCTTGCATGGGAGACCTACAGAGCATTCTTTCATGGGAGACCTGCAGAGCCTTCTTCTATTGTATGGGGAAGCTACAGAGTATTCTTGTGTCACACAAGGAACCTGCAGAGCATTCTTGTGTCACACAAGGAACCTGCAGAGCATTCTTGTGTCACACAAGGAACCTGCAGAGCATTCTTGTGTCACACAAGGAACCTGCAGAGCATTCTTGTGTCGCACAAGGAACATGCAGAGCATTCTTGTGTCACACAAGGGACCTCGAGAGCATTCTTGTGTCGCACAAGGAACATGCAGAGCATTATTGTGTCACACAAGGAACCTGCAGAGCATTCTTGTATTGCATGGGGGACCTACAGAGCATTCTCACAAGAAACCTACAGAGCATTCTTGCAGGGGAGACCTACAGAGCATTCTTGCATGGGAGACCTAAAGAGTATTCCTTCATGGGAGACCTACAGAACATTCTTGCATGGGAGACCTACAGAGCATTCTTTCATGGGAGACCTAAAGAGCATTCTTGCATGGGAGACCTAAAGAGCATTCTTGCATGGGAGACCTAAAGAGCATTCTTGCATGGGAGACCTAAAGAGCATTTTTGCATGGGAGACATACAGAGCATTTTTGCATGGGAGACATACAGAGCATTCTTGCATGGGAGACCTACAGAGCATTCTTGCAGGGGAGACCTACAGAGCATTCTTTCATGGGAGACCTACAGAGCATTCTTTCATGGGAGACCTACAGAGCATTCTTTCATGGGAGACCTACAGAGCATTCTTTCATGGGAGACATACAGAGCATTCTTTCATGGGAGACCTACAGAGCATTCTTTCATGGGAGACCTACAGAGCATTCTTTCATGGGAGACCTACAGAGCATTCTTTCATGGGAGACCTACAGAGCATTCTTTCATGGGAGACCTGCAGAGCATTCTTGTATGGGAGACCTACAGAGCATTCTTGCATGGGAGACCTAAAGAGCATTCCTTCATGGGAGACCTAAAGAGCATTCCTTCATGGGAGACCTACAGAGCATTCTTTCATGGGAGACCTAAAGAGCATTCTTGCATGGGAGACCTAAAGAGCATTCTTTCATGGGAGACCTAAAGAGCATTCTTGCAGGGGAGACCTAAAGAGCATTCTTGCAGGGGAGACCTACAGAGCATTCTTTCATGGGAGACCTACAGAGCATTCTTGCAGGGGAGACCTACAGAGCATTCTTGCATGGGAGACCTACAGAGCATTCTTGCATGGGAGACCTGCAGAGCATTCTTGCATGGGAGACCTGCAGAGCATTCTTGCATGGGAGACCTGCAGAGCATTCTTGCATGGGAGACCTAAAGAGCATTCTTGCATGGGAGACCTAAAGAGCATTCTTGCATGGGAGACCTTCAGAGCATTCTTGCATGGGAGACCTTCAGAGCATTCTTGCATGGGAGACCTTCAGAGCATTCTTGCATGGGAGACCTTCAGAGCATTCTTGCATGGGAGACCTTCAGAGCATTCTTGCATGGGAGACCTAAAGAGCATTCTTGCATGGGAGACCTAAAGAGCATTCTTGCATGGGAGACCTAAAGAGCATTCTTGCATGGGATACCTAAAGAGCATTTTTTCATGGCAGACCTAAAGAGCATTCTTTCATGGCAGACCTAAAGAGCATTCTTTCATGGCAGACCTAAAGAGCATTCTTGCATGGGAGACCTGCAGAGCAATCTTGCATGGGAGACCTAAAGAGTATTCTTGCATGGGAGACCTACAGAGCATTCTTTTATGGGAGACCTAAAGAGCATTCTTGCTGAGACCTAAAGAGCATTCTTGCATGAGAGACCTAAAGAGCATTCTTGCATGCGAGACCTAAAGAGCATTCTTGCAGGGGAGACCTACAGAGCATTCTTTCATGGGAGACCTGCAGAGCATTCTTGCATGGGAGACCTGCAGAGCATTCTTGCATGGGAGACCTGCAGAGCATTCTTGCATGGGAGACCTGCAGAGCATTCTTGCGTGGGAGACCTGCAGAGCATTCTTGCGTGGGAGACCTGCAGAGCATTCTTGCGTGGGAGACCTGCAGAGCATTCTTGCGTGGGAGACCTGCAGAGCATCCTTGCGTGGGAGACCTGCAGAGCATTCTTGCGTGGGAGACCTGCAGAGCATTCTTGCGTGGGAGACCTGCAGAGCATTCTTGCGTGGGAGACCTGCAGAGCATTCTTGCGTGGGAGACCTGCAGAGCATTCTTGCGTGGGAGACCTGCAGAGCATTCTTGCGTGGGAGACTTAAAAAGCATTCTTGCATGGGAGACTTATAGAGCATTCTTGCATGGGAGACCTAAAGAGCATTCTTGCATGGGAGACCTAAAGAGCATTCTTGCATGGGAGTCCTAAAGAGCATTCTTGCATGGGAGACCTAAAGAGCATTCTTGCATGGGAGACCTAAAGAGCATTCTTGCACGGGAGACCTAAAGAGCATTCTTGCATGGGAGACCTACAGAGCATTCTTGCATGGGAGACCTACAGAGCATTCTTGCATGGGAGACCTAAAGAGCATTCTTGTGTTGCGCATGGAATCTACGAAGCATTCTTATATTGCACGAGGAATCTACAAAGCATTCTTGTGCCGCACAAGGAACCTGCAGAGCATTCTTGTACTGAATAGGGAAGCTATAGTGATTCCTGTATCTCTTGAGGAACCAGATAAACTAAATCATTGCAAGATCGGGGCCACTGCTAAATTATTTGGATGTACGCAAATGTTCTTAATCCTAAATGAATAACAGAGCACAATCTACAAAAAAAATACCATTAGTCCATATGGATTAAACACAAGAACTATATTGAGTTATCAAAGTACAGAAGACTTGTTTAAACATAATAATTGTTGCTGTCAAAAAATGGAGCGAAACATTGCCACCTATTGTGAGCGAAACAAACGAAGACAATTGGCTCAGTATAGTTAGGGCAGGTTAAAACTGTTAGGACAAATACTTAGGTTACATACAGCAAGCACAAAATACAGCTCCTAGTTATCCTGTACGGACAAGAGTTCAGTTAGGGCAACACTAGCCCTTTGCGGCACTGACAGGAAGCGCTGTCAAAATCTCTGTCATCGAGGTGGCTTCACGGCACCTAAATTATGCAACTCGGATTTTTTCAAAATGTCCCAGACCTTGTTGCGTTCACGGCTGTTTTCTACTTCCAGCACTTCCTACAAAACAAGGTATGGCCTCAGTGCAGCGTGGTTCTATGTAGGGATGGTGCAATCAAGGGCAGGCTGCTGTGCCGGGCACTGTGCCACCCTCTAATCTGATCTGATGTTAAAAAATAATTATTTATTATTCGGTGAAATCTTGGAGTGGATTGGCCGAATGAGCTCTGTCTTGACGGAGCAGACACAGAAAATATTTTTCCTAGGATCTCCCTGGGCACCATTCAGTCTGAGAGAATGCGACGTAGATACTGTTCTGTGTTGTCATGATATGCTGCACCTCAAGAAACTTGTGTGTCTTACAGGCTTTTATTGACTCCAACCTAAATATGGAACCTCGGGCCATCACCGTGATCTCCTTAGGTGTCTCTGGTAGGTGTGAAAAGAATGAAACGATGTTTACTCCCGTGATCAGCCACACTTATTGTTGCAGGGCCCTGTAAGAGGGCATTTCTAACTCACTCTTCGGTAACCGGCGCTGATGCGGCTTCCGCATCCAGCTGCTGACCAAAAAAGAAGTCCCACCATATGACACTGGTGCCCGATTGGTTACATTGGCTACTGGCTGGAAAAATAATTCATTTTAAGATTCTGGACACTGATGTGACTTGCTGAACGTGATAAGGGGTCCCTCTCATCCTAAATCTAGACTGGTGTCATCCAGACACACTAGGCAGCCACATTCAGGAGAAGAACTGCTGTCCATGACTCCTGTGTGAGACAGAATTCAGTAGAGGGGTGTTCTTGGAGGGCAAGGTCCCACACTGTGGAAGAATAGCTCCATGGATATCTGGCAGGTGGTAGATTGTGTTTACAAGGGCCTTACAATCTGGCTCTTAAGAAACCCTTTGTTTGCTTAAGAACGCCTGTGTGTTGATGCCAGATATGTGGCTGTCTCTGGGGCTGTGAAGCCTTGATAAAACCACGTTATAAAAAGAGTCTTATTTAAGTATGGATGTAATGCTCATGGAAGGCGTTGACTTGCAGTCGTTGATAGGTGCAGCCCTTCACAGCAGTCTGAGTATCGCAGAGTGAAAAGATGTGGCCTGGTGCACAACACGTATTCTTTCAAACCAGGGCATCTCACTCGAGCAAACTTTTGTGATCCTGGACAAAGCACTTCATCAAACTGATCTGTTAGTTTTAAAAATGGGAGCGATTAGAAATGGTATGCATACACGTTGAAAGTCAGAACCAACTGATGAATTCATAATTTCTGGCAGACTCTTATGTTCTGCTCATGAGACGCATGGGGCTGGTCCCATTAGAGATGATCCATAATATTTCGTGAATGTTCCTCCCTAACAGAGTTCTCGTCTATGCTGGGGTTGAGAATTCACACCATATAGATCTCCTTTAAGAATCAGGGATAGCCTATATGACTGTGAGAAATCCTGCCGTTGCTGTGACCAGAGGAGAATGAGGTAGATGACTAAGTGTGCTTAGAACCTGCCTGAACCTGAATCACTGTTGCCGCTGCCCAGCCTGCTCCAAGACACCTCACATCAAAATGGAGGTTACTTCTCCAAACTCCTTCTTACAGTCCCCCTCTGAGAGGAGCTTGTTTTATACCTTTCCTAGTTGTGCCTCGGCTGTGGAGGGTTGGAAGAACTCTGGGTCCTCTGGGAAGGAACCTAAACCTTTTATTGGGTTGCCTGAGGTGCTCGTACTCACCTATTGCCTAACACCCTCATCTCAGTGATCCTAGGGCTTGTGAGCTTTCTTGCTCATGCTGTCCTCTCCGAAGGCCTAACAGCAAATGTTGCATCACCTCACAACTGCTCTGATAGACCATCCCTACTTGCTGGGCCTAGTGGCATGCTGTTCGCCTTAGACAGTGAGCGCAGAAAGTTCCTTGAGGCTTGGGATGCCTCCTGACGACCAAGAACAAGGCCATCTGACAGTTTCTCCCATCTGGCTTTCTGACTGACCATAAGCACCCAAATCTTTGACAGCCAGACTGACTGGGTAACACCCAAACTGAGTCAGCCTCCGCAGTGCCTGCAGGCCACCCAGAACTGATCTCAAAATACCTTAGTAGATGATCCTGTACTGTCTGTACCATCCAGAGACAGAGGGCCGGATTTATCAAGGTTTTGTTACACACTTGCACCACGCAAGGGGGCGCAAGTGCGACACAAACATTCAATGAGATATATCAAGTGATGCAGCCCTCTTGCGTGGCTCTGCATGGCTTGATAAATCTGGAGTAACGCAAGGAAGTGCAAATCGCTGCCTTGCGTTACTCTGCCCCAAAGAGGCGGTCCATGGGTGGAGCGTGGGTGTTCCCACACATCAACCCATGGGTTTTGGTGAATTCCCAGATTTACCATTAGTGTAGACCTGGGAATGCATCACAATGCTACATCTCCCCAGGTGAGGCATAAGGAGGAGAAATATTTTGCCTTTTTTTTCTCCTCTTCCTACATGTGCCCATTCTACAGCACACAGAGAAAGAGGAAAATGCCTCTGAGGATTGTATTTGTGCAGGAAGGTGTCCCTTCCTGCATAAAAACAATCCTGCATACAACACAGGCACCCTTGCACCATGACGCAAGGGTACCTGCGTTGGGGCTAGGCAGCCAAAAATGCACCAGCGCTAGAAAAGGACAGGAATGCACCTTATAATGTTAAGTAGGGCACATTCCTGCCCTTTCCCACAGTACAGCAAGGTGACTTGCTGCATTGCCCTGCGTGAAAAAAATGATAAATATGGGCCAGAGAGCTTAAGCCGCACCAGTCCATCGAACATGTAGGTGTTCCCACACAGAGGCAGAGCGGGCACATTCAGGAACAGAGCACGTTGCACTTAATGCTATTTTGTAGTTTCTCCTCAAATTATAGGCACTACTATCTTAAACCTATTTTTGTCGTCCAGAATAACAGAAATTACAAAGTGACTTTGAATTTTTTGCTTGTTTTAAATGATTATTTAGTATGTTTTAATGTTGCTCTTTTTATCCTGAAGGCAATTAATTTGGGGAAAAGTATTATGTATTACATTTAACTGGCTTTGGAAATCAGTAAATTATGTGCCAATATTGGACTATTGAACATATGCGTAATCTAAAACTATGCACCTTAGCCCTACCCTGCTATATGGAAATTATTTTATGTTTTGTTTTTATTTATTAATGCCTTATGTACTTTTATGGCTGTTTTTAACTTGCCGAATAAAGTTTTGAACTGAATTATTGTCAAAAAAATCAGTTTGTGTCTGCTGAGGCTGGAAATCAACATTTTCCACCAACTTTTAAGTACATTCTTATTTCACACATGAAGAAATAGTACTAGTGGGTCATTCATATTCTTGAGTGGTCAATTTATTTTACTGGTATTTGACTGCCTAGGCGTCACCACCCTCAGTAAGTCAGCTTTGCTTGTTCGACTTTGCTGCCTCCCTGAAAGACAAAGTCCAAAAGGTAGGTTCTTGGCATTTCAGTGAGCTTACCGTAGCACCCAGGACCTGGTGTTCCAAAACAACACGAAATACTTGGCACAAGGATTCCCCAGAGCTCCTGAGTACCACAGGTCATAGAGAATTGGCCTAATGGAGAAGCACCTGCAGGTGATTACATTTGTTGAATTACAGTACACAAACATCCTCATTCACTTACACTACCTCAGACTGACTCCGCCAGTCAGTACGCGTATAAAGTGTGCATGCCATAAGACAGAGTGTAGATTCCAGGCCCATTTCGTGCCTGATCGCTATGCTGCAAATGCAGCAAGGGTGCTGGACTGTGCAATTTGTGAGAGTGGGTTTGTTGTATTAATAAGGCACTCATAATGAGGCCTTGTGTGCCTGAAAGACCATTGGGCCTCGAGGGCGAGACGGAAGCTCTTGCGAGGATGTATTCAGCCCATCTACAATGACCCTTGAGAGGGCTCGGGTTTAGTATGCTCCTAAGCGCGTTCAAATCGCGTACCATAGCTGCACAATTTAATCCTGTGCCAGCCATGCAAGCGCCATGCTGATTTGGTGGGTTCACACCATGCAGCTCAATTTCTTTGCCCCGAAAGGTCCATGGGATATCCCTTGCCCACACCCAAAGACCATGAATAGTACCTCCCAGGAGGGCTCCACCTGCACTTCCCAGCATGGTTGATAATATGACATGCAACAATTTACATTTGTCAGGAGGGAATGAAACAACGCAGATACTTCTCACCAGAGGTGCTTTTCTTTTAGTGGGGCAATTGTGGAGCTTCAAGGCAGGGAGGCTGTTCTTTCATTGGGAAAGGACTGTATCCTCAAAAGAGGTGCGTTTCTGTCACTAGGACAGTTCTGGCCCTTCTTGGCAGGCTTGTTCTACAATTACTGTCACACGTAGGCAGCGGCGTAGAGTGGGTTCCCAGGGCAAGGCAAGTATCCTTCCACTTTTCTTTTTAAATTTTGCGCCCCTAAGAATGCCCCTGCACCCCTAAGAGTGTCCCCTAAGAATTTTGCGCCCAGAGCAACCGTCTCTGTGGCTCCGCCCATGCTACGCCACTGCACGCAGGAAGGAGCTGAAGACTCACAACACATCACAATACAATAACCACCCTCAAGCTAGCTCCCTCTCCTCATACTCCTGGACTTTATACTTCTATTTTGCCATGTACAGCGCTCTAACGCTTTTATGCAGGGACTTTTCACAGACACTGCTTAACATCCCCACTCTGCGGAACAGGGTAATGGTGGAATTTCACCTATTCACTGAGCATCCCGTTACCACACAAACGCACAACTCTCCTAACCCTTTTTACCTCACATTAAATTGATACAATGACCAAAAGACTACCAACCAACAGCAATAGGATATATTTCATTGATATCAGATTTTAGTTTAGCTTGGTGGCCGAGGTAAACATATAAAAAATTTCCTCTTCATTTTGATTGAACCAATTTGTCAGCTGATCAAAGGTAAGATCGCTGGATAAGATCTACATGAACACTGTAGAATGTCGCTGCAATCAAGTTGGGGCTGGCAACACAGCACATTGGCCCTCAACACAGGTCACAGAATGCAGGGCTAAGCACCTCTTGACCCGGTCACATAAACAGTGCTCTCTAGTACTTAGGGCCTCATTTACAAGATTTTGACACACACGGGCGCAGCAAGCCTTCCTGCTGCGCTGCCATGCGTGAAAATGAAAGAGCAGGAATGTGCCGTATCTACAAAATATGGCGCATTCCTGTCCTTCGCCCCTGCGCACAAACAGCAGCCGTGCGCCAACGTAAACACACTTGCGTCATTTTGCAAGGGTGTTTGCGCTGAGGGGATGATTGTTTTTGTGCAGGAATGGACACCTTGCTGCACAAAAACAGTCAAAGGCATTTTCCTCTTTATATGCATGCTGCAGAATGCAGCACTCCTACATGCAGAACGCATAGAAAGAGGAAAAAACAAGGCTAAATAAAAGTACTTCTCCTCGTTGCGCCTCCTTACGCCTAGCCTGGAGAGGCGTAGGATTCTGATAAATTCCCATGTTTACAAAATGTTGTAAATCTGGGAATGCGTTATGTACCATGGATGTTGCGTGAAAACACCAACAGCAACACCCATGGAACGCCCCTTTCACGCGGAGTTATGCGTGAAAGGGAAACATTTACAAGACCATGAAAAGTCATGCAGGGTGACTTTACATGGCCTTGTAAATATGGGGAAGCCCATTGCGCTGCCGATGCGTCAATAAAAGTGACGCACCAGCGGCGCAATGGGCTTGTAAATAAGCCCTTTAATTTGTAAAAGAATAAGTGCTGGGGCCAAAGTTTTGCTCAGAAGAATGTGGCCCGCAGGATCGATGGTCAGGGTGCCGAATACCAAAGCTGCGTAGTCTTGATTGCACCTCTTGACACTTTAAACCACCACTAAACTCTCCCTGTCCCTTAATCTCAATCTTGCAATTTCCTTTCATCCCTGCTTTCTACCTTTGCCACTGTTTTTTTTGTCTTTCTTTTCCTCTTTCTTTCCTACTTTTGTGTTTTTTTCTTCCTTGCTCTAGATCAAAATCTGTTGAGGAAAAATAAGTGCCAGTCCCCAAAAAGGAGTGCTGGTCTGGCCTACCTGCAACCACTAGCCCAAAGTAAACACTGGTGTTCTCAATCTTCAGGTTAAAAACTGGGTAAGATCGGACCCAGACTAGCTTGTGCTACCTAGTGACAAAGCTCCTACCGCCACTTCCTCGGTCCCTCTCGCCAGTTGCATCACATTATCTTGCACCTGCTACTCCAAGTGCTTTACTGAAGTACTAGAAGATGGGGAGGGCTTTTGTTCACTATGGTGCCTGGAACCCAAATGCCATATGTGTGGCTAAGGACACCTGAAACGGGCACCCATTGGGAGCAGAGGTGACACAGAATGACAGTCCCCGCCCCCGTCCTGGGTTATGCTAGGGAGTGACGCTTGACACACTTGCCAGGGGTTAGTGAAAAGTTATGGGGGGTAGGGGGCATGGTTAGCTAGGATTTAGGTTTAGGTCAGGGCAAAAGTTGGCCTTTTCCTGCCAGATTCTTTGGTCATGAAGAGTGTGGGGCAGCCTTACCTGTTATCCCCCTCCCCACCCTGTAGATGTAGTTGTTGGCTTGGGCGAGCACTGGGATTGATTAGGCTTGCAGTTGTATTGGGGCGGGGGGGGAGATTTCTGTTTTGTGGTTGGTCATTTAACACAGTGCAGGTTGTCTTTGATGGGTTAGGTCTGTGGGCTCTCATCGTGTTTGCTGCTGTAGGACAGGTTGTGGACAGGAAAGGGAGCTCATGATTCGGTATTGGATGGGTTATATCTTTACTGAGCAGGCGTATCAAGCTCAGGGGGAGGGGAAGTGGAAATTTGTTATTCAGGTATCTGCATGCATTGGATGAAACAAAGGTGGGAAGGGGACAGAAAGAAGCAGTTGGAAGGGCGGAGAGTTGGTGTGGTGATACACTGGTTTTTGATGTGAGTTGGTTGTTTGTGGTTGCTTGGGCAATTGAGAGGCTTAAGAGTAGGGGTGTTAGGAATTTGTTATATGTCAGTGAGATAGAACTTTATGTTGTTTGCCTAATATTCATCTAGTGGCCTACGGACCTGTCCTATTAAAGCAGCCTTTTGCACCATAATTCGCCTAGATTGTAGTTATTGTAATGTATCGCCCGATGCATGTGGCAGTATGGCCTGCAGTTTCTCTGCATCATCACGTTTGATCATATGTCCCCCAACCCATACACCCTGCTTCTCCAATCGTACAAAATACCCATGACTAGGTGCCTTATTACGTGGTGCAGATCTGCCTCTGTTGCCCAGAAAGTAGAAGTGATAGAGCAGTCTTGCTGTTGCCAGTTTCCATTATATCCTCAGAGCCCGCCTTTAACAAGGGAGCTGGCCTTTAATGGCTGGTAGAGCCCGCTACGGGGGCTCTAAGGCTATTAGAACATTCTGCCCTCTAGAGGCAGAATGTTCTAATAAACTAAGGCTTCACAGAGCCCATGGGGGTTAAAATCCCCTCGGGCTCCGTGAGGCCTTTGTTCACAGCAACAGCTGTAAACAAACATTGGAATGTTGATACTCCAGGCTTCTACCAGCTATTAGAATCCCGGAGCACTCCATTGTTTTCAATGGAGAGCTCAACGTTCCAATGTTCTGATACACATTCTTCTGTAACAGGATGACTGAGAAGTGATCCCAGCTGGCTGTAGCCTTTCTGTTGCTCAAATTCCCCAGAGGTGTGTTGGTGCCACACTTCCCCTGCAAGCCTCCTTCATCCAGCACCTCCATAATGGAGAGCCAGGAAGCGAATGGGCAAACACAGGAGCACTGAGAGTCCGATGCTGTCTTGAATTTATTCCCAAATAAGCTGCTATGAGAATGGCGCAGGGTTATCCAATTCAAAACCTGACTGACTCCTGTCGGGTAATATAGGAACATGAAAGTTCCTTCTTCACCTCGGGCACAACTACTTTTAAAACAGGGGCGTTAAACCTTACACTGCTGTTCGGCCCCCAACCCTTCCCCAGCACAAAAAACTTTTCTAAGGCACACAAATGCCAAATTTGCATTTTTGTTTCTACCAGCACAGATAAAACATACTGCCCCACAGGCTGAAGACCAAGGCGCATATTTACAAACATTTCACGCAATGCAGCAGATTATGTGAAGTTGGTCTGCTGCGTTGAAAGGGAGAGAGCAGAACTGTGTATTATTTTCAAAGAAATGGTTTAGTTCTGCTCCCTTCCTGTGTTAGCTCACTTTGGGCTGGCTAGCACCAACGCAGGCACCCTTGGGCCATAGTCAAAGAGCGTCTGCGTTATGATCAAGTTAGTTTTTATGCAGAATGGGGCACCTTTGTGCACAAAAACTATCCTTGGAGGCTGTTTCCTCTTTGTACGTGTGCTGGAGAATACTGCATACATGCAAAGGGGAAATATTGACGGGAAACAAAAATATTTTTCCTCGTTACACCAGCCTCAGAGAGGCACACCATTTTGGCACAAACCCATGTCAACATATCTTTAAAAATATGGTTTTGCGTCAAAATCCATGGGTGGATTCACAGAATCACACATACACCACCCCTCAAAAGCCTCCCTAATGCAAGGTAACGCAGGGCAGCGCTGTGTGCTGTTACTTTTTTTTCTCAATGTCTAGTAAATCCACATGTGCGTCACTTAGTAATTCCCAAAAAGGATTTTGCGTCGGGCTGTGTCTATAAAAAGTGATACAAACCTGAAGCAAAATCTCTGTACATCTGGGCCTACATCCTTAAGGTCACAGAGGCGTAGCTATCAATAGCTCAGCAGATGCAGTGGCGCTGGGCCCAAGGGTCCTCTTGCGTCCAAATTATGAATATGATTAACTACTCAACACTGGATAATGGGGCCAATTTCCATGCTTGCCTTGAGCCTACGGCACCCGACACCACTGGCACTTACCTGCAGGGCTTTAAGTGGGCCGGGTCTCACCGGTGCTGAGCACCGCAGTTTTTTAAAGGAGGCCTCCAAACGGGTCTCTATCGGGCTCTGTTTTGTGCCCTGGTACAGGCGGTCCGTTTTTTTCCACACTGCAGTGACAGCAGGCACACCGATGTGCGCCTGCTCACAGTGCTCACTTCTCACGAGTGGAAAAGTCACGCATGACGTCACGTCAGGTGAGCGTTGTAGGGGAAGGGAAATCCTTTAAAGAGTAATTTTCTCTCTGGATTTCCCTTCTCTTTTTGAAACTCAGGAGCAGCAACATTGTCATGGAGTCACCAGGGCTTTAAGTGCAAGCTTTTTCAATATTATATACAAGCCATAGTTGCTGCTTATTTATCTTATGCAACTAACAACCATTGACAAAGCCAATAGTCCTGACTTGTTGTAGGTATGATTTTACTTGTATCGTATCTAGATGCAATGACAGAAACCGCAAAATACAAGTCAGGCGGTACACTATGCTAAGCACAGATTAATATTTTATGTGCTTTTAAGCCACGCCCTTAAGTACAATGGCGACGCCCCTTTGAGAGACCCCCCAGTTTTTTCATCCCACTTAAAGCCCTGCTTACCTGTGGAGGGACGAAGCTGCGGTGGTAAAGTGCACTCACGCCTCAGGTCTCTGCTGGAGTGACGCCTCTAAAGCGCACTCACTCCTTCCACTCAGGCCTCTGCTGGTGTGACGCCTCTAAAGTGCACTCACTCCTTCCACTCAGGCCTCTGCTGGTGTGACGCCTCTAAAGCGCACTCATTCCTTCCACTCAGGCCTCTGCTGGAGTGACGCCTCGCTCCTCTCCTCAGGACTGTCGGCTGTGATTCGTCACCGTGCCTCCCGTTCTGAACAGGTTTTGTTCCTTGTTAGGCAAGGCTTTGTGCAACGCCGTTGCTCTATTTATTTGTTATTTTATTTCCCAATATTTCCCGATTTAGCAAGTGCAGTAACTAGAACATTGCCACAGGTGTTGAGTCGGGAGGGGCGGCGCCATTACATCACTCGCTTCCTCAGGGACAGAGAAACCAGCGCTTCTCTGATCGAAAATAATTCAATATAAAGCACAATTGGCACTACAAAAGACACAATACAACTGTGGATATTCATCACCACTACGCCTCTATATTTACAGACTAATTATGTATTTGATCATTTAATTAGGGGGGGGTTTGTATTGTGCCATTACACACCCCTCACGCCACTCCAAACCTGGGACATGGTCCTTGAGAGGTAATGGTCCCTTGGCTGCATAGATGCCCAAAAGCACCGCTGACGTTTTTCCTGAATCAATGGTAACTTTGTTCGCACAGCTTATTCCAAAAGCTGGAGGATCCCTCTGCAAACTTTCCTCCATGTCTCTTCAGACTTGACTTGCTTTGATGCAATCAAGTGGCACAGTCAGATCTCAGGACCCTGGGAGCACGCAGAAGGAGATTCCAAGGAGACAAGAGACCTGTGGGTTCCTCTAGTCCATTTCCTACCCATTGTATTACCTCTTGATGTGAGGGATGTCCCACCATGAAACTAAAAGGGGTGGCAGAGAGAGTTCTTCACAAAATAAGCTTCCCAGTGCTGAGGTTTGTGAAAGTTATGAATAGGAATGAATTCTCCTGAATGTCTTTGAGCCTAGATGTGTGTAGAGAGCAAATAAGCAGCGGCATACGGACAGAGGATCGTAGTGCTGGAAGCAAGCGGTCACGTACCTTGTGTCGTGTGTCTCTGGTGTGCCCAGGATACATCTCAAGAAATGTTTAAGAGGCTATCCACCCACCTCTAGCCTCTCCATATCGGAGGAAGCCGGGTGTAGACTTCTTGCTGCAGAGAATGGACCTACTGAAGTATACAAAAAGGGATGGATGGAATGCTTTAATTAGTCTCAGCCACCGGTAATTAGTCGGAGCTACATCCGTCTATCATTATTTTGCACACCATGTAACCTCAGTTTGGACCCAGCCACATGCAAATCAGTTTTGACCCTGCTCCCCATGAGAACGGTCCAGCCTGAACTGCCAAGCCAGGTCTTCCTTGAACTGGAATACAAGCAACCCAGGGCCGGTTCCGCTCTAGTTATGGGCTCATCAGCCGGATACAGCTTGATTCCATGACACAGTGTGCACCGAACCCACATCTGGGCATGTCTTAGCATACCCGTCCCACTTAGAGTGACACACTAAAGTATACAAAAAGTGATGGATGGAATGCCTGACTGACAATCTCAGCCACTGGTAATTACTCAGGGGTGATGCCAAGAGTAATTACCAGTAGCTGAGATTAATTCAAGCATTCCTTTCATAATTTTTTTGTATACTTTAGAGAATGGACCATCATCAGTGATGCTCGAGCACTGACATTTACAGAGACATTATTTCAGATGTTCCATTGTAGAGGATCCAGCAGAGGCAGCAGCGGGGGTCGATCGCCTGCCGGTGCCCCTGTTGGAATGCTGGTAGCCTTACATGTAGAGGATCTTGGAATATATTTTGAGGAGTCTGAATAATTTGGGGGCTGTTGAATCTGTCGCTATTTTCCCTGTCTGACTGCAACCAGCGATGCCGCTGTGGAAAGTGGCAATGGCTAGCCAGTGCACGAGGTGGAGGGTGAGTGAGGTTAAGTGGGCTTGGAAAAGTCCTGTCAAATAGTCCTTACATCTGCTGAGCTCACTTTTTGGTCTCCAAAGATGATGGTGGGAATATGGGATAGGGTTTTGTAGGCACTCTTTATCTCTGGCTTTTATTTTGATCGGAGTGTTACATGGGGGCGGTTGGGATGAGACTTCTGGCTGGGACACTGCTGCCACTGATGCATTGAAGGGCATGTCTGTGATATATCAGTTCATTAGGTGTTTTTTGTGGCTAACCACTCCTTCCAGCTGAGCCGTTCTTTATTGTTATGGCTAATTTAATTGGTATGTTTATGTGGTGTGTGAGCATCCTTCCACTAGAAACTATTTTAGGGTTCAACTAACAGACAACGCATGCTGTCTTGTTGTGGGAGAACTATTGTGGGCTTACCATGAACCTACACGGGCTCACAGCCCACTCTTTGAATGCTAGTTGTTAGCTTTATTATTACCCTCCTTTGCATGCTTCTTATTCAGTGGCTTTCCTTGTGCATTTTGTGTTTGCCCTTTCCTTGAGCATAGCCACTGTACAATCTCTTTGTTTGGCTGACTTGTATCCTTCCAGTGCTCACTTTTAGGGACTTTTTTTTTCCTTTTTGTTTGGCTTGTGTTTCAAGCTCTCTCGCTTAGGTGCTCCCCTAAATGCCTGCTGGCACTCCGTATTGTTCTCTCACGCGTGCTGCTTCTCTTGTGTACCTCTCCTCTGATCAGTGCTGCTGTCTACCTTGTGTGCTTTTCTCCTCACATTGCTCTCTCCATCATGTACTTCTCCCTCACCCTTGCTCTCACATGTGCTTCTCCCCAGCCCTGTGTACTTATATCCATCATGTGCTTCACCCACAATTCCAATGTGGCTGTCTCCCTCATGTGCTGTTTTTCCCCTCCTCCCTCCCACCTACTCCTCCACTGCCCCCAAACCTGTGGTCCTTTTTCTTTTATTACACACTTTCGCACTAAAAAAAACATTAATTGTTTATTTACTGATCCAAGTGGTATCCGCCATCTTGGATCAATAAATAAAAAACCCAAAAGTAAATGGTGCCCACGCCATTCCACTGGTGCGCATGGTTTGGAATGCACATGTGCATCCATAATCACATGCGTGCCAGTGAAATGATGCAACCACTGGTAGCACCTTTGTAGGTCGAGCCTGTGCAGCGCTTGCACTGCTCTGCAAGGCATGCTGTATTAAGGTATGGACGTGAAGCTCCGCCCAGGTTTTTCATTGGCTTGTGTCATTGTCCATTGTAAACTGTGGCTTTTCATTAGTCAATAATAGGCTTAGTACCTCCTTTTCCAATTTTTTTAACCTCCCATGAGGACATCCCCTATTACGTGTGTTGTTGCTCGTTAGGCTTTAATTACAGCCTCCGAGCACTATTTTCTCAAAGAGCTTTATCCTGGCTGCTCTTGCTGGCAGGAAAAGGCAGGACACGCTCTCTGCAAATGATTGTTTTCTTTTGACAATGCTATACCACATCAGGAAAGCATTATACTTTCCCCTCCCAGCCGCTGTAGAGCATCACCAAAAGCATTGGTAAAACCAGTAGGTCCCACAGGCAAGACCTATTGAATTTGCCATTGCTTGGGTTTTTTTGCGGGCCATAGTGTTGCGGAAAGTGATGGACGGGAGTGGCAGTAGTATGCACATCCTCTGAGCTGTTGACTGCAGAGTAAATACATAGAGTGATTAAGGACCCAATTTTAGCCAGATCAAATGAGTGGTTTTGTGAAACACCCACATGGATAGGAGACAATATTTGGAGAGAGTAGAGTGCATTAAAGCCCATGAGCAGAATAAGGATATAAAATAGTTGGAGCTGCCACGATTTGCAAATTTTGTCACTGTAGTGAATACGTCAGTTGATGCTACTACCTCAGATAGAAATTTGGCAATACCTTGCCTGCAGAGGCCAAGTCACTTGACTCTCCTTAGAATCGATAACTCTCCAGTCAAACCTTTAATCAAGATGTCAGAAAACACCCATATGGAATTCAAGATCTATACCTCTTTAATTACCGCAGATTACTGCAGATGCATAGGTTGCCCTGATGAAGGCCTTTAAGAACGGTGTTGGGGCTGCTGATGCTAAACCTTGTGAACATTAATAAGTAGAAGAAGAGGCAGTGTTTGTCATTTCATATAATTGGGATAGTCTTTTTCTGATTTACTGCCAATGTGCAGAAGGGGACATGTACAAGTCAAAAGTTTGCATATATTTTATCATTTTTGTATGTCTAGAATGTATTTTCCGAATTTTGCATGTAAAACTCATATATGAAGCTGGTGCGATGATAATCTTTGTAACAGCCTGATGTAAACAAAAAGGTATTTTTAAAAAACAAAGCGGTTTTGTGGTCTACAGTAGTAGGTGGTTTTCACTTTTTATTTCCCATGTTATTGGGGTTTAGGGTGACATAATCAATTCGACTCAGAAGTGTAAGGATAAGAGACCGATACAAAGTACTATTGAGAGGGCCATAATGAAGCTATGACATTAGACACAGGGATATCTCTCCTGATCAATGCATGTTTTTGAGGTGTTTGAAATAATAAGGGATAGATTTATGCGATGTATATGGTGACCTAGAGTCCCTGTTTTCTGGATCTCTCCTTTGTGAGATAACAACCCTCAGCGTTTCCATTTAGATGATTGAGGGACTTGCCATTCCCTGCGGGCTTCTTTTTATTGATTTATTCTTAAGTGGCGAGACGGCAGGCAGGTAAGATTTGTTTCACACCTGAACCATATCTTTATTGACCATGTTTCTGATTGGGTGAGTTGTAACCTTCTACTACTGACATCAGGGAACTACTTTGTTATTTCTATTTTTGGAGTACATGCCTTTGTTTACTCTCTCCCCCCATCTGTTCGTTCTCCCCAACATCATCAAACCCCGCCCTTTCTCAAGACTTCTCCCAATTGTCTTCTCCTTGCCCGCCATCCAATTTCCATACCACATGCAGTAAATAAAATTGCAGGGGGGAGCGGCAGCTGCACACTGTTACATGACTGCTTCTTTTTTAGTTATGTATGTACTTTTTTTTTTCCATTTCCCATTCCAAAATGTCTGTCTGCCATCTTGGAATGGGGAATTAAAGTTTACAGAAATATCAAAAACATTTGCATCACATCACATGCACCCACATTGGCAGCCATCTAGCAAAGTGTTTTCTTTATTACAAAAATCTGTCCAAAATGTCCCCCAGTGCATGTGCTTGGATCATGAAGTACACTTAGGGAGTGCCAATTTAGGTTATTTTTTTAGGGTGGGGTGCAAATAGAAATGAAAACAAGCATTTTCAAATGCACTAGCTCGAAAACTGCCTTTTAAAAGGGATTGACTTTGCCAACACTAGTTATTTTTAGGTCTCGGCCTGACGTAAGCAGCGCATGCGCTGCTCTCGTCATACGAGGCTTCTTGGAATCGATACGATTCCAGAAGCCTCATCCCAGCTCCGCCTTCAGTTTTGATTCGTGCGCGTCGTTTGGCATCACAAATTATGCCAAAGGCAGTGCAATGATTGCACGGAAGGCATGTCAATCGCTGCTGGTTGCCACCCTGTCTCCTTTTAGCCACGCCCAGCGGGATTGGACCTCTTACCGGGGCGTGACACAGAAGGTTTAGTATTAGCTTGCCGCACTTTTTTTTGTATGCTTGTTTTTTGTCCTTATAGCGCGCGCACACCACTCGCAGGCTTAACTACACGCACGCTTTCATTTTCACCGTTGCGGGTTTTATTATTTTAATTTGGAGGCCGCACGCCTTTTAACTAAAAGCCCGCTTTCATTTTAAATTAAAAATTAAAAACGTGTTCCTGCATTGTGATTCCGCGTGCGATATTAAGAGCTGAATGGCAGTGGCTAAAAAACACCCAAATTACGTCCTTCTAAATGTGGACATTATTCTACATGTTTTCTGCCCATTTCCGACCCTTGCGTGTTTGCAAACATTTCCTTTTGCCCCTTTACCTTGCCAAAAAAAAGTTAAAAAAGAATGTTCCTTTTCTCGCAGTACGCGAAGGGTAATTGATAGTCTGCACCAGAGGTCAGGATTTGCATAAGAATTAAGAGCAGTAAATTAATTTAATATTCCACGCACATCTCCAATTATCTCCCAAGACCTTTGTCTCACACGGTGGGGGAGTCCAGCTGCTCTTCTGCCAAACAACATCTGTGCAGTTAATAATTTGATAAACAGCTAATACAAATAGTTCCTGGACAAGCCGCCACGGCCCTCGCAGGCTAGCAGCCAGCCTCTGGCTAGGCCTCAGAAACGGAACCATTCTTGGCTTTCGTGGCTTTAATATCGATTAGGTTTCCTCTGTGCAAGCAGGCGCTTCAGTGTTTCTTGTAAGCGCAAAAACCTCCACCAAAAAAGTAAACAAGAGCAAAACGTAAGAGATGGCAGCCAGCTACTTATATTTTCCCATTGCACGTCGTATATTTTTACTTAAAAAAAGATCTAATTAGTTGTATTGTTTCTGAAATAGCCTCTTGAGCAGATGAAGTTCAACTCGCCGGTACGTAATATTTTGTGCTGTGAAAACAGTGCATTTCAACTCGTGTCTTTTTTTTTTTGTTGCTACTTTTCTACTATCTTATGGTGGTAATTATAATCTAATTGTATTGTTTACGCCTAACAGCGTGCTTTGGATGTTGGGGTTCATGGAGAAAACAGGGGCATCGCTATAAAGTGTGCAGCAGGTGAACTGGCACCGGGACTTAAAGGGCTGAGGGGCACACTGCACCCCAATTAGTGCTGTATTTTACCATCTCAACAGTAGTCAAAGAGGACATTTCCCTGCTTGCACTTGGGCCCATGGCACCATTGTTCCGCCACTGGGGGAACAACGATGTTTGCCTAAGATCACACAGTGTTGATCAAGTGTGAACGCCAGGATCAGAACAGGATCTCCTATACATAAACTCTGCAGTTGAGCCCGTCACATGACATCTCTGTCCTAAGTAGCCAAACAACACTCCAACATAAGCACCGTTCAGCTGCGCTACTAGAGCGTTATGTGTGAACCTCGGTGGCTACGTAGGACAGTGGGCGGGGCTTATTGACCTGAAAATGTGCGGAAAGAACGTCATGATATGGAATTAACACAAAATAATGGAGAGAAGGATTTGAACAGCAGATGACATGAAAACAACGTCGCCTGCGTCTTTAGGAGCACAATATGGATTTCGGAGCAGAAAGCCTCAGTATACAATTTACAAGTGCGCACATAGTACGAGCTCTGACGTCTGTTCTGGCAGTGTCCGTGCTAATGTGCACACAGGCGGAAACGCCTCTGTGAACGCAGGGCTTGCCCTGATGCCCAATCGTGCCCCCTCTCTGTCTGCCACGGCAAGCACACCCCCAGAAGTGTGGAAGACCGGGGCTTGCACGCCACCACAAACACTGACATTTTAGGTGTATCACCTGGGATAAAGTCCGACTCCAGAAACGTATCACTTTCTCATACAAGAGTGGAAATGTTAAGAAACAGAGGGAGACCCATTTCATTGTGAAAATATTGGCTAAATATAGCACCTTAAAACAGGTTAGGCGACGAAATTGAGAAAGATGTCATTATGACAACTGGAACTTAAAAAAAAAGCATTTGTATTGATTAGAAAATGAAACCTATCTAATAAAATATTTAAAACATGATTTAATGCACACTGATATATAGATTCTAACGCCCCTTTCTTCACGTACACATTATTCGTGATAATGTATTCGTATATTTGTGGTAATGTATTTCCCAAACACTTGGCAATAAGTTGAGTGGCTTAAAAAACAGAATTCACATTGTCCCTGACCCCCCCCCCCCCTCGCATTTCTTACATGGTTTAGACATGTAAAATACATGATCGGCGCCGAGCACGCATGCGCACCATCTACCCATTTTATACACTGTGGGGCAGATTTACAAGCCCCTTGCGCCACTTTTGCATCACTTTTCCCATGTTAAAAATGACACAAAAGTGGCGCAAGGGCCTTGTAAATAAGCCCGTGTGCCATATTTTCTTAAAAGGTAATGTGGATTTGTCACACATAAAAATATACAAAGTGAACCTGATGACCTCCACTTGGTGCATTAATATGTGTTTTACTCGTGCATAATGCAGCACAGCAGCGTGCACAGTACTTTCTTGCGGCGACACCCTGAGGTTTCAGGTATCTGTTAGAGCATGCCAGGGATCTGTCTTCCTGTCAGGCATAAGCAGGCCCAGGGGGGGTGCCTTCGGTTCTTGCGTGGGAGGGACGCAGCCTGGAGGCCCAGCTCTCCTGAGGTCGCGGTGTGGCGTGGTTGTCGTGAAACACATTAAATTGCCCTATAGGGACCAGTGCCCATTGAACACGGTGCGGCTGGCCTCACTGCAGGGTTAGACCAGATAATTCACTCACCCTCCCCCACCAAACATGTGCTCTGCCTCCTAAAGCACAGGTATTTGAGGCCTAACCATGCACTAAACTGTTTTACAGTATTTTCACATTGTCATTTTGTGATATTGTGTTGTCTCGACTTTTGTCGACCCACGTGCCTTCAGCAAGACCCCTCCAACTGTGGTAGACACTCTCATCCTAGTGTGTGTCTTCAGCAAAACCCTTCTTATTGCTGTAGACTCAGTCGTTGTGGTGTGCGCCTTCATCAAGGTCCCACAGCATTGTGGTAGTTGCGTTGCAGTTCTTGTGCCTGCAGCATGGCCCCATAATATTGTGGTAGGCTCAGGACTTATATTTTTAGTTTGTTTTGACAGGCTTAAGTTTAGCAGTAAACACAAATCAATTTTCAGTGAGGGAATCACCCTTCCTTGGAACAGTACAATTCAATATTTACTGAGGTAATCTCTTGGCATGATGTTTTGATTTCATTAAGGAAATTTAGAGAGGGGGGGGGGGGGGGGCTAAACCTTGTTAGGTGACAGTGGCTTTAAATGCTGCAGAACATTTCAAATGGTATCTCAAATACCTGTTAGAGCAAGAGAACCCTTCACTTTCTAGAATCTAGAACATAAAAAAAATGAACTGTACTAACTAACTAAACGGGAGGAGATGTCCTCATTAACCCTGCAGAAGTATTTGTGATTGTATACAGTATATAAAAATAATTTAAAAAAACAAAACACAACACTAGGAAAGGCACACACCTGGGAGAAGTTCTGTGTTGGTTTGACTGCATGGCACCACAATCTGTGTTGCTGTCATGTAATCTTTCAGTGGACCCAGGTGACAAAGATTTTGATGTGACTTACTTTTGAAGTACTCATGGCTCACTACTGGTTACCAGGAGTACTACAGGAGTAAGACATCCTCACGCCAAAATCTTTGGGGCTTATTTACAAGCCCCTTGCGCCACTTTTGCGTCATTTTTAAAATGGGAAAAGTGACATACGGGTAGCGCAAGGGGCTTGTAAATAAGCCCCTTTGTGTATTGGGCCCCTTACGTTTGTTTGTTCCTTGGTGCGACCAGTAGAGTTGCCTTTCATCGCGCCCAGTGGAAATTCCAGGTTGAGAGAGTTACAGGTTCTATCTGACCTCCTTGTTGCCCTGGAACATTGACTAATTTTTTTGCAGCCATTTAGACCCAGGTGGTAGGGTGAAAACGGCGCCAATCTTATTGGCACCTGTTATGCCATAGCGCTTTAAGTGGGATGAAAAAACTGGGGGGGGGTCTCTCAAACTTAGCACAGTGTGTCACCCGACTGGTATGTGGCTGCTTCTGTCATTGCATCCATATATATGATACAACAAGTAACATCATAACTACAACAAGTAAAGACTATTGGCTTGGTCAATGGTTGTTAGTTGCATAAGATAAATAAGCAGCAACTATGGCTTGTTGTATATAATATTGAAAAAGCTTCCACTTAAAGCCCTGGTGACACCACAACAATGCTGCTGTTCCTGAGTTTCAAAAAGAGAAGGGAAATCCAGAGAGAAAATGACTCTTTAAAGGATTTCCCTGCCCCCTACAAGGCTCACCTGGCACAACGTCATGCCGCAACTTCTCCACTAGTAAGAAGTGAGCAGTGAGAGCATGCGCACATCGATGTGCCTGTTGTCACTGCAGTCCAGAAAACAAGCATTGAAAATGCAAGAGGTCTCGCCTTTAACTAAGTTAAAGCCATTTGCTTTGCTAATGGTATTGTATAGCAAAGCAAATGGCTTTAACTTAATAAAAGGCCTATTGCATTTTAATGCTTGTTTGCTTCTACCATTTATATGGATGCGGAGAGGCAGGAGATTTCATGGGATCTGTGTTTGGTCTTTCCCTGGTTTTCATTTATAGTTTGTCTTTGTTTTTTCACTATCCATATTTATACTTAAAAAATTTTTTTTATCATCAATGTTGCTCATTTAATTTTTGCTGACTTTCACTTTGCGTGCTATCTCTCTATAGCACGCCTGGTAGTTCGGGTTGTATTGTTCCCATGGGGAGCAGGGTCGTCCGATTTGCATATGGCTGGGTCCAAACTGGGGTGGCATGGCGAACAAAAGAACAATGAATTTAACCCAGATCTGTGACGGGGTGAACGCTTGAAAATGTTTAGCCTTCCATCTATCATCTTTTTGTGTTGCTATAAGTCACCCTTAGTGGGGGAAGGGTATGCCCAGCTATGGGTTCTGTGTTCGCTATGCCACTGGATTCAAGCTAACCTAACTGGAGAGGTGATACCCCTAAACCGGCCCCAGGATGCTTGTTTTCCGGTCTAGGGAGGACCTGGACTGCTAACATGGGGAGCAGGGTCGAGACTGATTTGCATATGGCTGGGTCCAAACTGGCGTGGTGTGGGAAGCAAAAGAACAATGGATTTAACCCAGATCTGTGACGGGGGTGATTGCTTGACAATGTTTAGCATTCTGTCCATCATCTTTTTGTGTTGCTATCTTAATCTCTTCTTGCAGGAAGTACCACCAACTTGCAAAAGCTCTCTTCCGTGATTTCAGCATCAATTAAGGGACTTTTGTACCCAAAGCAGTGAGTCTAGAGCAGCTTCTTGAAACCTCCTCATCTAGCTAGCTAGCTACATCGATGCAGCGAACAGGACAAACAGTACGCATCATCCAGACGGCAGCACTTGTGACTCCTCCGACATAACCCCGATCAAGCATTAAAGAATGCAGGCTCTCTAGTCCCTTTTTGCAACTGAATGTCAACCCAGTACTGGACAGTTACTTCGCTGCCCCTCAGCAGGCAAGTCAGCCTCTATCTATCTTCAGCATGGTCATACCACTAGGCCGGTACTCGGTCTAAGTCTAAAAGCTAACTGGACCTAGTAGCTACTTACTCCAGTTCTGGTTATGGGCTAAGGAAATGTAATTTCTGGAGGGGATTCACCAGTTTCTATTTTAACATTTATGCCACTTGGGTCAAAAATATTTTCACAAGCTCAAATTAAGAGACAGCTCAGGGCCACCGGTTGACCATTGTTCTGATCTTTTGTAAAAAAAAAATCTTTTGATAGATGTAGGAAACTGGACTTTTGTTGCAGTATCCCCCCCCCCCCACACACTTTTTGCCTGGTATTTGATGCAACTCTGACTGAAGTGTACTTGGTTCCTGATAGCCAGGTCTCTAGTAACAGTGTTTTTTCCCCCAAAAACTGTACAATATTTCCCCCAATTGGCGAAACCTTTACCACTCTCTGCAAGTCCCTAGTAAATGGTACCCATGGTACCTAGGGCCTGAGGTACTAAAGATGGACCCTAAGTGCTGCAAAACGAATTGTGCCACCCTAAGGGACCCCTCACCAAGCACACTCAAGGCTGCTATGGCAGGCTGTGTGTCTTGGTGCAGACCAAAGTGAAAAAACAACATGTCACACATCCCTGTGTACCATGTCTCCCAACACTGTATGTAATATTTGTAAGTCACCCCTCCAGCAGGCCTGACAGCCTTAAGGAAGGGTGCTGAATATTACATGTGAGGGCATACCTGCATGACCAGATATGCCCCTGTGCTGGTCAGTCATATTACTGACAGTACAAGTGACCAGGGAAGCCATTTTATAATGTGCTGGACATTGATGAAAACGAGTTCCCTAGAAACTTGATGGCTTCACTGAAGATAGGGATGTTTCATATCAAACATCTCGAAATGATAAACCCACGCTGATTCCAGTGATGGATTTACCAATACATGCACCCAGAGGGCACTTTAGGGGTGCCCCCTGAAAACCTTTCAGCCTCTGGTATGCTCCCTGACTGGTTTGTGCCAGCCTGTCAATTCAGACATTGTTCTGACCTCCTAGGGCGACAGCCTTTGGCTCTCAGGAGACGCAGAACAAAAGCCTGTCCGGGAAGAGGGTGTAACACCCCCTCACTCAGGATGACCTACTGATTAGCCTTCCGAGGCCAGCAAGCTTCAAAGAGCGGTCACCTTTGAAATGCAAAGCTGGCTCCCCTCACAGGAGAGGAAGCCAGCTCAGCTCCCCCCCCCCCCCCCTTGTCCAGAGCCACCTTGGCACCTGGCAGGTGGGAAAATTAGCTAGTCAGGTAGGTGTGCCACCCCATGGCTAGTTCCACCCCTAAGGCGGGCTAAACTGAGGTGGACACGATTTTTCAGAAGTAGGCATCTTGGTGATGGCATACTTAGGAATTCTGGGACAGGGTTATGCCCACTTCCAACTGGAAGTGGTCATATAGGGGGCGTAGTGACCCCAAGGTTCAGTAGCCCATTGGCTACTGCCCTTCATTTCCCAAAATTCAGTATTTAGGGGAGCCCCTGGCACCAGATGAGCAGATTCTGACGAACTACAAAGGAGGAGGACACTGAAGAGCTGCAAAAGCAGAAGACTGAAGAAATCAACTGAAATGGCCCCAACCCTGCCGGCCTGTCTGCTGTTCCTTGTCGAAACTGCACCAAAGACATCTTGTCCTGCAGCTGTTGTGCCTCCAAAACCTGGGAGGGCTGCCTGCCTTCAATAAAGAACCAAGGCCTCTCATGGAACAGTGGAACTGGTCCCTACATCCTGCAGAAACTCCAAAGAAAGGACTCCGAACCGCCGAAACCCGACACCTAAAGCCACCATTGCACCAGTCACTCCAAGCCCGAGTCAAAGTGGGCAAACGGTGCCATCGAGGCCCGCCAGAGCCTGACTCCATCGTGGTTTCACCCCTCATGGCCCCGCAGACATCGGCTGCAGCCTCTGCATGCAGGCCCCCTGTACTGCGACTGCTCCCAGTAAGAAAACCAGATGCCTAAAGACATTGCTGCACCCATCGCCCCTGGGCTGTGGAGAAGAGGACCAAAGGTGTCCCTACGTCCTCAAGCATCGTAAAGCCCGATTCCCCGTTGGGTCAGCCCAACTGGTCCCCCAGTGAAAGCCTACAGCCTCTTTTTACCGCGACCGTTCTCCATAGAATAACATTGGGCACCCAATGCTGTTTTGCACCTCTGCACCTGGCCGCCCTAGTGCCACTGGTGGTGTTCTGCTGGTGCTGCCTTGGACCTTGCCTGCCACTCACCTTAACTCTTGGAGAAGGGTCCCGTAAGTCGCTGTACTATACCTAAATGCCACATTGACTTTCCCTCCCTTAGGATAACATTGCAGCCTCCAGAAATTGACCTTTTGAACTAAAAAGAATTCATATTTAAAAAAAAAAAAAAGGTTCTTACCGGAATGATTTTCTTCATATGCCTATACATATATAAAGATACTTGCTATTTTTATAAATTGGTGTGGATCTCCTTCTTGAGTCGGGTCTCATTAATTGACCATTGTGTGTATTTCCAGATGTCTTGCACCCCTCTGTGTTAAGCTTAAGGCTGCTCGACCGCACTACCCCCTAGCAGAGCACCTTGGTATTGCCATAGCAAGCCCATGTCCACTCATAAGGGAACCCCTGGTCTTTGTATGATATATCAAAATGAGCTATATCCTGTAAAGAGCCAGCTTCCTACAGTAGAGCTGTGTACTGTCTACATATTGGAGGATATAGCCAGGATGCTTTTCAGAGAAAAAGGAGAACTCTTTGGAAAATAACTGGACAGGTTCCAGATCGGGGGGTGTTCTACCTAGCAGACTTCTCAATGGTGCTACAGGAAATGTAGAAATTCCCCGAAAGTGATTAGACTTTTACTACTGTGATAAAGGTGACTTTGTAGGGACCCTATTCTTGACAACAGATACCACGGGAAGATGGGAACTGGAGGAAGACCTGAAGTTATGTTATGTAGACTGCACAAGGATTAGAGAATAGAAGCGTGCAGATTTCTGAATCACTACTGGAAGAATCGAAAAGGCATCTAATCAATTTTCCTGCAAGTACCATAAATTCTGTGTATATGAAGAGTTTGAGAGGCTGCTACATCTTTTCACTTACATGTTACAGTAGAGGAGACACCTGGCACATTTTATTTTGTCATTAATGCAGTAGGTACAGGCTCAAACATCTTCTAGCTCAAGAGCTTAGGTGATCCATCACTTTCT
Source organism: Calotriton arnoldi (assembly GCA_963921515.1). Taxonomy (NCBI): domain Eukaryota; kingdom Metazoa; phylum Chordata; class Amphibia; order Caudata; family Salamandridae; genus Calotriton; species Calotriton arnoldi. The sequence goes on along the minus strand of CAWUFW010002777.1, from coordinate 1,750,105 downwards.
GGGTGCTGGAGAATGTAAACACAGCTTGTAATCAAAGCATGTGTATCGCTGAGAAGACTGAAATGAGCAAAGAACGTGCTACACTGAACTAATATTTCTATCCATTTTAAATATTAGAAGAAAATAAACATTTGGACTATACAATGGAGCCCACAAACCCCTGCTTGGACAGTTGGAGGTAGTGTAGATTGACATGGTCAGACCAGACGCAACCACAGTGCTGGCCCTCAGCAATACGCAACTTGCTAGCATCCTAGTGTCTTCGGTACAATGGGAGAATCATTGAGAAAACTGTGGTCACCGTTTTCAAAGTCATACTTCAGCTATTTACGCAATTGGAAGGCGAAGATCCACATGTGCTAACTAGCTGGCCATCTCCATTCAGCTGAAACTGGAGAAGTAATCAACCTAGGAATCAGGATAGATGCATCTATGGGAAGACACACTTCTGTAGCCTTAAGCTAAGGTACTTTTCCATGGTTTCTTATGGCCCACATCCTAAACCTCTCGGTACTCCATTAGAAAGCAAGCCCCATTAAATCAAAGAGCAGCCATGGATCTCACGAAGACTAGATGCCGCTAACATAGTGGATGGCCCACATTATTTACATTTTTCTCTAAAAAGTATTAAGACTTTGTATTGCATCTGTTCACCATGTCAGGTCATTTCTATCTATCTTTTTTTTAATTTTTTTAAATGCAACTGGGGGACTCCTGTGCCCCCCTCCCTCTTTCATCCAGTTTAAAACAAGCATTTGCAATGCAATAGGTCGCACATTTACGAGACCAAGCTATTGGCATTGTAAATAAAAATGCCTTTTATTTAGGTTTTAAAAACAAAAAACAAAAATAAAAGGCATTATTATTTGCAATGCCAATAGCTCAAACTCGCGTAAATGCGAGACCTATTGCATTGCAAATGCTTGTTTTAGTTTGCGTGTTGGAGACATAATTCCGAACGCTCACGGCCAAGTACTTCCAGGGTAAGAGTTTCCTGTATTACGGGACAATCTTGTATGCTTCCCAGTACAACCCCAAAGAAAGTTTTGAACCCACCCCCGCGCTCACAGCTCCTTCCCCGCTGTCCTGGGCAGCCTCCCCTCTCACTCTGTAGCGGCTTCGGCGAGTTTAGAGGCTTTTACGGCGTCCCTCATGTACCCTCGTTGCGGTTCATCCCACTCTCCTTTACGAGGCTGCTGCCTTAAGAGCTTGGCGCAAAGGCAATAAAACCGCGGGCCTGTTTACTAGCCTCCCCGGCCCTCTGTGTTAACCTGCCTCCCTTGCTCTCCGCCCTCCCTCTCTCGGGGGTATTGCGCCATCCACCGCCCTGGGAGGAAATGCCTGCTCTGGTTGGCAGGAAATGCAAGGGGCACGAAACTTCTCTGCACCCCCGCCCTACAACAAAACCCAGCCCTGGGAGAAGTGGTCTGTCCCGGCCAGTTGGTGTGAGATAAATGACGCAGGGGTAGTCTTGAATCAGCAGATCCTTTGTTGGATTGCACCTCATTCTTCCTGTGGGTTGGGAAGGCAGATAATGAAAGGGGGGGGGGGGCAGGGGAGGGTGGGCAGTGCCCACAAGAGGCATCTGAGGCGCTGGACAAGACAGAGGCCCGCTACAGAGCCATGCCTGCACCCCGGTGCCACTGCACCTGCTTTATTAATGGTCTCTGGAATACCGCACGCCAGGCTGGCGGAGCTGGGGCAGGATAAGTCGCTGTGCCAGACCTCTGACCTTCTGCGCTGCCAGAGCAGCTTGTCAGAGCCCCTGACATCTCTAGGTGTTCCTGCCGGCCAGGCTGCCTCTGCAAAAGTTCCCTCTCCCGCACTGATCATCGTGGACAAGGAGGCGCTCTCCACTTCCCCCGTCCCCGCATTCCACGTACACGAGGGTGCAACACACACTGCTGTTAAACACACCCGCTTCACACAACAAACCAGCTTCACGTTTGTCATAACATGGGCACTCCCCCTCCGTTGTCAGTCTGAGAGGCCAAAGAAAGAATGGGTACGGAGCCTCAACTCCGCCCTCCGGAGGTGAGATTCCAACCAGTGTGAGGAGCAGATATCCAGGCTTCAACCCCACTCTTCTCACTGTCACACAGCACAACATACCTCGAGGCGCTATACATAAAACCGGGGCTACCTATAGCTTCTTTTTTATGACACCAGTCGATAGGTTTCCTTTCACGAATTGATGTTTGAGAACGACAGGCCAAGTAAACAAACCAACACTGCAAGCGGTTTGTGACAGAGTGCGATGCTTGCTGGCTCGGACCATGAGGAAGAAAGAAACAAGCAGTCGCCACGCCATTGCGCGAATGAAAAAATAAAGTGCTCACCCAGAAATTAAAAGACACCATGTACTGCCGCAAGTAAAAGATCCAGTCCGGGTGGGCGGGGCCAAAAGGAGACAGGGCGGTAACATGGAGGGACTAAAAAGCCTCACTCACAATCGAAAGCCAGCGTTTAGCATTAAAGATGACGCAAGCCAATGGAAAGAAGGGGTGGAGCCTAGACTCCACTTCTGAAATCTGCTTGATTACAAGAAGCCTCGCAGAGCGAGGAGCGCATGCGCGCTCCAGCGCTAGGTCTGCGAGACATAAAAATATATATATATGGATAACTCCTGTGCCCCGCCTCCCTTCCGCCTTCAGCCACTTTATCCACTTGTTGTTAAAACTCATTTTTTGCATACATTTTGCGTTGCCTGCGTTCTCTTTCAAATTCTGTACCTCCTGCAGCTTGTGACCCTCATATGAGTGTATTTTCCCCATTTTTGTTTCTCTCGCTTTGCTTTTCTGCTTGGACTACCACTTCTGTTATGTGTCAAACTCCACCACCTTACCACCTTCAAAGGAAGGTTATTTTGTTAATTTTCTTTTTCACTTGACACGTTTTCCTCCGTTACTTGCGAATATTCACAGCAGCAATGTATGAAATAGAGGTAACATCCCTTCAGCATGATTAATTTTTGGTAAACTACCTCTAAATCAACTCTCTCGACCAAGTAACATTCTACAAATAAAGACAAATGCACGTTTTAGTTGATTTCTTTAGTTTCTCTTTTTGGCACTGCATAGTTATTAAGGGGAGGCACAATATGCATTCACAATGTCCACAATGGTCGAAAGCCCATGTTTGTAAAAGATGTTTTGTAGCACTGCTGCAGCTGTGCATGCTCTTGTCTAGCCATTCTCCACCCCAGGGATGCTGCATGACTGTCCCTTCAACCACTGCATGTGGTGCGGGGAGAACACGTGTGTAAGCCGAAAGGACACGGGGACAGGGAATGTCAGATGGACATCTGGAAGGCAGACACCGTGTGTGGAGAGAGCACCTCTAGGCTGCTCAGCGGGGAAGAGATCCCCAGAATGCTCCACTCTTTCCCACCGATGGAGGACGAGGTGTTGTAGGACTCCAACTGCACCCCAGCATTTTCCAAGGCCCCTAAGAGTGAAAAAACAAAGTAGAATTAGTGGCGGTATCATGTTTGCAGGAGTATGTCAGGGACACTAGGGTCACGGTGAAAAAGGAAAGAATGGGCAATATGCAAATAACGTCAACTAAATTTCAGTAGGATGGACTGGAAAATAGTTGATGGGGTGATTAACCGAGAAGGGAAGACAATGATGGAGACAGCAATGTAATGAGATGATAATGATGGTGTGATAGCGAGAGAATGAGATTGTTAGGGAAGGTAGGAAATGACAGGAGTTATTCAGAAGTTAGAAGGCTGAAAACTGAAGGGGAGCGGCAGAAGAAAATGACAGCAATACGAAGACGAGTAAGAAAACTGCAGCAGTAAGCAGAAGTGGGTGGAGAACAGGGGAGGAAAAAAAAACAGACATATGGAGGGACAGGTACAAAATAGTGACAGGGCAAAGGGGAGAGAAATGGCAGGGTAAACACTGAGAAAAAGACAACTGCATGCGATACTGTGATAACAAAGACAGGGCAGAGAGTACCATAAGTACGACAAAAGATGCAGGAATGTTGTGAAATTAGGTGACCCCTGTCCTGCTCAATCACGTATCCCACCACAGTGCAGACTCTGTAGTGCACTCGCCCCTCAAAACCCACTGCCCCAATTCTTGTGATTGATTATATTTTTGTATGGTGCAAAAGCAGTGTATGGATAAACGGAAGTTCTCAGGATCAGTGCACCTTGTGCATTCCCGGGACCTGTGCATCTGTTTAGTGAGGCATGTGAAGCGTTTAAGCATGCAGTGTAGTGTGCTTGCACCTCAACAGAACATTAGGTGTACGGCTGTGAATGTACTGCCGGAAGAGAATTCATGCATTACATTTCTGCACAAGAACATTAATTGGAGGGCCGCAGCAGTGCACGCCTTCCATATGTCTTCAAAGGAGAACATGGTCACCATCTGGATTTGGTGTTTCTGCATATTTTTCAAAGGAGGCATGCACTTGTACGTCATACTACTGTCACAGCAGCAGACTGTCGTGGTGCCAAACTTGCCTTTTTTGTTTTTAAAAGCGTGCCTCATTAAAGCTGAAACTGTGTCTTCCATACCGGAGAATAAAAACAAAAACACTATTGTCAAGGTTTCTAAAACAACAATGGACAATGAAAAGCTGTATGAATTTCAAAGTTTTAATACCACGCTGCAGAACGAAAAGTGTCATGAGCATACCATTCTGGAGGTTATGCAATCCACGTCTAGACACAAGTGACCACGTACTCACAGAGTAGTTCCTCCCTTCTCATTTAACAAGTGAATGTCATATTGGGAAGGCTGCCTCTCCTAGGCGGCTGTGACCGTTGTTGTGCACACTAGTTAATACCAAGGACCAAAATTACTCAGATTGCATATCAAAGGCTTCCAAGGCTCCTTTGTTGCAGACTAACTGATCTTCAAAATATCCACATGCTGAATGGACCCATAGGCAAATGCCCCTCTCTAGCAGAAGAGTCAAACCTGACACTCTTATAGAAATCCTGCCAGTTTCTCCTACGTATGAATTAGGGCACAAATTTACCAATATTTGACGCAGGCGCGGCAACCAAAGTTGTTGCACTGTGTCAAAGAGTGAAAGAAAATATCCACCATTTCTGAAAAGTAGCACATTTTGTCTCTCCCCAGCGCTGGTGCACTTTTGGAAGCCATGTACCAACAAACACCCTTGCCCTGTAGTGCAAGGCTCTGTGCGGTCTCTACAACAAAGGCTTTGTACTGGAAGTGGACCCTTCCAGTACAAGAACTAGCCTTTAAGACTTTTCCCAATTTGTATGTGAGCTGTAATGCAGCACACATGCAAAGTGAGAAGAATAAGAAATGAAAGCATTTCTCTTCGTTATGCCTCGCTCGAGAAGGAGTAGAGTTTTGGTGCATATGTCAGTCTACTAATGTTAGCAGATAGGTATTTCCCATGCAACCACCCATGATTTTGGCGTAATTCCCTATGTCACACCCTTTCTTTAATAACTTTATTCTGAAGCTTAAAAAACATCCATAAAATCATTTACGCAAAACATACATAAGTATTCAGTTCATATCATATAAAAAGATATGAACATAAGCAGAAATACACTATCCATGCAGGCTAAAATATTTAAACAAGTAACTACCAATTTTCACTCAGTTAAAAATATATATCAAAAAATATTACAGTTATTAAAGTGCAATAGTGCAATGATGCAATGTGTTACACATTGTGTGCCACGTTCTCTTAATCACATAGATCATACTACTTAAACACGTTAGGTATAAATGCCTTTTGCCCCATTCTAAACTATATCTAATAACATTTTCTTCCTTGCATAAAAGACAGCCCATAAAAAGGATGACATTCCACAACAAATCTCCAGCGTCGGCAGTGACCGCAGAAATAGATATGCAGGTCGGCACTGAGGAGAACCTAATGGTCTAATCATCTGTAAAACATAGTTTCCTAATTGGTCTATAAAATTTACAGAACAGAACCACATGAATAGTATTCTGGGACATCGTTGCGTCGCATGGGCAGTTTGTCAATTTTATTGACCAATCGTTGATAATTGAGAAACTAGTTAATCGATGAAATATGTCCAATCTCAAACGAGTCAAAACAAGCCTGCGCCGTGAATTTAAGACAGATCTAAGGTAAGGTTGCATATTAAACAAGTGGTTAATATCAATTGCATTTTTAAAATGCTGGATTTAGGGGCTTCAATCATCAATCCAAGACTTTCCAAATGTGTCATTCCTTCCTTTTTAGAGCATTTCTACTGATAGACTCTAGCGTTTTAAGGTTCTCAAAATATTCCGGGTGGCCCATGTCACAAAAGAATCGCTGTATATAGGCCAACCACGGGATGCTTAAATAAGATCTTGATTTGAGGCAGTCCCCCATGATCGCTTGATTGAGGTCTGTATGTTGTGATACCCAGATTTTTTGCCACAGTAAGATTGGCTGTAGCTTTATTAAATCTGTAAGGAACTGAGCAACCAATTCGGCATGAAATACATACATAGATGTACTCTTGGGAATTGCTTAAAGATATCTAAAAATTTTTTTTTTTCTATCAGTTACATATCTACACATTTCTTATATCCCCATACGCCCGCCTCATAAAGTGCTATACTAAGTCATTTAGCTTTACAGGTCGTCATCATTATCTCAGGTGGGTTGGAGCCCAATCGTCTTGCGAGGGCCATACATGCCTTGCTGAATTGTAGCTTCCTATTCACAATGGCCATATTCCATGAACCATCGCTGTCAAATAAAATCCCCAAATAGGAGAAGGTGTCAGTAAAACCGACATTTGTGTCATTTATTTATATATCTCTACATGTCATGCTATTCTTCCCGCACTTCATAATAAAGGTTTTTGTTTGATTGACTTGGAGGCCAAGTTCCTTCATATAATCAACAAAGTTAGTAACCAAGGACTGTAGGGCCAGAGGGGTGCGAGCCATGAGAACGGCATCATCGGCGTAGAGGAGGGCCGGGACGGGGTGCATTCCTATTTGTGGGAGATCTTTTGAGGTTGCCACGAGTTCCTCACCCACACTATTTATATATAATGAGAACAGGAAAGGTGCCAAAACGCACCGATGTCTCACCCCGCTCTCCACACCGAATGCTCAGTGCATTCTCCTGTAGCCCCATATCTGACCCTGGCTCTGCAACCCGAGTAGAAGTCCCTCAGAAAGCTAATAATTGGTATCGCCACCCCCATTTCCGTCCATGATTTAGCATGTATAACGCAATCAAAAGCCGATGAAAGGTCGACAAACGCTAAATAGATCTTTCCCTTTTTAATATTAACATATTTCCCAATTAACATATTCAAGTTGAGTCTGCTCTATTGTCCCAATCCCAGAACGGAAGCCGTATTGTAGGTCTGACACTTTGCAGGTCTGGGCGGAAGAGCAAGGCAATCTATTTAGGATTATATGACCCGCTATCTTTACTAAGGAATCAAGCAAAGAAATCGGCCTATAACATGCTGGGTTTAAACGATCTCCCTTTTTATAAAATCGGTATAATAATTGATTCTCTCCATGATGACAAAAAACCTGCTGTACAGCTGGCCCTCAGTACTACAGTCAGTAAGGGCCCCCATAAAGCGATATTATCTTTGTATAAATCTACTGGGATTGCATCTGGTCTTGGGGCTTTACAGCTCTTGCTTGCTTGAATTGCTTTAGTAACTTCCTCCAGGGTGAAAGGAGCAATGGAGACGGTTTGGGAAGGAATTGTGATATCGTTTTTACTATGTCCCTGTTCTGATGCTAGTACAGCGGCAGGGGAAGAATATATACTAGCAAAATGCTTTATCCATTCTTCCTCCAGTATTGCAACCTCGATCCTAGGGGCCTCGTCTGAACTCAATGGTGAGGAATTAATTACCCGCCAGAAAGCTCTATTATCATTGCTAGTACTCTCCACTTGTAGGGACTCCCAGGCCGTCTCCCTTAGATGGTATTTCCGTTGCTTCACAGCCTGTTTATATTCTGCTCTACAGAGGCAAACTTCAATAGTGCTCCTTGGGGATTTGTGTAATGCCTCCTTCAAACGTTTGTGGGCCTTAGTACATTACATGTCAAACCACCCCTTTCAATCTTGCTTTACTTTCTCTCTCTCCACAAAAAGGCTCTTCTTTATACCCTGTGTAATAGTCAGGAAGGCCGATATAATTTCATTTGTGGGCGTAGTGTCTTTTAGGCATACCTCAAAGGCTTCTCTATTATCTCCCATCAGTTGTTTAAGAAACCCTTCCGGAGTAATCTGTGACCAACGCAGGGTGTAACCATTACATCTTATTAATTCAATCCTTTTTTACTTGTGGGATAGTTTTGTCACGCCCCGGTTTATAAAATGGTACTGATGATAGTTGTAAACTCACAGGGAAGTGGTCGCTTAGTGAAATCGAATGCGTAAGGAAATTAAAAACAAAGCCAGTGCAACAGTTGGACAATAACCCCTTCTGTGGGCCAACGGCCGTCGCGAGCACTACCTCGCTAGTGCTGCGCACGTCCGTTGGCCGACGAGGCCCCGCCCACTCTTTCAAACTGCCGCACCGCGGCGGAATTCGCACCACGGTTAAGATATGGTCAATAATACTATTATTGTTTCTCCCATTGAAAGTATTCTTGCGCATTACATAAGGCGATGATATTTCATTTGCAAATGTCAAATCAAATTAAAAAATCAATTAATCTTGTCACCATATGTACGGTGTCTAAAATGGGACTGATCTTCACCCTCTATATTTGCCATACCACATATTTTACCCAACTGCGCGTTACAGTGACTCATATTAAAATCACCCCCCCAAAAAAATCACCACATCTTTTCTATTGCCTGTTGCAATTTTCTCCAAGTCTTCATTCAAATTCTGCAAGATATCCGTTATTTCTCTTGTGGTAGCATTGTTATAGAAGTTGATTATTACTAATTTGCAGAACTTTTCGAATCACATAATATTAATTGGTAATATGGGTTACATGTAGCCATGGCGATGTTGATAAATTGTAAACAATTAGAGACATAAGTGCCGTGTTTGATGGAATGGCCGAGGTGAAGTACGTCCTATACCCATTTATAGGAGTGGGGGGTGTCACACCCATGAAACACCCGCTTGATGCAAAGTAGTGAATAGTGCAACTTTGCGTTACTTTGGGATACTTTCCAACGCAAATCCAGCCCAAGCACTGTGCCACAGGTTTGCATCGCAAATGTAATGCAAACCCGTCGCAAAGCAGTAGTAAATCTGAGCCTATCTCCTCCACTAATCAATTCTCCCTCAGCTATAGGTTGGCGGTTAAACATTGGTTAGAGACTGCTGACATGGTCTTTATGATGATACAGACTGAAACGTGGTTCAATGATAATTCTCAATCGTGGATGGATTTACTTATTCGGCTAGACTTCTCTGAATCTCAAGACCTGGTTGTCAAATTTAAGTAAAATTGGCCACTAAATCTGCCAGAACTGATATTATTTATCATCCACCTGGACAACAACTCCTATATAAAACAATGCATTGATCATATTGCATCTCATCGAAAACCATACAAAAATTATTTTTGAAGAGATTTTAAATTTACACTGGATTAGTGCAACAGTATATTGTTTTTCTGCTTCTTTCCAGTGGGAGAATATGATCCAACGTTGGCTTAACCCCACAAGCATTTAGGAGCCTTGCAGAAGCTCACCATTGTTAAGTAGAACTAGTTGCGAGTCGATGCACCTATCCTAGGCGACTGGCCTGAAGATTACCAAATTCCCTTTTGCATATTCTTCACTAAAAGCACAACTTAAGGACACCGCACATAACTCAAAACCTAGGTTTGGGATACCAAGAATATAAACCCAATATTCTTGATGCATGCTTTTTATTCAGTCTCTTTTGCTCTACTGATGACCATGTTTGAACGATGCAACCAATAACTGATATTATCACTGGGATTATAAATGACTTCGTACAATCTAAATAAAAAAAAACATTAATTAGGAAAAAACTCAGCTGATGTACCACTCTTGGTGCCAAATGACCTTGAAAACAAATCTTGATCACCTCTATGATGACATATAATTGTACAATAGTCATATTTGAGCCAAAACCATGCAGGGGCATGAAGTTCTTTTAAGAATCTACGTGCCCAAGAGCCAGAATGTTATAGAAATCTGCTTGCCTTTCAAACAAATCCACACGTTCGGCCTTCTACCTAAATCTTACATAAACCAGAACGGACACATTCGTACTTTTTTTTATTTGTTTGTACTGAAACTGCAAAATGCATGCTTTGCAACAATGCTACACTAAAGCATGTTCAGTGTGGAGGCAGCTTGAAGTTGTCTTTGGTGAGACTTTGGCACAATTTAGGAATGAATGTTTCCTTTTATATTTAAGTTTACTCATTGTATGCAACCCTTGATCTCAATACACTGGCCATACTGTCAGTGCCCTACTGGAATGGAGAGATTTCAGAAGGATTGGTAACTTCGACAAATATTAAATCAATCAAAATAAGCTTTATTCGAAGTCACATAGTGAATCATAAAAGCTACATAAAATATCAAAATTTAAAAATTGGTTAAAAGAAATAAAAATAAAATGCAGACTAAGAACAAACATGAATAAAAACCTGCATCCTCATCATAATTAATAACGTTTCTACAGCTGCTTCCTACAGTAAATAACAGCCAGTAAAAACCGAGACAATACAGCGCATATATATATATATATATATATATATATATATATGTTCGGGAGCGATTGCAAATACATGAAAGCTGGTCGACATTGTACAAAACCTAATTGTAATAACAAGGGTTTAATAAGACATTTTCTCAGACCAGAATAGTATTTACCAAAAAAGACAATATGCATGGTTACTCTGTGTGGAGATGTCGTCACAAGGACATTTCATAAGAACGGACGACCAGTCATTAATAGTAGGACAGCTGGTTAGATGATGGAAAATATCCAGCCGAAACCGGGCCAGCACGAACCTATGGCGCTGGTTATACACATTGACTAAATAAAATTGCATATTGGGGCTCGTCAGAATCATCTGGTTCCTCAACACAGACGATTTCATAATCTCTGTGGATAGCCTCGCTTCCTCAAGTAGTGTTAGACATTTCAATTTAAGGGCTTGTCTTTGAATAGTAATCAAGAGCTCCGGATGATCAAAAAACTCAGGATGATCAATATCCACCCAAAAATTATGTACGAATTTGAGCTAGGGGATTTTAAGTGCAGACGTTGATCTAAGACAGTCTTCAATGATAGACCGATTGAGCATAGTATGATCAGAAGACCAGATTTTATGCCAGAGTAAAACTGGCTGGATCCTGACAAATAACGGACAGATCCATGCAATATGTGCATTAACCCACTTAAATACAATAACGATTGCAACCTGAGTCCAATAAATGACAATTTCAGCACTTTTGTAGAAAGCCCAAATCTAATATTTATAGACGTAGAAACACGCCTTGGCACAATGAGACCTGCAGACAAGCTAAAACAAGCATTGGCAAAGCCAATAGGTCTCGCCGCTTGTGGGCAAGTGACAGGGCTTCTTTGCATTGGCGCTCTCTCCAGACAGCTAAAGCTGACTGTAGGCCAGACTTAAAAATGAAACAACCTAAAATAGTACTTTAAGCAACGAAAACGACTCTAGGAATCAGTTTCAAAGAGGGTGATGGAGGTATGGGCCGTCTTCCCTTGTAACTAACCATTTTTGCCTGACACCCCCGCCCTCCCCGCTCATCTACGTCCGCGGTGTGCCCTGTTAATTCCCTTTTCAACCGGACTGTGTCTGTCACGTGCCTTTAATTCTCTTACACCCATGCAACTGGACACAGCATCCCAGATGGAGCATCTGAACTGCAGAACAAAGCGAAAGGTAAATAACGAGCGTATGGTCCTCTTTTTACTTCACTGCTAGGAGTGAGAAGTGTGGGGTAATGGAGTGGGACTCAAATACTGCTGTACTGAGCGAGATTACCCCAAGGTACCTTACCACCATCTGATCATTTGGAGGCACAGTGGCAGAGAGTGGGTGGGATTAAAAAGTGGCCTGAAGTTGTGCAAAAGCCCTGTCCCCAATAATCGTCAAGGCCCATATAAGGCATCTGTAACTCGCTCTAGGCCTTCCAAAAAAGGGACGTAAATGTGTATTTATTAATGTAGTTCATAGTGTTTACTTGATAAAATACCTTGTGTTATAGCGCTTTCGGCAGTTGTAAAATATAGCACGTCGCACTGCAGTGGCAATCAGGATGATGGTTACCAGATGCACGCACTGAACGTAAACGCAAAATGAAAACTAACACAAACAAAACAGAAGAGAAATTAAAAAAAAAAAAAAACACATCGCACTGCAGTTCCAATCAGAATAATTGTTACCAGATGCACGCACTGAAGTTGCGAGCGAGACGCACACAGAAGATTCTGATAGTCTATCGGGATTTAAACATTTGAAGACCGCTCCCTGCTTGAGCCAAGGAGCGTGTTGTCGAACCAGTGGATCGGGGTCGTGGAGAAAAGGAAACCGGACAGGAAATAGAGAAGAACCAGAATGCAAGTGAAAGAGAAAGCACGGTAACCTGACCCACGAGGAATGCAGCTGCCACCCTGCGCGCCGCTGCTCGCTCCCAAGAGCAAAACGGTGGGAGTGAACATTAGAAAAGAGGTGGGACATGCACCCGCCTTTAGCCATTTGCGTGCTTTCATTTTTGAAAGACACACGCAAAAGCCAATACAATGTGTGGGAGGAGTCAGACCCACACGGAGAAAGCCGGAGAAGCCACAAGAAGCCTCGCAGAGCAGCGCATACGCGCTGGCTCAGGCTCGACCTAAAAAGGGAGTTTTAGGCCTAGCAAGAGATTGATCTGAGCTTGACCGGTTCTATATAATATGCACTGGGGATTTGAGTGCGAGGAGCTGGGGCATCAATTACAGAGCGTTTTGCTTCTAGGGGTACACTGACAGGATGAGGTAGTGTGAGACGTATGGACAGGACAGGCCTGTGGGCGGGGTGGCTTGGAAGTGTGAGTCCAGGGGCGTGGCTTCAGGGGGAGTTTGGGGAGTTACACCCCCCTAAAAAATGTATTCTGTAGTGAGTAGTTGGGTACCAGGACTTGCAGTTGGGTATGATGAAGTGTATATCGGAGTTCACCTGGGATTTTGACATGCCCACTTTGACAAAAACACACACACACACACACTGTCTTGAAAGCCTTAAGAATGTAGATTAGTATGAAAAATGTGTTTTAAGTGCCCCGAACAATACGCCCTCCTCTCTTGCCACTGCCCCTTAAGCCCCCACCCTCTCCCTCCATGTCCTGCTTCTCATATAATGTATTTTAACAAGATGTCCCAGCGTGACTTGGGAAATCTGAAGCTCACACCCCCCCAATCTTATTGACTAAGTTACGCCCCTGCGTGTCACGCACATGGGCTCGTGGTGGGTGCGGACAGCTCGTGCTCCCATAGTCCGTGGGTGACTTCAACCTCCAAATGAATGTGTCCTTGTGTAACGTAACTGGTGCTCATGTAAAGCGCTCCAATACCTTCAGGTCGAGTTCGTGCTATATAAAATCGGCACACAAAAAAACACAAGTGAGGAGTGAAGCCCCGCACCCCGGAGATGATGGCCTCAGCGTGCTTCACCCGTGCCCTTCATGCTGCACAGTGCCCTCTGTGGTGACCGGAAGTGGCTAACTGCAAGGAAAGCCGCAGGCCCAGGGTACAACAGGGGAAAAATAACAGGACGCCGAGACAGTGGTGTGCTTTGGGAGATGACCCCACATGCGGGTTCACCCCTTTTATTACTACCCCGCAGGCCACGCCTGGCCTGCGGATGACGTGTCCAGTTCCGGCTGGCGGACTAGACCGCCAGCCTACTAAACATTACATCCCTCTCCAACTTGGTTCTTTTTGAAAACTAAACTTCTAAATGTCCAGGTGACACACACAGTTCGGTTGTGACAGTCTGAGAAGACTGAACATGCAAAGTCTTGAAGATGCCGGTTAGGGCAAAGGTTGGGTTGTAGACTGTATCTATGAGGTTGACTTCGTAGGGGTTGTCCACTGGCCGAGGGCCTACCCGAAGGCGAACCAGGAGGTAACCCCCTTCCTCCTTGCTCTGTACAGTCCTGCTCGGTCTCAGCAGGGATGGAAGACTTGATTCTACAGACTCCATCGGGACCTCTTTGAACCAGGAGATATTCTGCGAGATTTCCTCGCTCCCTTTTCTCGCTGTCACCATTGTTCCATTGTTGGCAACAACTGTCCATGTTCCTGGCTCATGGGCGGTCCGGAACTTTCCCCCAGGCCGACGGTCCTGGAGTAGGACGGTGGCGCCGGGTTGGAGCGACCTGGGTGCAGCGTGGCGCCGAATACTCGCTCGATGGTTCTGTCGCTCTCGTTTCGCTTGGGCTTCCTGGATATTGAGCAGAGGAGGTGCCCACCCTGGACACATTGGGATCAGGTCTCTCCAGGGCCCTTTGAACATAAGGGACCATGGACTCCTTATCGTGGGGTGCTCCGGTATTCCCTGAGGAACTCATGAAGACGCCGCTACGGATCAGCTTGTTCCACACTTGCAATGCGCAGCATTTTGTTCAGGGTCCGCATGAAACGCTCTACGTCTCCATTAGCCTGAGGCCACTGAGGAGTGACACGGCGGTGGTGGATCCCGCGCTGACTGAGGAAGATGGCAAATTCTGCCCCATGGAACGGGGGCCCATTGTCGCTCTGGATCTCCAGGGGAAACCCGAAGGTGGCAAACACTTTCTCCAGGATTGGGGCCACATGTGCGAAAGCGGTCCACACGACTGGTTCCACGATGGGATATTTAGAGAAAGCATCAATGAGGACGAGCGTGTGTTTCCCTCCGGGGAAGCTCCCGAAATCCATGCTTACTTTAGACCACGGCATGGTGCAGGCCTCTTTGGTGATCACGGGGATTGGCCTCTCTGGGGCGCTGGTTAGCTGGCAGGCGGGGCACCGACATACTAGGTCCTCAACCATTGCCTCCAGCTCCGGAAACCAGACCTTTTCCCTCATCCTCGCTTTCATCTTGGTCACGCCTTGATGGCCTCCGTGGGCCAACTGGGTTGCTTGGTGTCTCAGAGTCTTCGGTATCACCAACCTTGATCCTCTCAGGAGTATTCCATCAGCCGTGGCACTCAGTTCACTCCTCACTCTCCAGATCTTCGGGCGCCCATGTGTTAGCCAGATGGAGGTAGTTCCTCCACGACCCTTCTTGGACTGCTTGAAGAGTCCGTGTATATATTGTGTCTTGTTTGGAGGCCTCTTTGATTTCTTCGAGCGTCATCGCCTGTGGGCACGCTGCCGCTGTGATCATATGGATATATTGTTCAGACCCCTCGGGGTCGTTTCCTTCTTCTTTCGGTGCTGGGTGTCGGGACAGAAAGTCCGCGGGGTTCTTCGCCCCCAGCCGATACACCACGTCCATCTGGTACGGCTGGAGTTGTACCGCCCATCGCTCAATCCGGGGAGGCGAGTGAGGGGCTGTCCCCTTGAAAAGGGGACCAGAGGCTGGTGGTCGGTGACTACGGTGAACGGCTGACCGGTCAGGTATAGGTGGAAGTGATTGCAGGCTCATTTTATCGCCAGCGCCTCCTGCTCGATCTGGGCATACCTTACTTCCGTGGGGGTCAGCGACTTGCTGGCAAACGATAAGGCGGCCCACCGACCGGGCTCCTGGGTGAGCACCGCCCCCATGTCCTACAGTACTGGCGTCCACCAAGAGTTCTGTCCGCTTGGCTGGATCGAAATACACGAGGGTAGATTCACCCAGTAGCGCATCCTTGACGCTCTGAAAAGCCTCTTCTTCCCGCGGTCCCCACTGCCATTTGACGTCTGTTTTCGTGAGCGCTCTCAACGGCTCGGCATGGGTGGCAAGGTCCGGGATGAACCTCCCGCAGTAAGTGGCCATGCCAAGGAAGCTCCTCACTTCCGTAGGTGTGGTCAGGGCCGGGGCGCTCCGGATGGCTTGGGACTTCTTGGATGCCCTCCTGGCCGAAGACGTACCCAAAGAACTCCAGGGATGGTTGGAAGAATTGACACTTCTCCCGGTGTAGTGTCGGCCCTGTTCACTGAGGCGACGCAATGTGCTCTTCAGGTGACGGTGATGATCAGCGGCGGTGGCAGAGTGGATCAAAATGTAATCGCTGACGTTTATCACCCCAGGCAATCCAGACAGCATTTCTCGAATAGTGTTCTGGAACACCTCTGCCTCCGAGGATATCCCAAAGTTTAGCCGCTTGTACCGACGCAGCCCTAGGTGGGTACTAAAAGTTGTGATGTAGCGGCTTTCTTCCGCTAACGGCAGTTGATGGTACCCTGCATTCAGGTCAATTTTAGAGAACCACCTTGACCCATTGACATCTGCAATAATATCATCCATCGTTGACGTGATATGGCGTTCTCTTCTGATGGCCCGGTTGGGCAACCTCATGTCGATACAGAGGCGGATGGCGCCTGGCTGCTTGGGCTTTTCCGCTATCACCATCGGGGACACCCAAGGCATCGGTCCCGAGACTTTCTCGATTACCCCTTCCTTCTCGAGGTGTTATAGTTCCTTTTCCACCAAAGGCCTTAAGTGAAAGGGGACTCGCTGGTGTCGCAGGGCGACTGGTGCGATGGATTTGTCGATGTGTAGCTTGATAGGATCGCATTTGATTCGTCCGAGCCCTTGAAAGAGCTCCGGGAACTGGTCGAGGATCTCGTCGACTTGGTGCACTTGGATGCTCCTGGCGAACGACACTAGGCCTAGGTCCTCCGCAGTGTGACTGCTGATCAGGGTGTCCGCTTCGCGATCTATCACATGTATGGTGGTTGTGACTTCAGGTCAAACGACCAGGATCGGGACAGACATCTTGCCTTTTAGTGGCAGAGGGGTGTGGCTCCCACAGGCGAATATCCAGGTCCGGGACGGGGTGATCGGCGGTCGGGGTCGGAGGCGCTTATACTGCTGGAGGCCCATCACATTTACTGATGCCCCGGTGTCGATAATTGCCTTCACTTCTGACCCTGCAATGTGTACCATACAGGTGGGCTGGGGCCGTTTGCGGCGTTTGAGTTCTCGAGTGAACGAGATCATCCTCCTCTGTGGACGAATCTTCCGGCCCTTGATATCTGCGGCTCGTCTTGGGTGGCTCCACCCTCTGTCTGGAGGCAGTTGGGGACAGTTGACGCACACCCCGGGACGGCGGCTTCTGCCCTCGGGTGTCGTGGCCTGGATTTCTCCTCCTGCACATGGCTGCAAAATGATTGGGGATCCCACAATTGGCACAGGTCTTCCCTTGTGCGGGGCAGTCTTTCGCTGCATGTGGTTCATGTCCACAGTGCCCACACCGCGCCTTGGACGTGTCTGGTTTTGGCTTCCTGGGCGTGTCACTCCTCGGTCTCGTTCGGATGGCATCAACCCGTTCTGTTTTGACGGTATCCTGTCGTCCTTGGGGCTTCGTCAGGGCTTGGTCCATCTCGTTGGCCCTAGCTGCCGATATACTCATATTGGCAAGGACCCATGATCTGTCTTCTAGGGCAATCTTCGGCTGGCGCAGGATGAGGCCTCGTAGCGTCTTGTCCCGGCACCCTTGGATGAGCTGGGCTCTGATCTCTTTTGGCTGATCATCCTCCGTGCACGTGCTGGCCAGTTCATGCAGTCGAGCGTAGAACGGATCAGTCGACTCCCCTTCCCTCTGGCGGGCTTGGCGCAGCTTGAATCGTTCGAAATCCGGGTTGAGTTGGGGGTCGAAATGCGCGCCTAGCGCAGCCACCGCGGCGTCTTAGTCTGTCTCCGGGCCTGTATTCGGCAGGTGTTTGAACAACTTGAATATCTCGTCTCCGGCGTAGTGGAGGAGTAGTGACCTTTTTACTGCTCAGTCGGTCTCCCTGGTGGCCACGAAATAGTTATTCAGGCGTTCTACCCATATCTTCCACCTCGGGGACGCTGTGGCTGGATCTTCAAGCTCGCTGAACGGTGGCAATACCCCTGTGAGTGCATGCTGGACGGGGAGTGTCTGTGGTGCTCGGGCTTGGTCTTCGTCACCCATGTTGTTTGGGGGATGGGTGTCTTTATTGGTCTCTCCCGTTCCGGTCTCCCTCCAATGTGCGTTGTGCACCAGGTGCTCTGACTGTCTTCCCGCAGCCTGGGTGTTCCTTGATGGCCGCTCCCGTGGGCGGTCTCACTCCTGTGTCGTGGGACTGTCCCTCCTTATTTTGTGTTTTTTTTTCTTTCCTCTTCTCTGCTTACTATTGTTGTGCAGTGAGGTGTCCTCCTTCAAGTGTTTTTTTTTCTCTCCTTGTCCTTGTGCAGTTCAGTCCTTCCCTCTCTTGCTGCCTGCACTGATCCTGTACCTCAGCTCATACGGTGTGGGACACAGGGGCACTCTGCATACTCCTTGGGCTCAGTCAGACAGGGGCCAGGCTGTCTAGCGCAACGCTCCTCACCTCGTGCCTTCTGGTGGTGCTGCACTTCACCTGGGGCCGACGCGCTCACCTTGCGCGTCCTGACAGCCTGTAAACGCACCGCAAGCTGGGCTTCCCTCTGATGCTCGGGGCATGGCAGCCGGCTCTCTTCAGCTCGCCACCCCCGCGGATGCAGCCGCACTCCTCCAGCGGCGTGGTCACAGGGCGGCACGGCCAGGAAACAGGGCGGGAGTCGCACGAGGAGAGGGGAGTCTCCCGACAGTGGCGAGACACCACCGCAAACCGCACTCACCCCCCGGGGTCACGCTGGCGATGATCCTGGCGCTGCAGCGGTATTCCAGTGAGGCCAAGGGCGGGCACCGCTGCACACTGGCACCAGGAGCGGCCGATCCAGGGCGAGGGTCACGGCCCACCCTCGTCGTCAATGTGGTGACCGGAAGTGGCCAACTGCAGGTAGGCCGCAGGCCCAGGGTCACAGGGGAAAAATAACGGGACGCTGAGACAGTGGTGTGCTTTGGGAGATGACCCCACGTGCGGGTTCACCCCTTTTATTACTACCCCGCAGGCCACGCCTGGCCTGCGGATGACGTGTGTCCAGTTCCGGCTGGCGGACTAGACCGCCAGCCTACTAAACATTATACCCTCAGGCCGCTAGGTGGCAGCGGACCTGCAACAAGTAACACCTACACACGTCTAGCGCCCAGTGCCGGTCTGGGTCTCAGAAGAGACCGTGGCAGCGGCTTTTGGAGCGCAGGCAGCCCGGTCTCCGGATCAAAAAGTAAATCTAATATATTCGCAGAACGTCCGTGTCAGTCTGTCCCTAGCGGATGAACTCTGTGCCTAACGGTGCGAACCTCTGTGCTGTAGGTGTGTGTGCCGCAGTCCGTCCGTGTATTTGTTTACTGCGCGTGCCAATGTGTGAGTGTGTATAAATGGGACGTGTCTATAGGTAATTGTGTGTGAGTGTATATGTGTGTATGATACGTTTCTTGTTGTACCTATGTATGATGCGTGTTAGAGGCTATATAAATATATAATGTATTTATGAGTTCATGTATGTATCGCACAAGTTACTAACTTGTGTAAAGATATATCTGTAAGAGACAGTAGTTAGTGACAGATTCCTTACCGTAGAATATCCCCAGGCATCAGGCTGGATCCGGAAAGTTTTTGCGTAGCAGTACCCTTGCGCGTCGGTAGGCGGCGTCGTGCGGCTCCGCGTCCGTCGTCGGCGTCGTGATCGCCGGGATGACGTCGCGGGCAGTACTTAGACGCCGCCCCTGCGCGCTGACGTCAGTTCTGTACACGACTTTCCGCGCCAGGAACGCAGAGCCATGCAAGAAGCTGACATAGGTGTCTGAAAAATACTAGGGCCCTGAAAGGGATGTCCTTAACCCTAGAAATCAGTTCGCAGAACGGGGAGGATGGGTGGGCGGTAAGGAATCTGTCACTAACTACTGTCTCTTACAGATATATCGTTACACAAGTTAGTAACTTGTGCAAATGAAAGAGACACGTTAGTGACAGATTCCTTACCTTAGAATAGATACCCCAGCAATACCAACCCCGGTGGTGGGTCTGCGAACAAAGATCAGACAAGGAAGTCCCGGAGGACAGAACGGCCAAAGAAGCCGTCCCTCCGGACCTGACTGTCAAGGCAGTAATGCTTTGTAAACGTGTGCAGCGAGGCCCACGTAGCTGCCTGACAGATAACCTGCAGCGGAACACCGCGGCCCAAAGCCGTGGTAGCAGCCGTTGCCCTGGTGGAATGGGCACGCAGCCCAACAGGAGGCTCCTTCTTAGCCAAAGAATAGCAGGCCTTGATGCACAAGGTAACCCAGCGGGAGATGGTTCGTTTGTGCACCGCCCAACCTTTTTGGCGCCCACGTAGCCAACAAAGAGCTGGTCATCCACCCGGAAGTGTTTTGTGCGGTCGATATAGAAGGAGAGCGCACGTTTTGGGTCCAGACGGTGGAGCCTCTCTTCCTCTCTGGAAGGAGGCGGAAAGAAGGTAGGCAAAGTGATGGTCTGCCCAATGTGGAAGGCAGTAACCACCTTTGGCAAGAAGGACGGACGCGTCCTAAGAACAACCTTGTCTGGATGGACAGACAGAAAGGGAGGTTTGCATGATAGAGCCTGGAGCTCACTCACCCGCCGAGCGGAGGTGATGGCCACCAGAAAGGCTGTCTTCAAAGTAAGACGAAGAGGACAGTTATGTAGAGGCTCAAAGGGAGCGCACATTAAAAAGGTAAGAACCAAGTTCAAGTCCCACTGAGGCATCACAAACGGAACAGGAGGGAAGAGGTGTGTAATGCCTTTTAAGAACCTGTTAACAACAGGGGACTTGAAAAGGGAGGGCTGATCAGGGAGCCTGAGGAAGGCCGAGATAGCACAGAGATAACCCTTGATGGTACCCAGGGCAGAACCCTGTTGGGCCAGAGAAAGAAGGAACAGAAGGACCTCAGAAAGAGGGGCAGAAAGGGGGTTCACAGCCTTTGCTGTGCACCATGCCACAAATTTGTTCCACCTGCAGGCGTATACCACCTTAGTGGAGGGACGCCTGGCTGCCAGAATCACATCACAAACTTCGGGAGGCAAGTCGAAAGGAATCAACTGCCGCCGCTCAATCTCCACGCAAGCAGGTGGAGGCTGGACAAGTTCGGGTGGAGGACCGTCCCCTGCTGCTGCGACAGAAGATCCTCCCGAAGAGGCAGATGGATCGGGGGATCTACGCTCATACTGAGTAGCTCGGGATACCAAACTCTTCGAGCCCAGTCCGGAGCCACAAGGATGACTTGGGCCCGGTCGTGCCGAATCTTCTTCAACACTCTGGGTAGAAGTGGTATAGGCGGAAAGGCGTACAACAGACCGCAACTCCACTCGCGACGAAAAGCGTCGCCGAGCGAGTGCCGCCTTGGAAATTCCAACGCGCAGAACTGATGACATTGCACGTTCTCTTCTGTGGCGAATAGATCTAACCAAGGCTCTCCCCATTGTAGAAAGAGTCCTTGCGCCACTTCCGAGTGAAGACGCCATTCGTGATCCATCATGCACCTGCAGCTGAGTTCGTCCGCCCTGGCGTTCAGGGAACCTGCCAGGTGTTGAACCACCAGGAACATGCCCTGATGTTCCAGCCATGTCCAGAGGCGCAGAGCCTCCTGACCGAGGGTCCACGACCCCACCCCGCCCCGTTTGTTGCAGTACCACATGGCGGTGGTGCTGTCTGTGAACACCTGCACAACCTTCCCTTTGACAGAGGGAAGGAATGCCTTGAGTGCAAGTCGGATCGCCCGGAGCTCCAGAAGGTTGATATGGAGCCGGGACTCCGCCGGAGACCAGAGGCCTCTGATCTCCGCCTCTCCCATGTGACCGCCCCATCCCAGAAGTCCGTCACAACTGTGTGCTCTGGCTGGGGAAGGGAGAGGGATCTGCCAATGACCCATTGCCGGTCCGTGAGCCACCACTGCAACTGTTTTGCAGTCCCCTCCGAGATCTGGACGTGATCGGACAGGTTGCCCCGGTGCTGCGCCCACTGGAACTTCAGGTCCCACTGCAGAGCCCGCATATGCCATCTGGCATGATTGACCAGCAGGATGCAGGAGGCCATGAGGCCCAGCAGCCTCAGGGTCATCCGTACCGAAACCCAGGATAAAGGCTGAAAGATCGGAATCATAGCCTGAATATCCCGGACTCGCCGTTTGGGAGGATAGGCCCGAAACTGCGTCGTGTCCAGAACTGCTCCGATGAAAAGGAGCTGTGGAGAAGGAATCAGATGAGACTTCGGCACATTGATGGAGAACCCCAGCGAGTGCAGGAGTTCGGCCGTAGTCTGGAGGTGGGAGACGACTGCCTGGGACGAGCCCGCCTTCAGCAGCCAGTCGTCGAGGTAGGGGAAGACTGAAACCCCAGCTCGGCGCAGATGAGCTGCGACCACCGCCATCACTTTCGTGAACACCCGAGGGGCACTTGTAAGGCCAAAGGGGAGCACGGTGAACTGAAAATGCTCGAGGCCTACCGTGAACCGTAGGTAACGCCGGTGGGCCGGCAGGACGGGGATGTGGAAATAAGCGTCCTGCAAGTCCAACGCTACCAACCAGTCTCCAGGGTCGAGGGCAGTCAAGACCTGAGCTAGGGTGAGCATCTTGAACTTCTCCTTCCGGAGGAAGCGATTGACGTTCCGGAGGTCCAAGATAGGACGCATGTCCTCCTTGTCCTTTTGGGCACCAGAAAGTAGTGGGAGTAGCAACCACGTCCTACTTCTGGGGTCGGAACATGTTCGATGGCCCTCTTGGCCAAGAGGGCCGTGACTTCCTTCTGCAGAAGCACCAAGTGATCCCCTGACATGCGGTGGAATTGAGGTGGCATGGCTGGGGGGTGGTCTCGAAGGGGAGGGAGTAGCCCCTTCGGACAATGTCCAATACCCACCTGTCCGAGGTGATGGGACGCCAGTGGTGAAGGTGATGGCGGACCCTGCCCCTACTGGCGTGCCGTGCACCTGAAAGGAGGGACTAGGAGGGCTTGGAGGCCGCGGACGGGTTGGAGGTGGTGGCCTGACCCGCACGCTGGTTGCCCGAACCGCCACGGCGGTATCCACGTCCTTGGCCACGCGAAGGAGCTTGCTGCGCTGGCCGGGCTGCTGACGTGACTGGGCGCTCCTCCCGTGGCCACGAAAGGGGCGAAAAGCAGATGTGAGCGGAGGGCGCCCAACAGCAAGGCCCAGGGACTTGGCAGTAGCCCGCGAGTCCTTGAAACGCTCCAGCGTATGGTGTGCTTTTGAACCAAAAAGACCGACTCCATCAAAGGGCATGTCCATGAGTGTATTCTGGACATCACCCGAAAAACCAGTGGTCCTCAGCCAGGCGTGGCGACGCAGCGCCACCGTCGTTGCAAGCGATCTGCCCAGCGAGTCGGCGGTATCAAGGCCACAACGTATGGTGTATTTAGCCGCATCTCGCCCTTCCGCAATGGCGCGGGTAAGCAGTGTCTGGACCTCCTCAGAACACTGCGGCAAAACAGTCGCCACTGAATCCCACAGGGAGTGGGTATATCGGCCCAAGAGGCAAGCGGTGTTGACGGACCGCAAGCCAGCACTGGAGGAAGAGAAAGCCTTCTTCCCAAAGTGGTCCAGGCGCTTGGATTCCCTATCCGGAGGGGCGGTAGGGAAGGCGGTTTGGGAGGCAGAGGCTTGGACAACCAAGCTCTCAGGGGTGGGGTGTTGGGAGAGAAACAGGGGGTCGCCCGGAGCAGGGCGATGGCGTCGGGCCACGTTCCTATCCACAGGAGACCCTGTGGTGGGCTTGGACCAGGCACCCAAAAGAAAGTCAGTGAGTGCATCATTGAACGGCAGCACAGTCTCCGAAGAGGAGGCCGCCGGCTGAAGTACTTCTGTCAGGAGGTTAGTCCTGACGGCCACAGTAGGCAACTGGAGATTCAAGGCTATAGCAGCTCTACGCAACACCGTTGCAAAATTAGCCCCCTCCTCCGTAGCCACGGGAGGAGACCGCATGCCAGAGTCAGGGGAGGTGTCCAGACCACTGGCATCCCCAAGTTCCTCAACCCAGTCCGGGTCAAACTCGCACTGTTGTGTGAGAGGGTCCTCAGATCCCTCCCAGCTCTCCTGGTCCTCCTCAGGTTCATAATATGGAGGAGGAGGGACATTAGGGACCCAAGGTCTCATCGGCGCCGGAACGGGCGACGTCGGTCCGGCTCCATGTCCGGAGCCGGAGAGAGCCGGGGAACGACGTCGTCCGGAGCCCCGGACAGCGTCAGGAACGGCACCGGGGACATCGTCGTCGGCGGAGTTAGGTCAACCGGCGTCGATGGGGGTTGCGGCACCACCGGAGCCGGGATCGAGGCCAGGGCTGAGGCCGGGATGAAGGCTGGTGGGACAGGCGACTCCGGGACCGGAGTCGACGGCGACGCCGGAGCAACCCCATCAGGGCCCGCGGGGCCCGAAGGCGCACCGGAGGGACCTTGAGGCCCGAAGAGGCGGGCCATGGCCGACAGGAACTCCTATACTTGGGCCGGAGTCGCCCCGAACCCGGGAAGGACGGGTAATGCGGGGGTGACTCGACAGGCACGTCCGGGGCCGCGGGGACGGTGCCGACAGGGGCCTCAGCCGAGTCGCGAGACCGGCGAGGCGAAGTCTTAGAGCGATGACGCCGCTTAGACTTCTTGTGCTTCGACTTACCGGAGGAGCGCGAAGACTTGGATTCCGACGAACGATGGGGGCTCCGCGACCGGCCCCTCGACCTCTCCCGTGACCGGGGCTTGGTGCGGCGCGGAGCCGACTGCCGGACCTCGAGCAGCTTTCGAGACCGCTCTCGCAAAGCCTTCGGATGAAGTTTCCGGCAGTCAGGGCACGACTTCGTGTCGTGGTCTCGGCAGAGACAGAAGAGACACTCGAGATGCGGGTCCGTGATGGACATCATGCGGGCACAGACCTCGCAGGGCTTAAAGCCGGGCATCCCTACGACACCTTAGGAGTCGTGAAGACTCGTAGAAGAAAACAGTGAAAAAATTCACAAAAAAGGGTAGTCAAAAAGTGACTAGGGCACTGCTCTTCCTGGATCTGCGCTTACTGGCGCGGAAAAAGAAGAACTGACGTCAGCGCGCAGGGGCGGCGTCTAAGTACTGCCCGCGACGTCATCCCGGCGATCACGACGCCGACGACGGACGCGGAGCCGCACGACGCCGCCTACCGACGCGCAAGGGTACTGCTACGCAAAAACTTTCCGGATCCAGCCTGACGCCTGGGGATATTCTAAGGTAAGGAATCTGTCACTAACGTGTCTCTTTCAGATGTGAGTGTATATAAATCATGTATGCTGCCTGTGCGCGCGAATGTATATGTGTATTAGTTTGTTTGTGTGGCACAGAGTGCCTAAGGGCAGCTTTAGACCCAGTGACTGTAGCACACCCAGCACAGTTAGTGCCGTGAGTGTGGCTTCCAGGCGCCTTACAATAAGATGCAATCAAAACATATGAACAAGCTATAAACTTCAAAATCAAGGCAAGTCACTAAAATATATTTTAATATGAGTCAGTAAAAATAAATCAAGAAGAGCGGGGGAGTATAATTGGCTGCGACAACATGCGACTGACGTTCGGTGAGTGAATGTGGGTGAGTGAAGGTGTGTGTTAATAGTCTGGGGTGACTGTGCGCGCGTTAGTGAAAAGGTTGAATGGCTGATTAAGTGGTGCGCGGCTGAACGGGATTCCGTGAACTGAGTAGCCCTTTCAGAGAATGGGTGAACGATTCACAGTGACTGAAAGAGTTAATACATGAGGGAATGAGTAAGCCGGGGACTGGCAGCTTAGATTTCTCGAGTAGAGCTCGCTCGCTGCTGACCTCCAGGCGATTTGTGACTATGTGGATTGTGGTTCCCGTGCTACTAAAAGGTAGGCGCTGTACATTTAAAGCACCTGCAGTTCCTGGACTGCATCTTCCCCTGGTGAACATGTTAGGGTGTGTGTTATTACCCATCTGGACAGGCTTAGAGTTCTCTGCCTCGAAGGATAACGAGTCGCGTGTGCCCTGCCTTCGTCCCAGCACCGCGCCCACAGACCTCCCCAGCGGAGGCTGACTGCATCAACCTCATGGTTCTATATGAAACACTACCATTGAGGGGCGCAGAACCCAGTCTTTTAACTGCCCCACAGGGCTGATTAGAGACAGGCTCGTATAGTCGGATTAAAGCCCCACTGGTGCGTTAAACCTAAACATTTCTTATAAAAGGACTCCTTCCATGGGGAGTGGAGGGGGGGGGGTCTCGGGAACAGGGTCTGAGGCAGGCAGAGCCAGGAGTACTGACAGGAAACCCGAACAGGCACCTCTGATTGTTCCAACACATGTGTTTCCACTGAAGGACGCTTGTTTCAAGCAGTGCACAATGAGGGCTTAGGGACACACACGCAGCGCACCGGGCCAGCATCCCCTTGGAAGAGTGGGGTACATGTGCTATGGGGCCCCGCAGCGCCCCGGGCCAGCTCTAGGCTGCCCGAGACAGCAGCACCCTTCGAAAGAGTGGGGTACATGTGTACTGGAGACCCCTAAGCACTAGACCAGCTCGGGCTGCCTCAAACTGCAGCACGCCAGCGGAAGAGTGGGGCAAACGTGTTCTGAGGACCCCCCTGAACACCGAGCCAGGGCTGGGGTGTCTCAGGCAACGTCACCACGCCTCGGGAGAGCGGAGTGGATGTGTTCTGGGATGTCTGAAACTCGCCTGTAACCCACATAAACTGCCCCTGACTGGACTTTAACTTGCCCCTTCACTGAGCCCCTAAGATAGCTCAGTGGGATAATGCTCACGCAGCAGCGAACTACGTGTAACCTCTAAACTAGGGATAGGAATACTGCGTGATGGGCTCAGCCTTTCATTGTCCTCGGATGGTTGTACTACCGTCCGTACCATGTCTGCTGCGGCTATTAGTCTTTCTGCAAACTTGGTGAAGCGCCTAGACATTCCTGGATGGATACTGCATGCTATATAAACACAGCAATTAGTAGAGCGAGACTACGTTGGATATCCCAAGAGAGAACACGGAAATAACCCTGAATGAATTAAATGCGGTCTGAAAGGGAGGCTGGGAGGAAGGGGTAGTAGTGTGGGGTATGTGTAAAGCTGAAGACTGCGCTGTGTTAAGAGTAAGCAGCCGGTGGGCCAATGACACGTGACCTGTGTTTTCTTGTCTGCGGTCACATTCTAGGGGTCTCCGTCCCTAATTCCTTCCCAGCCCTTGCTAGTCGCTGCAAAGTCCCCCATGACCCCTCACACCCCTCCCCGACCCCAGGTCACCAGAGGCCGGAGCGGTTTCGCCTTCCTGAGGTGTTTTCCAGTGACAAGCAATGACTCAGATTAGTGTCTGCCCCCAGGGTCTGCCGGGCTCTACGTCATCAGTGCTCAATAAGGTAATGCCCCGGCAGTGATACATATGAAAAACGACCAATTACTTAAAGTTGGATCTAGCAGGTATTTACTAATATAAGCACCTTTTTACACCCTCCTAACTCTGGTATTTATTGGAACTTAGACCATGAGAGTTAAATGGTTTGCCCAGGATGAAGCAATATGGCCTACTGGGAGAGCCGGGATTGGAAAACATCAGGACCCGCAGTCTGTTGTCGAAAATGTTGGCACTAGTCCGCAGCCACTCAGTTAAACAGCTCAGCAGGTTAAGCGCATGCCGCAGAGAGTTGGATATCACTTGTCATCTACATTTCGATCTCCCGACAATTGTAACTCAGCGAGTCACCCGCCTTGGACTGATAAAATGATCAGCAAAAAAATCGGGCATTAAAAACACATATCTTTGCATTTGGTTTGTTGTGTGTGAGGCGGCGATAGCAACAACCACACAAGACTCCAGTCTCAGAGATCTGAGCTCGGCTGTTGTGAGAAGGGAGCAATGAGTTTATGAAGTTGTTTCCACAGGTCTCGCCACGCGCTCAGCCTCTGCATGAATCAGTAATCCCCGTAGTCACCATGTCATGTGACATGTCCCCAAAAAATGAGAAATGTTCCTGTACCACTATTTCCAGTTTCAGACCATCCGTACACCTCTAAGCGCCAAGTATTTTTATCTTATTAAGGCGTTATAGAAACATCATAATGTAATTTAATATAACTTTTCAAGTATGGCGTATATGAGCATGCCAGTGGATCGGGGTTGTGGAGAAAAGGAAACCGGACAGGAAACAGAGAAGAACCAGATTGCAAGCGAAAGAGAAAGCACGGTAACCTGACCCACGAGGAATGCAGCTGCCACCCTGCGCGCCGCTGCTCGCTCCCAAGAGCAAAACGCTGTGGGAGTGAACATTAGAAAAGAGGTGGGACATGCACCCGCCTTTAGCCATTTGCGTGCTTTCATTTTTGAAAGACACACGCAAAAGCCAATACAATGTGTGGGAGGAGTGAGACCCACACGGAGAAGTTTAGAGTGCTCACATGAACATGAAGGATACAAATTTAGAGACTAGCTTTCGTCTGATCCTCGGGTCTCCGTGCAGGGTGTCTCCCTAGGTAGGAAGGCGGGCGGTATGGTTTGATGACTGACTACAACCAGCGCCCCCCCACGGTTTCCATGGGGCGAGACGAAAGCTAGTCTCTACATTTTTATCCTTTCACAGAAGGCTAAAAGGTTGTCATACCGGAAGTACACGGCATGGTTCATGTGTGACCCAGAGACGGGTGCACCTTAGCGTGTGCATACCGCTCGGGCCCTTACATAGGTCCTGAAGAAAACCTAGTAATATCCATGAAAGGTTGAAACATGTAGACCACCACTTTTCACTTTTTACAGATACCTTAGGTCAATCTAACCTGTTTAGGTATCACACTTTGTTTTTAATCTTGTCTTATTGCTCCATATTAAACTTTAGGGAGTACAATAAAGACATTTTTAACTCACATTCACTTGCACTGTCGTTGCGTAAAAAACCTGCTCCGCTGTAATCAGGCGTTGAAGCACACCCGGATAGCATTCGGCTACTCGGGTGGGACCCCAATGATGAAGCATGTCACCAACTAGGTTGGTGAGTGAGGGGTCTTCTTAAAAAGGAACAATTTATGTGAATGGTCATAATATGATTTAATAAACAAACTACTACTACAATCTCTGCATTGGGCGCCTTAACTGATTGAGCTTTATCGCTAGGGTCGCAATCTGTGCTGTCAGAAAAAAAACTCGGACCTCTCTAGTGAGTGCATTTAATCACATGGTTCAAACGCAAGAGCGACAGCGTTGTGTATGTTAATCTGCACGTGCGGTAACTTACTAGCTATATTATTCCACGCTTGGTTTCCATACTTTCCGAAACTACACGGAATTGCACCATCAGGTAGCCGAGATTGCACACACAAAAGCATCCTAGAGAGACCACACAACAGGGCAGTTCACAACCTGGACACCCCAGACACCCCCACAAGAGGTACAGGGCCACAACAGTGTCTAACTTGTGCTCACTGGCAGCCAGCATGGTTCGCGGGTGGCGGGGCGGGTGTGGGGGGACGGAGGTGCAACAAGGGGGAAAAAGGTTCGCAATGTAAAAAAATAAAATAAACACTTACCTTGCCGCGCCGGGTCCCGCATCGCTGCTCCTGCTCTCCTCGTCGGAGTGAGGCACAGGAAGCAAAACAAGGCTCCCCTGACCGATCACTTGCCTGCCCGCAAAGCAGCAGGAAACATAAAATGATAATAACTCAAGGTAACTATTATTTTATGTTTCCCTTACTTTGCAGTGCACTGCTTAAAAGCAGTGGGGCCGCCCTTGCTTGCGCTACACAAACATCAAAAACAGATCTGCTAACTTCAATATTTTTTCACTGTTTGAGGATTGGGCGTGGCTTTGGAGGGGATGGGGCTTTGTGCCCAGCGCTGCCTGTGAAGCACTGTCAGCAACAGCTCCCCCGTTATGGTGGAGGAGCGTCGCCCCACTGCCTCAGCAGCATAAAATCATGTAAAATAAAATGATAATAAATCAGTTCTATTATTATTTTATTTTTCATGACAGGAGCCGGAGCCGAGCCAAGTCTTGGGGGCGGGGTAAAGGCAAGCATGGAGAACACTTGCAGCGGTGGGCACTGCAAGTGTGCATGACTGTTTGGCCGGCTGTCTTAGGACGGCCAAACTATCATGCACACTTAGATGTCTCCAGGCGGATGCATGGAGAGACGCTGGCACAGGCTCCCAGTTCCTCTTGGAGCGCAAAACCAGCCTGCTCCGCCCAATCCCGACGCTGCTCTCATGCTGGGTAATAGTATTACCAGCATGAGAGCAGCGTCTGAATTCGTGCAGGGGTGTCTGGGAGCCTGTGATCAGGAGAAGAGCTGAGAGCACTGAGGCAGCAGACAGCGAGGTGGCAAGTAAGTTTACATTTAAATACATTTAATATTGCCACACCACTTGTCCCTCCTGGCAGCCGCCACTGAGCACTTCTGCCCTCCTCGCCCTTCAAAAATAGGGACAGGACAATTTAAAAGTCTGTAATGGACATTTGCTATGCAGATCCTCCAAACAGGAGCATGAAACCCACTTTACCATAGAGGTTTCCAATTAACGGCTTCTCACCACGTGAACCAATATCATGAGACACAAGGTGGCCCCGTGTGTATTGGCAGACTTGTAGAAACATGACATTGTCTACCTGTACACACACGTGCACTTTTTTTTTTTTTTCTATCTCTCTCTGCCACCTTCTTATTTTAAAGTTACATTGTATAGGTTTGAGAATGAGACATATGTTTGAACATGTGTAAATAAGTTTCTTGATTCACTGCATGATAGAAGTGATTAGAGACCTTAGCAGAGTAACACATTCCTCCTGTGCGCAGTAATTGCCTACCACATAATGCCCTATACCAGGCCTGTTTCTGTACTATGGCGCTCCCTTCCGAGGGCACTAGAGACACCATCAATGTGTATCCCTGCAATTTGTTGCGGCAAGTCTGTAACGGTGCACACAAAACTAGAGTAACATGAGCCCAAATCATGTCTGCAGCCTAGGTCTTCTAAATACATGGGGTAGGCCCTGTCTGAGACAGGATACGCTTTTCAGGAACGGGTTTAGAATTCGGATTTCTTCATGGATGGGAAATTTGTGATCAGGGTGGGAAGCAGAAAGAAGCTGGTAAAGTTGTTGAACTTGAAAAGTATTTTGTTTTCTAGCACTGGACCCTGGCTACCAATTGATATATTTCCGGTCGTATAATCCTGTACTGGAGTACTTTTAATATTAATTTATTTTTGACATAGACCTTTTGTTTTTTCTAAGCATTATAAATAATAGATGTTAGTGTTAACCAACTCTCAATTTAACGACTTTGGAATGATGGGTGGTTTAGTGGATCCGGTTTCAAGGATTTGAACCTTTGACCTGTAGGTCATACAGATATCAGTGAAGGGGACTTGAAACGCCGACCCATTTGCCAGCGTTACTTTATTCTCCTTCTTTGGGTGTTGTATGAGCATCAATATATCTTGTATACCCCGGTACATCCCAAAGTAACAAATGGGCCAGTTAATGGCATTCAGCTCGAAAGGTACTCACACATTATTAACTTCATGAAAGTTTATTGGTTGGTTTTGTTCTTGTTTAAGGGGGGCATGACACGGCACCTCGCACTAGAGTGTGCCTTTTAGGGTAGAACCAAGCTTGAATTAAACATGATTGCTCCCTGCATAGAGTGGCACCGTGAGAAAAACAAATTGGTTGATGGACTGGGCTGCCGACCAAGTGATTACCACAGGCTGAGAGTAATCTAAGGCTTCCTTCCATCTCTTTTTAGTATTTCTAAAAAATAGAACTGATGCTTTCAAAAGAGGGGGAAAAAAACACAAGCAACACTAATGAAAGAGCAAACTGTGGGTCAATACCAGATTCACACATACAAAATAGCTTCAGGTTTATAAATCAGTTGTTTATACATTTTACAACTATTTGAATAGGTCCATGCAAGATAGGTGCACACTTCGGGAAACGACAGCAAATTAAAGATACACATACTGTGCAGGGCAAATGTGGGTCTACACAGGGCTTCACTCCTCATAGAACATTATATGCAACTGCACACATGGGGCTTCTGTTGTCATACCAGAGGGTGAGGTACAGTCCTGGGCATTAGGAGCGCCCTGATAAGAATCACAGACTCACTCCCTTTCCTTCCCCATCATCACATGCAATCTGTGTGGATCACCTATTCTCAAATGGCCTACACTAACACGACGCACTCCTTACCGAAAATTCCAGGCAGGTCTCTTGCTCCCGCGGTCTTAAAGCCCAGGAGGTGAGCAGCCAGGGGTACTGGCTGCCTGAAGGTAGCACCATGGAGCTCCAACAGGATTGGTGTGCGTCCGTGCACAGTACCAACAGCGCTGTGTGAGGTGCCAACGACTGATAACTGGATGCGGCACTCTACCGGGCACAGCCCTGGTGCTTCATCCTTATGATGAGCAGTGACCTGGAAAAAAACGAGAAAGCATCAAACTTCAGGAGTGCAGATGCATAACAGCATCACACATGTCAAACAGTACAGTCTTACAGGATGGTGCACCACACACAGCCCCACTAATGTACACAACTCCAACTATAAATACAAAATTTCACTGATGCACAGTGGACACAACCACACTAAAACACAGACTTCTCTACAGCAAGTGGCCTCACTAATGCAAACACTGTTTCCCGGATACGCTCTGTTTCACAAATGAACACAGCCCATTTGATGCGTAATGTGCAGATAGCTCAAAAAATGCCCGCAGAGTGAGTGCGTGCATGTGAGTGCGTGTACACACACACACACACACACACACACACACACACACACACCTCTCTCCATGGTCATTGCATCTCAGAAAGCTTCATGAATTGCACACAACTCCGCTGATAGCAGTGTTCCACTAACGCTCTCACAGCTCCAACTCATCTCACACTACGTTCCAGTGTCCACTGCACCGCCGGTTACCATTCACTCCTTCGCTGATCACCCAGTGCATTCTGCACAGACTCCAGTGCTGTGAACAACATTCAGCTCCATCATACATAGACCGCTCCACAAGCTGCAAGCAGCTCCACTCATCACAGGGATCCAGAGGTGCACTAAACATCAGAAAAGTGTTATCAAAAGCCGACCAGGTCCGACAACCAAGTCCTTTCCATCTGGCCACTAGCCTCAGCTCTTTCCTCCCCTGGACCTTTCATCTGCTCTTAATGGCTTGTGCACTGCACAGCATGATCTTCTTAAGATCAATATTTAGTCTGCAGATGCCGTGAAAACTCAATTTGTGTCGTCACCAGGCACTAGTGCTCATGAGGAGGCAGAACGAAACGGAAGACCTTCTCTAGCTTACTGAGACCATAGGACTCTTGGCCGCTAACACCCTAGAACTGGAACACAAGCCTACTGAACAGAACTGTTGATTTAATGTAGCGATCCAACATTGAGCTACATCACATCTGATGTTTCCAAGACACCGGAGCTCTTGAACCCAGGAATGAATATGAAAGCATACCAATCACCTACATAAACAGAAAAGATCGTTCACCCTTCTGGTGTGCTAGCAATGTGGATTTAAATTCTATAGATGTTTTTGAGGCACTTGAGATCAAGAGAGGAAGCATTGGGCAAAGTGGCATAAGAAACATTGATTACAACCGTCTGAATCCCTCCACCTTGGAATACAACAGAAAAGGCTCTTACTGAAAAAAGATGAGGAGATAAGTAACGATAAGCTGGTCTCTTGGCTAGATGCACTGGTCAAAACCTCCGGGAATCTTCTCCGTAACAGGATCCAATCTTGACAATTTCCTTCTAATATTTAAAGCTGGGACCTTTTCAGAGTCAAGTAAGATTCACCCGGCACATTTTCTCCTTGAATTGTGGATCTACAAACGACCTGTGATCCAGTGGACCTCCACAACTCAGACCTTAATTCAGTAAAAATCCATATTTTCTGCTATGAATATCAATGGACTCTGCCCTTGTACAGCACTGTAAGATTGTGGGCAAAGAAAAAAAAATCTTCAGCAAATAAATGAGTAAGGCAGGGCTGTAGCTTACTACCCTTTCTAATCAATCTCAGATGCAACAGGTGTACGCGTCCACCCCAAGATTAACAACAATTGGTGCAGAAGCTTTATTTGTGGATGATGCCATACTTTGAGATGCACCAAGAAGAGCCTTTTAAAATAGTTCAAATATTTCCAGTCATACTGCTTAGGCAAGAACCTATTCATAAACGTCACTAAAAACTACAATAATGCACATAGTTCCCTCCCAAAAAATAGAGAGTAACATTTTGTATCAAGGCACAAAAAATCTCAAATAAAAGCCAAGATGGCCCTTATTCAGTGTATGCCAAGACCATGATTCCACAAATCTGCTACTGCTACCAAAAATCTTGATTTTCCTCAATTTTACATATCAGTGGGGAAAACACGTGGAAATTGTATTTTTGCATATCTTGAAAACATTTAAAGGTGTACAAATAGCATCCGCTTTTTGTTGGTGCTAAAAGGTACAACTGTGTTCCACAGAGAAGTGGAACTGCTGCATTTCTTGTTGTAGTGACACTACTTTTCTCTAATTAGTAAAATTGGGTCAAATTTGCAGAACCCCATGTTCCACAAATTTAGTAGAACTGTTTACTATCTCAACATATTCTAGATAAGCATTTAAAAAGGCTATTTTCAATGTCACTAGTTTGTCATTGGATGCCCTACCAAGGAATTATGAGCTAAAATCAAAAGAACAACATTCACATCCCATACAGTGTTTCCTGAAATCAAGCAGAAATCATAGGACGTCAGCAAAGACGTCATCTATCAACAAAAAGTACTCTGTTGTATTCTTGCACTCCAAAGAACGTATCTTTCGTTCCTCGTTCACCATTGCACAAGCTTGACCATGCCTCTCACTCATACAGCCATCAGTGCCTACCTTTAACCCAGCCTCCTTTGCATACAGCCCGGCATTGACCAAGTTTATATCTTGCTTCGCTGCCCCGCTCAGAAGACCGACCGTCACAGCGGCGGTGAGGTAATTCCCAGCCTGCCTCAAGCCCTCTCCTAAAATGCAAATACATAAGAATAACCACACTACATTTATTATCAAACCCTTCATTAGAAATCAATTTCAATTTAAAAAGTGTTTTTTAGATACACCTTCCCTTTTAGAGATAATTACTGCACTCATTTAAAAATTCCAACATATAGAAAGTATAAAGGAGACAACTGATTAGCAGGTACATTTTATAGCCAGTATGTGGGGAGACCAACTAGTAAAAACATTACTACTACAACATTTTTTCGGAAAATACAATTATTTTTCAGATTCTGAATGGATTCATCAAAAAGGGGACTTTGAAAATCACACGGTCACATCAATAGAGGTCCATTACATATTACAGGCTACCAAATGTAAGCAAAGCGAGGAAATAAATGATGAAACTAAATGTGGCTCAAAGTAGTTACCAGTGGCTGAGATACATAGAAGCAATTCATTTTGTTTACCTTGTGGTAAACTCTGAATAATGAGGCATCAAAATCTCATATGACTAAGGAAACAAGTCATGCCCTCCCGATGTACCAGGCACGTGGGGAGGACATGTGCTCTTGATTGAGGATTGTACTAAGAGTCGTCTTTCAGTTCATATGGCAAACTGCAGGTCAGGATATTTGGAGAACAGAACCACTTGGGCAATCCTAACTTCTCTGGTCTTGTCTTTGGGATATGTCCAGGCGATCATCCACTCTGAATAGGTCCTATATCCTGCCAGCTACAGAGTGTCTTTAGGATCAGATTAGACCTTAGACAAGTTCACCAGAAACATCCCGTTTGGGGGTCTTCCAGTTAGGTGGCTAGATGGTTCGACCAGTGCCAGCACATTCTCTATAAGACTCTTTACACTCGTTGCATGGGGTTCAACGCTGCATCTGCAGCCAGTTTTGAGGATTTGGGATTACCTTATTTTTTGATGCAGTTTCTGGCATGTGCTGAAAGATATATCAGCCTCAGGCTTGGCTATTATTCCAAAATGTGTTATTGCTTCCCTACAACAAAGTAGTAGATATTCCCACCTATTTAGGAACCTATTCTTGATGTTAAGGATTTCACTACTTTTCTTCCAATTAGACATTGTCTATTTATAGGTATGATTGTAGAAAAGGTTGTAGTTCTCCACCTGCAAAACCTTAGTGGTCACCACGATTTGTGACAATGTAACCATGGAGTCTTGTGCCCTAGTGAATCATAGCGATGACTACCCTTCGATGTGGAGGGGTGCCTGTCTGCCTTTGCTGCTTGCATTTTTGTGGGGTTGGGTATTCAATGGGGCTTGCCTATCCATTCATCCTGCCTGCATGAGCTAGGAGCAGTAAATCTCTTTGGCAGAGACATCAGGTTTGCCCGCCCAGTGACATGCAGGGTGGCCCAGGAATCCATTCTACTGCCCATAATTTTCAATCCTTACAAGGAGCAGCAGGAAGATCTGGAGTCTTGCGGAAGTATCTCCATCTATGAGTATGTGGATGATAAGCAGAGGCATACAGATTTGTTGATACAGGAGCACATCTGTCGTTTGAAGGAGTGATCGACTCATTAAGTGATGAATAATTTCCCAATCTAGCAAATTCAGAATACCTTCTTTAGGTCCAAAGCAACTGCTGCTTACATGTACAATCAAGGCAATTCATTTTGGTATACAGAAGGGGATCCGCTCTTGCAATACAATAATTGAGCAAATTCTTAGGTTTTTTCAATATGTGCAACTTTCACTAAAAGCGCATTTAGGAAGCAGCATCAAACACCCTAATTTCAGCTTCACTTGCTGGGATAAAGTAAGTGTTTCCTTTCAATTTATATATTAAACTAGTTTAGTGCCCAGTTGCCTCATTTGGATGGAGCAGTGCCCGCTTTCTTTGTCTACCCCCCAGTCAGGCATTATTTCTCCCTCGAAATGCATTTATCCCCACTATTGCTTGTGGGAAGGAAGACATTTAATCAAAATCACATAATCTTAGGTACCTTTTTTGCTGGGAGTTTGCAAAATGCAAAAGGGTGTTTCCAATTTGAAACTTTTTTTCTTATTTCTATAGGGGTTAAATATTTCCACCTTCCCCTCTGTGCCCTTACACATTTCAGGGCTGTCTTCGCCCCCCTTTCCACAGTAACTAGGCATTTGCCCAAGTTTTTGACAGGTGTAAAGCTACAAGCGTGATCAGAGTGAGAAACCACTTGTTGAAGTTGGGTGACGACCTATACATACACCTGCTAGTGTGTTGGTGTTCACCAACTTTTACAGGTGAATACACCCTAGAGAGAATATTTATTCACACAGAAATGTTACCATACTTTAAGAATTTCAGAGGGAGCAAAAAGCAAAACTCAGATCCTAGGATTCTGGGTCAGGGGATTTTGCCCCTGGAAATGGTTATTTGCTCACGTAAATTGCACATGCCCAAAAAGCCTAATTTAATCCCAGCTAGTTTGTTTCATGATGCACATAAAATATGGATTTTGAGGGTAAACACTTTTCGATGCTCACCCAGGGTTATTACTGCAATCTCTGGAGTCTCCAGTGAGGCGCTGGTCCTGATCAAGGTGCCCAGAATTTCCCCCAGTTTTATCCAAGGTTTTGTCTCCGGGGCGAATGCACTCGTCAGAGCTGGGGCATTGACCTGAGAAAAAGGACAAAATAATTATTTAACACAAAGATAGAGGGTGAACACATTGGATATAAATATGAGGTATTTCGAGCACAGGAAGGAAATGTATGAGAAGAGAAAAAAAAAAACAATTTCTCTGAGGAATATGGGTTCAATTTCACAGAATATATTTAATGAAATGTTCTGTATTTAAATAGCCTAGATTCTTCCTTGAAAGGCAATGAGATTAATTATTTATAAAATGTTAGGCGTATTAATGTGTTTCAGAATCATCTGTTAGATGATCTTACAGATTGTCCGGACTTTAAAGAACATTCTCTTCTTTAGATATGTTCGAACTGGGGGAGGAACAGAGTCAGCAGAGTTGAAGATGGACATTATTCTCATGGCTCCTGGACTGCATTCCTTTTTGGACTCGTATCAGTGATCTCATGGGACCAAGGCCCTCCTGAGATGGACTTCACTGGGCGGATGTGGAAGTGGTTCTGGGGTGCTCCAGTGGAGACTTGGGGTGAATGTTGAGGCGGGAATGGAGAAGCTTCTTGGCCCGATCACCATTGGAAGGTTCAATATAGCTGTGCCCTAGGAGCAGCGTGCTCTTGTTTCTGTAGTGGGGACATCTGATGGGAAAGAGGCCTGTTGGGGGTGCTAGGACGGAAGAGGTGAGGCAGAGCTTGGGAGTTCCAACATCGGCTCAAAGGTTTGATCCAACAAGTGCTTCTTCTGTTTGAACCAGAAACTTGGAGATATGTTGCAGTGAGGAGCAAGACATCCTGGGCATTTAAAGTAAGTGACTGTGTGAGCTTAAGGATGCTAGTAAAGGACAAATTGGAGAATTTCAGAAAGTCTGTAAGAATGTGAAACCGGGAGACCCAATTAAATCTATGGAGAATTGCTCATGAGACATGCCAATCATTGCTGACGCTACTGAACGCAATGTAACAGAGAAAAGATAAAAGGAAAGGAGTTGGAGAATTGTTCATGTTCGGTCTGTGGAGGAATGCAAAAAAAGACATGAAGATGAATGAATTAATAAGCCACTTTTACTTGCAAAATTCACCTAATTGATATCTTGGAGCTAAAATAAAAAATACTCATTTGTGGTGCAAGAAACGACAAGACAACAACCAAAGGAAAGTTTTTGATCCTATTAAAAAAATCATTCTAAAAAGTTTTCCCCAGAAGACGTTAAGGATCTTATGCCAACAGGTAATTGGTTCCAGGCCTTTGATGCCAAAAACACAAAGAAATTCCATCCAGGCAACTTCGCCTGAAACTAAGGATTGTTATCAGATTGCAGTGTTCGCTTCAGATGATACTTGGTAATCCATAATTTATGTGCAGGTGCCCCAGTATTGTGTAGGGCTCGATGGATCAAACAAAGGCATTTGAAAATGATCCTTTGTTGTACGGGTAACCAGTGCAATTTCCTTCTAACTTCCGCAGGTCTGTCAAACTTATGCAGACCAGTTACAAGCCTGATATCAAAATTTCTGCTCTTTTGTAGTATTTCAAGGAGATTGATAGAAAGTCCAAGGTAACAAGTGTTGACATCCAGTAGGGAAAGAGTGGCTGCTGCTACAGCATTTACTTTGAATTCTTGTGGGATAACCCCAAGTCTCCTTCAAAAGCTTTTGCTGAAATGAGCAAGAAGCTAACAGTGAATTTATCTGATCCTTGAGGCAGAAACACGGTGACAAAGGGAGAAATCAAGGGTGAAAAAGATCATGCAAGAGTAAGCTAAATGGATAGGGAGTGTCTGGTGTTGGTTTAAAGAGGCATGCGGTCGGAATCAAGAATACATTGCCTTGGGATTCGGCACTCCGACCTTCGATAGCACCAGCTGCGGCATTCTGAGCAGAACTTTGGGTCCCGACAGTTATTCTTTTATAAATTAAGCACTGGAAGTGCGCCATTACCTTTATGCCTGCCTTACCTTTAATCTCTTATCCCTAAAATTCAGCAGACAACCACAGACAGGAAGGATGCTTTTGAGTGACCTATGTTTAATTATAGGTACAGTTTTGTCAA
The DNA here is from genome assembly GCA_963921515.1 of Calotriton arnoldi. Taxonomy (NCBI): domain Eukaryota; kingdom Metazoa; phylum Chordata; class Amphibia; order Caudata; family Salamandridae; genus Calotriton; species Calotriton arnoldi. Next base: position 1,710,485 of record CAWUFW010002777.1, on the reverse strand, counting down.
AGGTATTGGCTAAAATACAGGGTAGAGGTTTCTGGTTTTGTGTGCCAGGCAGATTAGACCATGCCTCGGTAAATGCTTTTGAGGCTTCATTTGCCCTCAACAATGCAAGGGGACTGAATTTATTACCACCTACCGATTTTTACATTAAGCAGATACCAGAAAGTTAAATTTTATAAGAAAATGATTCCACCAATCTACAGGAGATGAAGACTCAAAATTAAATAAATAAGAAGTATTGAAAATAAGGTTGATGTAAAGACCACTTTCACAGGTGGATTGGTTTATAAGTTGCATGAGACCCAAATGAGACATCAAATTAAACAAAGGTGTAAAGTTTGATTGGTTTGAGGATAGTCTAACCACAGATTAAAGTCACCCAACATTATATCTCTACTGTGGTTATTTACAAGACTACAGACCATTTCAGGCAGTTAAAAAAAAATAATAATAGCGGAGGAATCAGGTGGACAGTAAAGTATCAAAAGATAAAAAAATAGCTGCAGGTGGATAATTTTAGTCTACATCCGATCACTTAATCAACATATTCACGGAATTCTAAACTATTGTCAACAGTGACGTTTAGTTATTCTCTGTAAATCAGCGCCACCCTCCCACTCGATGTTTCCTATCTTTACGCAATATATTACAACCATTAGGAATGGTGTGCAAGATATCAGGCCCTGAAGCATCATGGGTCCAGGTCTCAGTCAGCATATAAACATCTAGGTTAAGGTCACCAATTAAAAAATTGTTTACTTTTGTGGCTAGGTTACGATGTAATATTAAAAATATTACGTATATGACCAGGAGGCATGTTTTCGTTATTAGTCGCATTACCTTTTAAAGCAGGTGAATATTTTCCCTTAGCCATGTCCAGTTTACACAACGTTTCCCAAACCTTCGACTAGAGCAATAGATACACCTTTTTTTTAAGCTTATAGCATAGCACATATGTTATGTTATGGGGTATTTATAAGCACGCGGCTACTCTAAAGAGTGTCCCGACGCTAAAAGACCCTTTTAACACAGCACTGACTGCACCCGCCTTTACAACTCAGTTAGTGTTGGAAAAGCCAAGTTTTAAGACTTCTCCTGAAGCTGAGGAGATCCTGTATCTGTCTCATAGAAGACGGTAGACTGTTCCATAGTTTGGTGGCCACTACTTGAAAGGAGCGACCCCCCCATGCGAGAACGATTGAACTTCGGCACGATCGACAGTTGGAGGGTTGAAGACCTCAAGGTTCTGGATGGGGCATAGTGCTGAATTCTGTTGCCAATATAAGGGGCCCCTATGTTGTGAAAGGCCTTGAAGGCCAGCACCAGGGCTTTAAAGACAACCCTTTTCCGCACCGGAAGCCAGTGCAGGGACTTTAGGTGAGGAGTCATATGTGTCCTGGGGCCGACCATAAGGACGGCCCATGCCGCCGCGTTTTGTACCACATGCAGGCGTCCTAATAAATAATCAGGGAGGCCGAGGTACAAAATGTTAGCATAGTCCAGCCTTGACGTGACCAAGGCTTGAACCACTGTTTTTCTGTGCTCAACTGAGAGTAAGGGGAGGAAGTTCCTCATCATTTTCAGAAGGCCCAAACAAGTGCCAGCCACAGTTTGCACTTGGGACTTCATGGTCAGATCAGCGTCCAGTTTAACTCCAAGGTTTTTTACGGTGATGACTGGACTTACTGGGGGGACAAGTTATGGGGCCACCATTTGCGCCATTCCTCTCCCGGGTTATGACCAAAAAAGATCATTTCAGATTTGTCTGTGTTGCAAAGCAAATAATTGTGCCGAAACCAGGCAAACACCTTTGACTTTTGTTGGATTTATTAATTGGAGCCCGACCTGCTTGCCCCCTGAGAACGTGTTCCAGAGTGTGGCGAGTTGGGAGCAATAGGAAGATTTTCCGATATTGCAGGCTGGAGTTGCTGGTTTTTCAAGTGAGTGGAAAAAGAAATACGAACTGTGCAAGTAGGCTGACTTCTATTTTGTGCGCAGGGATTGGCATTTAATGAAGATATTTGAGTGCAACATGGTTATTCATCACTATTGAAACGACTGCACGTTCTAAAAAGCCGAAATTATGTTTCCTGTGCGCATTCTGTGTGATAATACGGCCCGCGCTGATAAAAAGGTAACCACGTGGCCTGTTTGAAATTCAGAGACTGCCTCCCGTGATCAAGGCTCCTAGAGCAGAAACGTTGGGAATAGGAAGCCTCCTGCCTTCGTGTCATTTCACCATTAAAGTGTTTGATTGGCAACTCAACCAGTGTCGGTGCACCTTCTTTAATGCTAAGGAGGATATGTTTGGATAGATATATATATATACACACACACACACACACACACACACGCGCACACACACACCTGAAAATGAGTGCTTCAGTACCAGAGTTTTGATGGCGATTCTGTAAATATGGTTAAGCTGTTTTGATATACAAAATCTGTTTTTCAATGTCTTAAAACTTTAACCTTTTTTGACAAATCTGCACAATTTAAAAAAATAAAGACAATTAAGTGCAGGTGGTGAGCACCAAAATCCACTGGCTCAAATTAAGCACTGGTGGTATCACTGCATATTTTAGGAAAAGCACTGCAAGGTGTGACTGGTCTGCGATCAGAATAAATACACTTATTTTCCTGTGAGGTGTCTACCCTGTAAGCAATGCTTAATTTGAGCTGGTGGGGTCCACCAGCACTCATTTTTGAAGACCGGCACTTATTTTTCCTCATGGGGCATTTCCCGTGAGCAAGAGAGGAAAAACAAACGAAGCAGAAAGACTGATGAAGAGAGAGATGGAACAACCGTAATAAAGGGAGAAAGCAGGAACATGAAAGAATGAGATAAAGAGGCAGGTAGTGTCTAGTAGTGAAGTAAAGAGGCATGAGATGGATTTAAGACTACGCAGCCTTAGTATTCAGCGCGTTGCACCATTCAGAGATTTCTGGGGAGAGCTTTGGGCACCAGACTCATTCCTTTACAGCTTCAAGCTAGTTTCGTTACAGAGAACCTTTCATGGAAACAGACATCAGAAATTGTACTACATTTCAAGAAGCCTTTTATGTGGCCCTAAAGAGAAAGGATAAGTCACACTCTGCCTTGACTGTGTAATAGGCAGCCCCCAGAAAACTAAAGTGAACTGCTTTTGAGACAGATTTTTTTCTACTCATCCTTCAAAGTAAGCTTGGTTGTTAAGACATCTGCAGAGCTGAACACGGATACTTTGCTGACAGTGCATCCTGACATGATCTCCAAAAGTCTGGAAAGATAAGATAGCACAACGCATATGTTATTCTGATTGCACTGGGCTGGGCGAGAAGTCCTTGCTATTGAGGCCTCCTGCTGTTGCGCTGTGAGCCACCATGGCCATCTCACTTTCAAATGTATTGCCGAGTGAGACAGATGTAGCATGTGAAGGTAGCCTTGTTACATCTTCAGATCTGGAACGTAAGAAACTAGCCCATGACCCATATGAGTTGCCAGCTACAAACTGGTAATCATTCAGGCCACATTCCAGACCATCGTTTTTCACCCACTACAGGAACCTAGGCCACTCGGAGACCTGCCACAGGCAAATCAGACTTGGTCCTGCTCTAATAGGAACAGCCCAGCTAGAACTGCCAGGCCGGTAGCCCTACAGGTATTCAAAACTCTTCTTAAGTTCGAAACTGAGGAAAATATCCTGTGTTCTGTAAATCGGAGAAACGTCCCACTCCAGGAAAACAATTCACATGGAGAGTAGTGCTGCTAGGTGGGTGTAGACCGTGAACCGTAGGTCTTCTGCTGTTTGACAGTGTCTAAGATGTTAGCAGAACTTAATTATAAATGCTACTGCACGCTATCAAGCAAGTGATTCTAGCCCACTGGGGGATCAGAGGAAACGCCCAATTACAGATTATGGCTGTACCGAATATGTGAGTCGATAAACCTAGAAAAGATCTCCATGACTCTGGAGCAAAAAGGGGCTGTATTTTAACTACTGTGGAAACCATGCTTGTCAGTTTTGGCAACCAAATTCAAAGAAATAACATGTCCCTGACATCTTAGAGTTCCAACATGGGCTCAACATTACAAAATGTAGAACTATATAACAGCCCAACAGCCAGCTGCCGAGGCTTATACCAGTTGTTAATGGCCCTGAAGCAGAATTACACTCCTGAGGCGCTGGCGAGTGCCTATAACAAGACAGAGGTCCTTTAATAAATGGTACAGCCTGGGGCAGAAGGGCTATAAGCGATTAGGACATTCCACCAACTGAGGGTTTAATGTTCTAAAATAAAAAGGGAGGAACAGAAAGACAAACTGTGAAATGTTGGAGCAGAAGGCTTATACCAGCCATTATTAGCTCTGAGCAACTTCATTGTCTTCAATGGAGCTCCCGACATTCCAATGCTCTAATTGTTAGAGACAAGATCAGGAGTCATGTTCTCTAAGAATTACATGCAGCTCTGCCAACTCATACAATGCCATGTGTCACATGATATCGGCTACTTTCACGCATCACCCAGCGAGAAGTCGATATTACACAGTGGAGGCTGAAAACCATCACAAACAGTTGATTTCCAGCTCTTCTTTCAAGGCTTTAAACAGCCAATGTCTATAAAGGTGTGAAAACACCCCAGGACACCGGCACCAGCCTAAGCAATCTTTCTTTGGGGGGGGGGGGGCAGGATGGGGTTTGGTGGGGGCGAGAAAGAAAAAGTGCCTGTTGGGTACCTCTCTGCATGAGGCCTCGCCCTCTCAAAGGCTCTGCCCTGCCTCACATGGTTATTTTTTTTTTTTTTTAGTTGGCAGGTCTGTTACATGGTACTGCCTGGAGGCGAGGCTACAGGACGGGGAATTAAAAGGATATTTGGTTTACTGTTATGTCTCTTTTTACCTTGCCTGCCAGATGTTGTAGGCGAGCATGTGTGTTAACACAATAAAAAAAAAAAAAGAATTGTTTCATACAAGGCCTATTATTTTTTAATAATAAATGTCTAAGACAAGTTACAAAATCTTAATCATTGCCTGTAGAGAAAGCAATGCTTTACTCAATCACTGCAAGGCAGTGCAACAATGTATTTTCAGAGCCACCTCTGCCCATGGGCGAAAAGTGTGGAGTTAATCCACACCTCGGCAAAAGAGCGCATGTTCCCAGATTGGTCATGGCTTGGAACCTGCCACTGAATGTGGCAGGAGCATCAGAGCAGAAGATATCCTGATCCAACCTTCTTGCTAGCTTTAAAGAAGAATTCTGGGCCACTTTACCAGCCATCACACAGATACCCATGGAGGTGCAATTGTGAGGGAATTTTCCCTCAAGAGGCTCAGTTCACCAGCCCGGTTCAGGAGCTACATTCCGACAGTGTGGTAAGTGACCATACTTCAAAAGTGTTCGAATTAAATTTAAATAACAGTTAAAACAGGTAGTAAGGACAATCAAGAACAGCCTGGATGGTTTTCATTTAAACCGCTTTGGAACAGTACAGCCTCCATTTCTTTCAAACAAAGGCAGCGTAACAGTTGCTTTCAGAAATAGTTCATGTAACATTCGTGTTGGAAAGACTCCTTGAGCGAGGTCCGCATGAATATGAACCCATTCTTACCAACACAAGGTAATCACTTAATGTCAACTAGTCAAACACGTGCACATCCATGGGTTTCCTAAAAAAACAGAGCGCCTTTTGGGAGGTATTGTGGGGTGGCGAATGGGGGCAGGTTATTCCTGAGACATGTGATTGAATCGGCAAAGGGTGCTACCTTGATAGTAGAAGAGGAAGCGAGGTGGAGGTCTGAATAGTATGTGTGGGGAGGAAGAGGTAAGGGAAGAGATACTCACAGCACCAACCAGCGCCTTGCCTGTCACCAGGTCCACAATCTGCTGTGCAATGTCCTCTCCGCAGCGGTTCTGGGCCTCGCGTGTGCTGGCACCCAGGTGAGGGCAGCTGATTACATTCGGGTGGTTCACCAGGGCCCGGTCTTGAGGAGGCTCCTGCGGAAAATTAGTGCCATATTTGATTAATATAAGGCTACAAAAGATGCACACCAACCTTCAACACAGAATAATTGGTGGGTGTTTGAATTACATTCAAGGACTATTAACCTGATGAGTCAACATAATTGGTAGAATGGCAAACTCCACAGAGTGATCAAAAGCAGGGACAAATACAAAGGTATGCCAGCATAGGTAAAGCCAATAGGTCTGGGTATAATGTGCTAATGGAAGCAGCATTAGCACATTAGAGCAAGACATATACACGTAAGGGAGCTGGCCAGAATACACAGAGGATTACATTGTCTTTCATGCAGTTCAATGCAAGCACTGAAGTGGAGGTGGAAGAATACACTGAAACAGCCAATAGTATTAAGTGAGAGATGAGTACTCTGTTGGGCTGAGCCAAGACTTGAACGACAAAGTCTCAAGCCCTTAGATTAAAGAGCTAGTCCAGGAAAATATTGGTTGAAAGGGGCGGACCAGTGCTTAATTAGAGGCCCACCAGCACTCATCTTTAGGGACCGGCACTTATTTGTTCCTCAGACTTTGACCCAGAGCTAGAAAGAGAAAAACCGGGAAGGGGGAAAGAAGGAGGCAGAGGAAGATGGAAAAAGAACCTGAAAGAGCGAGAGAAAGGCAGAATATGTCTGGTGAAGAATGAGAGACCTGAGGTGGAATTAAGACTACGCAGATTTTGTATGGCACATCCATGATATTCGATAGTTCTGGACGCAGGCTTCACATTATAACTTTGGGCCCCGGCACTTACTCTTTTCCAAACTAGGCACTGGAGTGGACCCACAGCCTACTCTATGTATATTGTTAACAATAGGTCTGTTCAACAGTTGTGCTATCAAGACCCAAACCTAAAAAATAAACAGGTAAAGGGGAGTGCCTGGAGAAACAAACAGGCACATGCATCAAGGTATGATTTTGCGAGTCCTTAATTGCGATTAAGGAATCGCAATTAAGGACTCGCAAAAGCCTATGCATGTAGGAATCGCTATAAAAATAGCAATTCCTATACGTTCCTTAATTGCGACCCACAAATTGCGAGTCGCAATTAAGGAATGGCTTCCCATTCATTCCTATGGGCCTACAGGCCCATAGGAATAAATGGGAAATTGCATGCGCAAATTGCGAGTCCCAATTGGTACTCGCAAATTGCGCATGCAATTCCAAGGGTGTCAAAAGGACACCCTGTTGCACCCCTGAAATTGTACTGTGCACCCATGTTGCGCGCACACATGCCCCAAGGGCATGTGTGTGTGTGACATGAAACTTTGAAAAATGCACTTTAGTGCATTTTTCAAAGTTTCTGCAAAATACCGCTTTGTTTTATTTCACGGTAAATTGCGGCCCCAAATAGTAAAATCGCTATTTGAAACTGCTTCTTGCATTGCATTTAAGGAATCGCAAATTGCGATTCCTAAAATGCAATCGCAATTTGGGAAATCACAAAATATTGCGATTACCGAAATTGCGCATGCCAAATTGTTTGATGCATCGCAAAAGCCCATTTTGCGATTGCAAACGGACGATTTTTGCGAATCGCACCGTTTGAGATCGCAAAAAGCTTTGATGCATGTGCCCCAATGTCATTAGTATCTGTGCAATATACACTAGTAAAAGGGTTATGATCTTTAATATCTCTTTCGAACATAGTGATATGTTGAATTGAGGGTCACTAGTGTTTTCTTTAGTATTCGTATCCTTCCTCCCCTGATTCTGATCTAATGATTTTTTTTTATTGCAACCTATAAACCTATATGTATTTGTTTTATTGTACAGTTTTATCAACTGTAACCCGAATGTCCAATATATAAGGGGTGTATAACAAATTCTAAAATGAAATGGAAAATCTAAAACAGGCACAAGACTCGACTTTGTGTTTTATAGAGTGCGGAATGTCAAATTGTGGTCACTTTAGGGTGCTAAGCCGATGGGAAATTAGTTAATCATCATCATTGATACTTTATTTCGGCCACTTAGGCCATTAAAGTGCATCAGTAAAACAAACAGTATATACATCTGCATTAAAAAACACTAGATACTCACAAAGGACTTCATATACAGTAATCAACCCACAAAAGAAAAAAAACACATAGCACAGACTACATAGATACAGCAGGGAAGGAAGTTGTATATATTAAAACAAACAATTAAAATACAACCAGCCAGATAAAAAAGCGTTAAAAAGAAACCATCAAATGCATAAAAATATCCAGACAATAAAATCTTATACTAAAATCTTATGATAAAATAGTTAATCGAAAAAATGACATTGTCCCAAAGATGTCCCAGACAAAAAGAAATTGAAAGGGCTATCATACGCACTCGTAACAACCTCGGACCTGCAACACTGTTCTCCATGACATCCGCCTTCTTCTTATTATTATTCTGGCATTTTCATGCCCGTTAATAATACATCTGTTCTCTCCCTTCTACTCCAGACACTCTTGACTTTTGATGATCACCAGTGATCACTGCTGCCTCTTCCTGCTTCTTCTGTGGTCCTTACTCATCCCTACATCCCACACAACCTCTTCTCATCTACCCCACCCGGAACTAATATCATGTGTATTCATCCAGTGTAATTGTAAAGCAATCTGATATCATCTGGGTTTGGAACAATTTATACCCATTTTTTAGGTCTCGCGCCTAGCGTTGCAGTGCGCAGCATGCTCGCGCAGCGCGAGACCTTTAGAAAGGGCTTCTGAAAGCTACCCACACGCTCGTGCGTGTGGTTTTGCTTTCGGAAGCCCACATTGGCTGGAGCGTGCGTTTTTTTTACGGAGGCGGCACGCGATTGGTCAAAGGCGGGCACATGTCCCGCCTTTGCCGCGCCCATTCCAGACGGTGGCCAGAACGCGCAGCAGCGCGCGTTCGTCTCGCTGCCGCGCTCCCTCCCCCTGCTCCTCTGTGGTGCGCGCGCACCAGTTTTTTTTTTTTGTCTAACCAGTCGCGGTGCTTACCGAGTAAAGCGTCCCCAAAGGACTTCCACACTGTTGGCCATTAGCCCGACATTCAATTTTAAAAAGCAGCATGTAGGCTGTAAAAGTACGGAGGAAGCATATGACACCCCTGCATACCTCAACAAGAAAAAAAACAAGGGCGACATCTTCGCCCAGCGCTCCTTCGACTACGAAAGAATTCAGATTCTGCAGGTCACTGTGGTCGCAGAGGGCACTGGGAGTCCGAAACTTGAATCCAACGTGTCCGTGGTCATTTATATTCTGGACCACAACGACAACCCTCCCTGTGCTGATGTACCCTGTACTTTCCAAGGAGCTCACACTCGATCAGAGTATCCGGCCTCTTTCCCCGTAGGGTTCCTGGTCAGCAAGGTGACAGGAGTGGACACAGACTCCGGCCACAACGCCTGGCTCTCCTACAGCCTCCTGCAGTGTACAGACCCATCTCTGTTCTGGATATCCCCGGACACCGTAGAGCTCTGGACTGCCATGGGCCTTCCAAGAGAGAGATGACCTAACCCAGCGAATCCTCATCCTGGTCAAGGACAACGGGGACCCACCGTTATCATGCTCCTGTCCCTGGAAGACAACATCTGGGAAGAGAGCCCCAAGTCTTGCGATTTCAAGATCAATCCCAGAGGTAAATCGGAGAGGACGCTCTACTTAAATCGGTTCTTTAGTGGCAGTGAGTGTGCTGGCACGGCTGACCTTGTCGGCCAAGTGCATCTTGAAGGACAACACTGTGGCCTCTGGCTGCTGCCCTGAGAAGCTGCAGCCAGCAGACTTCCAGAAGCAGTACCACCCCACCCTTACCCTGAACTCCGATGGCACCCTGAGGTTTGTGGATCTTAATGTGAGGCTGAGTGAATCCCATGCTGCCCCCCTAATCGGACATAAGTGAGTTCACATTTATGCGACCCCTGAACTTTCCTGAGCTGAACGTAGTCTTATTTCTCTGATCTAGATAAGTCAAACAAGTCGTTAGGTGAGATGGTAATCTGCCATTGTTGTCTCAAACATATGATTGTAGCCCTCTGGGTCAAAGCGCGCCCCCAGTTCAAGACCAAAGATTGTCACTGGACCAACAAAAATCGCACGATGGTATAGTCCGTTAGAGAGCAGTGCTAGAAGAAAGTGTTGGTAATAACTCAGTTACACTCTGAGCTGTACGTTCTTGCAAGCTGATGCACAATGTCGTGTGTGCTTTGGTTGGTCCACTAAAACATTACCACACACCTGCAATATACTTAGACCTCGTAACACACTAGTCAATACAATGTGCAGTTGTATTGCACTTTCATTTAAACCAGGACTTTATCAAAAATATCACCTTATTAGATGTGAAGGCGTGCATTAGTGTTTTTAATTGACAAAGTTATTGTTCTTACCAGAAATAGTAATATACATGATAGCTGGCTAACAATTGTTTTTTTTTGGTGTTATTTTTGGTGTTGTTTTCGAAGTTTAGATAAACATCGTCCGTTTAGTGCAGACCGAGCTAGAAGCACAAGTTACTAACTTGTGTAACGATATATCTGTAAGAGACAGTAGTTAGTGATAGATTCCTCACCTTAGAATATCCCCAGGCGTCAGGCTGGATCCGGAAAGTTTTGCGTAGCAGTACCCTTGCGCGTCGGTAGGCGGCGTCGTGCGGCTCCGCGTCCGTCGTCGGCATCGTGATGACGTCGCGGGCAGTACTTAGGCGCCGCCCTGCGCGCTGACGTCAGTTCTGTACACGACTTTCCGCGCCAGGAACGCAGAGCCATGCAAGAAGCTGACACAGGTGTCTGAAAAATACTAGGGCCCTGAAAGGGATGTCCTTAACCCTAGAAATCAGTTCGCAGAACGGGGAGGATGGGTGGGCGGTAGGAATCTATCACTAACTACTGTCTCTTACAGATATATCGTTACACAAGTTAGTAACTTGTGCATCTGAAAGAGACACGTTAGTGATAGATTCCTCACCTTAGAATAGATACCCCAGCAATACCAACCCCGGTGGTGGGTCTGCGAACAAAGATCAGACAAGGAAGTCCTGGAGGACAGAACGGCCAAAGAAGCCGTCCCTCCGGACCTGACTGTCAAGGCAGTAATGCTTAGTAAACGTGTGCAGCGAGGCCCACGTAGCCGCCTGACAGATAACCGGCAGCGGAACACCGCGGCCCAAGGCCGTGGTAGCAGCCGTTGCCCTGGTGGAATGGGCACGCAGCCCAACAGGAGGTTCCTTTTAGCCAAAGAATAGCAGGCCTTGATGCACAAGGTAACCCAGCGGGAGATGGTCCTCTTGTGCACCGCCCGACCTTTTTGGCGCCCACGTAGCCAACAAAGAGCTGGTCATCCACCCGGAAGTGTTTTGTGCGGTCAATATAAAAAGAGAGCGCACGTTTTGGGTCCAGACGGTGGAGCCTCTCTTCCTCTCTGGAAGGATGCGGAGGCGGAAAGAAGGTGGGCAAAGTGATGGTCTGCCCAATGTGGAAAGCAGTAACCACCTTTGGCAAGAAGGACGGACGCGTCCGAAGAACAACCTTGTCTGGATGAACAGACAGAAAGGGAGGTTTGCAAGATAGAGCCTGGAGCTCACTCACCCGCCGAGCGGAGGTGATGGCCACCAGAAAGGCTGTCTTCAGAGTCAGAAGACGAAGAGGACAGTTATGTAGAGGCTCAAAGGGAGCGCACATTAAAAAGGTAAGAACCAAGTTCAAGTCCCACTGAGGCATCACAAACGGAACAGGAGGGAAGAGGTGAGTAATGCCTTTTAAGAACCTGTTAACAACAGGGGACTTGAAAAGGGAGGGCTGATCAGGGAGCCTGAGGAAGGCCGAGATAGCACAAAGATAACCCTTGATGGTACCCAGGGCAGAACCCTGTTGGGCCAAAGAGAGAAGGAACAGAAGGACCTCAGAAAGAGGGGCAGAAAGGGGATTCACAGCCTTTGCTGTGCACCATGCCACAAATTTGTTCCACCTGCAGGCGTATACCACCTTAGTGGAGGGACGCCTGGCTGCCAGAATCACATCACAAACTTCGGGAGGCAAGTCGAAAGGAATCAACTGCCGCCGCTCAATCTCCACGCAAGCAGGTGTAGACTGGACAGGTTCGGGTGGAGGACCGTCCCCTGCTGCTGCGACAGAAGATCCTCCCGAAGAGGCAGACGGATCGGGGATCTATGCTCATATTGAGTAGCTCGGGATACCAAACTCTTCGAGCCCAGTCCGGAGCCACAAGAATGACTTGGGCCCGGTCGTGCCGAATCTTCTTCAACACTCTGGGTAGAAGTGGTATAGGCGGAAAGGCGTACAATAGACCGCAACTCCACTCGTGATCGAAAAGCGCCGCCGAGCGAGTGCCGCCTTGGAAATTCCAACGCGCAGAACTGATGACATTGCGCGTTCTCTTCGGTGGCGAATAGATCTAACCAAGGCTCTCCCCACTGTAGAAAGAGTCCTTGCGCCACTTCCGAGTGAAGACGCCATTCGTGATCCATCATGCACCTGCGGCTGAGTTCGTCCGCCCTGGCGTTCAGGGAACCTGCCAGGTGTTGAACCACCAGGAACATGCCCTGATGTTCCAGCCATGTCCAGAGGCGCAGAGCCTCCTGACAAAGGGTCCACGACCCCACCCCGCCTTGTTTGTTGCAGTACCACATGGCGGTGGTGTTGTCTGTGAACACCTGCACTACCTTCCCTTTGACAGAGGGAAGGAATGCCTTGAGTGCAAGTCGGATCGCCCGGAGCTCCAGAATGTTGATATGGAGCCGGGACTCCGCCGGAGACCAGAGGCCTCTGATCTCCGCTCTCCCATGTGACCGCCCCATCCCAGAAGGGACGCGTCCGTCACAACTGTATGCTCTGGCTGGGGAAGGGAGAGGGATCTGCCCATGACCCATTGCCGGTTCGAGAGCCACCACTGCAACTGTTTTGCAGTCCCCTCCGAGATCTGGACGTGATCGGACAGGTTGCCCTGGTGCTGCGCCCACTGGAACTTCAGGTCCCACTGCAGAGCCCGCATATGCCATCTGGCATGATTGACCAGCAGGATGCAGGAGGCCATGAGGCCCAGCAGCCTCAGGGTCATCCGTACCGAAACCCAGGATAAAGGCCGAAAGATCGGAATCATAGCCTGAATATCCCGGACTCGCCGTTCGGGAGGATAGGCCCGAAACTGCGTCGTGTCCAGAACTGCTCCGATGAAAAGGAGCTGTGGAGAAGGAATTAGATGCGACTTCGGCACATTGATGGAGAACCCCAGCGAGTGCAGGAGTTCGGGCCGTAGTCTGGAGGTGGGAGACGACTGCCTGGGACGAGCCCGCCTTCAGCAGCCAGTCGTCGAGGTAGGGGAAGACTGAAACCCCTGCCTGGCGCAGATGAGCTGCGACCACCGCCATCACTTTCGTGAACACCCGAGGGGCACTTGTAAGGCCAAAGGGGAGCACGGTGAACTGAAAATGCTCGGGGCCTACCGTGAACCGAAGGTAACGCCGGTGGGCCGGCAGGACGGGGATGTGGAAATACGCGTCCTGCAAGTCCAACGCTACCAACCAGTCTCCAGGGTCGAGGGCAGTCAAGACCTGAGCTAGGGTGAGCATCTTGAACTTCTCCTTCCGGAGGAAGCGATTGGACGTTCCGGAGGTCCAAGATAGGACGCATGTCCTCCTTGTCCTTTTTGGGCACCAGAAAGTAGTGGGAGTAGCAACCACGCCCTACTTCTGGGGTCGGAACATGCTCGATGGCCCTCTTGGTCAAGAGGGCCGTGACTTCCTTCCGTAGAAGCACCAAGTGATCCCCTGACATGCGGTGGAATTGAGGTGGCATGGCTGGGGGTGGTCTCGAAGGGGAGGGAGTAGCCCTTCGGACAATGTCCAAGACCCACCTGTCCGAGGTGATGGTGCGCCAGTGGGGAAGGTGATGGCGGACCCTGCCCCTACTGGCGTGCCGTGCACCTGAAAGGAGGGACTAGGGAGGGCTTGGAGGCCGCGGACGGGTTGGAGGTGGTGGCCTGACCCGCACGCTGGTTGCCCGATCCGCCACGGCGGAATCCACGTCCTCGGCCACGCGAAGACGCCTGCTGCGCGGGCCGGTGGCTGGGCTGCTGACGTGAAGGGGCGCCCTACCGTGGCCACGATAGGGGCGAAAAGCAGAAGGTAGCGGAGGGCGTGTAGCAGAAAGGCCCAGGGACTTTGCAGTAGCCCGTGAGTCCTTAAAGCGCTCCAACGCATGGTCTGCTTTGGACCCAAAAGACCGACTTCCATCAAAGGGCATGTCCATGAGAGTATTCTGGACATCCCCTGAAAACCAGTGGTTCTCAGCCAGGCGTGGCGCCGGAGCGCCACCGTCGTTGCAATCGACCTGCCCAGCGAGTCGGCGGTGTCAAGGCCACAACGGATAGTGTATTTGGCCGCATCCCTTCCTTCCGCAATGGCGCGGGAAAGCAGTGCCTGGACCTCCTCAGGGCACTGGGGCAAAACATCCGCCACCGAATCCCACAGGGAGTGGGTATATCGGCCCAAAAGACAAGCGGTGTTAACGGACCGCAAGCCAGCACTGGAGGAAGAAAACCTTTCTTCCCAAACTGATCCAGGCGTTTGGATTCCCTATCCGGAGGAGCGGTAGGGAAGGCGGTTTGGGAAGCGGAGGCTTGGACAACCAAGCTCTCAGGAGTGGGGTGGACAGAAAGAAACAGGGGGTCGCCCGGAGCGGGCGATGGCGTCGTGACACGTTCCGATCCACAGGAGCCCCTGTGTTGGGCTTGGACCAGGCGCCCAAAAGAACGTCAGTGAGGGCGTCGTTAAACGGCAGCACAGTCTCCGCAGAGGAGGCTGCCGGCTGAAGCACCTCTGTCAAGATGTTAGTCTTGACCGTCAAAGTAGGGAGCTGGAGACGTAAGGCCCCAGCAGCCCTACGCAACACCGTACCAAAATTGGCCCCCTCCTCCGTAGCCACGGGAGGAGACAGCATGCCAGTGTCAGGAGAAGTATCCAGACCACTGGCCTCCCTAGACTCTCTGTCCAGTCCTCATCATACTGACAGTTGCGTGTCAGAGGGTCATCAGACCCCTCCCAGTCCTCCTGGTCCTCCTCTGGTTCAAAATAAGGAGGAGGAGGGACATTTGGGACCCAAGGTCCCATCGGCGCCCGGAGCCGGCGTCGAGCGACGTCGCTCCGGGTCCATGTCCGGAGCCGGAAGGAACTGGGGACGACGCCGCCCGGAGCCCAGGGCGGCGTCGAGAACGGCACCGGAGACATCGGCGCCGGCGGAGGTGTCGTGAGGTCGACCGGCGTCGATGGGGGTTGTGGAGCCGGGATCGAGGCCGGGGCCGGAGCCGGGATCGAGGCTGGAGGCTCGGGCGACGCCGGGGCCGGAGCCGCCGGCGACGCCGGAGCAACCCCATCAGGGCCCGCGGGGCCCGAAGGCGCACCGGAGGGGCCTGAAGGCCCGAAGAGGCGGGCCATGGCCGACAGGAACTCCTGTACCTTGGCCGGATCCGCCCCCGAACCCGGGAAGGGCGGGTATGACGGGGCGACTCCACAGGCAAGTCCGGGGCCGCGGGGGCGGGGACGGTGCCGGGAGGGGCCTCAGCCGAGTCGCGAGACCGGCGAGGCGAAGTCCGAGAGCGACGATGCTTCTTGGACTTCTTGTGCTTAGACTTACCGGACGAAGAAGTCGGCGACCGGTGTGCACTCCGCGAGCGACCCCTGGACCTCTCCACGCGACCGGGGCTTCGCGGAGCCGAATGCCGGGCCTCGAGGAGCTTTCGAGACCGCTCTCGCAAAGCTTTCGGGTTGAGGGCCTGGCATTCGGGACAAGACTCGGTGTCGTGGCCTCGGCCGAGGCAGAAGAGACACTCCCAATGCGGGTCGGTGACGGACATCATCCGCGCACAGGCGCCGCATCGCTTGAAGCCGGGCATCCCTACGACACCTTAAAGTTGGAAAAAACCAGTGAAAAAATCACCAAAAAGTATGGTCAAAAATTGACCAGGGCACTGCTCTTCCCGGATCTGCGCTTGCTGGCGCGGAAAAAGAAGAACTGACGTCAGCGCGCAGGGCGGCGCCTAGAGTACTGCCCGCGACGTCATCCCGGCGATCACGACGCCGACGACGGACGCGGAGCCGCACGACGCCGCCTACCGACGCGCAAGGGTACTGCTACGCAAAACTTTCCGGATCCAGCCTGACGCCTGGGGATATTCTAAGGTGAGGAATCTATCACTAACGTGTCTCTTTCAGATACAGTTTCTAAAATTCCGTGCTTCAATTTGTCTGTCTAGTCAGCGTCCATCACTCTTCAGATTATTATTTTTTTTTAAAAGTACTTTATTTTTGCTTTCCTAACTGCTGAATGTGTTCAGTTCTTTTACAGGAATTTAGATGTTATTGTGTCACCTTACAGCGTTTCCTTTCATACTCCATGTACCCCAGCAAGATTAATTCACTTTATTTTTCTTTCTCTGGCTGCAAAGTTAGTGGAATTTGTAAACACCAGTCACTATCTTAAAAAAAAAAAAAAAAATTTTTCAGAACACAGCCTGAAATTTGACCTCTGTCTTTGAAGCACAGCAAATGTGTCAAGATAAATACATACTTTAAAGGCATCCTTATTTATTGCTTGGACTTTCCCGACTCGCCAAAAATCAGCTTTCAACCCACAGTTTGGGAACCGTTGGGCTAGACAACTGGGAGAGGTAGCTTTGATAATTTTCTTATTCTTTGAACTGCAGTGTTGTGCTACTCTAGGTACGATCGCTCTTAAAGAACAAGCATTTGCAATGCAATAGGTCTCGCATTACTGAGATTTTGACCTATTGGTGTCGCAAATAATAATGCAACACCATTAGCTCAAACTTTCAGTAATGCGAGACCTATTGCATTGCAAATGCTTGTTATAAATAGGTGAACATGTACAACGTTTCTGGTTGATGCATCTAGAATATGAAATGAAATAGGCAGTGAGGACCTAAATAAAGCAAAACATACTATCGATGAAACATATTCAGTCATTACCAGTAAACTACAGGCACAGTCAGTACCACATATATTAATTTAATTATTCTTGGCAGTTTTATATAGCATGCACTAGGTCAAGAAGGGCACGACAAATAGAAAATAAACCGAGGGCTGTACAATGCATTACGATAAAGAATACAATCAAAAGTTAAACACATTCATAGTCATAAGCCACCTTTGAAGATATATGAAGGCATTTTATTTCGGAGCTCATATTCACCTGCTGCACCCTTTTATGCGCAGAGGAACTGCATAGCATTTTTCAGTCTTGAACCTGGCGTCCTCGGGCATGTTTACGCGTTACGATATATTGCTACTTGTTCCCAAGCCATCACTGATGCCTCTAGGTGCTGTTCATCACTCACTACTATGTGAGAAGTGATGAGCAGGGATAAATCGGGAAATCACTGTGGTAACAGTGGGAGCTGCTGCTTTGCAAAACATGGAGGAATTGGATTTTGGGCACATTATTTAGTTTAGCTAGAATCTTGGTCTGATCTTCTTGAAACGTTCCTGACACTGTACGTTTGACTAATAAGCCTCAAATCTAGAACTCTCCCCTTTAGGAACCTACTCAGGTTCTAGTTACATCTAAAAAAAAAAAAAATACCCTTCTAAATGTAAAACACACGGTATTGTGCAATTTTATTCTCCATTCCTTAGCTGTGCTGCACATTTCAGATTTTTGTAAGAATGTGTGATTTGCAGGATCAGTTAATATGTTTTTAACTCTGTTTTTCTGGAACCTGCACACTCTGCCACCATTTAAGATTCAATTGTGTTAGGCATAGTCCTGCTGTCAGATGGGCAGCTGGGAAGCTTGGAAGTTGTTACAGATGTCTGGCACGAGGCACGAGCTGGTGCAGGCTTCTTGTGTTACATTGTTGATAGCAGTAGTACAATAGGGTTCTTGTGACGCCACTTAGGTGATATAGACCATTTTAGAAGTTGAGAAGTCTGTGACACTACAGTCATCCACAAAATCAGACTCCTGTCCTCTGGCTGAATCTATCTAAACTTTAACGAAGAGAAACACTGATCTAGATCACATTTCTAAGATAACCCAAGAGAACAAGTACATATGTTTTTGGAACCTTCCATCTAGTTTGGGTGGAAGGTCAGTTGGACATTTGAGCATTTGCAATCAAGGTATGACAGCCAATCGGCTTCCAACAGAGCACACCCCTCACCTCTGTGAAGACATCAAGGCCGGCACCGCCACACTGCCCAGACTCTAGTGCCCGCAGCAGGGCACCCTCGTCAATGATCCCGCCGCGAGCACAGTTGATAACCTGCACGCCCCTTTTGCACTTAGCAAACGTCTCGTCATTCAGCAAACCTGGTGAGAAATAGATGGGTGTAAGTTGTATCAGGTCATTAGGAGAGTGAATTCATGGGGGTCCGAAATCTGCTTTACAAGAATAAGAGTCAATCTTAAGGCACAGATATCATGGTCATAGCGGTCTCAACTTTCAAAATAGGAAAGGATCAAGTGCACCCCATCACCAGCGATCACACGTTCCTGGGACTCAAAGGCAGATAAAAACCTTTGGGCACCTTGAGTCTGTACTATTTCACAACTATGTCCAGTGTCCATATATTATTTGATCTACCACTTGTGATCTCAATTCTTCCATACATACCTCACCTACCACTAACAAACTCCGCAAAATATAAATTTTTACCGAACACTGGCTTAGGTCATTTTATTCTCACAGAGAAGGAAACACCCACCCTGCTGTTATCTGCTTCACTCCCACCCTCTTCTACTTCGGGAAGATACCTAAAAACATTCCTGTTCAAGTGCAACTTCACCGACTAGCGTTGTCCTTGCTAACTACCTTCTTCACCCATGATTCTTTTTCAACTCGGCTTGTCTTTATCAATGTTTCCGCCTAACAACGTTCTCTTGTCACATGTCACCCATGTGAAGTGTCCTCATGTCCTTCCTGCATTAGGTGGTGCTACATCAAGGTTGTCAAACATTGGTTCAGGAGAGCCAAGTCATGCCAAACATTCAGGATAACGAAAAACTACATAAATGATCCTTTTGGGAAACTGCTCATGGCATGAGTGAGAAGTGACATTCTTCATTTGAGTTGTAACAGAGTTCCCTCACAGCCCAGCAGGGCAATCCTCAGAGAAAATCCTATTTCATCAAGGGCATCTTAGCTTACCTTTAGGCAGCAGAGCTAGAGCATCAAGGCAATCTCCAGAGAGGGCGAGTGGTGTGTGTGCACAACAAGTCGTTATGCAGTTGTTTAACAATACAGCAAAATTACCTACAATGTTCACACCAAACTAAGTTAAAAGACACAAGTTTCAAAAACAAAAATTATATTCAATTGAAGAAAACTGGGTAAGGCGTTCAAAGGTAATAAAAATAAATCTACTTCGACCCCTTTGGAAATAATGGCGAGGAGGAGTTAAGGTAGGCTATATCTACAGCAGCACAGTCAAGTAGTCTGCTATTAGACCAGCATTTGAACAAAAAGGTTATTCACAGGAACCTTTCAAAGAGCCCTAGTATCACACAGGCTGGTTGGGGGGAAGGTGTATCATCAGTAGAGAAAGTTCTTGGTATTGGCAAACTGTCTACAAGTGAAAATGTGAACAGAATGTTTTTTCATTGATTGTTGCAAGTAATTTTCTCCACGGCTGGCTTCGACGGATCGGTTCATGTTCATTAGCACAACCTTTCCAATGTGGTTCCCTCCTTGGAACCAACAAAGAAGTGGCAGGCCCTTTCCAGCTTCTAGACACATTAGAACCTCCAGGGTACTGTAGTCAATGGCAATCAAGATACCGCTACAAAACAAAATGGTACAGGTGTGGTGTTCTTGGAGATCCACTTCCACAAGGTGTAATACCTTCTCATGTGCTAGACCCTACGATTTCCCTGGAGGTCAAGTTATCCAAATCAGGACACAACAGCTGTACTCCGGATTGTAACCTTTATATGTTCGAGTGAGCCAGTCCGGGATCTGGCATGACCAGTTCTTCCCAGGTTTATGGAGCTGTGATTCACCTAGGAGCATGAGAGTTTTTCCCCTGAACCTTAACAGTACAACCTCCTTCTCTCCTTCCAAAACCCAAGCACACTTCCAAGTGATGTGCTTGAAGAATTATTGAGTAAGGCAAACCTTTCTTCCATCTCTCTTCTTATAACTCTGTTAGCTTCTCTGTACTCTGCACAAGTTGCCTCCACAAAGACTGCAGCTAAGAATGCGCAGAGTGAACTACTATGGGAGGGGAAACAACCGCGAATATCGACTCGGAAGTTGACGAGAGGGTGGTAGAATAGTGGCATAGGGCTCCCAGACATCAAAAAATATTATTGGGCGGCGCAGTTGACAGCAATTAATCAATGTATGTACAGAACTAATGATGATCCCGGCCATAGGATGGATAGATGGCTCCTTCCTGAGTGTCACTACACCCGGGCACTATACACAAACACAGCAAAACTAAACTTAACGGGCCCAACCAAACATGCAGTTCAAATATGGCACACTGTAGATAAGAGCATGGGATGGGAGGAAAAATAACGTAGATGACCCCTTTGTGGGATACAGAAAAATTAGGCAATTTGAGAAAATCCAAGGGTTTCACGGCTTGGGACTTGATTGGTGTCTCTCATGTGGGTGACCTGTGGGGGAAGGGGGAGGTGATTCCATTTGCTCAGCTGCAACGAGAATATGATATGGTTGAGACAGAAAAATTCAGATATTTGCAGATCCGACATGCACTGCAAGCAGTCATCCAGCGGGGCCAACAGCTTCCCGAGTCCTCCCCACTTGAAGATAGGATTCTAGACAAGTATATGCCCAGGAAAGCAATCTCATTGGTGTATAGGAAGTTAATAAATAACATGCCCGACCCCCTCTTGCAACTTCAGAAACACTGGGAAAACGACGCAATGGAAATGGAGGATGAGAAATCGCAAGAAGCCCTGTCGTCCTCTAGGGAGGTCGTAATCTCATCATAGTTGCGACTGGTGCAACTAAAAATATTACATAGAGTATATTTGGCAAACACTGTTCCCGTGAGAATGGGATATAGGGAGGATCCCAGATGCAATCGTGGGTGTAACCAGGAGGGGACCTTTATACATACCTTTTGGAGCTGTGTATATATCCAGCGATACTGGGCAAAAGTGATTCAATGCATGGCACATGTACAGAGTAAACAAATGGAGCCCAAGATAAAATTATGTATCCTGAATGTATGGGACCCCACAGATTTAGCAGGAAAAGAAAGAATCTGGGTGACATTGGGATTGTTGATTGCTAAGAGAAACACTGCCAAACTATGGGGAGCGAGTGAAACGCCTACACTGAACTCATGGAAAAAAGATATGGACTGGTGTGTGGTAATAGAGAAGACCGTGCATGTGTCACGCGGCTGCCCTAAAAAGTGGTCACAGATTTGGGAGAAATGGAACGATTACAGAGGAAATATCTGCGGACCCCCCCCAAGTCGCTAGATTCCCGGCATTAGAGGTAGAATAGAGTAGAGAAACATTCCTAGGGTATAGAGACTAATGTACGAATATGTTGAAATGTATCGTATGGATATTGTAAAGTTTGATATGTACTTGCAACTATTGAAGATGTCAACAAAAAGAATCTTTTTTTTTTTTTTTTAAAAGACTGCAGCTCAATAAAAAGTCTCCTTTCTCTATACAGCAAATAAATGTTTCATATCATATCTAATAACAGTAATTATACCTGCAGCCAACTATGAAAGGATATAAACTTAGAACAATCCAATTACAAATTTAGTTTCCTCAAACTGCTACACTTTGTTGTTCACTGTCACCAATTCCTGATTTTGACTTGTCTTTCCTGTTTCTCCAAGACTGAGATGGCTGACGCAGTCTTCGACACTGCTTAGTGAACGCATTTCTTAAACCAAACTAGTCCAAATGGAGCATGGCAGGTGAGTCTGAACCCATCCTGTTACCTTGTATTGGACAATCAATTTATGCTTTATATCTCTCAATTTCAGCCTGGTATCCTTACTTGAGATAGTCTGGATGTCATGCACATCTGCACTTAAACATGGAAAATATAACCTTACACAAACCATAAAGGGTTGGTCTGGCTGGAGGCGCTCAGGCCTCCGCTTAGATGATAGCAAGGGGTCCAAAAACCTAGGTTTAAATCAGCACAGATGGAATGTCATTCAACAATAATTAGTTAAGTATATGTAGCGTTCTTATAATTATGGCATAGCTGTGGCCCTAGTGGACAAATATGGGCCAAAATACATAAATCCTTTAAATAAATGCATCTAATCTTTTCTCCGCATTACCCCATCATAACTCTCTTCATTGATATCATTCACCACAAACTAAAGGGCAGAAAGAGGGGCTTTTGTAGTGTGTGAAATAAATTGGAGGTCACATTTGCAACATAATCAGAGCTGCACAGTTTAGTTTGTATGTTCTTGTTTTGACTTGATGTATTCACTAAACAGAGGCATGCAGGCGGAGAGGGCCCATGGCTCCACTCCACAAACGCATACATGCATACCATGAACTGTGCAGCTATATGCTTCACAGTGTAGGCAGCAGAAAGTAGGCATAAGGGTCTGGCAGCAACACAAAGACCTCTGAATCAGGCTAACTACTGACAGTTAACAAGAAGGCCTTTCCTCCAGGTAGGCATTATTTTGTGGTGGCACGTATGAAAAGAATATGTCCCTTTGTGTCTTCAGGCAGGATTGTACTGTTTTTCTTTGATTTATGACTGCAATACTCATCTTTAGGGCCTGACCCGCAGAGTGTACATGTTTCTTCAAATATACAACACTCACCTGTGGTGGATGGCAGGAGCGGCGTGTGCACAGTGATGTAATCACACATTGGCCATATCTCTTCCAGGGAGAACTGTTGGACTCCGAATGCGGCTGTGACTTCTGGAGGAATTATAGGGTCGTAACCTATGGTCTAAAGACATTACAAAGCAAGATTCAGATGTTATAGCCCACTGCAATCCTCGCCTGCCATGGTCAACAAGCCTTCTACCCTAAAATACATCGTAATGACTACATATCCAAGTTCAACCTGAATGAGTCTTGCACTTGGCTAGATCCACTGTTTGATCAAAGTTGTGAAATTCTCAAGATGCACATCCTCAACTTGTCATCGCTTCTACAGATCTTTAACTTCAGCAAGTTCTGGAGTTGACCAGATCCAGCATGCCACCATGGCTGCGTAAACCTCTTCTACCCGACCCTCACTGCAAACATTTAAAGTGCATAGGAACGAGATAAACAATCTTCTTATGGACTATATAAAAACTGTGATATTTGGAGATTAGGATCAGTAGTTCTCCATGTGTTGACGGGTTATGGTCGGTATCTGTTATGGTCCATCATACGACAGCTTACTGTTTGTGTTTTGGGTTGTAGTGAACCCTAACAGTAATGGATTTGTAGTGTACAATACCTTCTCTCACGGGAAGCATCTGCAACGTACCTTCATGTTGAAGGACTGCATCCGGGTGGCTACTTCCTTCCCGATTCTTCCAAGTCCCAGAATCCCCAGTGTCTTCCCATAAAGCTCTGCTCCCATAAACTATATAGTAAAAGCAAAAAAGAATATGCAATGGGATGAGAAGGCATGCACAGCAACCCAATCTCTAAAACCACTATAGTTGTACCAACATCCATTTCGAATGGCGAATGTACTTTGCACACTGTTTATCCCATCTATTAAAGACAAGGCCTCATAGGATAACATATCCATAATTAAGGACAGACTCTGGATCACCTTCTCGGAAGAGTAGACCACTGGAAAATCACCTCCTCCTCAAAGAGTAATCATCTGAATAGCACAGCTGAAAATTAAAATACAATTCACAAATGTCCCAACAGGAGGGAACACTGGACCTGTGACTGACTCTTTGCCACCTCCAGAGTACTTTCAGATTCACCTGCATGTCAACTAGCCTGCAGCATGACAACTTAGGTCAATTGTCTTCGCGACATGACAGACTGTTACAGTACTTAAAAAACACCTGATGTGAGGCTGTGACATCAACTCCCTGACTTCAGTCTGTTACAATACTTTAGCAAGTTGATGTGACACAGAGTTGCCATTGCAGGAGCCTAACATCGAACTGTGACATTACCCCAGGGAAAGGATGTCAGCCTTCATTTTAAGGCGCTTCAGAGGTCAGTAACAAACTCTTTTTTTTTTTTCCTAATTTTTTTTAATTGTCAAAAGGGGACAGTCATTGAACATTTGGCATTATGTTGCAACATTACACCAATACATTGAGAATACATGCGGATCACAAAATTTAGTAATGATGCCAACTAACAAACGTTAATGCATATTACTACAGAGAACAAAAGAAAAATAAAGAAAAAAAAACAGGGAAGAAAATAGTCAGTCTCCCGACCTCGCCTGATAATCTTGTGCAAGTCTGCCCCATATAGAATCAAATTTCCTCATAGAGCGGATTCCTCTAGCTCTGGCCAAGGCCTTCTCCCTTTCACAAGTTCCCATTATAATTACCCACCATTCTGCTGCACAGGGGGGCTTTCGAGAAATCCAGCCCCTAGCTATGGCAAGTCGAGCAGCGACAAGAATAATGGAGAAAAGGGATCTCAGACCAGAGCTAGCTTCTTTATAACCCAACATAATCTCTTTCACTGTCAAAGAGTAATCTAACCCCAGACGAAAGCTCATAATATGCCTTATTTTGTTCCAGAATGCCCCTAACTCGGGGCAGGTGGCAAACATATGCACTATGTTCGCACCAAACTCAAATGTTTGGCTGAGAAGCCACCACCACCTCCCAAACTAACTCACTCATT
This sequence comes from Calotriton arnoldi, assembly GCA_963921515.1. Taxonomy (NCBI): domain Eukaryota; kingdom Metazoa; phylum Chordata; class Amphibia; order Caudata; family Salamandridae; genus Calotriton; species Calotriton arnoldi. The sequence continues at coordinate 1,685,703 of CAWUFW010002777.1, read as the reverse complement.
AACAATACAAGCATCATGCCCTCTTCTCACCTTCTTCCGGTCCCATTTTCCAGCCTTCATGGATGCGGCAGCCTGCGGGACTTGTCTGCAAACAGAACAAGTGACATCTGGTTAAAATGGTTTAATAGAGCATCAAGCAGTTCTGGGGTTTCAGGGTTGGCGAGCAGCCCGTTCATGTCCTGTACCATGTCCAGTGGAGTATTCCACAATAGGGACTTGGGATGCACATCAGAAGTACAAGAGTGGGTGTACGATGCTTTCAACATGGACGGAAAAGGAGGCTTCTTATTAGTCTATAAACAAGGTCGCCATTTTGTGGAAAAGAACGTTCGGACAGGTTTTCAGAAACGTTCTGTCTCAGGATCTTTCAGCAGTGAAACATCACAATGCCCACCCAGAATGACTGAATTATTCCATAAGCCAACAAATATTATAATTTGTTGTACAACAGTCTTGGTAGTACATATTAAATTGAAAAATAGGTTCTTGGATGAACAGCAATTTTTGCATAAGGAAGTCAAAGCAATTTTTTAAAAAGTGGCTCTTGTGAGAAGACATAATAGATTCTGTTGACCAAAACCAGGATCGCAAAATTTTCTGATAGATGATGGCCCTTGCGACTGTGGAAAATCAGCCAGAAGATTGTATTTTCCAGAATCTCAAGTAAAGGGGAGGGACGGCAAAAGGTTTGTTCCACAAAAGAGTGTTGGCATTGCAAATGCGGTCAACACTAATAAAGTTGCAATGGTGCAGATATTCACTAATTCAAATGCCTTTTCAGGCGCCCATCACACTTCTAAGCCGGCATATGGTTTAAGTAGACACCATTGCAGTAAGTGTGAGAAAGATGAACATACATTCCTATTTTTATTGAGGTATGGCTGGAAATACGTTTCATGTGTGAAGAAAAAGCAGAAAGAAATGTGCCATTACACCCTAACGAAAACCAAAGTAACAAACCTTGGCAAAGCCACAAGACCGGACCTTGGCAATCATGCAGAGTTCTTTTTTTATTTAGGTTTTCTGTAAGCACATGGAATCGAAATTTTAAAAAAAATCCCCATTTAAAAAAGGTGACAGCCTAATGTTTGCAAAGAAAAATAAGTGAAATAAATAAATACTATGTGAAAAAATGAAAGGAGAGATTGGCACGTCAATCCTGGCACTGGAGTGAACTGCTTTTTAGGTGGATGTGTACTTGTTTACATTGTAAATGGCCGCATTTAATCTGAGTACAAGTCAGTGGATGCTCTGATCCATTGCCCCATGCTGTAGGGTGAGGGTGGGCAAAAGCAAAATTGTGACATTTTATGTAACAATGGAAGAAGAGGGTTGGCCCAAAACCCTTCTATGCATGTATTTTTAATTGCGATTATTTTTAATACACGAGCCTTTTGAGACAGCAAAAGAGGTCTCTGTGCCAGTTCTTAAAAAACAGACCTTTAAAGGATATGAAGAATTTGAAAAACACTAAATGGTTAAAGTAGTGTCCGCTAGGCTGTAGCACTGTGCCACTTTGCTCCAGATGTCACAATTTCACATATGCCCGGTATGCTTCCTGCATAGGAAACTCACACTCACATCCTAAGTCCTCTGGCAAGTGCTACACATGATTTGTAAACGAGATGTTCACAAGCAGAGAGCTCAAATGGGGATGGGGGAAACCAAAGTGTTCATCCTTTTAAATTGGGTGGCTATGTCCAAGCCAAGACACAACAAAGGGTTGCTGGGAGCTAATTAATAGTGGTGTGTAGGTTGGAGAGGCTGACTCATGGCTCTCTTTATTAGATTTGTGCAGTCTGTCATCACAGAGTGGCGACGCTATTGTGCGACATGGTTGTGGTATTCACGAGGGGCTGGGACACCTATAGGTTGAAGATCCCTATGTATGTGTAGCCTCAAGATGGCTTGCCTTGCTACATAGCATAGCCTTGAGATAGGGGAATCCACTGCTCCCCTGCACCTCTGGATCTGCTGCTACGGGTCTTGTATCCGCGTTACCCACCCCGCCCGCCATAATAGGCAAGGAGGTGGTCCTGCACTTGTTTTCAGAAAATCCATTAAATAAACTCTCGGTTGTCAATCCTTTTCCTTACGCTGAAGTAAAGCGCTTCTGAATGTCAATGTCGTGGTCTTTACGTTATCTGGCGCACTCTGCTCTTACCCCCGACCTTCACATTCTAATCCCGGTAATCTGCTCGACCATGCCTCCTTGTTAGTTTTAGGCGATTTTCAAGCCTGGGCGGAGTCATCTGACAATCTTGGTTGGTTTGCTCGCCAGTCTCAATCTGAATCAATTAATAACTGGTTCCATCCATTTAGCTGGATTCCAGATCTTATTTTTGCCCCTCAAAATCTTGTTGTCACTGGCTCCCCTATTACTCAGGGCATAGAATGACCATTCCCTTTGAAATTGGACTCCCACTTCTAATAAATACTTTTTTAATTTGGCTAATAAAATAATTTCCGAAAGGGTCGGGTCGGAAGTGCTTGCTAAAGTTCTGTCTGGGACTGGTCTCCTCTTTTTCCTCTACTTTATACAAAGACCTCAATGGGTTTAACAATTAGATCACAACTCTAGATTTATCACTTCCTTCTGGTCAATCCGCCAGGGGCTGTCCTCTCCACTTCCGAGAATAACTCCACTTCACAGCCAGCTAAATTGGAGTGCAAATGTTTGGAGCAGAAATGGCAGATTGATTATGTCAAGAAGGTTAAATTGAAGACTGCCCTTAAGGATTACAAATATGTGCTTCAATCAACCAATGGAAATGACTATGCTGCTAAAATTCTTAATGCGCGTAACACTACCAAGAACTTATTCTAGCCTGTAAGCTCACTGGTAGCTCCGGCTTGTACAGCTTCACATCGGAATATTGCCAGTCATAGCGCAACATATCAGAGTATTCTGAGATTAAGGATTATTCTATCAGGGATGCCCTTTCAGTGTAAACTGCGACTGCTTCCAAAGCACTTGCGATTCATGCTTCCAAGGCTCCCCAGGTCTCCAGATCTTTCATTCAATCTGCTCCTTCAGATTCCCCTCTTCTCTGCAACTTAAGATCTATTATCCTTGGTTTCTCCTATGGACCCGTATCCCCGGCCAGTGTTTAGTTCACCATCAAACAGTTTCTCCCCTTTATCTCAGTCTTGCAGGTTCCCAATTTCGTCTTTGTCAATATTCTTCTGTCTTTATTGTCCACCACCTTTTCCCTGATGAGAACAAATAAGTGTCTGTACCCAAAAATGAGTGACAGTGGGTCCCACCTGCAATATCCAGCTCAAATTAAGAACTGCTTTAATTTTTTTTTTTTTTTTAAATCGAGAGGACCCTTGATAGCTCTCCTGGCTTTATAAGCTTTATGTAATAAATCTATTATCTTGGAGATGGTTTCACCATCTTGGAAGCAGGCGTTGGATATTCCTTTTATAATAATAATTTTTAAAAACTGTCTAGTGACCTGCTAAACATATCAGCCTATAGCTCTGCTTCCTTTTCCAACAAAACTGTTGGGGATGATCCTGTTCCTGTCGCCCCACTCTGTAATCTTGGTTTTCAGTTTGATCAAGATCTCTCACTCTCTTCTACCCGTTTCTCTTGCTGAAACTAAGAGCTATGCATTTTCTCCTGGCACACACTCGTTCCTTGGTAGTACAGGTGCCTATATCTAGGGGTCTTGGTAATTATAATTCTGTTTTTGGTGTCACCTGTACCTTGGACCATCCTCAGAGAATTCAAAAGGTGGCAGCTCATATTGCTTTTAACCTTCTCCTCATCCCTGAGGGCGTTGCCTCATCCCCCAGTCTCTAAACGCATCATCTCTTAAGCCCATGTATATAGTTTTTCGAGTCTACCATAGTTTTGATCTTTCCTACTTTCAGCACACGTTCCATCTTTATTTCTCTGGTCGCAACCGTAAGTCATTAGAAGCTTGTCTTTTAGCGGTCCCGCCAGGTCTGAGCTGGTGGCCGGGTGACTGCAGCTAAAATGTGGAATTTCCCTTCCTGTCTACGTTTTCGCTATTAACCAATTGCTGCCATTTCTGAAAGCTCTGAAAATTAGATTTTTCCAGTCTAATTGTTCCTGCTGCTTTACGGTTCTCAGTTAATCATTAGCCTTATGGACCAGAACATCATTAAGGTAGCAGTGCCCACTATAAATTGCACTTACATTGCATTACATTTTAGCAGAAGAAGAGTGAAGTCCAGCAACGGGTACCTGGTTGATTGAAGAACTGCGAGTCAACTCCCCAAGCCCTGGTGATATTATGATAGATCTGCCATCACCATGGGACCAATGCCCTGAGAACATTATGGGATATTTCTTACCAAGACACCGAATTAACCTTTGCAGAAGAAGTACTAAAACCCAGTTTGAGCCCCCACATCCCCCTACGAATAATGTTAAGGATTGCCGCAGTTATGAGTGGCTTGTTAGGCCCACTAACTGCCAATGTATGAAGATGTAGGCTAGACCTGCGAGTCATCAAAATTGTTTACCTTTGATTTACAGCTGAAGCACTGCGCCTAGTCAGAAGGATTGCGCGCGCCATTGATCAAAACATTGGTTGTGCTTCCTTGAGTAAACACCAAAACTTGAAGGACTGAGGGAAAGGCTTGTATTGCTATCAACTCAAGGAGAGACAAGGGTAGACTTGCCCATTTTGCTGCAATTCTGCCTTACCATCTCAAGAACCAAGGCCCTTATGTGTGTGTGTGTTGCTGCGAGGTTCACTGCGAGAAGCGTGAAATGCAGCCCAGACCAGAGATTTGTGTTACTGCTCAGCCGGACCCTAATAACCACTTTATATAGAACAGATGTCTTATCCAACATCCGCCAAGGTAGAACAAAGAGGAGATTCCTTGAGTCTACTACCAAATGTTAGTGGAAAGAGCACAAGCATCTCTGGGGCATACTGCTTTTTTTTGGGGCTTGCCAGTGGTGCTCTTCCTCGCCCTGCACCTCTGCATGCGGATCACAACATTGTGGACCAGACCACTTACTCTCGCCAGTTCAGAAAAAAATGTATAAAAAAAATTATTAAAAAAAGTTATTAAAGTGTCTAGACACTACATTTAATGTGTACTACTGTAGTGTTAACTGCATTTGACCGTTGTACCCCCTACCAAACATCAAGAGCAATCCAGGATGGTTTGCCATCGCGCCCACACCCCTAAGAGTCAAAGTCTAAAAAGGAGACTCTTGGTCTTCAGTGGGCTGACGATATCTGGTTCCTGAGGTTCTAGAGACCGCAAGCAATAGCTGTTGCAATGTCTGCCCACTTGTGCCCAAGTTCCTTAGGACAATGAATAGTTTTACAAATGAACAAGCAAAAAAGCAGGTCTCCAGAGGCTGTTGTAAATGGCAATTCAAGAACATGTGCAAAACTACAACCCAAACTTCTCCATCTAAGAGGTTTGCAGTAGGGGGTTATTTGAATAGGCATGCTCCCTCATTTATTCCCACCAGCTAGTCTCTCCAGCCACAAATACTTTGTGAAGTAGACGAACATCAGTGGGAAATTGTCCCCAAAACACCACAAAATTCTCAAATACAAAAAATATGCTATTCATTATGGCCAAATAATAATGCCTAACTATTGCAGCTAAACAATCATTGACATGGCAGGGCGAGTAACCAGGGAAAATAAAGGGAAGATGGTCATTAACTTTGCTTGTTAGGTTAATGTACCTGCCGCAACCTGTGGGTCATGCAGTCAATTCATGCTGGAGTGTCCGCAAGCCCAAGTCAGTCTTCCAACCATCCGGAGGAGATGGAAGCGGTGCTACTGAGTGGAGTACAGTAGAACTGGAGGCCGCTTTGGCATGTTGGAGCTACACACAAGATTTGGCATATTTATAAGCCATTCGGAGTTGTAGGGCCACAATCAGTGTGAATGATAGACATGTCACACTGAAATGAAAGGGTATCTATCTCACAACTATCAGCTGTCAGAGGCCTTGGCCCGTTTGGAAAACAACTTTCAGAACGCTGTTTGTAAACTTCAGGCTCCAAATTGGCAAAATACCCTAAAACTTCAAAACCTTAATCTGTGTCCTAAAACATTTATTATTAGTTCAATTTTAGCCATGGATATTTATTGATACTTTGGCTCTGTGAAAAAGAAACAATTATTCAAAAAGGGAGACATGCCCGATTTAATCTGAAAGATATGTAGCTACTCATCTCGACCCTGGTTTCCCAGAAAAATCGCTGTAACATGACTTGGCTCGAAAGAAATGCATATTATGCAGAAATATTCATATCACACACATTTTACTGCACGGATGCTACGTTCTCTCGCTCTTTTTTTCGTGTGTGCATCGGTCTCAGCACTGTTTGTTAAAAAACGAGACTGGAGCGTCAGTAAGCAGAGCTGTACATCAGGCCAGATCGGAGAGGGCCTGCCTGCCGGCTGGAACAGTTGAAAATAGACTCTACAGGCACAACAAAAGGGTTACTCCAGGCAAAATTGAACTTTTCCTGCTCGAAGGCTCACTATACAGTTAGGGTCTGATTTAAAGTTTGTAGATTCATAGGGCTGCTTATCACCCGTGAGGGTATCCAGGCGCTGTCCATGGGCACGGGGAGATTAAGTGACTCGCTCAGAATCACAGGATGTTGAGCTGACGCCGAGACTCGAACCCAGATCCCCAGCTCCCGAGTAGGCCGCTCTGGCCACTGCGCCACATCCTCTGGGGATGAATGGGGTACTCCGTCACAAACCTCTCTACGTCACCACACGGCCTATTCCAAGTGCATTATATCCTATGGCACTTGTAATAAGGTGGATGAGACATCGGTCATGTTTGCAACGAGTATTCGCATCCTCTGATAATTACGAAACCAAATTTAGAGTCTGTTGGTAATATTGGACAAAGCAAACACAAGGAGATGATGGACGGAGCGTTGAAACTTTTCAGACACTCACCCCCAGTCACAGATCTGGGTTGAATCCATCATCGTTCTTTAGCTCACTTTGCCACCCCAGTTGAGACAGCTATATGCAAATCAGTCTTGACCCTGTGCCTCATGGGAACAGTCCGGCCCGAACTGCCAAGCCATGTCTTCCCTGGACCGGAAACAAGCATCCTGGGACCGGTTTCGGGATAACCGCCCTCATCAGCCAGGCTAGCTTGAATCCAGTGGCAAAGTGAGCAAGGGACCCGCGTCTGGGCATACCCTGCCAACTGAGGGCGAATAAAGCAAACACAAGGAGATGGACGGAGCCCTGAAACTTTTCAGACACTCACCCCCAGTCACAGATCTGGGTTGAATCCGTCATCGTTCTTTAGCTCACTTTGCCACCCCAGTTCAGACAAAGCTATATGCTGACACTCAGATATTTCCCCAGATACATTTTGGGACATCAAACTTCCAGAGATTTACCAGGTGAAAAAGACCCAGTAAATAAAAGGAACATGTGGTTTTTTGTTGGTATGGTAATCACCAATATCTGCATGTTACGCCCCGTTTTGAGGGCAAAACTCATAATTACCTCTGGGCATTATCAATTATGCAATAAATGACCCGCTCGCTCCCTCAAGGCTACTCCTTACCTGCCACACCCCTGTCGTCTGGAGACCAGGGGGGAGCGCCAGGAATCCTCGCGGCGCACAGCCGCCCACGTCATCACGCTAGCGCCAGGAGGCGCTATAAAACCGGCCGCGGGCTCCCGCAGCGCGGGACGCGCGCGGGCGTGCCTGGGCCCGTCTGCGCTTGGAGGAGACTGGGCTGGGCCACCCCCCTTTCAAGCTCCAAGCGGCATTCTGGATCCAGCGTGAACATGGGGTGAGTGCGGATATATCCATCCCCTGACATTTCCATAGGCAAGTTTAGTAATTGACATCGCTTAAAAGTAAACTCTGAGTCGCCATAATGGGAAAGCGCACCGTGCTACCACATGCACGCCCGATCACTAACAGCATGCTCGAGAGGGTGGTTAATATTGTTTCAGGCGAAATGGAACTTACGGAGCGCCGTTTGTCACTAGGCACGGAGGGCCGAGTGATTATTGCCGAATTTAGAGGTACACCAACTATTCATACACAAGACCTGCCCCCGCCACAGCCCCATGGAACTGGCATTTATAAATCTCCAATTGCAAAAGTGGGAGCATAAGTGGACTCGAGACAGTGGAGTCACAGCCAGAAATAGACACTGCTTCACCTGCTAAACCTGCGGGAATCCCAGCTGTTAAACAAAAGAGAAAGAGCGGGAAGCCCATTTGTACGAAAAGGAAACAGCTCACCCGAACAGGTTCCTCTCGAACCTGTCTGTCTGGATACAGCCATCCCCAAGTATTGGTATTTCTGGAATCTCCGACCTCCCCGCGACAGCACTTAACATAAATTCGAGCCGCTCAATTGGTACAAAGACTGAGGCGTCATTGGACCTTGAGAACTCTGGGGACACTATTGCCAATATTGCCTCTGCGATGGTGACTAAACAAAATGAACTGTTAGATATGAAATTTGCCTTATTACAGGATCGCATAGACAATTTGGCCTTACTCATAGGGGGACTTGGCCAACCAGCGGGGAATGTACCAATTTTAACAGATGAAGTGGGAGGGGGAGGGTCTATTGCTGCAACGAGCGCCCCAACTAATGATATTCAACCTTCTATCGTTAGAGCCCCCGCCCTTGCAAGTAGCGCGTGCACTACATGCAGACAGGTCAGGGAATGTTTTCAACCCCTCTCTGATAAGCAGGGTACTACATCTACCGCTGAACTGTACTATTTCACAGCCCAATTCCACCTTGAGCAGTGTCCATAGACCCAACAGACGCAATGGAGCAGACCAGAATTTACCGTCCGGCAAATTGAGTAGCAACGTATCAGCTATTCCCAGCAGAAGTCTCGCGGAAGCAAACCCGGATGTCTTGAGCTTGCCACCTGCTGCCTGCCCCTATGTGCTGGTATTAGCAGGTGTACCGACCATAAAGAGGGACCAGAATGAGTCTTGGGACCAATTACGCAACAAATATGTGGACTGGCTATCGAGGAATAGGAGGTTCCACCCATCAGACATGAACAACATTATCATGGCACGCAGAGTTGGGTGGGTTGGTGCATCTTTAAAGAACATTGAAGGGGACTGCATCGTAATTAATTTTCGTAGACCATCTATGGTGAGACACCTATTGAGAGCATGCGAGTCCACAACAACTAATAGCACCAATATAGGTCTACTACAGCTGGGCTACTTTTACAAACCAAACCACGGTCCCTGTACTAATGAGGGCCCCACCCCCCCCTCCCACTCCCACCACATCTAACAGGTTTTGGCTTTGTCTGGGCTGGATACCCAGGACTGACTATCGCCAAGCCTGGAATCTCTTGACCCCGCTGCTGGACCACCATCTCTCCCTCCAGCAATTGAGCCTACTAGCCCACACACATTAACAAAAGGTCCTAGCCAGCCCAGACCTCCGTATTTTAAGCTGGAATGTTGCGGGGCTGCATTCCAAGCTGCACCAACCTGATTGGTTAAAACTCATAAGAGAGCAGGATATCCTCTTGTTCCAAGAAACTTGGGCTACCCAAGATCTATTTTTTGATGGGTTCGAATGCTACAACACCTTAGCAACAATCCCCAAGCATGGTCGACCCTTTTGGGGACTATCGATCTGGGTAAACATCACCGCAGGCGGCAGTATCAAAGCCGTATGTACTAATAATAATAATTTTCAAGCCATATTGTATAATAGGGGGGGGGGGTCTCTTTTCTTAATTAATTTTTATAATAATGATTTTCATTCCATACCAAATGGGAATTTCATAAATTTATTTGATTTTATTGCGTCTATCCAAAAACCAAAAGACTGTTTTAAGACAACTGGAATCTGCCTAGGAGGCGATTTTAACGCTAAATTACCTCAACTTTGGCCAAGTAATCAGCTATGCAGCAGAGGACAAAATTGCCATAGGGGCAAGGAACTAGTGGACCATTTGAACAATCATAACCTAATTAATGTCATGGAGATTGCTGCTATAACTAAAGATAATGACCCTCCGGAGCCGACATTTAGAGGGAGGGGCTGTGCTTCCACGATCGATTATGTTTTCATCTCCCCTATTTTAGAGGTCTGCCTGTTGAAAGCAGAAATTATTGCCACAACTTTTGGGGACTATAATCCAATACAAATAGTGTTAAGATTATCCCCTGGCCCAACGCCTAATATAGAATGTGGGGCCAGGAACTTATCACCTTCAACGGATAATCTAAGATTGGTGTGGCGGGGCGTTAATAACACCGATTTATTTTGCACAATGGTTAGGGATAACTTGAGCCTCATTAACTTTTGTCTGTTAGCTCAGGACCCATATCCCGAGGTAATTAATGCTTTTACCAAACTTTGTGGAGCCATTAAATTCTTGCTGTCAAAACCCACCACTACAGTGCAATGCGAACCCAGATGGTTTAACCATGAATGCTCAGAGGCTAATAGGCAGCTACATAAGGCCCTGTCACATACCCCGAGGTGTAATCCATTGGTTAAGTTATCAAGGCAGAAGTATAAGTCGGTCATCGCTAAAAGGAAGGAAGCACTATTAAATGAGCACTGGGATTCGCTTGTTAATGCTGCTAGCTCAAAAAAGGGGAACACATTTTGGGCTACTGTCAGAGAACTAAGAACAATGGGACAGTCGCTAACTCCCATAAGCTGCAACATAACGGGTGTAACCTGGGAAAGTCATTTCTCTAAAATCTACTCAGCGCCCGCACTAGAACTCGATCCTTTTGAGCATAGGACTCCTTCTAGGGTACCAATATCGTTAACAGAGGTTGAGGAGGCCATCCGCCAGAGTGTGGGCAACAAAACACCAGGTCCGGATGGGCTACCCATTGACCTCAAACATAACCCTGATTTTTGGGCCCCACTATTGTTAAATGTTTTTAATAATTTAACCAACGCTCCATTGCCGAAGTCATGGTCCACTAGTATCATTGTCCCAATTTTTAAAAAGGGCGACAGCTCGCAACAGAGCTGCTATGTGCCGATCTCCTTAATAGACAACACCCTTAAAATTTTAGGTAGAGTTTAATACAATAAAATTTTAACTTTGGCTGAGGATAATTATATTTTAGAGCAATGTCAACTAGGGTTCCGGAGTAAAGTAGGCACGAATGAACAGTGTTTAAATCTCAACTTGATCATTGGGAAATACACCATAGCACAGCACTCGCCACTTTATTTAGCTTTTATGGACCTGACCTCTGCCTTCGATTTTGTTAATAGGTCCCGCTTATGGTCTATTCTTTTAGCTTATGGCTTGGATGAGGCCCTTGTAAATTTTTTGGCCTATCTGCATACGGACCTGAATGCACGGGTCAGGATTGGTGGCGGGGGTGAGGTATCTAATGATATTAATGTAAGTAACTGGGGCAGGCAAGGGTGTGTCTTAGCCCCCCTTCTTTTTATTATTTATATTAATAATTTGCACAAATCATTGATCACACTCACCGATGATGTACCCAGAGTTAAAGGTAAAACCCTCCCTGTGCTTTTATACGCAGATGGACGCACACTCAATGCACTACGCACTTTAGTACGGGGATTCACAGACTTTATGACTGGTTTAGATTTATGCACTAACTTTAGGAAATAGGAAATCATTTATAATGTCCTGCGGGCCAAGGAAATACCCGTTAAGCTCTATATCTGTAAGTGATCAAAAATGTACTTGCACTAGCACTTTCCCATACTTGGGGTTGGTCTTTGCCGCGAACGGCACCTGGTCCGAACATGTGGTGTTTTGTAAGAACAAGTTCTCAAAGGCCACCAATTCTATCCTCAGTCTTCCCCGCCCAAAATGATCTGGGGCAATTTTAGCGATTTTAAAGATTTTTTAAATCCCAGTGCATACCTATAGCAACCTATGGCGCAGAGGTTGGGGCATTGCCAAAATCTCCAGTGTTCAACAAGAGGAAAACCGATTCTGTAGAAAGCTTCTGGGTGCACCAATCTACTCCTCAGTACATATGCCATAGTGAACTAAAACAAAGTTATATTGAAGATTTTATAAGGGCACGCCCCGCATTGTTTTGGTTAGCTATAATGAAAAACCCTGCAGCATCCCTCACCAGGGAGATAGACGATTGTATCAGCCGTGAGAAAGGGATGGACATCCCATGGCTTGACGGGGTAAATAAGAGCCTGAAAAGTGTTACATTTGAAGGGTTGTTTTTAGATCCGAACACAGCCGACACTGTTGATAAAAAAGCTCTCAGGTCAGCACTGTACGCACTTTATAGCGCAGAAAGATTAGAGAGGGAATCTAAGAAACCAACTGTTGCCAATTTTATACCCATTGAGCGAACAGAATTTTTTTTGCCTAGCTATATTACATTACCCATGTTGCATTGGGAGAGGGGACTTCTTTTTCGTTTAAGGGCTGGGACTGTTAAATACTTGCTTTATTTTCCCCTTGGGTATAATACAAAACTCGATTCCCTGCCATGCGACGGACAGAGTGGACAAACACTTCTACACTTCTTATTTTTTTGCAAGTACTACAGAAAATATGCTTAATGGCTTTTAATACCATTTAAAAAAAAAATTGTTACCTATTCAATTAGCCGATGCATTTAGCAGTATACTTACATTGGAAAATGATGAATTGGTTCTGCGTGTTGGCACTTTTTGCGAATAGCTACAGGGGCTCGCAAAACAATGTGTAACCCATGAAGCCCATCTGTACTTCGTTCTTAATATCACAAATTTCTGATTACGCTATTGCTTTTATTGTGAAGTTTATTTGTCCCTTGTTCCTAACATTATGAATTTCTGACCACGGTGCTATAATTGTTTTTATTGTGATTTTAACTTTTGTATGTGCTCTACTTTTATGGATATGGTGTTATCCGAATAAAGTCTTTTGGATTGGCAATAAATTACAATGCAATTATGGCAAACTCGTAGTTGAGGCCTTACGCCCTCATTAAGAGTAGCTACTTAAATACTGATTTGGAGCTTCGACCCAATTGGCATTATCACTTATGCAGTATTATGGATCGTGGTAAACCTGCACGAGATTCTGGGGATTCGTTATATCCTCCGTAATACTGCAACCCAGAATTACGGATACCCCTAGTATCAAGAATACTGGGTGGAGTATTACAGTCCCGCAATAATGGCAGGAGATACCATGAGGCTGTAGAAGGCAATTCTTTGGGCTTTTGCAGGAATTTTAGGATATCCCCTTGTATTGCCCTGAAGTTACTGCCTTAGCCCACCTTATTGAAGTGCCCACGCTCCGTATGGTAAGGATACCTGCCCTACCACCTGTGCTGAGCATGTACACACATTACTAGCCAGAGGTGCTGACAGTACAGGGGAGCTTCAGATGTTAGAACACTAGCTCTCCCGGCCAGATGGCCAACACTCGTTTCTCAGCTTGTCTAATTTTTTTCTTGTCCTTCACAGAAACCACCAGAGACCAGAAATAATGCTTCAAGCACCCATGGCAAAACCTGGTTTAGATCGTTTTTAGCACCATCAGCCGCCAACGCTCTCACAGCCCTGACCAGGGCCTTACCTGCTTAGCCCTTAGGGGCCCAATATGAGCGGGCCTAAGGTCTACCCGGTAACTTCACCCCTTGGAATGATCAATACCATGGACAACGGCAACTCCTGGGCTATGGGGGGATAACTTGGCTTTACGATCCAACTACCACTGTGAACGACTCTGAGGGACTATAGTACAGTGCTAACTTAGTGCTTCATCTCAATGAAATGAAAACATTTTGCACAACATACTTATGTTTGAACCCAGATCTCCTTCCAAGAGCACTATACTATCAAAAACTATTAAGGAGACAGTTTGGTTTAATCGGAAGACTTGCAACATATAAAAGGTGATGTTGCCTATATAAGCGGCACTTGAAAAAGGTATAATTTGATATGATGCCCTTTTAATGAGATCTATTTTTTTTATTTTTTTATTCTATAGGATGCTATAGGAGAGTTACACTAACTTCGCTCACGGCTGATATATTTGTACACTTGTCTCCTTACCTTACGTAGCGCTTGACCCCCTTTAAATGCCCTAGTTTGTCTCACTCACAAAAGAGAAAATGTTCTTATAATTGTTTTTTACGTTATAGATTGGTGATCTTTCTTCTTGCTAAAGATCTACGAAATACTCTGTATTCATCGTCATGTTAATGCAATGCTTAGTTAAAAGATTAGCTACTAAACGTAATCTGTACAGAAGTATAAATTTTTTAAATGAAGAAAAAAAGGAAGACGTGTTTTGAGTGCCTTAGTCTACTCGTACAATGTACTTGAGAGAGGGGAGTCGAAGAAAGGCATGAAAGTGTCTTTACTGAAGACAAAAATCAATTATCTTCGGGGCAGAATATAGCATGAACACTGTTCAGCTAAAATTGCAGGGTGGGTGGGGAAGAATCACCAAGCTGAGAGATGTAAGATGTCAAGGAACAATTTGTTCCCACCACAAGAGGCCTTGGAGCCTTCTCAAACCACTCTGTGTGTCAGGCCAGACTAGAATACACAATACAACACAGGATGCTATGAAATACAGACTATCAGCACTCCTGACACCAGCCTGCAAGGAAGGAGGTCATTTCAATGAAGATCTTCGGTAGATCGGAGTGTAGCCTAACACTGAACCAGGATGAGTGTTCATCAGTTCTCGGAGAGCCGCAGGGAAGAAAGCCACATGTGGATCACTGCCAGGTTTCCCTTTCAAAGATGGCCGCTGTCTTAGGATATGGGAGACCTTCGCTACGCCAACGAATTTCAGAACGAGACACATATACACAAAACTCTAGAAACTGACCAGGTACTTTTGCCACATGTTATATAAACCTCTGAGATAAAAGCACACTGCTTACAACAAGGAAATGTAGAAGAAAATTTACCGGGAGCAAACTGGGACAATAAATTCTAGGATCCAAAGCTATGCAGGCCTTTACATGCCACTATAACACATCAAGCCCAAAAGCCGGCCTTGAAATTCTCTTTGTTTGGAAAAGCTTCAAAAACACAATCTCTTGAGCTGGCTCTCTGCGTCTGATGCCTTTATACTACCCATCTCTTGGTTGTGTGTCTGTCCAGTCACCACGATGCCCCAGGACACAAATACACAATCTATAAATAAAAAAATAAAAAGATATGCCAGTACTTTGAACGCTTTTTGAAGATCAAAAACAAAAGAGGGGAAGCATGAGACACCTACCTTTATCATTCTGTACTAGCCCGTAGTACCTGTGATCATCAATTCACAAAATAGGTCCTTACTTAAAGGTTGACAAAATCAATGGGGTATGTTATGTCTTCAAGCATAAACATGTTGGCGGGGGCGGAGCTTGCCTGGCTCCAAGATGGCCGCAAGCTAAGGGAGCTCCGCTGTTCGCCACCAAAAATTTGTCATAATCCAGATGCACTGTATATCATCTCCCCCTGCACGGACTATCGCTGCATTAACGTCTGAGGAACCCGGGGGATCCAGCGATTCCGGTGTTTCTATGGGCTGGCGGCCCGATTGCCCCGATTGCTTGCGGCCGCTGCGGTGAGGAGTGCGCCCCGCGGGGTCCCGGGACTAGCGCACAGAGGAGACGCGTCTACCTGGGTGCCCGCGCAGCTAGAGGTGATTTATCGGATGCCTGCGGGAAGTTTCCAGAGTCCCGGCACCAGAAGAGAGGCCGCGCAGTAAGCATAGCAACCAGACCAACCTCGTGGACCCGTGAGCTCCAACACCGGAAACGCGGAGTGCGGCCTACAGCGAAGCTTACCAGAATCCAGCGTGAAAGGAGGTACAGGGTCTTCCCTCGATACCGGGTGCGGGCACAGGGAGCTACAGACCCCTATAAGCGGCGAAGAACAGTAGGTGTTGAATGCCTCGAGGCATGGCTGCATGGGGGTTAATCGAGGCCCTGACAAGCAAGCACACGTGGGAACAAGTAGCCTGGTGACACCCGTTGCAGAGTTGACTGGATAAGTCCTTCATGGAGCACTGCGGTGGACTTGTGCGTATATTGGATCTGCGAGAGGCCTGCTGGGGATTAAAGTTTGATAGGGCCTTGCGGACAGTGCCGCAGACGGTCATGTATGACAGGACTCCCACTGGAAGGGTATAACTATTGTGACATTTCTGTGGCATTTTGGGATACCACTGCCTGTAGAACACAACATAGCGGGTGCAGCGCATCCAACAGGCTCACTAGTGAATCTGTGGCCCTGAGACGATCCTGTGTCCCGTGACATATTCCTTTGCTGCATATAGAGGCACGCTCGGATAGAGGGGTGTGACTGTGCCTGCTTTGGTAACCCCCTGGAGGGGACACACGCTGTTGTGCGGGTCCTAAAACGCATTGAACTCCTGTTGCCCTGGGGCATTGGGTCCCTACTCGAACTGCTACTCTGAAAATAGAAGATCTAGTGGGAGAGTTAGTACAACGTTGCATGATGGGTAAAACAGATAAAGTCCAGTCTAAGCTGCAGTTCGATTTACGTAAAACTCCCAGGTCACGGGAGCACACCCCTACTGATCCAGAAGCCACGTCAGATGACCAAGAGGCGCCAGTGGATCCAGACCTCAAGCAGATACTACGCACCTTGCAGCAAAGCCTGTCCAAAATAGACAGCAAGATAGATGCTTTGTTGTTCCGTATGGACAGAATGTCCGAGCACCTAGACAAGCATGGAGACCGCCTCGATACGGCGGAACAGAGGATATCAGATGTAGAAGATATTGTGAAGGCTGATTCGGAGGCAGACGAATCAAGAGATAAAGTGTTGCAGGCGCTCCAATCAAAGGCGGAAGATCTTGAAGCGAGATCAAGGCGGAATAACATTCGCATTTTAGGGGTTGCGGAGTCCTCAAATATAGGGAATATGGAGCAGCATATGAAGAAACTACTCATCACTCATCTGGGCTGAGAAACTTTCTCAGAGATATTCATGGTGGAGCGCGCACATTGCTCCTTGGCGCCTCGGCCGGTTCCGGGCGCCCCCCCGCGGCCCATAATAGCAAGAGTGTTAAATTATAGAGATCGCAATGCCGCCCTCAGGAGAGCACAAGAGTTGGGTACACTGCGGCATGAGGGCTCAGACATATCTCTATTCCCGGACTTTACACTACAAGTGCAAGAGGCGAGACATCCGTTTATCCCTGCTAAAAAGCGGCTCAGAGAACTGAACCTAGAATACAGCATGGAATACCCAACTAAGCTGAGAGTCAAAGCAGATGGGAAGGTGCATTTATTCAAGGACCCCAAGGCAGTTCTACGTTTCCTGAAGGATAAGGAGCAAGCTATGAGGAGGCGGGGGTCCCCTGGGGGGTCCTGCCTAAACACAGACGCTGTCCTGGACTCTGATGAGGGACGAGTGGGGTGAGATGCACTGTGAAGAGGGCCAAGTCGGGAAGGTGAGATTTGTAAGGAAGGCAGCTCTTCAATACCGCTGGGACTGTTGACCAATGCTGCAACATGGATAAGTAGTAGTCTTCTTTTATATCAGCACCACTGATGACACAGCAGGGATTGCGGGTGGACTGCTACAGTGGGATAAGGTGCAATAGACGCTGGTATGCTTCACAGGGCCATTAGTCTGATTCCTGTGGGGATTTAACCAAGAGGGGGAAAGATGCAATTGTTTAGTGATGAACTTATGCAGGAACATTGGTGCATCATAGTATAAACCGTGTGCTGATAGAGTGGCATCGACATTCCTGAGAGATGGCAACATCTGCCCCCAAGTGGATCACACTGCTTTGTATACTTTGTTTGGGGTTGTTTTGTAAAATGTGGATTGTAGGGGGTGGGGGGGCTTTCAGTAGCTATGGAAGTTGGGGGGATCCCATAGCGTGGGTGGGTGCTGTTCTATTTAATGCACTGTTTGGTTCAAATTTCAGATTTATATACAGCAGCATTGTACCAGGTTAGTGACATGTACAGTGATCCGTGTCTTAATTCTGATGGGCACACCAAATGACACCGGAGGGCAGTGGGTCACGATTCTTGCAACTTGTGACCTGGAATATCAGGGGATTGAATGACAGTAGAAAAGTCAGGAAAGTGGTAGCGCAGTTAAGGAGGCATTCCATTGATGTCGCGATTCTACAGGAGACACACCTAAATGTGGAGCGTAGTGGAACAATACACCGCAAAATGCAGGGCGCCTGTTACGCAGCCCACTATACCTCTCACGCTAGGGGGGGGTACTGCTATGGGCAGACAAACGATCGGGGGTGGGCATGACAGGACTGGTCAGAGACCCAAACGGTAGATTTGCAGTTGCTCTTTGTAGCAAGGGAGACCTTAAGTTTGTCTTGGTTGGAGTATATGGCCCGAATCATGACGATCCCCACTTTTATAACACACTAGAGGCGACACTGACGCAATGGGCTGGGCTCCCACAGTTGTGGGGAGGAGATTTCAATTGCATACTTGACCCACACATGAATAGATCCAGGGACCAACCTAGGCGCCCAGCAGCGGCGGCGTTGGCTATCGTAGACATCATGAGGAGAGGTACCTTATTGGACATCTGGAGGCATCGTTATCTGTCTGGCAGAGGCTATACCCATTATTCCTCAGCTTATGACACGCACACTCTCATTGATTACTGGCTGTTGTCCGGGAGCTTGAGCGCAAGGGTGGGGGCTTGCACACATCTCCCTAGAACATATTCCGACCATTCCCCGGTCCTACTAACACTGGTCCCTGCATTTAATTGGCGATTCCCACCATACTCACTACTGGATGCGGTTTTTAAAGATGAACTGGCGAAGGCAATTGAAGACTTTTTCACTAATAATATAGGCTCTGTCCCAATGTTTACCACGATATGGGAAACCTTTAAGGTATACATTAGGGGGGTAGTGATATCTTCACACGCAGGAGTCCTCCGGTCCATACGAGGCATACTAGGGACCCTAGAAAAAGAGCTTGGGAATATAGAAAGGGCATTCGACAGACGCGGGGACTCACACCGTAGCGGAGCTCAGGGAGAAACTAGCCGAATTTCAAGACACGGCAAATGACAAAATTAAACACATGGGCAAGTACGCCACTGCTCGCTGTTATGGTGAGCAGGAGAGACCAGGAGCTACACTAGCAAGGATCCTACGACCTCCGAGAGACTTAGATAAACTGACGGATCTGAAAAATGACGAAGGGCTCACTTTACACACTCCAGAGGCAATCGCTGATCACTTCCGCACTTATTAACAGACGTTATATACATCACAGATACCGACTGATCAAAGCGCGCTTGATGATTATTTATCGTATATTAAAATGCTGTTGCTAGTGACGGAACATAGGGAACACTTGATGGCCCCTCTTGAAACAGATGAAATCAGGGAAGCGCTGCGCAGTGTGGCAGCCGGCAAAGTCCCAGGAGCAGATGGACTGACAGTAGCGTTTTATAAAGAGTTTCAGGATTTGTTGATCCCCCCATCTCAAAACATTATATGAGGAAATGGCAGAGACAGGGATGATGCCTCCCTCCATGCGAAAAGCAGTGATAGTGACACTATTGAAGACGGGTAAACAACCCACTCACTGTTCCTCGTACAGACCATTGTCCCTGTTGAACGTAGATACCAAGAACTACGCCAAAATCTTGGCGAACAGGTTGGCGCCTATATTGCCAGGG
The DNA here is from genome assembly GCA_963921515.1 of Calotriton arnoldi. NCBI lineage: Eukaryota > Metazoa > Chordata > Amphibia > Caudata > Salamandridae > Calotriton > Calotriton arnoldi. The sequence continues at coordinate 1,666,068 of CAWUFW010002777.1, read as the reverse complement.
ATTATTCGCCCAGAGCAAGCGGGCTTTGTTCCTAGTTGAAATTTTATGCAGAACCTGAGAACATTATTCGGTGTAGTACAAAGACTGAATCCAGAGGTTAAGGCTGCCGCAGTATTTCTTGATGCCGAGAAGGCCTTTGATTCCGTGGAATGGGGGTTTATGTTTGCAGTCCTGCACAAAATTGGGGTTGGAGACGTTTTTCTGCGCCTGGTTTCCATCCTATACACATCACCCACGGCCAGGATCAGAATTGGGGATGCCGTCTCTAAAACATTCAAAATCACGCGGGGCACTAGACAGGGATGCCCTTTGTCTCCCTTGTTATACGAGATTGTGGCAGAGCCGCTTGCGTGTGCAATCCGTGAATATCATTCTCACAGGGGGCTAGTGTTCCCAGGGTACACCCTAAATATCTCTACATACGGAGATGAGACCCTACTGTATATTCGCAACCCGGACGAAAATCTCACCCCTATATTGCGTGAGGTGCTTCAATTTGGTGGGCACTATGGGTTGCGAATCAACTGGGACAAATCAATTATATTTCCGCTAACTCCCATCACGGCAACTCCAGTCCTGGACTTTCCATTACGATGGACTACTGACTCAGTAAGATATTTGAGCATTATGATTCATACGGACCCTATAGAAGTAATAAGGGACAATTATGGGGCGGCGGCGCAGAGATTAACAAATGATGTGGACCGGTGGATTAGACTCCCGCTATTATTAATGGGAAGAGTGGCTTTAATGAAAATTGTGGTTTTGCCCAGGTTTCTATTCTGGTTTCAAAATATGCCAATTCCCCTGCCGCGTACCCTCTTTAAACAATTGCGCACACAGCTCATCAGGTTGGCGTGGGCAGGAAAGCAGCCCCGCATTCGATGGAACTCACTCACTTTACCTTACGATTTGGGAGGACTGGGCGCCCCCGACTTAGAGAAGTACTACAGAGCGGCTCACAGCACATTCGCACATTACTGGGTGCACACCCCACAAGATACTCCCCACTTATATTTAGAACGAAATGCAGCGGAACCTCGCACATTGCCTCAGACGCTTTTTCACCCACCATCCAGGCGACAACAAATATTCGACTCGATATCTACTACTTCACAGGCGTGGCAAATATTGCTACAGATGCAAGCAGGTGCTATAATGTACTCACCAGAGATCCCTCTGCACTGGTGCTTGTGGTTCCCCTTGGGACAGGACGGGGGGGGGGTCAAGGCAGGCGCTGTGTACGGTGGGCATCCGTAAGATGGGGGACTTCTTCAAAGACAGATTGGTGTGTAGTTGGTAAGCCCTTCAGGGACCAGAAGTGCAACCGGCGGGTATGGCACTATTTCACTTTTTTAGGGCACGGCATACTTGGCAGGCTCTATTGGGGGACGACATGATGGAACCGCAATAGATGGGGGCCCTCACCACCCTTATTAAAACAAGTGCACCATCCAAGCTAATCACTAGATTTTATTCCAGTATGCAGGACACACGGCGATCGCAAGTACTGAAAGTCAGATTGGAGTGGCAGTGTGACTTGGGCAACCCTTTGAGTGACAAAGAGTGGCAATATTGCTGTGAACGCACTAGGACTGTCTCTTTAAACGGGAGACACAGGCTCATTCATTATAAATATCTACATAGAGCCTATTGCACGCCAGAGAGGCAGTACAAATATGGGCTATCAGATAATTCCAGATGCCAAAGATGTGGGAGGGACGAAGCAGGCTTTTGGCATCTGGCTTGGCAATGTCTCGGGATTCAGGCGTATTGGGGCGTGGTGTTTCATGAGCTCGGTACCATTATAAGTGCGGACTTGGAGCCGGATCCTAAGATGGCACTGATGGGATGGGACCCAACTGTACACAAGGTGACGCGTCCCTTGATAGCCATTGGTCTCTTATTGGTGAAGCGCCGAGTGGCAATGAGATGGGTTAGGGGCCCACTACCGACAATAAAAGAATGGCATGCAGACATGCTTTACTGCAACACACAAAAAGATTCATATAATGAGTTACTCCATCCTACCAGTCGCCCAAGGAGCTGCTGGGGACCCTATCAAACATATCTCCTCACGAAGGATACTAATGCAGGGCCAGGAGGTACTGAGTGTCGCGGCGTAGATACTGTACACGAACAGAGGGATGCGGTGGAGGCACTCTATAAGGGACAAAGTTCACGCATGGAGCGGCAATTTATAATGGTAATTGCGGGTAAATTGGCAGCTAAGATGGATTTATCATCATCTGCGCTTCAAAGTAATGGTGCTAATCTCCATACATTATAATGGAATTCTGTGGTCACAGGTGTGTAAAGCAAAAGTTTTTTGTGCTCTCTTATTTTAAGTTCACTTGTTGGTTACTCTGCCTTGTAAACAAGTACGTTTGCTCTATGTGCTGTCATGACTGGTCACGATGTATTTGTACTGATTCTGATCATTCAATAAAACTTTATTAAAAAAAAAAAAACATGTTGGCACCAGTGTGTTCTTATGCACTTTCAAAACACGCCTTGCAACTCAACCAAGGCATTGCGGAACTTGAATTCACCAAAGAGTCTGGCTGATTTTAATTGTGTTCCCTTAAGCTCATTCAGCGCATGACTGGACGACACTGAAGCAAGGAATTCTATAGTGAAGGAGCTGCTTAGCCCACACTTCAGACAATGGCCTTAAGTGCCCCCCGTTATATTCATGAACAAGAGCGCCCCTTAGTGGACCAACGCGGTATAGGTCACTATTATTTTGTGAGCGCAGACCCCTTGTGTGTAGGCTGTTTTATATTTAGTATGTTTGAAATTTGCAACCTTTGATGCGGCGTGGTCCGCAGTTGGATCTCATCTCCTGTGACTAACGTTCATCTTGTATATGGAGCCTCTGGAAGTAGACATGGCCATCAACGGATTAAAATTGTCGTGTGCTTTACAGAAACTGAACCCCACTTGTGCCAAGCTCATCCTCGCTGTCAAAAGCTCCTTGACGAGGGGGACAGAACAACAATTGTCTGCGCTCATAGATTAAACCTAGGCAATGAGGCACTGAAAGGAATAAATGCAACTTTTACACACAAAACCAAACCGCTTTCTATCAGGGGCTGCTGGGTAATTCTGCACTGGATAAAATGAAAACTTGCCTCCATTTGTTTTTAGTCAACCCCCCCAGTCAGGGACACGCGCTAAATTTACTGAAAATCCAGAAACTGGGACGCGTGGCCACCCTAAAGATCAACATCTCCTTAACAACCAGCGTCACCAAGAAAACGGAGAACGCTTGCCGCCACACGACTCTACAAGAGAAACAACCCTCTGGTACCGGGGCCCTGGCCACCGTTCGATGTACTCCTTAGTATCCAGGATCCACATCTGGCTCCTCTGAAAAAACATCCAGTTTAACAGAACTACATTGGCTCTATATACAGGTCTGCATCATCTTTAGGAGCTGGTGTGTATCACAAAGGCATAAGAACCAACACACCACCCTACCGGGACAGAAAATAATCAATACCTCAGAAGGCTAACGCAACACCTCCTGGCTAGAAGAGAGGTGAAAAAAAGGAAAATCAGAAAAATAAGTTCCCTAGGTTCCAGACCCAAGATCTGGGATAGCACTGCGCCACAAATCTGATTAGGAAGAAAAACCTTCCTCCACCATCTTAAATTGTTCTCCCAGACCGTGCACAATGCCCCACTGCTTTCCAGGTAGGTTTGTGCAGTAAGTGTTCCAAAGCATAAATGCATGTGGGTGGGTGGTGGCTCACTAGTGAACATCACTACACACCCCAATGGGTTCATATTATTTACATTGTTGGCTACTGCACACGTATATGCATGACATGTTTTTTTTGTTGGATCTGAGTTGAGATACTTTATCTGTAAGATGCTAATAAACTTCCAGTGAGGAAGGGGTGAGGTTCTTTATATCCATTTGTTCGATTTGTTGCTATTTTTGGCTCCTTATGTAACTGTACTATTTTTATTGCGGTTAACCACTGACCTTTAGTTTCAAGTGGGCGCCATTAGATAATTTGGCGTTTCAACACTTACTACTGCTTTCTCTCTCGAATGGTCATGGATTGCTGGCTTTCTGGGTGCACAATCTGCTCGCGCCCTAAATATTTCAGTCTGCTTTTGCAGTCGCTGGTCCGTTTGACCTGGTCCTTTACTCAATTGCAGAAATCCGCCTCTGCCAACTCTGCAAGTAGGTCTAGCCTTAAATCAATTTACATAAGAAATTATGGTTTATCCACCAGGAGTTGTTTATGTATGGACCTTGGGATATGCCCCTGACCAGCGTTTTAACACAAAGATCCAGCCAGGCAAGGGATCTCTGTGGACCAAAGAATCCACTTCAGGGATCTGGGTTTGACCCCCATGGTGACAGATGTGAGTCCCAGCGGGTCCAGTCGGCCTTTCATCCTTCTAATGTTGATAAAATGAGTATCACTGAGCTGGGTAGGAATAAACATCTGATGTCCGTCAGTAGTGCACATTCTTAGCACAAGGTAACATTTGAAAGCCGTGAGACCAGCGAAGAGGCCCAAGGAGAACTTGCGCTCAGCAGGCAGCATGAGCAAGCTCAAAAACAGGGTGTCCTAGGAGATTCTGCCCTAGGGGAATTTTTGAAAAACGGAGATAAAATGGTACATTTCCACCTAAATCGTACCAAGGAAATTATTTTTAAAAACTACAGGTTCAAAAGGCCATTCTAAAATGTACTCAGATATGCTTCTGGTTGAATGAACTACAGCCACTCTTTTCATGAAAGATTTAAAGGACATAAAAAGGTGCTTAACTCACGTAGGTAATTTAGCTTATTCCGTTTGATGACGAAATGAAAATGACAACCTTGAACAGATTGCCAATTGCATGCCCGGATGTACTAGAAAAAATGCTTGGGAATAAGAAGTTCCCAGGACTGGGTCAATGTCAGAAGATACCCATGTGATGCGAGATGACACAGACGGGCTCTTGGAAAACAGTAGCCCTCTGGCCAATGTTTAATGCTACATTATCTAACATCCAAGCAGCAGCAGGTACAAACTTTGCACACTTGCTTTATTGATGTATAGATCACATTGATCAGCATTAACAGATACATGCTACGGGCACTGCTGTAATACCTATAGTTGAGCCCCTTTATTTCAAACCAGATTACAGAAACATGGGCAGAGTGGACTTTGGGTCTAGTGCTTCTCTGACAAAGAATGTTTTATTTCAACCTTGTGCACTTTAGTACCCACTCAATTTAATCATGGAAGATATGGAGAAGTCCTTCTTTAAGTAACGTCTCCATTTATCAAGACCAGGGAGCTTCCAATCCTGATGTACAATGATGACTATTCCTTAGAAGACACCTGTAGGCCTTTAGCCTACATGGGCAGTGCCGGGGCAGACACATTAGCGTATAAGGCTCAGAACAAAAGAAATAGGAGGAACATTCTTATCTTCATTGGGAAAAAACCTAAACTCTGGTGGAAAGTGGCCGGCTATGTGGTATGGATTGGATCTGCTGGTGTCCACCCTGCTGAGTGTCAAACAACTCTGGGGTGGCAAAAAGCTGGTCTCTTTCATGAAGTCTGGTACCTATGCGGGTGGTTTGTCCTTGTATGGCGCAACACTGATACTCCAGCTCGCCGCTGCAGTCTCCTTTGGGAGGCAAGCCTTCAAATCAAGTAGTTGGTTTACAGACTGAATTGTAGGCTGAACAATTCCAGCAGGGCTCAAACGGAGGTGGGATGAGGCTCAATTTAGGCATGACAAGTGAGTGCTGAGATCTCAAGAGGTGCTGAAAGAGGAGTGAGAGTGGGGGGTGTGGGAAGAGTAAAGCAAAGCGTGCATCAAAATGGAGTAACAGTGGGGTTCAGATAAAGTAAGCGCACACCCTATGCTGGCTGAGGGCCTATCAGAAGGATGTAGGGTTGTGGACAAGACCCACAGATCACGACTGTGATCTTATTTTCAATGGTCACCGATAAGGTGTACCAAACATTAACTATATCACCACCATGTGCTCCCAGTAAAGAGTGCATTCATGTATTTCACAGATTAGATTGTTTTAGTTATCTGTATTCCTTACGGCAAGTATCAGAATGAAGGGTACTGAACTTCACGCTCCCAGTCCAAGAAACAGTTGCACACACAAGGCAGTCTCTCAGGCCTAGCGCACCAAATGACGAAAGAGGTTCGAGGTGCTGTTACGTGCAATAAATCCAGAGCTGCAATCTAACATCTCATTTTAAAGGTGTGCTTAAGAGTACACCTAGATTGTGGATAATAATAAAGCAGCAATACACAAACTGATTTTTCTCTTTGCACATCCACGATCAATATTTGAACCCAACTAAGGTGTAATTTTTATTTTTTTATTTTTTTAATAATCGAACTCAGAAGGGTCAATGACCAATGAAGTCCTCTAAATTTTTCCAGCGTCAACAAAATGGATACCACTGACCTATCAAAATTAACACCAGAGGAAGCTTCACTTTGTAGGGTGTGCTTCATACATAGTTAATAGTAGTACTGCTGCAGCAGAAGCACATGAATATTCTGTCAAATAACGCAATATGTGGCTGATGTTAGGGAGTTTAACCTTGCAAACTGGCTCAACCCGCGGAACCTGCCCCATTTCAGGGACCTGCTAGTGTATCCTTGATTCATGTTAGGATTCACTCCGCAACACATTGCATGAGCCAATGTCCCCTTTGCCTGGGCCAGAGGGAGTTACCTTTTCAATGAAAGAGATAAAAAGTTCACCTTATAGTGGGCTTATCCAGGCATCCAATGAGGGCTTCCCCAGAGACCCTCTACACCCACAATGTTTGGAAAGAGAGGCTTCTTGTCATACACTGAAAAATCCATGCTGTGCAAGAACTGGTGTGCATGCACACAGGGGAGGCCCCCCTGTGTGCATCCACAGGGCGCTGAGGGCCGTGTAGGGCCCACTTTGTTTCCTCTCCGCCAGGGTTTTCGTGGAGGAGGAACCGCCATGAAAACCCTGACGGAGAGGAAACTCCCAATATGCTTGGTGGGTCGGCAGCGGCAGACCTACCAAGCATATTGATGTCACAACACTGCCATGGAATGGCGGTTCCCTGGCGGCTGCGGTGGTTCCGCCACCTAATTCATAATAGGGCGGTGGGGAGACCGCCGCGCCCCAGCAAGTCTGGCAGTCTGTGGATCGGCAGACTTGTAATCGGGGCCTTAATGTCTTCTGCAGTGGGTTCCGCTTTATGTGGAAAGCAATAGCCCTTGGGCTCTCCTTGTCTGGGTAAACACCTTGAAGAAACCACTGGGGACATTGAAAGTCTGAGGGTGCATGCCCTTAGTTGGAGCCTACCTGGCGCCACACTTACAAAATGCCCTAGAAGCTCAAGCACTCTTCCAAAGGTGGTAGGAGTTTGGTTTAGCCACCATGCTTCACCTCTACTTCTGGCCACCAAGCTAAATCTTTGTTCCGACCATATTGGGGATTCCGTAGGGGATGAAAATTGTGCAATGCCATATGCCATTTAGTTAGTCTTTCACCATCTCGAAATTTTCTGTTTGAAGTCTACTGCTTGTTTTGAGTTGGGAGGTCTAGCAAAGCAACTAAAGCAAGACTCTGCTGTGGATGAAAATAAACTTTTAAAAACTGGCGAAGGTAAATTAAAAAGTATTGCATCTTAAGACATTCCTCGAAAAATACACGAATGACTGACTGGGCGACATCTCTCTTTAGATACACTACAGTTTCTGAACGGTCTCTAGATGTGGATTAATTTAGTTAAGGCGCTGGGCTTAGAAGAGGAAGCTTTCAGACCTCTCCGGGATCCACAAACTGATTAGAGATGGAGCTCTGATGAGGAAAAGTTCTCTGTCCCACAACGACAATGGCAGAGAACTGTACGTTTCTCACTCGGTCACCCCAAACTTCTGACAAGTCTAAAAATACTAAATAAAAGTTGAAACTGCTACTACAGATTCCCCATGGGAGAAATGTGCGCATCTCCTCACCAGAAGATCCGGATTTTAAAAAAAATACACCTTATCGAAAGCAATCAACCGTTCGCCAAGAAGCGAATGAGGAGAAGAAACCAAGAGTTTGTCCCCATTAAGGGCCTCAGTCCTGGTAGAGGATCGCCTGAATCTATACCACTTGTACGCATGTAATCGAACATTAAATGGTGGCCTGTGCACAAAATGCAGTACATACAAACTCTTGCACACCCCAGTCATTTTATATACATCCCAGTAAGTATGTATCATGGGTATCTTATGTACACAAGACAATTATTTTAAATAAACTATTCGAGGATATACCTGAAAGTATTTTTTTCATTAAAGGTTATCCTGTGCACACAAGACATAATTTGAGAATAATCATTAGCTATACACAATAGGCAATAATTTGAAAATGAATCACTAGTCTGTGCACACATACTAGAAATGTATACGTGTAATCTTATACGTGTCCCTGAAATTTTCAAATTGTTTATTATATTAAAAACAAGAGAGATTTGGAGATTATATTTAAATGGTCTAACATACACCCTCCCTAGTGAAGCAGCACAACAGAGTTTGCCAGACCAAAGATTCCTTAGAAGTTTATTCACTGTGGTTAAGGAATCTTGAGTCTAACATACCCTCTTTGAAGTGCCAAATAATGTATAAGTGTATATATTCATGTCTAAAATTAAATGATAATTGACAAATTGAACTTTCCAATTGCTTACCAATTCTGAATATTGTGAAATCATCAAAATCTCTGAATTGCTATAAATTGCCACTGAAGGATGAACTCCCAGTGTCCTCGCCACTGCCCGACATGACAACAATCAGACTCTAAAACCTATGAACATTCATCATAAGCTACATCCAAGTGCACCAAGACAAACTTCTCTCCAGCCTTAAGGAACACCACATGATCTAGAGACATTTCATTCACAAAGGAACCTTGCCCCAAACCCAACGAATACCTCCAAAAGACACGTACCTCACAGTATCCTTAACAACTTATCCCGCTCTAGCACAATTTACTGGTTGATTCTACCTCACCCAGACTCCCACTCCTAACTTTCTACTTCTCATACAAACTCCATTCTCTTCTGCGTCCTAAACCATTATGGATGCACTCTGCCTTTACAACTGCTAATTCCTTAGGCTGGATCATCTGGGAGCTGCATGTTGGGGTTACATTTGTATCCATACATTTGAAGTCTTTGCTTTCAACTGCAGTGGGCTCAAGACCCCGACCCTACGCCTTGCATCCATGTGCATGGTCTCTTACAAAAGTCCTGCTCCAAAAATACCCACCCTGCGCCCCACCTCCTATGCCTTAGCATAATTAGCATAACATACAAACCTCTCTGGCCTATTCCTGTGAAAAAGCCAATATGTCAGCAGGCCTAACTAACATACTGTAAGCAGCATTCCTCACAAACAGGCCTCAGACCTCTTTGCATCCTTATCGAAATTATTTGCAATGCTCCCAAACACTAATGCGTGGACTGCCTAACCAACTCTTTTATCCGTTAACCTTAACTACTGGTCAACCAAAACAATCTAAATGTCCCTGATCAAAGTACTTCTGTTCATTCATGGAAAACCAAAAACCCACAACCACTCACCAAACCTGCATGCAAAACAATCTTCACACAATCCTACTTCAAAACAACCACCAAAATGAAAAGTCAACTTGGGCCAAAAATTGCTAAGTGGCTGAAAGTCAAATGATCTGTCCTCAATATTGAAATAGGTCTAATAAGAATAGCAGAGAGATGTTAGCGAACCAGAAATAACGATCCATGCTATGCACCATAACTTATTTAGTGTGCCTCAGCATTAAATAACGTTATACAAAAACTCACAAAAATATATTTCATTTGAGAGAAGCAGAACGCAAGTAACTTATTACAAATTACCCAACAGAATAATAAATCCAAAGTACATGCCACTGCAATATGAAGGACATAGCGTCCTGCTTCCGCACCACTCTGTCCAGTTTAAAGACACCTCCGTGTGGTTTGCCTTTAGACCTACAGTCCAAAACATCATCAACACAAACAAACACCAAGTGCTCCACTTTCACACTCCCTTAAACAAAATAGCCTGAACAATGTTAATGCAGCAAAATCAACCGGCTACTTTCCAGATCTGTGATCGTCACACTCCGAAGACTGTCCGACGGTTATCAATTTCACTCTTACCTCTGGCAACCTCCATAAACATGAAATAAGTGACCTTATTCAATAAAAACAACTCTAATCAAGGTAAGTCTTCAAAATGGTCATTTCTTAAACCAGGTTTCCCTCATGAGTAGGATAAAAGAAAACGCAAAGCTTGCTGAACAGGAGCGCATTGAAGCAACCAGTCCCCTTGGTTACAGCCGATCGTTGGCCCACATAGTGTACGAGAAGAGCGATGCAAATCATTAACCTGTTTCACACAGTAAACACCATACAGAGAAAACTGCTGTTCTCCTACACCAGGTAATGCTCTTCCTCAACATTGACCACAACACTTTGCAACCTACTAGAGCCATTGATGCCATCTGGAACTCCCCTGCTAAAACAGTTCATGTTTTTTTCAAAATGCCACTGAAATAGTCAGTTAGGGAATCTGCCACTAGGCCTACAAGTGCTCTGTACTATTCCCGCGTTTTCAGTTCATACCTGGAAAGCTCAGGTGGCCCGAACAATATCATACACCAATTTCCAAAGGCATGCAAATATTCAATGCAGTTGCCTCTCTACTTTATTTGTAAGGCCTGTAAAGAGGGTGGTGGTGGTCCTTCTCTTGAAAAATAATCCTGGCCTGAACTCTCAGGAGCAACCACACTACACCACATTTTACGCCTTCCTTTAGTGCCCATTCTTCTAGAGCTGCAAGTTTCTGGTCAACTAGGCTTTCACTCTGAATCCAATGGTTGGATGGACTTTCTGTAGGCAGTTTTTTGTCCCAGGCGTACCAGAGATTATGTCCTGGTTGCTATGCTTGATGATCTGCCCTCATCTGTGAATGTAAGTGGTATGAATGCTTGGATGGTTTTAGCTCTACCTGCAGCACATCTTGCCTTTGACTGTGGAATTATGCTAGACTGCTTGAGCGGATTCTTCATGCACTTCAGAGTTGTGATTGGTCAGGGGAGTCGGGAGCCTGGGTGCTTCGCCGGCAAATTAAGTGTTTTTTTGTTTTCTTTGCCCCCCTTTTTTTTTTTTTTAAACCCTCCCCACCTGCTCCACCACCACTGCCCTGTAGCAGCCGCTACTGGGCTAGAGGCCAGACTCAAGGAGGGTAATTTGGAGACTCCTTTGGTAGACTGCTCCTTGGAGAGATAGGTCTTAGGCTTTTTTTTTTTTAAACTGCAGGAACGGTGTGGTAACTTTTTTACTTTGACTCTAGACACTTTCTCCAACTACCAACTGTCGCACTTTTACTAGCTTGAAACGCTCTTACACCCAAAACTATACTATACGGTGGTTCAAGCATTGTCAAGACTAGCTCGCTGGGCACTTTCGTGATAGGCTTCCACTAAAATGCTCTCAACTTCAGGTGCCATGCAAATTTAGGGCAAGAGAAAAAACAATACAACACTTCACCCCGTCCTCTGGCACATATAGCGGCTGTCCATGCAGGACACGTGCCTATTTAGACTATTGTACCTCATTCATAAATGTCTGCAACAGTCCTCCCCATGCCACATAACATGCACATGGCTAGACATAAAGGATACCTTGTTAAATCCTTGGGACTGGGGATTACAAGCAAATGTCTTGAAGGGCTAGACAAGCCATAGTGGTCACATGGTTTTCCCTCCATCTATGCTACTTGATGTCTTTCAATTATTCAGTTGTTCTAGAAATGCAGAGGAGTTACATGGTCTAAAATGGAAGCCACTAATATTAACCTACAAGATTAATTAGAACTAGGGCTCCCGGTTTTATGGTATTTATTTAGTTACCATTTCCGTCTGTATTTATCCATATTTATTTTTTGGCCATCTTATCAGTATTTATCCATATTTATTTTGTGTTCTGTGAATAAATTAAGTTGTAATATGGTATATTTCCACATGTTTTTAACTAATAAATGTGCACTCGTACTTTGACGCCTGTCATGCTTTAGTAAATTAAGCCGCCAAATATAACATAACAATACACCCAGAGGTAAAAATTGGCATTTTAATACAAATGGATGTTGACATATGTAGTTATTTAATGAAACCTCATCCTATTTTTTAACTCTCCATGGCATCTATCTGCTCAGCTGTTGGCCTGAAATTAATGAACGACAATATGGGAAGGCACTCCGAAGAAGCCCAATTGTCTGCATTTTTCCATTTGTTAAAATTAATACAGACAGGAAACACATTGATTTCTGACTGTATTTATCTGCAAAAATGGAAAACTGGGAGCCCTAATTATAACATTGTCTCAGACTGATGTAGCTAACCTTGTATACATTAGACTGGCATGCATAAAACATGGTTGCTAGGCCAGGGAGGTTTAAAAATAAGGTTCATAACCCGCAAGTATGGAACAAGGCGGACAGTCATAGGTGACCCAAAAGTAGTAAGTCGATGCTCTTCACCCCAGAAATGGTTAGCAAGGGGGACTTCATAAGGACACTGTCCTCCAAGGTGATCGTGGATAAAAAAAAAAAGTCTATTTGGGTTTAAAAAGTAAAAAGAAACAAACTTTTCAAGTGAGAATAAATAACATTGTGCAAAAACAGCAGAAAGTGGTAATGTTAAACAAGAGTCGTCACTTCTAATTTACAGCAATGTGTGTACCATAAAACACATTTCAAGGTGACAGGAGTTTAATTTTTTTTTTAAACGGACAGGAGGAAAGCATTTCTAAATTATTGAATTTGGATAAGACCGAATGAGAACAGTAATACGATCTAAAAAATAAAGCATTACATATATAACAGTCTATATTTTAGGTGTTTTACTATCATGCATTGAGTGTAGGCTTTTTCAGGAGTTTCTCAATTTTCTACAAAACAAGGGAATTGCATGATGCTTGCTTCACTCCTTAGGGCACAGGACATGGACATGATTTGGTCTTATTATGTGTGTCCAGGGCGAACGAAGGTTAATTGAACATCTCACTTACGGTAGTTACAAGCAGCAGGGCACAATCTACTCAACAAAATTTGTCAATTTTCATGAAATATTAATGATCAAACAGTGCCTGGTACACACTGATAGTGGTGGTATTGGTACATTATATTCAATATAGAGGCACGATATAAAGATAACCAGACAAATAACGCATGTCGAAAAAAAACAACTACCTCCAATAATAGAATACATAAAATGTGGATTAATGGCAAACATCTAGTGAGCATGTAGTCCTCAAAATTAACAAATCAATGAGACTCATTGTAGGCAGTTGCAGAAGGGTTTATTAGTACAACGTTTATAGTTTTGCCGACAGAGGACTTTCTAACATCACAGAGCGCGCTTCATCAACATTGCTTAAATGCGTGGAATAGCAGCTGAAACATATGTTGGGTGCAGCGCTTCAATGCTTGTTCCACCGGATTAAACAATGTTCATAATATTGTTTAATCAAGAGGGACATCAACTTCCAAACATAGGAAATACACTTCACTGCTGCGGGCTAGCACCATCTGCCGCAACGTGGCTCAGTGCTACAGTATATCCCACAAATAAAATAAAAAAATAAAGAGACCATATGTCAAGCTTTCTTAATGCCAGCTGAGACAGAAAATAAATCCTAGTCCTTATGTGTATAAAAGTTGTTTATATATCATTCAGTTGTGTTGCATGAATGAGCAGAGAGATAAAGGATACACCCTCCCCCCGGAGTGCCCCCTAGGAGCGAGGAGTGAGACTGATCTCATGGTCTGGGGTGGCAGACACAGTCGCCTTTTCTCTTCTATGTACGACAGATAGCCCGGTGAGTCGTGCCATCCATCTCAATCTAGGCCATTCTTTTGTGATCAGCCAATGCTGCACGCTCCTTGGTTTCTCCGCAACAATCCTGGCAGCTTGATTCTAAACCATCTTCAAAGGCGGCGAGGAGCCACCAAAAAAACTCTTATAAGAGGCTGATCCAGCCCTCCTGCTCCATAGTTATTGTGGGATTGATGTATGCCCCCAAGACTTTAACCTTGGCACAGGGCTGGATAGCAAGCTGTATTGTAATGGATGAGTAAAGAGTCCGACTGCCAGAATTTCTGTGCCGGAGGGCACATAAGAAGCTGTTCTGGCTAGTTAGCACGTAGTAAATCCAATTGCTCTTCATAAATATATCCCAAAGAGCATTATAAAAATAAAAAAAATCTGCTGAAACAATCAAATCTGCTGTTTGCTGAAAAGGTAATCATCTTTACCACTAAATAAAAGAGTGTAATTGCACCAATTACAGTAGGGGTGGAAGGGTGCAAACACGTTATGTTCTCTCCCTGCAGCCTCTCCAGAGTGGCAGGCGTAGTCTTGTGATGCCAAGCCATGGATACTGCACTAGAAGGATGGTCATTCTGTACATTCTTAAGCTATGTGGTAAAGGTCCTCGATCCTGGCATGAGCACAACTCTTGTGTATTCACAACGATGTCAATGGAGTAGTATACACAAACAAGCCAAGTTAAAACTCAGCTTTTATTTCAAAGCAAAGAATACTCGTTATATGATGTCCACCTGCCATACAAAGACCCTTGTGTAGGTGTAAGCAGTGTGCCTTATGACCAGTGGCGGCTCCTCCGCTAAGGCGGAGGAGCATTGCCCCACTGCTCTTTGAGCAGTACAAAAAAAAGACAAATAAAATGATAATAACACAACGTTATTCTCATTTTCTTTTTCTGTGCGGGACTCGGAGCCGGGGCGGGGCTGAGCTCGCCAGAGCAGAGTGAGGAGTGGTTTGCACTCCCCAAGTGCGCATGACAGCTTGGCCGGCCCTCTTGGGCCGGCCAGACCATCATGCACACTTAGCATGTTCTCCACCCGTCTGTGTTGCACAGCCCGGTGGAGAACATGCCCAGGCTCTCAGGCAGTGCTCAGACCAATCACGACGCTGCTGATGCAGCGTTTTGATTGGCCGTGAGAATCTGGGAGCCTAGGTGCTTCCGGTGCTGCCAGTGCTGAGTGAGGACGGAGGAGAGGCGTGCAGCGGCAGCAAAGGTGAGTTTATTTTATTTATTTTTTCACCCCACCACCCCCCGTTCCGAGGTTGCCGCCACTGCTTATGACATCTAAGAACTGAAACTGAACCACACTGTTAATCAGCACAAAATTTTAGCATTAGTGAAATCAACTAGATAGCCCTATAAAGGCAGAAGAATCCAGTGGTGGGTATTACTGGTCACACAATGTGCTATCCTACATTTGGGTAGCAGCTACTCGCAAACGCCAAATAATTATTACAGACACATTTAAGATAGGTGATGGTGCGCTCAACAACCATGTGTCCCCCAATCCACTAACCTCAGTTATCAGTAACAAAAAGTTGAAAGAAGGTACTCAAAGTTATGGAAGCCAATTCTCATCTTTATTTACGTTTGACACACCTTTCTTGTTGATATGCGTTTCGCCCTTTGCTAGGTGTGTCGGGACTTTCCATATAGTAATTTATAGGTGGGCATAAATAGAGTAATTTGCTGTAGCGTAATTATGTAAAAAGACAGCAAAATTACGTGAGATTAGGCAGAAATACTCGGATTACTCCGGCGTGATTCAAATTTCACCCAGACCTACAATAATTCTGTTTAAACGCTAACACGCAGTGCTGCTTTGTTGGCAAGATAGGCATAGCAAACAGCAACAATAAAGACAGAATTTTGGCAACTCTCTCCCCTCAACTTTTAGATAGTGATACTGCTAATTATTGGATGCAGGGACACATGGATTTTGTGAGGGCCTACTCTCACCTTATAAGCATTTTTCCTGGTTACTATGACCAGCCCCAGAGAAGACGGCACACAACACAACCGCAGAACTACATTAAATGTATAAGGCATTGTACGTAGACATAGAATCCGTTAGCGCTTTATCCACAAATAATTCACATTGAACTTAAAGCCTACTGATTCACTTTACAGTAACAACTGACACACTGGGACAACCACTTCTGGCGTACAACAGACATTATGGTAAAAAGTGCTGACACTTTGGGATAATGAATGCAAACACGCATCATGTCACACAAGCACAGTGGCATGTAAACTCGAAACCACCTTTCTTTGCTGCAGTCACGTTCTCCACTCTTCGGATATGTACATCTCTCCAACACAGCGCTGTACACCCAGCTCAATGAATATGAATACATTTTCTCCACTCAAGTATTTAACATGGCCGCAGATGGCACGTGCTCATACGAAACCAGCAGCCAACCTCACACTTCTTAGAGACAGCCCAGCGTAGAAGACTGATAGGTGTCATCACAAAACTCTTCAGACATCAGTCTGTGATGACAACCTCTGGTTGGTATGGAAAGACACCCCAGCCTGCCAACAGCACCATGAGGCCATATGTAAATGTCATCAAAACATAAAAATAAATGAACAGTGAGAGGTACAGACCTGGACAGACAGAGGACCATGGCACAAGTCAGCTCGGCCGCGCTGATGCTGTTCCCAGAGGGAGTGCTGGGAAAAGAGACAAAGAACAGAGAATCTCAGCCCACCGGAAAATACAGAACTTGGTGCAATCTGAGAGTGACAAGAGATTAGAGGCCTTAGAGTGGGCTGCCCACTCTAGCTTTCCCGCTCTCCCCTCCCTGTGAAGAAACAGACTCTGCAGTGACCGGATATTTAAGCCTGCAACAGTAAAGTCATGACTGGCCACCAACTTTCGAGGCTACTGGTGTGTCTGCAGGCCCTCTTCCAGAGGCTGGTGCTCAAGAGCAGGGTTCTCCAAACTCGATCCTGGAGGGCCAGATCCATGCCAGATTTTTAAGATCACTACATTCGTCTAAACGGGGATATGCTAAAAATCTGGCATGGACCTGGCCCTCCAGGACAGACTTTGGAGAACCCTGGTCAAGACAAACCGAAGGCTTGATACATGTACGGCTGGATGGGCCTCTGGGCATATTTGTGAGGCAAGAGCCAGTAGCCAAGTGCCTGTGCTACTGCAAACGCAAGCCCTCTGCTAATTACCTAGAACAGAACAATAGTGTTGCAGGACACTCAGACCATCTGGTCTGACTCCGTTTACCTCCAGAAGTTTCTGCTCCAATTTTCATTCCTCTCATTTGTGTGTCTCAGACGTCCAGACTTCTGCTGTCTTTAGACTTCACATATTTACTGTTATCATCTCCCAATATAAGTATACAACCTCCCATTGGTATGAACTCACTTTCTCATCTCAATTATGTATTTACTAAACTGTAGTTAAGGATCTCCAATAGATTTCCTCTTTGTTTTGTGTTCTTTTTTTCCAATTGTACAGTTCCAATTTCAATGTGGTTTCCATATTTAAAATTCAATACACACAAGAACTGCGAGTGTAAGGCATGAGCTGAGAGGCGGCTCATCGGAACAGGTATTTTTGGGATCTGGCCTTAGAAGCATCTGGTTACAGTTAATTGCGTACTTGTGAGACCAAACGCTGGCAGAATGCCAGGGTTGTGAGGATGAAAGCCCTTTGGGCTCATGGGGAGACCCCTTCTCTCATCCAGATGTATCTGCGGCACATAACTAGGGGCCAGATGTAGGTGGCCAAATAGTGAGCGCTAACGCTGAAACTTGCAGAATTTCAGAGTTTGCGATCGCTATTTGGCAGCGAGCAATGTAGGTAAGTTGAAACCTACTAGCAAAATAAGGAATCGCAAAATTGCGATTCCTTATTTTGTTCTTGCATTTAAGGAATCGCAAATTGCGATTCCTTAAATGCAATGTAAGTAGCACAAAAGAAAGTGCACTTTAGCCTTAGGAATCAGCTAATTACCACCAACTTCAAGTTGGTGGTAATTAGCGATTTCCTTTAAAAAGCACTTTTTTTTTTTTTTTAAGTGCCATGTGGCACACATTCATGCCCTTAGGGCATGTATGTGCGCCACATGTGCACACATGCACATTTCAGGGGTGCAACAGGGTGTCCTTTTGGAACCCTGGCACCCTTGAAATTGCGCCCGCAATTTGCGAGTGCCTCTTGGTGACTCGCAAATTGCGGGAGCAATTCCTATTCATTCCTATGGGCGGAATGAATGGGAAGGTATTCCTTAATTGCGAATCGCAATTTGCGATTCACAATTAAGGAATCGCTAAAAATATTGCGATTCCTACCTACATGGCATTTTGCGATTCCTTAACAGCGATTCCCTAAAAATCGCTATTAAGGAATCGCAAACATGCATTTACCTACATCTGGCCCTAGATCTCTTATGTCACCACTACTCCTGTGATTTGCTGATGGATGGCAAGGAAGAAAAGTCGGAGGTTGGCAGCGAGAGCAAACGACTAGGAGAAAGGCCCTTGTCGTTTGTGCGGCGTGAAATTAACGAGATTTCACTGCTCCTTTCTTCCCTTGCGTGGCCATATAAGGATTGGTGCTTCCACAAACCTGTATTACTTTACAGCTCTTGATTATCTCCCTCTGGTTGAACAGTACCAACATTTGTAATTTACTATATGTAGGACAAGTGTTACTCCACCCGTCTGCTGACTTTTAACCCAGTTCACAAGTTCAATCGAAGGCTCTGACTTGTATGCACACAATGACATCACTACACTCTGTTCTCACCCTACCAATCGAGCTCATCTTCCACTTTTCCAGCAAAAAAGCTATATTTTTTAGAGACAGATTCATAAAATAGGACACACCTGTGTTTGTAGGATTCACATCCACTCAAAAGAGCACCTCACCCGAGTTAAACGGGAAAGACAACACCCAGCATATGGATGTTGCTTGTCTTTTACATGCTATACACACAGTACAAGATGAAATGTTTAGCCTTGTGTGTTAGTTATAAGATATGTAGTTCCCTCTTTTATTTAAGGATCTCAAGTGTAGTGGGACTGGTTTGGTGGTCACTTGATCCCCAGTGCAGGGACTCCCAGTTGGTTTCTTAAAGCTTATGTCACACATTTGATTCATGCATAGCCCATGCAGTACCTCATAGTTCAGAGCCATAAGCAGCCCTTTTACAGGCAGCAGCGCCACAACCAGCACCACCACTAGCAGCAGCATCAGGACCTGCGATAGCTCAACTCAAGTTCAATCAGCATGCCTGCAGGTTCCAAAGTTTAGGTGACTGCTCTTGCTCACTGGTGAGAATTTGTTATCAGAAAAAGATCTTTTAAGCCAGTGGGGACAATGCATTATGTTAATACTTTGCAGACCTAGCTGGTGGAGTCAAAGGACAATGCAAGGGCACTAAGAGTAGGTATTGCCAAAGCAGCAATCTGGAGGCAAACCAATGACCATAGCGGAAAATGAAAATCAGAAGGTGGGGAAAAGAAGGCCGGAGAGGAGCTGAAGCTTTTGGACTTTAACCAGTAGCTGCCACACTAACAAGAACCAGTGCTACGACCACAAATTGTCCATTATGGCGTTTCCTCATAGCACAGACAGCGGTCATATTTTCAACGACATGAACGGGAAAGACAATCCCTAGTAAAAAATATGAGGATGATTATAACAGCAAGGATCAAGCAGCCTGATCCCGGGAAGGTCACCCACAAACATGGCCGGTAGGGCACCAAATGTGGAGCTAGCCATGTGAGAGTGATGAACACTTTTTCGAAGGAACAACACCGCTTTACAAAGGCCATTAGTGGGTCAGTCTTCAGATCCCAGCATGTGGGCTGAATACACTGTCTTCAGCAGGTGAGGAACAGCAACCCCAAAAACCATGAGCTTGATACCAGAGTCCCCATAAAACACCCACATAACCCACAAAAAGCCTACCCCGCCCTCAACAGGAAGCATTTGGTGTCCTATCACAGAACACCAAAGAATAGTGGCAAGAGTGTTTGCTTTCCAGTCCTGGGTAGAATTACACTGGGCGTACCAAGTGAAGTATGGACTGTGCACGGTAAAAGCAGTCTACATGACACAAGCAGCTCTGTGCAACAGTGGCTCCATTACTTCTTCTGCCTTTGTATGCTACTCAAAGCCTGCCTTTAAGGACAACAGAAACGGAGGAAACAAGCTCATGATACAGGCATACTTCCAGTTCCCTGCCACAGCAGAAAGAAGACTGAGAATGGCAATGAGATTTTGGGGAGTCCTGGCGGCTTCTACAGAGTTTTGGAGAGATCTGTGTTTTAAACAATCGGGCAGGCATTTTTATATGCAAGACTTCGATAGGCTAATACTGATTGTCAAATGTTTATAGGTCGAAAACCAAACATTGGCCGTATTTAGATCCTTCTACAAGTCAAATTTTGGAGCAGTTGCGATTTAGCCTACTGAAAATTTCAACCGACAACAAACAGAAGCTTTGGAATTCAAGTTAAGGTGGAAAAAAGGGAAATCCTTACAGTACCAGGACACACGGTCACCAAAAAATCCAGAATTCATCTCCTACATGGTTACGGAAAACTCTACAAACGGTGAGAACACAAAGTGGTCCTTCAGCCTTCTGAGAAAGGAAGCACACAGTTCAGCTTGGAAGATACTGACTCACCAGCAGCAATGAGTAATAAGATTCAGGATCATTAGTGGAGGCAGCAAGGTTGCAGAGAGAGAACAACTCCCTGCCTCTCATGCAAAAAACCTGCTGTCAGTTCACTTCGAAAGAGCTGAGATCTGAGGGAGTAAGCTTGTACATCTTGGGGCCATTGTGGTCAGAGCACGATCCATCCCTTTTCATCCCACAGAATGCCTCTCTGCCCCCTACCTCGTTTGCCTGTTGACCCTACCTTGTTTGCCCATTCCACCCACTGCCTACGACTAAGTGCTTACTTCATAACAATGACACCCTTCCTGGTTGCTGCTGCCACGTCCACATTGTCGACTCCGGTGCCAGCCCTGCCAACCAACTTCAGTCGTTTCCCTGCAGCCAGAACATCAGCAGTTACTTTGGTGGCCGAGCGAACAATAAGGCCGTCATAGTCCTGCAGGGGAAGGATAAAGCAGAGATTAGACTCGGGAAGTGAATTAGAGAATGAGCTGTAAACATTGCGCAACATGACAAGGGCAGCCTCATGGAATGAAAACATGGGTCTCAAGGAAGAGCCGCTTGCTTCTTCCATGGGTTTGACAGAAACACTTCAGAAGAGTTACACACATAGTAGAGGTACCCTCAGTTGAGTTGTGATCCCTAGAGAAGCCCAACAAAAAGACAGCTGCCTGCAGGTAATCGAAGCCGCTGTCAGTGTACTGGCTTCTAAAACTGCACATCAGAAAATTGTGGCCTATAACAATCGTAGCAGAAGACCCCGTCCCCCAAGAACACAGCATGCACAGAGCTGGATGGGTAGGAAGACCTAGAGTTCAAAACTCGGGTTTGTGTCACAGCCCAACCACAATAGATCACAGTTCATTACAAGTAAAATTACCTTCTCAAATGAGAAAGTAGTCTATTAAGTGAGGTTGATAAGCCCTTACGCCCTTCCTTGTCCCCCCCCCCCCCCCCATTACCAAGCTTAGCCAATTGTATGCTTCAAGGACTTTGGATTTTTAAAAACTGTACTAGGATTATAGGGCTGTGACAGACAGAGCATCGCTGGGCTTATTTAAAGTGCTCCATCAGTCACATACATTTAGTAGGGCCACCTGATTGTCAAACGTGCTACAGCAGGAAGGATACAGTAAAGCCGCTAAAAATATGGGTGAGCAACCAGGTTTTGAGTTGTATGCAGAAAGTAGCGTGTTGAGTTATCCGTAAAAGTTGCGAAGAGCCTTGCTCAAGTACTGTAGGTCCTCGAGCCTAAACAGGTGGCCTGCAATGCTGTGAAAGCAAACACTTTTGGTGGAGATGTACAATTTGCTTCTATAACTGCTGGACCTGGCCCTTTCTGCAGGTTTATCTCTAAACTTTTTGCCTTCCTCAGCCTATTTTTCCTGACCTTTTTGTTGGCTTTAGGACTCTGGGCACTTTATCACTGCTAATCAGTGCTAAAGTACATGTGCTCTCTCCTCTAATTATGGTATGCTTAGGTTACACCGGTGTAACATATCTGATTTACTTGCAAGTCCCTTGTAAAGTGTTATCCTATATACCCAGAGTCTGTAAATTAAATGCTACTAGTGAGCCTGCAGCCCTCATTGTGCCACCCACAGAAGTAGCCTTTCAAACCTGATCAGGCCTGCTACCGCAGGGCACGTGTGCGCAGTTTACTGCCACTTCAACTTGGCATTTAAAACTACTTGCCAAGCCTTAAACTGCTCTTTTATTACACATTGGTCACACCTAAGATAGGTCGTAGGTAGCCCTATGGGCAGGGTGCTGTGTAAGTAAAAGGTAGGACATATGCCTTAATGTGTGGCATGTCCTGGTAGTGACAAACAGCATATTTAGTTTTTCACTGCTGTGAGCCCTACTCCTCTCATAGGCTAGCATTGGGGATTCCCTTATATATTTTTAAGTGGTAATTCCTGATCAGAAAGGAGAGACGTTGCCATGTTTGGTATGTTTAGAATAGTGATGATAAATCCTACTTACTGGTGTAGTTGGATTTTACATTCCTATTTTAGAAATGCCACTTTTCGAAAGTGGTCGTTTTTTTTCTGTACTTATGACTCTTTGTGCTTTGCAGCTGGTCTCCAAAACAAGTTTGGGTGGGTGACAGCTACACTTTGTGTATACTTTTTAGACAGCTACAAAACAGGAAGGGCTGGGTGTGACATGGGATACATCTGCATACTGATAGTCTTCCTGGGCTGAGAGAGGGAGAGGAGGCCCACGCTCACATATGAATAGGTTGTGTCCTGCCCTCACACAAAGAGTTGGTTTACCACATACTGATCGTCTGGAGCAAGGGCTGCGCTGAAATGGATTGTTGCACACTTCTAAGGGTTCCTTTAAAGTCACCCCTTCAAAGACATTTTTGAGTATAAGTACTGGGGCTCTGACCCCATGTTTAGAGACACTGCGTGGGATTTGTAACCAGACGCTGCTGGCCCTATAATCTGCACATTGCCAGGAGGACTGCTTTGCTGCCAGGAGGAACCACCATTTGGACTACCTGCTTTGTTGTGCTGGCCTGCTGCCTGCTGCTCCCTTTGTGCCCCAAGTGTTCTCCAAGGGCTTGTTTGCACGCCCCCTGTTCTTGCAATCTCAGGGTCATAAAAGATTGCATTTCAGCCCCCCTGCTTTTGGACTCGGTCTCCTGTGAGTCTGGAAGCAGCGGGCTAATAAAGGAACCAGGACTACAGTGCCGTGTTCTGCATGCTTTCCAGTCAGAGCGTGGTGAGCGATTCATTTCCATACAGCGCGTGTGAAGTGCTTTGTTTTGTGGAAATCTAAAGTGCAGGCAGTTTATCCAAGAAGCCACAAGTCAGCACATATTGAGTGCTTCTCTTGATTAAGAGGACCGGCACGAGCTCAGCGCCTTGTGGTCACCCCAAATCTGTGTGTGTGTCCCCACAGAGCCGCACTTACTGAGGAGACATCACCACTGACTTGGGAGAAGCCGCACCCAAGTTGCTGTAGCAACCAGGCTTTCCTGCCACCCCAGGGCTACGGAGGCCGCGCTGCCGCCACAATAAGACAGCCAGCGGAACTACAGCTGATCCTTGCCAGCCAGAGCAAATGTACCTGGCTCAGTATGACATGGTGTGGGGGCAGAGGGGGTCCCCAGAAACGCGAGGACCACCCTGTGCAGAAAAGGGTCTGCGCTCCTGCACTGGGACCTGCGAGTCCCGCCTACCTCGTACGAGCCCAGAGGAGTTACCTGTCAGAACACCCTTGAGGAGCCTCCTTTTAAGGCAGACGCCGTCACTCGGGTCAGAAGAGACCTCTGACATGCTCAGGCTGAAAGGAGCTGGGCTTTGTTTGGAAGCTGCACCGCACGCTCATGGGCAGCTGCATTTGTATCCTTATAGCGAGGGACCAAATGAGGTCTCCCGATGCGAATATTAAGTTTATGCCTCCAGCCCGCTCCTCTTGGGAAGGACCGTGGGGCCATTGTTTCGGCTCTATTTAGTGGGGGAAAACCTCTGGAAAGGACCCAGAGAACAGCGCACGGCCGTATATAGAGACAAGACTACTTGAGGATTGGATATCAGATTACCATGTCACGTCTAGTAGGCGCGCAGGTGCGCTGAGCCCTGCATTTTGTTCACAAATGCACTTGTTGAAGCAAGGCTCACAGAATTTATTGTAACCATCATAAAAGGAGCGCAGGTGCGCTGTGCCCTATGCTTTTATGGCTATATATCATGGCTCATGTGTTTGTCTCTAAACAAGTCTGCATTACCTGCAAAGCATTTATGATGCATGCCGTTTTAGTCTTGTAGTGATCAGGATAACAAGTACTATCTGAATAATGGCATTATTTATGATTCATGTCGTTTTGCTCTTGCTCTAGAATATAGAAGTCTATTTTTACATAATCCTGTGTGGAATCTCTTTTGTGGTGTATTCATTGTGTTGCTGTGCGAGTGTGTTGCACAAACGCTTTACACATTGTTTCTAATGATAAGCCTGCCTGCTCTGCGCCAAGCTACCAGAGGGTGAACACAGGTCGTCTTTGGTTTGTAAATGACTTATTCTGACTAAAGTGACGAGTTCTGCCTGGCTTAGGTGCATACCCTAGCCAACCGGAAACCGCATTTCTAACAATAATGAAAATTACTTTCTTTATTCAATGTCAAATATTATATTTCTGTTCCAATATTTAGCAAATGTTAACCTTTAGGTCCAAGTAGAAGGGGCATTGGCAGGTGTGGGTACAAATCTTCTATTTAAGCGGAGGGGACATGTTTTAGGTCTTTTGAGCATACGGTTACTAAGCACATTCAGTCCGCTCACACAACTCCCTAAAGCTCCCACTCTTATCAGATAGAGAGGAGAGAGTGCAAGGAATAAAAACAAGCATTTGCAATGCAATAGGTCTCGCATTTACGCGAATTTGAGCTATTGACATTACAAATGACAATGCATTTTATTTTCATTTTCGTTTTAATAACATAAAGTGCCTAGAACATTGTTCAGAGCTAATTTTGTTGTTTCCAGTAGCTATGCATCTTAGTTCTGAGTTAAATATTAATCTCGTGACACCTTGTGGCGGACAGGGGCTACTGCAGGGACTCGGTGCAAAGCAAGTACCACTCTCGACGAGTAGGGTTATTTTTTTTTCTAGCTGGCTTTAGCTTAACGGCTTTGAATTAGTGTAAAATGCTAGTGTTAAGTGCACATTAAGCGGACTCCCAGCTTGTTATCCTGAGCCACACCTCTTAGAAAGACTGGTGTATGAAGTGTGCGCAGTGTGTCACGAGGACAGCCAGGGAGACTGGTCCACGCTTGTGAAGTGAATGATGACGCAGTTAGACTTTGCAGAATCCTAAGGGGAGAAGGTGAAAGAACGCTGGTATCGTACCGGCGGCATCAGAGCTACGAGCGCCAGGCGCCTGCTCACCTGAGTTGGTGAGATTCACGTGTTTAGATTGTACTTTTAATCAGTTTAGTTTTGTATGCTTGTTAAACTTTTAGTTATAAAAACTGTGTGCAGTACCCTTGCTGCCTTCAATGACAAACCTCAGCCTGTCGGTACTCGGCATTGAGGGAAATTAATGAACAGCTCTGATAGATGTTATGCGCTATAATTCTCATAGAATGGGAGCAATATTTTATGGTAGGAAAGCACTTGCGTAGGCCCCAGCTGAAGGAAGAGTATAAAGAATTACTGGCACGTTAAAAACAATTCACAGACGCGTATCCTGCGGGCGGGATGGCACGACTCCTTAGACTAAACAACGTGAGAAGATATTTTAAATGTTTAACCGCTTCATGACATAATTAGCATTATAAACACTAAACTGCCCGCATTAATCCCTCCCCCAGGGCAGCAGACTTTTAAATGCCTGGAATTTAGTGTGTATTACAAATGCACATACAGGTTGC
The DNA here is from genome assembly GCA_963921515.1 of Calotriton arnoldi. Classification (NCBI taxonomy): domain Eukaryota; kingdom Metazoa; phylum Chordata; class Amphibia; order Caudata; family Salamandridae; genus Calotriton; species Calotriton arnoldi. The sequence continues at coordinate 1,640,108 of CAWUFW010002777.1, read as the reverse complement.
CACAGGCAGGGATGCATGTATAAATCGGCAACTTAAAATAAACAAGACAAGAAGGGCTGGGCGAGAAGGGAGGGGGGGAATGCCAGCAGCAGAGGAGCTTCATCAAAGCTGCCGAAAAGGGAGGGGGAGAAGGGAGGAGGGATTGCGAAGCAGGCTGGCAAATGGTGTGCGATGTGCGCGCACCATGACGAGAGAGGAAAGCCATATGGCGCCTCTGCTCGTCATTGTGCGCGTAACACGCACACTCGATGCCAGCCAAAAGAGTGGTTGCATTTCTGCAACCACACTACAAAATGTCTCGCTCAGAGCCAGCGCTGGCTTTCAGAGCGAGACCTAAAAACGAGAAAGCTCAGTGTTAATAGTTGTAGAGGTCTCTGCACACACGCTACATGAGAAGTGACGTCGCTGGACAGGCAGAGTTCCTGATTTGTTAAACATGCCCCCAAGACCCAGCCTTTAAAACAGCGGCCATCTTGGTCGAGGTTTACCCTCAAAAGTGAACATTTCCTAATTCCGATTGGCATGCACTGCAATGTACACCAAGAGGCGTTTAATTCCACTAATTGAATTCTCAGCCATTCAAATTGCTAATACTGGAAATCTGGATGAGGCACAATCAAAATGTTACCAACATTTGCCCATCTCAAGACCATAATAATTACACTGGTATTTGCAAGAGATTACAAAAGGGTGCATGTTTTTCCTACAGAAATTCAAAATATTACAAGTCTGAACTACATGAGGATGCAGATTAATGAATGTGGTGGGCACACGAGAGACACCTGAAAAGTTCTGATGTATCAAATGTTTGACCTTTCTTCCTCTAATAGGATTCGGAATATAGCTATATTCTGACATAGATAGCGGCAGGCACCCAGATTAACTTTGCATCAAGCGTACAGTCTCAAATGGGTGAAGGCAGCCTTATGGCTATGTCTGCAATGCTGAGAAAACCTAAGAACTCCACCGGGTTAGATGAGAACTAGGCACAGCGGTTTGCAAGCTGTATGCTACATGGTGTTTTTGGAAATATGTTTTTGCTATCATGATAATTTACTGCTCTTACAAACAATGCTTTCTTTTTAATATTTCTTGTTTTTTGGAGTTTCACAGAACTGCATTTACCAGAGTACTCCAGTTTATAAACTGCTTATAGATCCCCTCTTAGGGAAGGATCTAATAGCTTTTTAACCTCGTGTACTATCCAGAAATCTCTTCAAGCGTTGACTCCCAAACACCCGAAAGCCCAGTTTGAATTTCAAAGGCCTGTTGGAGTCTTACAATCAGTCTTGTATAGGAAAGACATCAGCCCCATGTGGTGTTTTTTGCGTTTGGTGGAAAGATGTTAACTTAACGTATATCGCATCCTTTTACGGTTTTAAAACGAAACTGTATTTAATGAATAATAGCCCTAGACTTGTCTGATTTATTTTCTTGGACTGTGTAATTATTATATATATATTTTTTCTATTGGCGCCTTGAAGCCGGTCTAGATTTGACGCTGCTGTATGTTTACAAATAAAATCAACACAAATACAGGAGTGTTCTTCCCTCAGAAGCCCATGAAGCATTACAAGACTTCTTCCCGCCGACAGACATGTTCTTAAAAACCTAAATATCCTGTAGACTTCAATTGGGTCTCATATTATTATCCTTCTGCATATTCAATATCTAGGTCGATCCCCTAGTCATAATCTTCCCCCAAAAACAAAACAAAAATGGATTTCAGACAATTACAAATAAAAATAATCGTGGAAAATACAACACCACACAATTTTTCCTCGAACACCAGCGCCTCCCTGCAAGTTTTTTTCCGGACACCGCAAATCACACACCGGCAATCAATAAACTGGGCTTAGTAGCAACACACTAACTGGAACAATCCAGTCCTTCTCTCCCAGTGATTTAGGTAGTCACCTCAGTTCCAGATATCAGAAGTCAGGTCCAACACAGTGGAAGGAAGACGACAGGAAGAGGACAGTGATGAAATGCAAAGTGGCATACAGATATAAAAGGCAGAATGAAAAGGCCTCACTAACATCGGATGATCAGCGTACAAATACAAGTCAAAAAATCCAAATCAAGCACATCTCTAGTACTTTTACACAGGGATAATAAAACCAGTTCAGAAAATGCCATACAACTGCCATCTGCTCCTATTAATTTTTCTTAAGACAAATGCAGACGTAACCATAAAACATTTTTTTAAAATATCCTTCTTGCTAATGCAAATTAACACACTCATTTGGTTTTGTTTTATAGCATCGTAACCTCGTTATGAACATATACCGATCAAAAATATCAGGAAAAGAACACAATTTCTTCCCCAATGCAACAAATGGAGAACATGGCAGAAACAATTTAACAAAAAAACTCTTCAAGACCCATAACAAATAAACCAAACACTGAAATAAATATTTTCATTTATAATCCGAGGTAAACTCAGTTATCCTCATGACACACATTTTACAGAGACTGTCAATTTATGATTAAGAAAATTATTTTAAATTGACAAATTACAAAATTATACAATCAGGATATTAAACAACAAATCCTTTTATAAATTTACAAAAAGTGCCCCTAAACGAAAAACATATTACTCCTAAATCACTATAGACAAACATTTTTTTTTTTTTTTTTAAAGTCTCTGCTGAACATGGCAGGAACAACAGAGACTACAATGTGGGAACATAGACATCAACATAGCTCTGTTTGGGCCCAAGAGGGGTGCAGCACATACCACAGACTAGCTTGTTGGTGTGAAAAAGGCCGCTTTATTGAAAACAGGTGCACCTTACATCAACATTCCTTGGCCTGTGCCGTACAAAACTGATCCTCACTAAATAGTATCCTCCTACCTTACCCCCTCCCCTCCCCTAAAGTTGTTCCCCCTGCAAACATTTATAAACCCCCAAAACTTGCAACTTCTTAACCTTTCTTCACCTAGCTATCTATGTACACTTCCTATGCTCTTTCCCCTTCCTGCGTGCTTCCGGAGTGACCTTCCCCAACTGTAAACTGTAAACCTCTGTCCCAACTATTACCCCAGGAAAAACGCCCCATAAACATCATTAGCACACCAGCACCTGCTTCCAGCGACAACCAAAGTACATGATTCCCCCCCCCCCGATGCACCTGTTCCCAACAACGCTACCGAAAACCAAAAACTCCTGCCACTAACAGCGGATCTAAACACCCCCCCAGTAAAAAGCCTCAAAAGAGGACCCCACCCCCTAAACATGGGGAGGGTGGGCGGGAAAACAGCTTCCCTACCAGCAAAAACCCTCCCAACCGGCTGTCGTGTCACTTCCACCGAAATGGTGGTCAGTGACCTAAAATGGCCGGCTATATAGGCCCCCAGCCCAAAAACCGCGCAAACCTAGCCGAAAATAGCCCGGGGAAGCCCAACAAGCCGAACTGGGCTCGGGCTGCCCCCCGGCCCAAAATCCCCCGGGAGGGGCAGGCCTCCCGGTGGTCGGCCGCCCCTCCCAAAGCCCTATTGGGCCCAAGAGGGGTGCAGCACATACCACAGACTAGCTTGTTGGTGTGAAAAAGGCCGCTTTATTGAAAACAGGTGCACCTTACATCAACATTCCTTGGCCTGTGCCGTACAAAACTGATCCTCACTAAATAGTATCCTCCTACCTTACCCCCTCCCCCTCCCCTAAAGTTGTTCCCCCCTGCAAACATTTATAAACCCCCAAAACTTGCAACTTCTTAACCTTTCTTCACCTAGCTATCTATGTACACTTCCTATGCTCTTTCCCCTTCCTGCGTGCTTCCGGAGTGACCTTCCCCAACAATAAACTGTAAACTGTAAACCTCTGTCCCAATTATTACCCCAGGAAAAACGCCACTCAGAAAATTCCTCCGCCAGGACTTTTCTGACCCCCCAACTAGGTCCTTGGTCGTTTCGGGTATCTACATATTCCTAGCACCTGATCCAAAACCTCCTTAATCTGCACTATGTATAATTCCAAACCATATCTGGACAAATGAACCCCATCCTCCCGAAAAAAATACACTGCTGTATAACGCAGTTCTGGATGTTCCATCCTCCCAAAACCTTCCCTGTCACAAAATTTACGCATGTCCCTGTTAATCTTCCTTCTCGCCTTATCTATTGCCCCCGGCCGCTCTGCCCCCCTCCAACATCTCCTGGGAATGAAATCCGACCAGATCACGTGACAGCCCGACCATTGCCGTTGAATCTCTAACAAATCTCTCTGCATTTGCTTCAACAAAGCCAAACCTTTGCACTGCACCAGATAGTTCTCTCCCAAATGGATGAGCAACACGTCTGGGCAAATCCCCCTCTGATCGACCTGTTCAAAGCCGGCACCAACTCGTGCCACCTCATGCCCCCTTTTCCCTGCCACTGACACCTAAACAAACCAGGATCCAGCCCTAGGTTCACACTGTTCTGCTTTCCCCATTCGTACTGCTCCGCCCGCTTCACAAAAGAATGTCCTACAAGGAGGATGGACAATTCCGCCGCCGCAGGCCCCGCCACTGCACCTGAAAAGACACATATATGAGAAAAGAGGAGGAACATCATGCCTCTCCCTCCCGGGGCCCCGCAGCCTGATGTATGTTCTAAAACAATCTGATTTCCATCGCCCCAAACGCATAAGCTCTTCCCTCCCCCACCCCTGTCTTGCTGCATCCGTTGCTGCACCTATGCGAAAGGAATGTGTCCCAAACTGTCCCGGGTTCTCACCTAGTCCTAGGAGGGCGCGCCTCAATACCCAAAGTAGTTGAGGCGCCGTCACCCTGCCCCTCCTCCCGGCGGAAAACCTCCCCCGCTCCAAAGGCCCCCTTGTGGCTAATATCCTCCCCATGCCGCGGGGCATACCTCCTGTTCCACTACAGTCCCCATGACCACCCACTTCCCTGCACCCCGCTGGTCTGTCTTCGAGCGACCCAGTAGTACAGCCACTTCCTTTTCCCGCAGATCCACCGCCCCCCCCTTGTACCCAACAGCTCGGAAACCCGAAAGGCCCCAAAATACATCCACGACATTAACGTGGAAAACAATACCGTTTCTTCATGGTTGCGGCAGATCTGCGGCAAAATCCGCGTCACGCTAACCAGAATACCTGCCGAAATGGGCCTCCTCAGCTGGGATCGGTTGCCTTTCTCCCTTGCCCAGCCTTCCAACAGTTGCGTTCCCAGTTCACCCGCGGATGGCGCGTAGCCCCACCACAATTTTCCCATGAACGCAATGGCCGACAGCTTTCCCGCTATCGTCACTTTGGACCTTCCTTTGTCCATCATAGCCATAATAAATTGAACTACCTGTTCTTCCCTGCCCCAGGGCCGGTCCTGCCGCGTCGCGCCACTGTCCAGAAAATCCCGCCAAGCCAGCTCGTAAGCTCTCCAAGTTGATGTGGCCACCGACTCTCTTACCAACTGCAAGACCCTTTCTCTCCTACCGACCACATCCCCTCTGGAACCGGCGTCCGGCATGCGTCCGCCTCCGTGGCTAGCCCATGGAACCTCTGCCACTGTGAACGAGACAAAGCGTCCGCAATGTCATTGTCCACCCCCAGCACATGTCTGGCTTGAAACAAAATATCGTGCTCCAAACATCGCAGCACGAACACCCTCAATAACTTGAGCACCTGCGTGTCCCTTGCTGACTGCCTGTTCACGACCTGCACTACCGCCATATTGTCCACCTTAAAAATCACCTTCCTGTGCGCCAAATCCCGGGCCCAGACCGTCACAGCCACCACTAGTGGAAACAGTTCCAGAAAGGCAATGCTCCTCCCCCGTTCTTCCAGTGCGATGGCCATTCCGCGGCGCACCACCTCCCTTGCCAGTAAAGCCCGAAACCGCCTGCCCCTGCCGCGTCTGAGGAGATAGTGACGTCCCATTCCCAGTCCTCGGAGGCGGCCATTGGGATACCATTAAAATGCTCCAAAAACCTCCGCCACATGCGCAGGTCCTCCTTTGTGCCCGCCGATAATCTCATGTGATGGTGCGGTAGCGTCAAACCGGATAAGGACAAACCTAGTCTCCTGCAGAAAGTTCGCCCCGCGCGCACCACCCTGCAATCGAAATTTAAGTGCCCTAGGAGGACCTGTACTTCCCGTACTGTCACCTTCTTTTTTGCCAGCAGGCTGTCCACCAAGAGCAGCATATGCACCTTCTTATCCTCCGGCAGCCGGGCTTCCATTGCTACTGAATCCAGCTCAATACCAAGGAATGACAACACCGTGCCTGGACCCTGTGTTTTTTCTGGCGCCAGGGGCACACCCAGGTAGCCCATGAGCTCTGTAAAACTAGCCAGCTGTTGCTGACAGTCCACCGAACCGGGCTGTCCCACCAGGAAAAAATCATCCAGGTAGTGCGTCACCGTCTGGTTACCGGTCCGCCACGTAAAGACCCACTGCAAAAAGGTACTGAAACGCTCAAACAAGGCACAAGATATGGAGCACCCCATTGGCAACGCTTTGTCCACGAAAATGCACCCTTCAAAACTGTATACCCAACAGCTGGTAGTCCTCTGGGTGCACCGGGAGCAGTCGAAATGCCGATTTGATGTCGCATTTTGCCATGAGGGCGCCTGCCCCCACCGTAGCTACCAACTGCCGCGCCACGTCCACTGAAGAGTAGGACACTGACGAAAGTTCAGCTGCTATAAAGTCGTTCACGGACACCCCCTCCGGCCATGACAAGTGCTGTATCAGCCGGTATTGTCCGGGTTCCTTCTTTGGTACCACTCCAATAGGGGAAATGATCAGGTCCCGAATCGGTGTCTCTTGAAAGGGCCCCGCCATGCGCCCTTCCCGGACTTCCTTGCCCAATTTGTCCCGTACCACCGCTCTGTGCGCGTTGGCAGATTTCAAATTTTCAGCCCACCTGGCGGACCGTGGACCCTCGTACCCCAGCCGGAAACCCTCCCGAAAACCTAGTTGCAGCGTTCTAGCGTCGTTGGTCCGTGGATAAGACGCCAACAATGTTTCCAGCCGCTCCTGTTTAACTGGAGTATGAGCCTTTGCCCAGATGCCCCTGTCCTCCCCTACCCCCCCCGACCCCCTGCTTGTTGCCCCGCCTGTGTGGGCTGCTGCCCCTGTCCTCTACCTCCCGCCCCCCAGCATTGAACCACTGGGTGCCGACCTGTGCACTTGGAACATTCGTGCCTAAACTTGCAATATTGTCGAGCGCATGTGCCCTTGTTGAAATCCCAGCACGCACCCCTGTGCTTCCGTCGTTGTTCCCCGCATATCCCACCCCCCCGGGTGGGGCGGTTCGGAAAGGGCGGGGTGCGAGCTGTAGCCCGCTTGCCGTGTATATTGTTCCCCCGAACTTGGCCCCTCCCATGGTTTGATGGTAAAGGTCGGAGTCTATTTCCCCACTTGGCCTCCGGATCCCAGGCCAACCGCGCCCGGAACTCCTCATCATAGTGGGACCATGCGTACCCCCGTACGTGACCTGTGCCCGCCTGATCACGTCCATATATTTAAACAACGCGACGGCCCGGTCCGGGTACTTCTCACAGTACACGCTGGCGAAAATCAAGAATGCCGCCGACCAGTTTTCGATGTTCATGGGCACCCTCGGCCTCTTGGCCAATTCTAGCTCCTCCTCCTTGGACCCCTCCTTCGCTGTAAGCTCCCTATGCAGTAGCTTCAGCATGTCCACGTAGTCTCCTTTCCAGATTTTTCTTTGGTGCCCAACGTAAGGTGGGCCCCCAGGGGCTTCGTAATCCCCATATATGGCAATTTTTCACGGCGATGTCATGGCTCTCCTTTCCCCCTCTTTTAGAGCCCCCCTTTCGCTTTTTCCCCTCGTCAGTCCCCCTACCGGTCCTGCTGCTTGGTCTCCTGAAGAGGCGGGCGCCCTCCCCCTCGCCCTTGCCCCCCCCCCGAACTCACCGACTCCGGCCCCACCCCCGTGCCTTTCACATACTTCCCTTGCCTCAAACGCACCTCCCCCCTCGCATCTGTGCCAACCGAGACCCTTGCCTGCGGCCTACCGCCTGTCGGCCCTTTAGCAAAACCTTTCGCTGCCTTACCTGGCGTCAAGGTCGGCGTCCGTACCGGATCCCGCCGCCTAACCAGTCGTGCAGAAGGGGCCATCACGCTCTCCGCTTTGTTCCACCTGACCGGACCGCTCTGTAACAAACTAGGCATATCGTTAGTCACGCCCCCCGTCCTGCAGGTCCCCAGGCTCCACAATTTCCCCTTCTTCAATGCTCCCTTCATCGTAGTCCAATAGCACTGGGCCGTCCACCTCGGACTCCGGCCCCTCTACCCCTGCGCGGTCCCGGTCTGACCAGCTTGGCAATGGGCCGCCCTCCGTGGGCTCCAGCCTGCTCAAGCCCGCCTTCTCCCTGCAATTGCGGAGGAATTCCCCCCACTCCCTCGCCGCTGCCCTGCGCGCTGTTTCTGTGAATCCCGCTCTGTGTCATATGCCTCCCGCGCCTGTCCCCCTGTGGCCGCATGGACCCCTCGGGGTTGAGCTACCGGGGGCCTCTCGTCCCGCCTCCTGTATGCCGCTGCCGGCAGGTCCCTCGTGGGAGCGCGACCGCCCGCATGAGGCAGAGCCGGCCCATCCTCTCGGTGGGTTGGAGCCGCACGCAACTCTCCCGAGCACCTCGCCGTCCTTTCCTGCCAAAAAGAAGTGGAGTCCGACATGCCGGGGTTAGTCCTGCCCTCTAACCCTCCCATCCCCGCACCCTCCCCCCGTGAAAACCCCCATCCCGCACCCGACGTACTGGATGAGTGGCCCCCCGCCGCGATGGGGCGGACCCCCAGGCCCCAGCCCCCCGCCCCGTGCACCCCCTGCTCCCTCCCCTGGAAAAGCCCCCCCTTCCCCATCGCTCCACTCCAACTCTTCAACCACCCGCCGAACCGATGTGCCCACCCCAGCCCCTCCAAGCCCCACCCCAGCCCCTCCACTCCCCTCCCCTCTGACTCCAACACCCGCCCCCAACCCGCTGATTCTGACCACCGGTGGCGCAGTCCCTCCGGCGCCCTATCCAGCCAACCCCTAACTCGAGGGAGGGCATGGACCCCCAGCGCGGCCCCTCCCTGCTTGCCATCAACCCCCCCGGCGTCCCCAACCCCTGCCGGAGTGCGTGCCTCACGCACTGCCCGGGCCTCCCCTGTCTACCTGCGAGGCCCCTCGCCCCCCACCCCGGCACCTGGGTCCATCGCCTGAAACCCCCGTCCCCCCATCTGATCCCATCCTCCGCCCCTGGCTTCCTCCAGGCCCCCTGCCTCCTCATACTCCTCCCCGCTTTCAATCAAAAGCGGGGAGGCCCACCCACTGACCATCTGCGAGGTGACAGCCCCCTGGTCTCCCCGCTCCGCGCCTACGCTCCCTACTAACACGGGGGCCCCCACCGCCCCTTTCTTCCCTTGCGCCCTGCTAATCGGAGCCTTTCCGGCCCCCCTCCTTGAAATGCAGCGCGCCCCGCCCCCCGCCACGTGTGCGTTTCCTCGGCGCGGCCGCGTTAGCAGTGCGGCCGCGCCCCCTGCCTCTACACTTAGCCGTTTTCGCGCTCGCGGCGGCTCGCATGCCAGCACAGCCGCCGCGACCCCGCTCGCCGCCCTCCTGGGTGGCCTTACCTTAACGCCGGGCCGCATCATGTCCGTGCGGCCCGCGTCCTCCAAAAGGCGGAGCGCCTCTACCACCCGGGGATCCTGACTGTGTGCCATCGCGCGCCAACGCCAGACCAAAAAACAGCTTCCCTACCAGCAAAAACCCTCCCAACCGGCTGTCGTGTCACTTCCACCGAAATGGTGGTCAGTGACCTAAAATGGCCGGCTATATAGGCCCCCAGCCCAAAAACCGCCCAAACCTAGCCCAAAATAGCCCGGGGAAGCCCAACAAGCCCAACTGGGCTCTGGCTGCCCCCCCGGACCAAAATCCCCCGGGAGGGGCAGGCCTCCCGTTGGTCGGCCGCCCCTCCCAAAGCCCTATTGTGAGAACATCGGAATGATGGCACTGGTTCAAAAGACACACTATGAAGGATATTGACTCTACGCATAGGGGCTCAGACAGACGGTAGGGCTAACAGTTTGACAGTCCAACATCTCAAGGAGTCATGCGTCTTTGGACCTGTAATTCTCCATTAAGTTCAAAGGATTGTGATAGCGCAGAGCAGTTCATTAAAGTACATTGTACTCGTAACATTATTGGCCATTGAGAACAAATGGCCCAGTTCTGGATTGCGAGGATCCAACCGCAAGAAGGAAAATGTTTAATGATGCAACAAGAGGGCTCCCTAGTGGGGAATGTCGCAAGAAGGGACTCCGGGTCATTTGTCTCAAGCACCAGGAAGCACAAATCCAATGGTGATAGTGAAAAGAGCAGCAGAAAGTCTAAGACGTGGAGGACAGTCAAGAGACATTAGCAGCTGAGCTCCAAAAATCAATGTGGACCCATGGCTCTGATACAACCCATTTCACTGGAATGTGGGGAAAGCATGTGTCCTCGTGAACCGTTTCTTTCGGTGGAGATTTAGCATCCTTAGGATGTCTTGACCAAATCTTGACACCAACAGGAGTGAGGGCCTACTTTTGAGATGAGAATGTTTTTAGGGATGCTGTAAAGGGTGAGGAGGTGCCTATTCTGAGTGAAGTGGGGGAAAGGGTGAGGACAGGGTTGTTAAGAATAATATTTTTGGAATACAAGGACTATAAACTAGAGGAGCTTGACATTGGCGATACGGTAACAGGAAGAATGACTGTTAGGAAAAGGAGAGATGGTGAAATCATGAGCCGGATGTGAGTGGAGCGCAAGATGGTAGGGTTACCAAGGAAAGGGAGTTTGGCATCTTGCACGTAGGCAAACGTTCGTAGGAAGGATTAAAGTCAGCATCATAGAAGAGGAAAAAAGTAAGCTGGGCAGGTGGTGAAGGGAGATCTTCGAGAAGTCTTTGGAGAGTATGCTGGGACACAGAGAGGGTGCAGAGAAGCCAAAGAAAAGGATGTGCAGGTCAACAGGTGACAGCAAAGGGTTGGTCCTGCTAGTAGGTAAGAGTTACAAGTGCCATGGAAAGCAGGTAAAGCATATGGTAGAGCTTTCAGATGAGGGCGAGGAGCTGCAGGGTGGCAGAGGGTCCTCAAAGAGGAGGCTGTCTGGGGTGGAGGAAAGAAGGAATATAAGCAGGATTTTGATGGGGAGGAAAATGGACACAAGGTGAAAAGGCTGCCTTAAGTGGGGGCCTACGAAATCATAGTTGGTTTATTTGACAGCTTCTACCAAAGAGAAGATTTGGAAGAGGGAGTACATAGAAGCGCTTAAGCTGCTGTATAAGGAGGTACAAGCAACAGAGGAAGCCAATGAAGAGGTGAAGTTGGAAAGAAGCCGAGCTATCCCGTTACACTTGAGAACTGGACAGTGGTGTTCCTGATGTATGCAAGTGTGTACTGCAAGCTTTAACCAGAGAAGCGCGTGGTGCTTTGTTTGAAGTATATTGATGTGATCAGGCAGGCACAGGTTAGTTCTAGTGGTCTGGCTTGGGTTAGGTATAATAAGGAGCTCAGGGGCACAGCCTGATGTTGGCGGCAGCAGTAAAGGCAGAACTGAGAGTCTTGGTGGCCTTTCCAAAGCAGTTCAACTGTGTGTGTGGAAACGAGGCTATTCTACTGAAGTGCATGTACAGATTTATAGAGCTGCACCTGGACCTTTTAGATTAGGTCTTTTTTGGCAGGGGGAGTGGTACACAGAAAAGTGTCTTATGAACCGGTTCAGCGAAGGCAGCAGCGTAGCCTTTGTGGAAATTTTCCCATTGGTGGTAGGAGGGATAGTGTGGGGCAGACATTTTGCCAACAAGATAGTTGCCTTTTAAGTGTGATAATGCAGCATCTGTGGCAGTGGTGAACAGGCAGCCAGATAGGGATGATCAGGATTGGTTTGCGCAGGGGGCATTTGTATTGGGTTGCATGACTTACAATACACTTCTCCGTATCTGGAAAATTACACAGTGGATGTCTTTTCTCATTCGCAGTGGTAGAGTTTCCGTGTTCTGGTGACAAAGGTAAACCAAGCACAAGATGGGACGCCTCACTAGCTCTGGGACCTAGGATGTGGATGGCATCGCAGCTCATTGGGAATTCCTTATCCCCTTTCAACCAGGATAAACTACAGATAAGTTTGAGACACGTTCCTGGACAGTGAGGACATGAGGTGGAAAGCTGGGGTGGGAAATGGAGCCGGAGGAGTGAGGATGTCGTTCATTTTATTGCTGGGCTGCTAGCTAGGAGCGCGTCTCTTGTAACTATTGTAGGTAAATTGGCAGGTGTAGCATTTTATGACAAGATGCTCTGCTATTCTGAGCCAGTTTGAGGTAATCAGTCATAGAATATTGGAGGTTCGTGCTTATGAGTTTTGGACATCTTGCAGGGTAAGGCACACAGTAATGTCGGAGTTAATGCACAGGTTGCTATGCGTGTTGGCGGGGATACGCGTTTTCCCAATTCCAAAGCTGTGCGGTTTCACCTTTGCCTAATTCATTATTTGGGCATTCAGGGTATCAGCCTTGTTAGGTCTGCAGTGATGTTAGGACCTTCAATATCATTAGGTGGTTGAGTCTGGGGGAGGCGAGGTAACTAGGGTGCAGCTGCAAAGATCAAAGATGGACCAGAGTGGCAAGGAGAAAATGGTGAGGTTACAACAGTATGAGGAATTGGGGGATCTGTCCGGTGAGGCCACGGCATAATTGTGCTGGGATAAGAGTAGGTCGTTTTTAGGCACCAGAGCGATTCTTATTTGACTTCGTTACAGGTATTGAGAGTGTTGCGTAAAACAATTTGATTTTTTGAATTGCTAGGAGGGGGATTTCACAACCCATCCATTTAGGATTGAAGCTGCTACTGAGGCTGACAGAGTGGTCCTTGCCTAAGGGGAGATGAGGAGATTTGGTAGATGTAGGTCGTGTTGTTGCAGGCGGTCCGAGTGCCCAGGCTGGTTGCTGGACTACCAGAAGATTGATGTCGCAGTCACTTACTGAATCATCTTTCTTGCCATTTAGGTTGGGTGTTGGGTCCACTGGCCTGAATTACAAGGATATGGATCATAAAATGGGGAACGAAGTAGGTGGAAAGGAGACAATATGGAAGCCGGCCTGGGCTTGATGTCAGGGGTGTAACCGTTCAGTGGTGGGCTCACGGTGCAATGCTATGGGGCAACTGCTGTCAATGCTAGCAGTTACTTAGGGGAGGAGGATGCCCCGATTTGTTAGTATAGCATCTGAGCGAGAATGATTCAGTACAATTGACTGGCATTTTTCTACTGAAGGAAAAATATAGGCATTTACGTGAGATAAAAAGGCTGTATTCTGGTACAACCGTAGTGAGGACAGAATGAGCTACCAGAAGGGCATAGAAGGGTGCTTTGAATCTTGCTGCCTTTGAAAAAGTGTTACAGAAAGTAAACCGAGACAGGACTGTGTTCTGTGAGGCAAAGTGTTTTCTTTGGTTGCAGTTAAAAGACGTTCCGTCAGACCATATTCTTTGCAGATGATGGTGCTCCCCCTTGAGAAATTCGTTGTTCTAAGGGAGATCTGTTGGTTGCTTTGTGGTTGAGCAGCTTTGAATGCAGAGGTAGGTGCAGGGTTATTCTTGTCAGTAGGGCAGGAAAACACCTGAAGGAAGATTTTCCTGGGTGTAAGTGGCGACTACATCGAGGCCAGGAGGAGGATGGGCTAGACCCTGGGCGGAAGCAGCCAGCCTATATGGGGTGGGAGTCTGGACAAAGTTAAAGGAGAGTTCAGGCAAAAGAATTGACCAAACAATGGTTAGGAAAAGTGAGGACCACAAAATAGGGTAGGGGAATTGAAATAGTTAGGACTGTGTTTTAGGGTTACTGTGTTTTATGGAGGGACGGGGTTTACTGGGGCTTGTAGGAGTTTTACAGTATAAATAGCAGGATTGTTAAGGTCTGTAAGGTGTTGCCAGGAAACCGGTCTCAATAAGGCGACCTTATTCACATGCAAACAGTGCCTGTTGGTAAGTGCCTTCTCGCCCAAACGTTCACTGGATGGTAGTTGTATCACCCTGGTGGAACTGGATGCTTTGAGAAGGACCTAATGGATAGACGGGCAAGTAGGAGTGGGAGGACTGCACAACACTGCACGTGGTGGTGCTACGGTGGGGAGAGTAGAGGGGTACCCAGAAATTTGGGCACTTGCCTATAACCAATCACAGTAAATCCGATCCTGAGGTCACAAGAGGGTGGTGCTCAAGCCAGGCACTCCTGTGGTCCTGGAATGTTGAGGAGGTGGTCCCCCACTCCCAAGCACATGCAGGCCATGCGCTGCACAACCGCCCAGCATCTATGAACCACGTGGGATGGAATGGCAAAGAAAGCCAACATGAAGTCACAAACTACTGCCTTACGCGCTCTCTCTCTCACTCACATACACACACACACACAAACATACACAAGTTATTACAAAGGAAGTATTAGTGCACAGCCCTTTATTTATAAAGGGCTTTGCACTATGCAATTTTTACCGCTTTATAGCTACTATGATGTGGGTTGTTCTTTTTTTGGATTTTGTTTGCTTGATTACATACATGTCTAGTATGTATACATTTTCCTGCTTATCCTGCATGCTTCTATGTGCAGCGCTCGGATACCCTGACCGGTCATGTTTGCGCTATATAAAACTTTTCAAATAAATAAAATAAATCATTTTATTCCGTGCACTTCAGACCAATGCCATCATAACAGTTTAAATTATTAAAACATACATACAGGAACGGGCATAAATAACCAAGCAAAGCATTAAAATCAGGTAGGTAGCTGCAAACCAGCACCAGAAACCAGAAAAGGAGTCAAAGAGAAATAAAGACACGTTTTTAACGTTTTCCTAAAAAGAAGGCAATGAGAAAGAAGTTTTACATGAGGCTGGCATCAAAGTACCCGCACTAGACGAGAGGCACGTCGTATTTCTGCAAACACACGTGGCATCACTGCAAACACAGACCATACAAGAGCAAACACAAGTAACACTCCGGTGAACACATTACGGCTGGGACGGGCCAAGCTACTGAGAATATAAGCCATATCACTGTACAAACAGGCAACATCAAGGCAAACACTGAAAACTACAAGTTATACAACTACAAATTGCTCACAGCAGAACCTATTAAGAACATGCCAATTAATACACAAATCCCATTACTGCAAGGAAGTCAAGCTCTGCAAACACAAGTCAACTACTTTATACACACGTGACACTGCTGCAAGCACTTAACTGCTCAGCTGCAAACACAAGGCATCGCAACACTGAGCACAAATCACCCTTCTGCAAATACAGCATGAAAGAGACAGCCCTGTGCTTTCACGTAATCCTGCTGGATCGAGCACTGAATGAGTACAGATGCCACAAATAAACTCAGTAAGCACACAAAGCAAGCTTCGCAGAAACGACGCTCAGGTCAATTCTTGGAAAACCTTTGAAACATAAAGGTGTCTACGTTTCTTCAGGCAGCACCCATGCGTTTCATACTTGCTTTGCGTGCAGTCTTCATCTGATGTGTAGCAGCTGCTGGCCAATGATTGACCTCCCCAAGGCCAAGATCTTTAGTCAATGTGGTAGAAACACAGGATCAGCAGCTGAGACCCAGGCCAGATATCTGGCTGGGCAAACCTCTTGCTTTGTGCTTCCTGGGGAGGTTTACTGGGAGATTCGCGGATCTTTGCAAGCCAAGCACATTGGCCCAGTCATCCTGGGCGATTCGGAAAAAAAGGGGCCTGAACAGTCCCTACTTGTTTTTAGAGGAGGCGACACATTAAACTGCAAAGTAACAGAGACGGTCACCATTATAATATTATTTAATGGGGAGCACTGAGTCAATACAGCCGGGGGTGCAACAGAGGGGTTTGGGGTGTACACCCAAAGAGGGGGCAGAATTTAGCGCCAGGGGTCCCTATACAAGCAGCAGCAGTGCTTTAAAAGGGCAGGGTGAGCTTAGGGGTTGTGTACTTGCACTTCTTAATTCAGAAGGAAGACGATCAGCACTTTCCAGCAGGGTAATAACACGTCTAATGGGAGAGCACCCGCAATTCTCAGAAACAAACTCGGCAGTCAGTGCCCGCACCTTTAGATTTAAGTCTCACGAGCTAACCTGCAGAGATAATGGTCAGTAGAGCCATGGAACTCAGAGGTCAAATGCTCATTGACTGGGACCACCGACACCCTCCATCGGTGGTCATCCAGCATAACCTATTTTGCAGGATATTGGTTATGCGGTTGTAATCTTCCAGGAGGTAATGGAGACGCAACCGCTAAATGGAGATTAGCAAGCCCCAAAAGAGTCCTAAAAGTATCTGTGATTTATGATGAAAGGCTAAGCCTGCTAGTATCCCCTTGGCCCATACCCACCACGTTTCCCATATTTGAAGAGCAGACACAGCTTGACCCCTCCTGCCCCCCTCCCCAGTAGAGCACCCTCTTGCTTTAAAGGATCAATCCTAATTCTAATGCACGTTTCCCCTGCTTTGCTAACATTTTAAAGCCATATGAAGGGAGAGGCTAGGATACATTAGTCCCTTCCCACCCTGGAGTTATCTATAGCCGGGGTATCAGTTACACCTGGAGGCAGAATTATCAAGTGTTATTAGGTGAACCCTTAGGATACCCTAAAAAAAACTAGGATTTACTGGTAGAATCAGCAATTCTGTACCTAATTCCACTGGCTATCTCTCATTTCACTGGAACAATTTCGGTTGCTTTCATCAGCGTAAATATCCTGGTTAGTTGCACAGGATCCGCGGTAATCCCGCAGAGCTTGTTATTTCAATGGGGCAGGTAACTAATGAAGTAAGAGGGCACTGGCAATAAAGAGTCACTGCATCATTTTTGGTAGTATACTTAAAGTTTTCTAAAGTTGAAACAAGGGGGGGGGAGTTAATGTATGCACATTTTCACTACTCTAAAATGTCCCCCCCCCATGGCCGTCACATTACCTGAATAACGCCCAGTTGGCCGGAATACTTTGTCTGCTCCTCCGCCTCAGAGGTCCTCAAGGGTTGAAAAAGCTTTTCCTTCTGTGAACGGAGGCCCTGCCCCAACAACAAGTTCTCAGCAAGTTAGGCAATCCAACTCTTTGTCTTGACATCTAGGCTAAAAGTAGGGGGTTCTTCCTCAGTTCTAAAGTCAATCTTGAGTACTTAAAGGAGGGCAGAAACAGAATCCAGTCCCCGATCCAGTCATTTGTTCTGTACTGGTAAAAACCTGAACCGATGTAGTGCACATGGCCAGCTTACATCAGATGTAACTGTAGTTAGATACAGACCACCCAAACCAGTCACTTGTATTGTGCAGCTCTAAAAAATTTGAAGGAACCCCACCAAACTCAAGTGCATTTTTCTTCATGCGTGATCAAGTCCAATGACAATCTGGCATCCTATAACCAGATTCTCAGAACATACAATGATGTATATTATCCCGTAAGACACCCCAAGGACGCCCATTTATCTTCCTACGCTGGTAAGAGGATACAAGAGAAAGGGGCATCTTCTGTGAGTACAAATGGCCATGCCCAAAGACTCCATCTTTGTTGAAGAGTTGCTCCACCAGAACTGGTGCTGTGCAGCACTGCAAGCTTGGGGAATAAAAAACTGGCACAGACATAGCAGCCAGCTAAACAGGGAGATGCCCAAAGACAAGACATAAGCAGTGCAGTCTGAGCATCACTGTGTTTCCATGCATTACTACATTAAAGGCAGATCAAGTGGTTATGCCAATGCATGTTTTTACAAATAGAAGGCAGCTAACCTCATTATAATTGAAGAATATTTTCTTACATATGGCCAGAACCTCCGCCCCTCCTATGCAGGCCAGTCCTTTTTCAAGTGGCCATCTAGGGGGCGCAACAGCAAGGATATCTATGTATCTGCCACTCGAATGATTGTGCCTGACTGCAGGATACAGAAATTCTACACGAATTTACATCGCTGCAAAATTATTAGGGGCATTCTTAGGGGCGCAAACTTTAAAAAGAAAAGTGGAAGGAAACACGCCTTGCCCCGGGCACTGACAACCCACGCTACGTCGCTGGTTCAACGCTAAGAGAGACGCCTCGCTGCACGTTTTTTGTCAAATTACATTTCCTTCTCTTTTTAACTTCCATCCCTAGATTGCTGTAACTATCGCTGTGATAAACTGAGCTGGGGTTCTCCTCGTCTTGGTTCTGCATCGATGTATGTATTATAATGCAGACTCGATTTTAACTCATCATTTGTCTTTTGTGGTTTTATGTCTGCGTACCCTCCTCCCTTCGCCTCTCTCATGGCACACCGAAATTATTTTGTAGAGCTTAAGAAATCGCCAACAGCCAAAATAAGTAAGAGCTGCTCTGAATCAGCATGGAAAGGGAGAGAGGAGGGCGAGCAGCGCTGATGGAGAGACAGCACGAAGGTGACGTTGGGATCGTCTCTGGCTGGAAGCGGATTGCAAATGGAGCGGAAAATACTTCTTTGGCAAACAACAAGGCTGACACTGCGGACTGCACCAAAACCCCGTGCAGGGGGACAGATGTGAATGTAGAACAGATTCTGCCTGCGCGCCTTGTGTATATTGTCTTTTTACCCCAAAATGGTCTCCTCCAAGCGAGATCACAGTGGGATCCCTACTCTTGTTGCTCGCTTTATTATCAAATCCTGCTAATTTAAGGAAATCGTTTTTGGTAACTGAATGCCACTGTTCTGTCAGGCAAAACTAATATCACCTTCAGAAAGTTTAAATGTCAAGCCATCTTCCTCCTTGTTCTGTCCCGCTTCCCACGAGTATGAGCCACCAACCACAAATGCGCCATTACCGCTGCACCCATCCTCAGCTTCAACCACAATGTGGATCCACTCCGTGCCGCAAGCTGCAACACATGGATGTACTCTATGGCATGTGCCTTATTAGAGAAGATCCTGAGACCACTTCAGCTGGTCCAAAACCTGAGACAACTTCAGCTGGTCCAAAACCTGAGACAACTTCAGCTGGTCCAAAACCCAACAGCAAACTTTAGCGTAGGCCTGAAATTACAATAACAAGCATTGACATGGCAAATACCAATTGCTTTTGTACAGTTGTGGTGCTGCAATAGTTTTGGCTCAAAGACTCTTTACAGATGGTGCCAGGGTCATTGGGGGCGTTTGATCTCAACCTATCAAAGTATACAGAGCCATCGGATACCGACTGGTGTCACAAACTTTACACAGGCGCTAGAAGGAGAACAAAGATACCAGAGAAAGAGGTAAACCAAAGGAATGAGAAGCAGATGAAACAAGAGAAACAGAAACAAACAGAGGTAAAGAGGAAATGTGTGACAGAAAGATACCAAGAGTGACAGCAACGATGGACAGTCAATAAAGAACAGATAAGAAACAAAGACAAAAGGATATATACATGCAGGCATCCATCCATCAATGGCACATCTGGGGGGTAGGTGGGACACTAAGGTGCATTGGCCTGCAAACCGGATGGCTGAATGATGCTTTACACTGGTCCACACAATGCTGAAGAATGCGACTAATCAATAAGAGATTGAGACGCTGTATACTTGTTTTCCGTGAGACATTTTTAGGTTTTAGTGTTTCACTATGTAGAACCATGAGCCCTTATCTGAACAGTAAAGCAACGCATACCAGGGCGCACATTTACTGTACCTTTTTTCATTCTTCACCTTTTCACTACAATTTGTTAGCTTGTTTTTCCCCATTTGAAGTAGAAAGGCGCTTCTGGGTTGCAAAAACTCACTTTTGCTGTTTTTTCTACCTTGCACAGGCACACACGCACAAAAACTCTTCCCTGTTATTTCGTCCATTTACCCCATCATTACGTACATAAAGTACACACCGAGATCATCTACAACAAAAATACAAAGCTGGAAATTAATAAAAGCTGGGAAAAAAGGGAGTAGATGAGATAAAAGAGCTAGACTAATATATTTCCCTCCTGATAACACATGAGCATGTTCAGAGATTAAGCATGTGGAATGAAGAAAGGATAACTAGACTTTAGAAGCATTTCCATGGAAATTAGAAGTTTCTTATCCGTGTGTGTATTAATTTTACAGTCAGACATGCAGATTTTCTGAGAGCAAGAAGAGCATAATGAGTTGGCTTTTAGCATCGTTTTGCATAAAAGAGAATCAGTATGCCATGTTTACACCAAAATGCGCTGCAGCATGAAAGCTGAAACAACAATGCAGTTGTTTATCCAAGCTGGTGTTAAAGCCAAAACTACAAAAGGCTTTGAAGGAAAGCGGCTTGGGCTATGAGGCCTTGGCTAGTGGATTATAATGAGCCAGACACTGAGACAACAAGCCGACTACAGGTCCCGAAAAGTACAGAAGATCGCCCTCTCCCAGGAATTCCTAAAATAGTGCAGAATTCCACCAAGACCACATAGCTTTGTGATCACTGTACCAAATGACTTGATAATGCTGGCTTCCAGAAGGAAAGAAGGCACTTCTCACATCCTGTCCCTAGCCTTACCAACAGAATTGGAATGCAACTAACGCAGCTGCAAAAGTTCTTATATAGCTTATCATTTGACTTTTTTATTATATGTCTTCTTAATACATGAAACTACTTGAGGTTACTAAAGTCACTGCTATCCATTAAAAAGTTCAGACTTCTTTTGGAGAGGGTCATCAAAAGATATTTGAGAGGTCGTCTCACCCTCAACTTATCAAGGCATGCTTCATCATTTGACGACCTCTCACAGTGGAGTAGGAACAATGTCACCCCAGTAGACTCAACCAAGGGCAGCTACTCTTGACCATGGGAGTTCTTAGAAATCTATTGCCAGGACAATGTCTTTGGTCCTGTTGGTTTGACAGGAGAATAAATTGTTAAAAATACCTAGAGGTATACTCGAAACCTACTTTAATATTGAGTACCTCTGATATGGTTAAAAACAAGAATGTTGGGTCATTACGTGAAAAACAATGGATCACTTAACCCCAAAAATTTCAATTGTTACCAATATTTCGACCCCTATGCTAGCCTAACCAGGTCTTGGGTCTTATTCAGGGTAAAAGAAACCTAGAAATAGTATATAAACGCACAATGCATTCAGGGTAAATACTAAAACCCTACCGGTCCCCTCGTGCTAATAGCACGACCTAAACAAAACAAAAAATTGAAGGTTTCTTTTACCCTAAAGAAGACCCAAGACCTGATTAGGCTGACCTGATTATCTTGGTTTCTCAAACAAAATCAAAGTCTTTGATCTTGGTATTTCCATTTTGGCATGATGCCTCTTGGACTAAATGACTTACGTGTATATGTAAGAATAACTCCGGAGATAATGTGAGCATGATTTAATGGTGAAATGAGGCCCGAGTTGCTACTAGTATTTGTGATGTCATGTGTTTTGCTCTTCATTAACTTTTTTTTTTTGTTTACTGGCAACACTGCGCTTGCTTAGCTGCATACTCGTCGTCTTTTCAAACATTTGTGTTTCGTTTCAACTATGGAGTGCTCATGATGTCTTTTAATCTCCCTACAGTGCAATATAGGCTCTGGGCGGAGCTGTACTAATACGCACCCTGACCTAAGCTCAAGCTGGTATCATTTTCAGTCAGGAGTACTTCTCGTCGAACATAGTGCTAGCGACTCTTAAGAATCTACTTATTAACTATCTGGAGTTTCTGACATCGTTTTTAGAATACTGTAGACTCTGTTTGACTAGTGGTATTAAATAAAGTTTTCTGTATTCACTGGATTACTCTATATATACACAAAGTTCGTTTTGCAGGGCCGCGTATGTAAAATATGCAAAGCATTTCTCAATGTGCATCCCTGCCATCTAAGGAAATAAGCAAATATTGAACAGCTGGACATAAACAGAGAGTACTCTGCGTGGAGAGCAGAGAAGGGAGGTAGAGCACCAGACCAGCCAATGAAATGAGAAAAATGGAGCCAGGGATCCCTTAGAAATTCAATGAGGGCCTTGTGAACAAGGGGCTGCTGATTACTTGTTTGTCTGGGTACTGCATGTTTAGTACATAGCGTAAGGAGTGGGACTGCAATTTCTACTGTTCAGGTGAGGAAGTTTCTAGGCAGGGCTTTTCTTTTGTTTGTCTAATTACTGCTACAGGAAGGCTGAGTGACGACCAAATGCAAAATCTCACACCTCATTGTTGCCTATGTTATGGGTACTCCAGATTAGACCCAGCCCCATTGCTACCTGCCCTGAGAAGCATTACTTTACACAAGTTCACTAACAGACTCTGTTCTCCTCATCCCTCCCTGATCATCAGAGGGGAAGGGGAGGCGCATCTCTAGCACAAACATTCAAAGTACAACATTCCTATTTTTTGTTTTCATTCAATCCCATTTTATGGGAAAATTAAACCATATTTATTTTAATTATATTTACCCCTAGGGGATGGTTGTGTGCTTGGGCACAGGTGTTCTCATGGCCTGCGACGATAATGCAACACATGCAAATAATGTTATTTCTTTGGACAGGTTTGCATACAATCTCAAAAAGCCTCCACAATATCCCTAAAAACACTGCATGATAACTGACTGGCTTAAAACTTCCAATTCTCATCTGTGCAAAGTGCCCACACCTCAGTTGAAAGATCACAACCCCTCCTTTAAAAGGCATACCCTTGCAACCCAACCATCCCCAAATATCCTGTAGCCCATCTATTAATACAGCCAATCAATGCATGAATAATTGAATGGATGGCATGCTTTTAAGAGCACCAGACTAATCCCAATAACCCCCCAAAAAAAAACCTACTAACTCTGGGTTCCGGATCAAATCGCTGCCTGGCATAAAGTGCTACAATACCTCTTCAGGGGTACATCAATGGAATTACAATGCAATATATAACCGTCCTGCCTAATACTAATTCCAGTACACTCAGTGGTTGGGCAGTCGACTGTAGTTCATCAAGCTGCATAATAATTTCCTTCTACTGCTGGACACTCACATTCATAGTAAGGCAAAACTGGTGTGAATCATGTCCATCATGCACTTACGAGACAAAGCACTGACATCTGATGTAACACTGGAGAAAGAAGAGATACCCTAGTGGTTTTAGAGCAAGATTAAAAAAACAGAAGCCGGTTGTCAATCCTGGCTTCCCCTCTACACCAAAGCTTGTGATCCTATGCAAATATTTTATTTCACCATGCTTCCTCTTTCTTCGTTATCACATATGAGAGAACCTTCAAATGTGTGGCTTCATGGTGTGCACCATACAAAAACATCTCTTGTATATTTTTCCATGGATTATAACGCTGCTCAAATGCATAACGTAAGCCACATAATAATAATAATAACGTTACTTAGTATAGCGCAAACAGCTACCTCAAACAGAGGCGTCCCGGCGCTTAACGGCAGTCAGGAACAGACAAGGGCGTTAGCTAATCTAGCCAAAGAGCCACGTCTTCAGCTGCTTTCGGAACTCAACTTCAGTACCCAGCACGCAGAGATGCAGAGGCAAAGCATTCCATAGCATAGCTGTCTTTACCGAAAAAGGCCTGCCTCCCTTCCTGGCCTTGACAAACCGGGTAACACACAATAGGAGCTTAGAGTTAGATCTCAGAGTGCGAGTCGATTGGTATGGGAGCAGTCTCTTTGAGGTAACTCGGTCCTATATTGTGGATTGCCCGAAAAGCTAAAGTCAAGGCCTTAAATTCAATGAGTTTTGCAACCGGGAGCCAATGGAGGCGCCTGATGTGAGGGGAGATGTGCTGGCGGAAAGGCACTCTGTGAGACATATTAGATGCACGACAACTGGCTAGCCTCTTAGTTCACCAACAGCCCTGCCATCAAAGGGGGGGGTGGGCGGGGACATGACCGTTCCTCAATTCATGCTTACAAAATATTGCATTTATTAAATGCTTTTCAATGCACTAAAGCAAGCGTGATAAAGAAATACACTTTTTGGAATGTTTTGCATGATGTTTGTAGCACGATTATTTAACATGCCAAACATTTTAACTGCTCGGTTCGTGCACAGACTTTTGGCTCGGCTCTCCCTGATAATGTATTGGCTCGCCCAACTCTACCTCGCAATGCCTGCACTGTACATGGAAACACACTATCTGCAGCTTGAGTGTGCACAAACAGAAAAGATTTCCCTGCACTTCTTTCGCTGTGCACAGGCGTGCTCCGCCTGCAGCTCTTGCGCTCCATTACCACAGACAGATGCAGTCTCCTTAAAGCTCCTGCGCAGAAATGCTCTCTAATTCCAAGCAATGCATAAACACTCCCTCTGCAGCTCGTGTAATGTAATGTAAAGGGGATTTGTAGAGCGCATGGCTGCACGCAGGCTTCCCAGCGCTAGAAAAGATTCTGTTAGTGAGGAGAAATTACTACTCTTACTTAGCGGGGAAATAGCCATGTCTTCAATTTTTTCTTAAATGAAGTTTCGTTAAGGGTGGCTCTGATTTCAAGTGGGAGGGCATACCACATCTTGGGCACCAGATGGGCAAATGATCTGCCACCCCATCTAGCCCTTTTGACTCAGGTTGTCTTGAGAAGCAGTTGTTGGGAGGATCTGAGGTGTCTGATCGGGGTATACCTAGATATCAACTTTCTAAGCTTGGCAGGTCCTTTATTATTAATGGCCCTGTGTGCCATGCAAAGAGTTTTGAACTTCACTCTGGCATCGATAGGCAACCAATGTAGCTGTTTAAGTGGTTCTTTAGTAGATACGCAGTTGTGAATTTTTAGTAAGAGTCTAGCTGCCGCGTTCTGTACCACTTGGAGTCTCTGTGTTACATATTTGGGCGAGCCTAAATATAGCGAGTTGCCGTAATCCAGGCGTGAGATTAAAAGAGATTGAAACACAGTTTTCTTCAGGTACTCAGGAATCACTTCAATAATTTTCTTTAACATTTTAAGAAGCAAGAAGCATATTCCTGATAGTTTCCTAGATTGACAGTCCATAGAAAGTATATCTTCCATCCAGACTCCAAGTTTTTTATGGCCGATTTAGGGGTAGGTGGGTCTCCCATACAGTCGGGCCACTGTGCCAGGGGTGCATAGATGGCCGAGTTTCCTAATAGCATAAGCTCTCTCAACAATGATTGTACAACATTTTGAACAGTTCTGTATCAATGTAGCAAATAGACCAACACGCCCAGCTAGGCCCAAGCAGCACCACGAGACCCGTTGGTTTAATGCAGAATGTTCTAGAGCTCACAAGAACTTAAAAATCGCCCTCCAATCTACCCCCCCCGTAACAGAGAACAAATAAAAAGTGCTAGACGCTTATATAAAAACACCATTAGCAAAAGAAAAGAGGAGCTGAGGCGCCTAGCATGGGAGGATCTGGAGAGAGCTAGTGCTCTCAAAGATAGCAGCAGTTTCTGGGCCATTATTAACCGACCCCAGTTTACTGAGGAAGTGGGAAAAATGGACTCAATGATTCTGGGTGACACTTGGGAATCTCATTTTGCGTTCATTTTTAACCAAAGTGGCAGGGAGCTGTCGGCGTGTAACGAGGAGCTTCCAGCAGACTTGGCACAAGCAGCAGAGCTTAGTGCCTCGCTCACGGTGGCAGAGGTGGAAGATGCACTAGCAAATGGAATAAGTAGGAAGGCACCAGGCCCAGATGGAGTTCCATTAGATCTTTTTATGATCAACACAAATTTTTGGGCACCCCTGCTGACTAATGTTTTTAAATCAGTGGTGACTGGTTCAATCCCAGCCTCCTGGAAAGAGGCCATAGTTGTACCAGTGTTTAAAAAAGGGAATAGAAATGACCCTGCCTGTTATAGGCCTATTTCCCTTATTGACTCCACCGTCAAGGTGCTGGGTAGGGTAATCCTCGCCCGATTAGAGACCTGGGCAACCCACAAGGGGATTATCTCAAAAACCCAGTATGGTTTCCGAAGGGGGCTGGGAACAACAGAGCAATGCCTAAATTTGTCCCCGATTATGGGCAAGTACATGAGGGCAAAGAGTGGCTCCATCCACATGGCCTTCATGGACTTGTCCAGCGCATTTGATACTGTCAACAGGGAGAAATTGTGGGCACTAATGGTAGAAATGGGCTTTGAAAATGCACTGATCCTACTTTTAAAAAGACTTCATGCTAACACCACTGTCTCCATAAGATTCGGCCCACACGGGGAAAGGACGAAGCCCATTGCCTCGACCGAAGGAGTTCAGCAGGGGTGCATCTT
This sequence comes from Calotriton arnoldi, assembly GCA_963921515.1. Classification (NCBI taxonomy): domain Eukaryota; kingdom Metazoa; phylum Chordata; class Amphibia; order Caudata; family Salamandridae; genus Calotriton; species Calotriton arnoldi. The sequence continues at coordinate 1,613,984 of CAWUFW010002777.1, read as the reverse complement.
AGCTCCTTTTCTTTTTCTGATCTATACAAACGGTCTGGAAGCGTTTTTATTGGGCAAGAAAGTTGATTTTCCTTGCATTGAAGGCCAACCAGTCCCGCTACTTTCGTACGCGGACGACACTGTACTCATGGCCTTGACAGCCAATAGTCTACAAACCTCATTGGACGCCTTTACGAATTTTATGGCGGCTCTAGACTTGAAGGTCAATTTTTCAAAGTCTTATATAATGGTATGTGGCCAAAAAAAAACACCAAAACCCGAAGTTTTAATGTAATGGGGCAAGTCTATCGGAAAGGTGGAAACATTTACATACTTGGGGAACATGTTTAACAAGGAGATGAAATGGGATTCTTTGGTCACGGCAAGGGCACAGCAAACAAGTAGAGTAGTGGAGGGGCTGTTTAGGTTTGCCTGCAAGTTAGGCCATAAGCCAGTGCCCAAGCTTGTTACTTTATACAAAGCAAAATGCTTGTCGGTTGCATCTTATGGGGCAGGTGTGTGGGGCTGCAAAAAAAAAAAAAAAAAACCACAATCGCTTGTTACAAGTGATGGAAAACAAGTTCATAAAACGCCTGTTGATTCCAAATAGCTCTGCCACCTCTCTTTGTCACCAAGAAGTGGGGATGGAATATATAGAAGACCGCATTGGCGCTGCCCCCCTGCTCTTATGGGCCAAAATATGGGTCTCTGAAGAGTTACAGTTTTCTAGGGAGATTATCGAAGACTGTATTAATTTGGATAAGTCTATGAAGATTCCTTGGCTTCGTTTTGTGAGGGATAGGTTATTTGAGATTGGGTTGGGCGAGTACTTTGACACCCCGATGAGTATTCCCACAAATGCGAAGGTTATAATAATAGAGGAGTATAACATCTTGGAAACCTTGCGTCATTTGCAATTGGAGGCGTCAGGTCCTAGCTGCCCTTTTATGCCTAAACAGCAATTTTACCTATCCTTCACCACGAATAGTCAGATGCGTTTTCTTCTAACAAGATTCCGCCTAGGCACTTTGCACTTTTTGGTGGCATTTCCTAAACAATCTGGGTGGATAATAGGACAACCCAGAGTACCCTGCACTTTACTCTTTTTTGTGCACTTTATAAAGAACCGAGGAGAAGATTCTTGGTACCCCTGCTAATGAATATTCGTCCATGTACATATGATGAGGGGTTCAGACACCTGCATTCATTGACCAATCCCCGTTATCTGTAGTGCAGTGTTAAATTTTATCAAAACAGCAATGGGTATTAGGAAACGTTATGAATTACAGTAACTGGCTGGGGAGAAGAAATGATTTGTATAGTTTTATGATAAGCAAATATGAAATTTCATGGTCGATGAGGCATTTATTTTTAATCATGATTTTATCTTGACATGGATGTTTATCTTTTTTTAAATATTTTAAAAATGTATTATAGAATTGTATATTCTGTTTGTTGAGCTTTTGTGGTCTTGTACCGAATAAAGTTAATTTGAATTGAATTGAGCATAAGCTCTGTTTTCCCACCGTTCAGCTTCAGACAGCTGTTAGACATCCAGTTTACAACTCTCTCAAGACACTGGGGCAGTTGATGGTTACAAGGATTGGAGCCGTTTGTGCAGTAAAATGCTCTCTGCACTGTATATACGTATTCTCTCTGTGGCTTCTTGCATTCTATGCACAGAGACAAGTTTCTCTCTCCACTTCTTGCACAGGAAGTACACACCTAAGTGCTCTCTCTGCGGCTCCTGCACTGTACACACAAGTGTTTTCCATAAGGCTCCAGAACTGTACTTGCAAAAAGCTATAGCTGCAGTTCCTACTCTGTACACAAACACCTCTCTCTAGCTCTGGCACTAAGTATAAACAGGGGCGCTCCCTCTGCGCCTATTGCACTGCAACCCCTTCTCTGCAGCTCCAGCACGGTGCAGAGAAATGCCCCCCTCTAAAACCCCTTGCACTGACTGCACTCCAAAACGATCCCTCTGCAGCGCTTGCACCGTGCACCAAGTTCTCTCGGGGCTCATGCACAGATGCACTGCACAGATCGGTTTGATCTGCCTGCATTGGACACATATGGTTCACTGTAGTTCCCGAAGGCCCTCGGGTCCCGCTGGTGAAGGGGGGAGGATGCTTTCTTGGTTGTTTTCCCTCCCCTATTCTTCCCAAAGCCCGGGGCGCCGGCTGCTGCAGGGGTGAAACACAGGCGGCCTCTTGCATCAGACAGCGGCGGAATGCACGCGCGCTGGGCTTCACGCCGGACTGCAGACGCCAGCAGAATCCGCAGGACCCACCTGGAGCCTAAGCCCAGCTGCCTCCAGTGCACCCGCGGCAGCGTGCCCCGAATCTTGACCCACCTGTGGCACACGTACCAAATAAGAAGGGGGGGGGGGGGGGGCTATTAATGGGATTTGGAGATAAACGCAGATACTTCCACACTCTACGCGATGAGCAACTGTTAGGAGTCCAACAAGCAGAAATTGCTGCCATGTGACGTCTGACAATATAAGGGACAAAAGCCCAGCAACATACAAGAATGAAACAGAGAACTTTTTCACAGTATAGAGCGCTTTACAAATGCCACGTGTGTGTAAAGAGAGAGAGCGAGAGAGATATCAAGTTTTGAAATGTTTAAGGAACTAGAACTCATTAGCATATTAGATTCACAGAGACTAACGTCACAATAAATTCGACAGGACTATCAGCACCATCACTGAAATGCTAAAAACATCAACTTTTTAATTAAATAGGCACCAAACGCTCACTAAAGGAGTCACGTCGATTTCAAAGGCAGTGGTCAGCCTTCTCCCGTCAATTTAGTTCGGACTAGAACGTGTGAGTTCAACCAAAGCTCAAAATGCGTGAGTCTCACTCGCAACGAGTAAGACTTGAGGCGTCTGAATATAAACTCTAGACAAAGTGTTTTACATGAGGCGGGTACTATCAGGCTCTGTGCACCTGCACTTATTGTATGCAACAGGGAGCGCGTGCCATCACTTCTCAGCAGAAAGCAGCTACTCTGCGATACGAACCCGCTGCACTTCTCTCTACTGCTCCATTCCAGGCAGGGCTAAAGGGTAGAGGATCGATTCTTTTGATATACGAGTTGTAAATATCTCAATTAATAATGAAAAGCACCCAACCCTGGCCAACAGCTTTATATTTCTTCACGTCACTAAAGCAGTGCTGTAATGAATGGGTTGTATCGGACGTCGTTTTAGCTCTGCTGCCTTCACATACACCAGCCACTCATACCACCTGCAGTGTCTCGCCTCTGGAGCCATGTTTTGCTAAAGCCAGACCCTAATATTCCCACATTACTTTTATTACGGGCCAGAACACTCAGGGCAAACCTACTAGGTGTTCTCAGTGACACTATAATCGACCCAGATATGTGCATACAATACCCTATTGGACAGGTATATATATATATACTAACATTGACCCACATGATCACCCGTTGACTGCAAGTCAAAGGAACACGGCTTTGCAAGTCCTGTGATTTCCTTCATACAACCATTACTTTCAGACGTGTTGGTCGAACTGAAGTCAACAAGGACTACAAATCCCAGAATGCACAAGTTTCTAGCTGCCGGGTGCCCCCTACAACCCAAATCCACCTACGTGTTGCTTCGTCAGGGTCAGACACCCCCTCTACCTGGCCAACACCTGCAGCACGTTTTAGCCGATCCTAGCCCATGTTTGTAGCGGGAAACTTGTTGTTACAACGCAGTGCTTTTGCATGTGTCACTCCTGGCCCACCAGAGGCATGTCACAAAGGGCTCTAAGATTCGAGCGACGTCTGGGCTTTGGGTTCTCCTGTGCCTGCAGTGAGAGGGTGCACGTGGGTCGGTGTTAATGCTGGACACTGCGGCGGAGGGTTCCTTACCTCGATTTACGATATACATTCAGGGTCGGTGTGCAGCCCCCTTTGTCCTCGCAAGACATGCCGGGTCTGGAGATGCACAGTGTCCTTTACCTGATCTCTGCACGGGCGGAGAGGCCCTGGCGTGGTTCGGCGCCATGTGTGCTGAAGATGTGCATGCAGGGTAGTAGCCCAATCTGTGCCAGGTAGTGATGCGCGCAGTTTTCACGTGGCGCGGTGCCAGCCGGCGAGGTCTGCGGGTAGCTCCTTACCTGGATCTCTTCGATGAGCTGCTGCGGGCTGAGGTTTTGCTTTTCCTGCACCTCGATGCCCTGGGCCTGCAGGATCCGGCGGGTGCAGGGGTCCAGGCTGTCACTGATCAGGACCCTCCGGATGTCGGTGAGCTGAGCCATGCTGGCGGTCTCTGTGCCCGGGCTGTCTCCTCGGCGGTGCAGGAATCTTCGCCGCTGCTCACTGGGCCATGAATGAATAGAGCGGCTCCCGCCTCTGCAGAGATTCCCACGCTTGGCGTTGATTGGACGGGAGCGTCTAGCACCTCCTTTGAGTCAGAGTCCACTCCTCCCTCTGCCGTCTCCTTTTTTCCCCTCTCCCTCACTCTCCTCCTCTGTCGCTCACGGACTCCGCCTTCTCACTTGCCTTTTCGCTCCTCTTTATCTCTTCCCCGTCTTTCTTCCCTGCCGTTTCCCTTCTCTCTGTCCTTTCCTCTCTCTCGAACAACCCCGCCTCTGCTACCTCGGAAAATTGAACTGGTCTCTTTTTTGTGTCCTGTACTCACCTAGCTGTGTTTTTTGCTAGGTGCAGTGAGTACGTGACCGCCTGTAGGAACGTTTAGTTCGTTTTAGATAAGTAGTGGCGACCTTCATAACATTGAGCGAGCTCCTTCGCGCTGTTTAAGAGTAATATTGCCCCTGGCAGTCCTCCTTATGTTGCCTGGCCATTGCCTGACCTTTCTTAAAGGGCTCGTCCTTCCTAAACCAACCGACCGTCCTCAACATTATTGAACTTCCTCTTTTACTGCCTGGAATTCTAGACCCCAGAGAGTCCAAGCTCTGTGCACTACACTGACCTGGCTTCCTCGCAATGCCTGACCTTCGCAGTGTCCTCAGGTTCCCCAAACTATTGATTCTATATACTCTCCTCCCTAGTGCCTATATAGGCAACCCTCCCCACCTTTGTAGAACATAACATGCACTTGGAATAAATAATCACGCAACACAATTTTGTTGGGAAAAGTTTGCTGCAGGGTTATTCCATACAAAAGTATGCCAACGTGGTGGGTTAACTTACGGGCGATCCAAGGGCAGGCAGCGGTGACTGACCTACGCTGCCCTGCCCGCCTGAAGAGCCAAATTGCACCGTGGCCAACCCAATCGGTGCTACCAGTTATGAGGGGATTTCCCCCTTGAATACTGTGAACCACCGGTCCACCACTTTACTCACGCCCTTTTAAGGGCGGAGTGTTGCAAGGCAAGCCCCCGGTTGCTCAGGCTTACAACTGCCCGAAGGACTAGCGGGGTGCCGACGATTTTTCTCCAGGGTCCTGCCGTAAAGACTCCTGGGGTTTGGCACAGCACCCCTCTTGTGCTCCTGAAGAGGTACCCTTCCGTACCCTTCTACCTTCGGATCGCCCTGTAACTCCGCCAATGCCCAGGATGTGGCCACCGTCATATCCGGGGCCCCCCCACCATGGCATGCTCCTTAACCCTTGCAACCTGCCCTTAGCCCTTCTAGGTAAACCATTTCCTTATCTACTTCTGACAGGTGTACCCCGTCTCTATCAATACCATGTGGTGTTACACGAAGAGGCCACGCCTAATTTACCCAGCCCTCCTTATTTTAACTTGAATTTGAGTTGAACAATGCCCTCCAGCTTGGTGGGCTTGTCCCTTGCTTTATTTACCTCTCAGTGGAATGTGATGGCCTCCCTGGCAGGGAGCTCTACTGTTCACTTCTTTAACCACAGCATATTTCCCTTCAAGCTAATGCAGGCTCCAACCTCCTGCTACCTGTAGTTACCAATCCTTCTAGCTGGACAATAACCCTATCTACCTCTGATAGGTGTGCCCCCGTCCCTATCAGAGTACCCAGTGGTGTTTGCACAGAAGAGGCCATGCCTCTTTACCAAGCCCTTCTAATTGGTTTGCATTTGCGATGAACCAAGCCCTCCTGCTTGGTGGGCTTGTACGTGGCTTTATTTACCCTTCACTGTTCAATGGTCTCACCGGAAGTTGGGAACTCCTGTTCCCTTCTTACACCACAGCCGTGATACCCTTAAAGTTATTGCTTGCGGCCGACCAATCCCTATCTCTACCCACTGACCTTCACTAGTATGGGAGCGCAGTGCCAACATGAGCAGGACCCCGAGAGCTATAAAACGAAACCCTTGTTACCCCCCCTACTTGGCGAGTCCCCAATTTGAGGGTACAAACTGAATAATCATGTGCCGCACCAGCCCCTAGGCGTAGCCCTGTCATCCATGGGAATCGTGTGACATGTGTCGCATTAAGCTGTCTCATGTCCATACGAGGACGCCAGGTGACCTCCTTACCTAAACAAGGACAAAGGTGGATCTACCCACAGGAGGTGAGGCCTGAGGTCCTTTAAGGGTACTCCTAGTGTTCTGCTATATTTCATGTCCTTAGTGCCTGCAAAACCCCTCAGTCTGACTGCGATCTTCAGATGCTGTATCGCCATGCTGGGGACCCCACCCCAGCGTATGTAGCCCATATACAGCTTTTGCTAAAGGTATACCAGAGTGCAAAAAGGTTTCCCATGTTTTGGCTTTGAGGACATGGAGTAAAACAGATGAGCAACTTTACCTGCACCTACTTAAAGTTGACTGCAATCTGTGTCCTGATAATTGTCAGCATTTGTGCTCCAAACCCATGTTTTCAACACTATTGGAGTAACAGCCCACTTTTCGGTATGACAATAACGCAACCGACCTGGCTGACTAACTGGCTGCTTTAGTGTAAGTAGCCCTTAACCGGACTATTGCTAAAGGAATACCAGGGTGCCGAACAGATGCCAACGCTTTTGGATATTGAGAACCTGGCTTAAAACATACGACACATGTGCCTGCACCTTCTTAAATAAGACTTGCAAATGTGTTCTTGTAATTGTCAGCATTAGTGCTCCAAACCCATATTTGTCAACATGAACCATCTACCCACACTTATCTTACAGTATTCTGCTTCTTTTCATGTCTCACACCTTTCAGAACCCTGCCCCCTTTACCTGGCAACCACTCCTACCCACCTGGCTGGACCAGCCATAGGTCAGGCAGTCTCCAACCTAAGTGAAGCGTCCCCCTGGGTTTGCTGAGAGCACATTCCCGTTAACTGGCCAGTAGGTTTGCACCTCATCCGAATATTGATACCTCTATTGAACCAATGTTGTGTCATAATCCAGTACCAGTGGGTACCTGCCTTTTGTGCATCACCAAGTCAGTCCCTTCCTTAGTTTAACCGTATCAAAACTTGCGGTATCTACACATTTCCTATTCCTTCTCTGACTGTACCATGAGTTTGCAGCTGTAGTTCCAATGTTAAATTAAATGACGTATAAAGCAGTAGTTGTCTGGGCATGTACACCACGTCGACCTCTACAGCTTGGGTACCTGACTAGATCTGCTAGCTGGGGGTACCTAAATTGCTCCACCTTAGTGGTAATTTGTGGTACAACCCATGGGTTGTCCACGGCGAGAGCCGCGCTACAAGGAACAACCCAATTGCCCATAAATCCCTCTTGGGACACCTCTGCTAGCTGGGCTAATGCATCTGCTCCTATCCTGTAGTAATTTCGGTAATTCAAGGCACTGACAACCGCAGGAGCCTATTGCAGGGCTGTGAATATGCAGCCCTGGATGAACTTAAACAATCGGCTTAGTGTGGATGGACAATGTTGCCTGGCAATGGGCAATACTTTTGCCCCAGCAACTCCTTACAAGATGTGCCAGTGCAGGTGCAAGTAAGAGCTACATCCAGCCCGCCTTACTTTCCTCTCTTCCAGTTATAGTGTATAGTGCTTGTCAGAGATAACATAATTGTGTATTTGTGACGCGCACATACTCCCATAGGCATGATGGCGCTGAAAAAAGGAGGTTTGTTACCCCACTCACTGATACTCTTTTGACAACCTCAAGGGGGGTGAAAGGTTGAAGAACCCAACGGGGTTTGATCCTATGACCAAGAGGTCAAACCCAGCATATAAATCGGTTCAGATTTTCCTAGCCATTGCCAAGACCCCTCCTGTGCCCTTATAAGCTCACCATTTAACTGGAAGTGGCCATTTGGCTGACACCCCAGCAGGACCTGGCAGTCCTGTTTTACCTTCTTAGTCCACAGCATGACAAAACTCACCGCTGCAGATGCCTTAGTGCGCGAGCATCCGCTGGCCGAACTAGTTAATTCAGTAATTGTTTAATTAATTCGCTACAGTGTATATGAATAAAACAAAGCACAGGCAATTGAAAATTTGCTATGGACTGTAATGTGAAACAATTGGACTTGTCTGTCCAAATTAAGTTGGTCGCCTTAGATAAAGTAGTGTGAGCAGTGCCAGTGTACCAAACAGAACGAGGTATGGACGATAAGTGACCCTAATGGAACTAAAACAGAAGCTTAGTGTGGGTGGTTGTCCAAATGTTACCTGGCTGTGGTGGAAATACACGCCCCAACATGCAGTAAATTGCTGATACAGATCTGCTCCCACTCCCCAGGAGTATAAATATTAACGATGTGAGTGGTCCAATGACATCAATGGCAGAGTCTAAGATTCCCAGTTTATGTTCTAACGCAGCCCCCCTTATTGAGGGTCTTGCAATGACCCCTCTACTTCACTTAGAGCAGAGGTCTTCAAACTTTTTTAGGTTGAGCCCCCCCAGCTGAATTCTTTTAGTTGTCGGGCCCCCCCACCACCTGACAAAAATTTCTGGAACCTGGTACACTACATAATTGACCTCCATCCGCATATCCCAGGCCATATCCGACAACATTTCTGGAACCTGGTTCGCCAGTTTTAAGTCAGCAGCTCTGGTGTATTTTAAGCAAACTTAACAAATACAATTGGAAATGTAACGACTTAGTATTTATTTACATGGGCTCGGTTACCCTTCTCCCACCTGTGAAACTGCCTAACAAACTCGTGGTAAAAGTGATGGGGCAGAAAGCATCAATCCAAGTACAGCTTGCGAACGAGCACAGTGGATGAGCGCAAACTAAAAGATCTAATTAAAAAAACTCCAACTCAAGTAAAGGGGGTTGGTGTGATTAGCTTATGAAATAAATGAGTTCAAACGATGCATTGTACAGCATAAATTTAGAAAAAAACTTAATGCATAATGAAAGTTTTTAAATGGTGCATTGTACTGCCAAAGTATTCCTCTGGTATAATCCCCAATTTGCCTTTTTCCAAAAAAGCCTACAAACCCAAAGTCAAGCCCAGGGATACTTTAACCCATGTGCTACCTAAAAGACCTGCTCATTGATAACAGGAACCCTAAAATATGGGGGCAGGGGAGCATAGTGTGTAGGGGAGTACAGCTGCAAAGCAGGTGATGCAGTTGCCTATGCGGCACCAGCAGTCACAAAAACTGGAAAAAACAGTTCTTTATAGCTTTTGGCACTTACAAAGTCACATAAATATTTGAAGAAATTGTGTCAGGCTTGATTAATATTAACAAACAAACATATTTGCACAAAAGTTTCTTGGGGTTTTGCCATCAACACCAGAGGCTCAGGTTTAAAAGGAAAATCACTTCAATCAATTTTATACATAGTTGCTTAGGACCCAGTAACTGTTCACTCGAGATTACAGCAATGTCACCCTCCCATTCGCTTAGGATGGCAAAGAGGATCCTACGCCTGACTTGAAGGACAGGAGTTGGTCATTGATTGGCGCAGCATGCATGGCTGGGCATGTGATATTGGATACTTCTAAGTGTCATATGTAGGTAAATTACTTGATACTGATAATTTTGCATGTAGTAACATAACAAAGCGGCCAAGAAGTGTGTTTCACACTGTCTATGATACATGGCTGATATGACAGAAATAAACTAGATTATGTGTGTTACATGCATTTAACAAAAGTAAGCAACTCACTGTGCCATCATATAACACAATAAAATATATATACATATATATTTTAATATAATTAACACATTTACATTAAATACATTCCTTCAACTGCACATTTTACAGGAGAACATATAATACAGGCAACATGGACATAAACTAATTAAACACGAGACAGGGGGCACTACAAATCTTTCAATCTACGGATACAAGATTATTTATGTTTAAGACTTACCACCTTTATGTTACTCATGAGCTGCCATCTATGCATAGATGTCCTACCAAGGTGTTCTCAGGATCCGTCTGTGCAAGGTTCAGAACCTGGGGTACTGTCAATGACACTGGAAGAATATCCACAGCCCTTCCTGTACCTTCAGGCATGTCCAGTGCAGATATACTCCCTGTGCTTTCTGCACCTCCAGGCCCTAAGAGCATGAATACCCACTGCACTGCAACTGGTGGCAATATCCAGCCAGATTCAATCTGCGCTGAAATATTTAGCTTGGTTTCTAGTCTCCCATAGAACTCTTTCTCCATCCTCTGTAATTTGCTCGATTTCCAGAACAAAATGTGCAGAAGTCTAGAGGAGGATTGTGCAGTGGTTCTGGAATGGCTCAGGAATGGCCAACATCCTGTTCCCGTTTTTCATTTTGTCACAATTACATCAAGGACGGTTGTAGCAAGGAAGCAGTTATGTCCAGGTTCCTGGTGTGTTAATGTATAATTGTGGAGGCTGGCTTCCATGAAATCACTAAGTCGACTTCCCCAGACACAGGAATTTCATGTATTGCCATGATTGAGTTTATTGTTATCATTATGAAAAAGTAGCAATGATTGTTTGGAATTTTACATAGACTAACATTCGGCCCAAAGCAATCCATTATAAAATATTGCACGAGATTTTAAAATCTTGGTGGCCGTTTTGCAGGTAGAGGCTATATAATCTAAGCCAGTGTTTCCTAAACTGTGGGTGGTGATGCACTAGTGGGCCAAAAGTCCAAGCAATAAATAAAGATGTCTTAAAAAAACTGTATTTTTCTTATTTCATTTGCTGCGCTACAAAGACAGAGACCAAATGTCAGGCTGTGTCTGTTAGAAATGGGATCTCTAGTTGGCAAGGGCTTGCACCTTTGTCCAAGTAGGGACCCTTCTTCCTAGTCAGGGTAAGGGTTGTTACACTCGTGAAGTAACCCCTGCTCACCCTCGTGGTAGCTTGGCACGAGCAGTCGGGCTTAATTCAGAGGCAGTGTGTAAAGCATTTGCACATAACCAACAGTAATACAGTGTAAGCACTACAAACGGACACCACACCAGTTTAGAAAAATAACCAATAATTTATATACTCACGACAAGACCAATTACGACAAAAATCCACAATACTATACTTTACGAATGAATGCTTGATATGGTAACTTCTTCTTTGAAGGAATAGCACAAAAGCAAAGTTCGTACGAGTCGGTAGCTCCGTGCGAGCCTACCGCGATGCTGAAAACCACAGAGTCTAACAGTTCCAGCCGACCGCGTCGATACGGGCCAGCAGAGTCATGAACAGACTCGGTTACAGTACCTTTCTCGTTGTGGCTGGTACGGAGTGTACGAGCCGGTCGGCGTTCGTCGCGGTTGCGGTGCAAGACGGAGCGATGCAAGGTGCGGTGTCCTCGATGCGGTGCAGGCAGCGGCTCGATGAGCGTCGTGCAGACGGAGTCGGTGAGTCCAAGGCGTGCGATGCAGGGTGAGACGATGCTCGATGCGGTGCTGACAGGTTGCGATGCAGGCGACCAAGCCGGAGTGCGGGAGCTGGCGTCGGACAGCGGTGCGAGTCGGAGCGGTGCGTCGCAGACATGCGAGCGGTGCCCCAAATGCGGTGCAGTCACGACTCTTGAGCCAGTTGCAGCGACCGCGTCGGTCGGGTCCGGTTGGTTCAGTGAAGCGATGCGATGCGAACTGCGGTGCCCACAGGTCACGGTGCAAGCAGCGGCTCGATGTTGGCGGCGTCGGACGTCGACCACGGTGAGACCAGGGTTGCGATGCGAAGCGGGGCGATGCGGTCTGCGGTGCAAACAGGTCACCGGCCAGGGATGGACTCGGTTGACGGAGTCGGTTGCAGTTCCCTTCCTCTGTGGCAACTGAAACAGCGTTCCAGAAGCGGTACCCAGAGGCTTGTGAAGTCTTTGTCGTCCCTGAGACTTCTTAACAGGAGGCCAGCTCGGTTCCTGGCCCTTGGAGATACTCAGCACAAGTTCGTAGAAAGTTCAGTCCAGTCCTTTCACTGCCCAAGACAGAAGCAGCAGCTGCAGGCCAACCCAACAAAGCAACAACACAGCAACGGGGCAGTACTCCTCCTGGCAGCTCTTCCAGCTCTTCGTCTTGGCAGGTTCCTTGATTCCAGCGAGATCTAAATTCATGGGGTCAGGGCCCCAATATTTATATCCCAAATTCCTTTGTTCTCTGAAGGCAGAGAGGCCTTTGCCTAGTCCAAACCAGTTCTGGAGCACTTTGTTGACAAGTCTCCATCCCTTCTTTCAGTGAGTAGGCCAGGGACATCAGACGCACCACAGGAGGTGGAGCCAGCATTGTGGAGGGAAGGCACTGTCCTATTCAGGGCCCAGGTGCGACCCCTCCCACCCATCTACATGTAGATCTTGCTATTCAGCCCTGTGCTGACTCACCCTGTCTCCTGGCATCCCCCAGCCCCTGTTACTCACACTCCAGACAAGGAATACACAACCTCGCAGAGGCAGGCTTGGATGGTTAGACAAGAAAATACCCACTTTCTAAAAGTGGTATTTTCAAACACAGAATGTTAAAACCAACTTCACTAAAAGATGCATTTTATCATTCTGAGTCCAGGCATACTAAACTCGACTTCCTACCATGTTCCCGGGGTCAGTTAGGATTATAAGCTGTAATAATCAAAACTGCCTGTTCTGGCCTAGGGGAACAGGTAGCCTTGCAATAGTGAAAACGAACTAGGCTGTGATTCACTATTAGGACATGCCACACACACCCGGGCATGTCCTACCTTTCGCATACACCGCACCCTGCCCACAGGGGTACCTTGGGCCTACCTTAGGGGTGACTAACATGTAGCAAAGGGAAGGTTTAGGGACTTGCAAGTGTGTGCACTTGCCAAGTCGACATGGCAGCCCCAGGCTGCGCACAGGCTCTGCGTTGGCAGGCCCGAGTTACACTTTTACGGGCTGTTTGCGTGGGTGGCACAATCCAGTGCTGCAGCCCACCAACAGCATTTGGTCTATAGGCCCTGGCACTCGCAGTGCACTTTACAAGGGACTGACACATAAACCAAATAGGCCAATCATGGAAACACCAATCCATAACGCATTTTATACAGGAGCACTTGCACTTTCCCACTGGACAGCAGTGGGGAAAGTGCGCAGAATCATTACACCAGCAAAAACAGAGTCAAAACCGGGAGGTCAGAAAGCAAAAGTCAGGGGAAACACGCCAAAAGATGCCAAGTCTAACAGTGTCTAATGTCAAATTCCTGCTTATTTTTTTGACATGGAAATTGGTGCTTACAAACTCCTCTCACTTTGCAGCCAATCTAGCTCTGAACACACAACTCGAGTGCAGCAGCTGTCCTCAACAGCTTGCACCACCCAACAGCTGAGGGAGCTGCCCTCGGCTCTCTACACACAACTCCAGGAGTGCAGCGCCTGCTCTCAACAGCCCGCACCAGCTCTGTGCACACAACTCCAGGAGTGCAGTGCCTGTCCTCAACAGCCTGCATCACCCGAGAGCAGTTCTCGGCTCTCCGCACACAGCTCAGGATTTGTAAGAGTTCCCCTTTGTGCTGTGCCCCATCTGAGAGCTATTTAAAGTACTGCATTTATTGTATATTATTGTCGGGTCTAATTAACTTCTACGACTGTCGGGGCCAGTTCCTGAAACAAATAGTGGGGAGGCTAAATAGCATCTGCAAAACCCCATGATGTCACAGGACGCGATGTGTGATTCGTGGGCAGACAATGTACACATGCAAAAAGCAGTTTAAATAAGATGCTCGCAGCTGATTTTTAATAAAGTTAATTGTACTCCGCCCCCGCCCCCCCCCTCCTCCATAAGGCCACAGCTGCAGTGGGAGGCACAGAGTCTCCTGTGCCGTGAAACCGAAAGTGAACAGAATTCTTTTAGGCAAGCAGACACCCTGGGAAGAAGGACTGTCTGTTAGCTTTTACTTACCTCTTGGTGATTTAAAATGTTACGAGGCAAGATCCTTCAAAGCGAGGCGGCAGGCAAAGGACAGCAACCACACAAGAAAAGGCAGCAAGCACGAGGCAAACGGCAGGAGTAAAGAAACGCCACACTACCAAAAGGTAGTAGTATGCAGGAGCTTTATGGACGCAAAAGTTCGCGGCACTTCCTGCCATCCATAATGCTGTCCCTCTCATTGGTGGAACGTCAGTGGTGACGTTCCTATGTGCTGATTGGCTGCTGTTTTCCAATCCAAAAGGCCCATTTGAAGTGGGTGAAGAAATACTGGAAGCTAATGTACTTGCAACGTTGAACAATGGTAAACAAAGGTGAGATTTTACGGTGGAGTGCGCGCCCCCCCTGAGATGGTGTCGCGCCCCCCCAGGGAGGCGCGCCCCACAGATTGAAGAACACTGACTTAGAGTAACCTGGATACTTCTCACTTAACGCGCTTGCATGTCACTCAAGAAACACACCTGGCAAACACTTGACGCACTGCAGCTAGGAGAGGATACAACCGTTGCACCCAGTTCTATGGGGCTATCTGCTAGTGTTTGGATGGCCAGGATCTTTTTATAGTTTCACAAACTTTGAGTATATCGAAAAAAACCTAACCTATGGGGGAACTAGGATTCAACGAAAGTTTGTTGTAATCACCTTCCTAGAAAAAAAGGCTCTTTTTCTAGAGACCCCTCACCCACCAGGGTTTCCCCTAGGTGGCATGCTTCATCATTGGGGTTCCTCTCAATCCTCTACGGATTGAGGCGTGCTGCAACTTGCGAACTACGTAGGAGCACTTAGTTATGGACTATGTGAGGTGCAGTGATGTGGAGTGGAAATAAGTTTTAAAAATAACTATCTCTGTAAGCTACTATTTTATTCCCGCCCCTAGCTGGTATGGTTAAAATCAGGGGTTAATACCAGGGGTAACCTGACCTTAATGAGTTTTGTTCCCTAGTAATGCGTCTGTGTCAGTGATGTGGAGTGGATGGGAAATACGTTTTAAAAATACCTAACTAGTGAGCTACTATTTTATTCCCGCCCCTAGCTGGTATGGTTAAATCAGAGGTTAATACCAGTGGGTAACCTTACCTTAATGAGTTTGGTTCGCCTAGTATTGCGTCTGCGTCAACATGTTTCGAGCTGTCTCCTATAAGCTCTTCATCAGGACTACACGGGGTCCAGGCCCGTGCGTACCACTCCTAATAAATCCTGTAATGAGGATACAGTGAAGTGCACACCTAATGTGTATACACAAAATATATATGGTTACTTAATGATACTCCGTATCTGTAAAAGAAGAAGCAAAGAGATACATTAAAAACAACTGCTGCCCGCCGGACATGCTGGCCGGCCATATAAGTTTGTAAATACATGCAGCTCCTTACCTAGATCAATGCACCCGTATATAGTGGGTGCACTTAGGGCCTATGTTATGTGCTTATCTCGTGTGAAGTGATTGTGTCACACTTGATTCCGGTGAAAAACACTTGTAATGGAAACTAGTGAAAAAAGACACCACGTGACAAACAACACGAAAAAACATGTAGTGTGCGATGACACGTACTTCTAGTTAGGCAATACTATTGCCTCATGGTCAACAACAGGGGTAGAGGGGCTTGTAGTCACACCCTAGAAATGGAGATAAGACACATATTTAGCCGTTTTTTGTACTACCGATAAAAACCGGAGGATGGCAATTCCTCACCGGAGTACTGCAAAATCCCCTTCTCTTTGTACTTACTTCATCAAAGCACGCCTCTCGGTTCGTTACCTACTTCTGTCCCTGGAGACCGCATATTGATGCGTGTATCTGCCGGGTTTCTATTTGAAGCAGTCAGTGTGGAAGTGCCTTGTCATTCTGCTGAACTACTAGACCGTGTATTATCAAACAAAATTTGCACCTCCATTGGGACAATGGCGTGGCAATCTTTGTAGTATACCGATCCCTTACTTTACGTTTAAAACTGATTTTAGGCAAACCCGTGGTGAAACAACGTGGGGAGGGGGCGTTGTTTGTAAATGGCCCCTGTATGTTTTTTCTCATATACGGTAGACCTAAGCCTGGGAGTGTCCTTTTGGGGCATTACTCATGTCGATTTTTGATGTTCTATGCACCACCCGGGTTGCGGACTCCGCTTATGTTGTCCAGGGCATTTCTATGACGCCTCCGATGTATTGTGTAGCCTCTGCTTCTCAGAGTCTTAGATGTAATGCTTGTCCCTAGGCGGAGGATATAACCAGTCGAGGCTGGGTATTCCGTAGCTAAAGAATAAGAATTATGCAGGTTATACCACTACACCGATAGTACTTAGGTGTGTGGTATATCTTCACAGAAAATAGTTTTCGAGACTTGGTGAGAAAGCAGGATCAGTGTGGTCCAGACGGGCTACTCCTGATGGATTAACCAACAAAGAGCCCCCAAGGGATATTGTCATTTAATCTCTCTGTGTCTGTACGGAGTTTATACACCCATCGCTGCTCCTTTTCCAATAGTCTGTGTTCCAAGTTATCAATGTGACTAAGGTGTTCTAAAACCACCCATTTCAGATCATTAGGTGTATGTTTCTGTTCCATGAAATGTGAGGAAATTTTTGTGGTAATTCGGTGACACCTGATGTTACTGCGGGGTTCGCATATCCTGATGCTTACTTTTCTTGTAGTCATGCCTACATAATGTAGGTTGCATTGGCAGGTTATCATGTATACTACTCCTGTAGTGTTACAATTTGTTAGCTTACGTAGTTCCCAACTCATCGTGTTATTGAATGACACTTTCTTAGAAGAGGTGGTAAGGTGGCACACGCTACAATTACCGCATGGGTAATGACCTATCGGTGGTGTACCCAAGATCGACTGATTCCTATCTCTGTTCGTTACTGATTTTGGGCGGGTATGCACCACAATGTCTTTCAAATTCCTCCCGCCGTTGTGGGATAACATCGGTTTTGGGATGTTGAGTTTTCCGCTGTTTAGAATGCACTAGTGTTTTTTGACTATCTTGGTAACAGGATCAGAGGCAATGTTAAAGGTCGTGATGCAGATAGGTCTTCTGTCTTTTTCAGTGTCCTGTTTTGGATGTGTCTCAAGTAGGGCATCCCTGTGGTTAGTGGCAGCTCTCTTCTTTGCTTTTGATACCAGACTTGCTGGGTATTTTCTTGTTAGGAGTTTATCTGATAGCCTTTTGGCTTGTATTTTGAAGTCTCTGGTCTCAGTGCAATTCCTCCTCAGCCTGAGGAACTGGCCAAAGGGGAGATTCTCCTTTAAATGTCTTGGGTGGAAGCTATCGTAAAGGAGTAAACAGTTTTTTGCGGTGGGTTTTTCATGTGTTGTCTTCAGGAAACCTTCCACTGCATAAATATTGAGGTCCAGGAATACCAACTGAGATCTACTCATGGTGTGAGTGAATCTGAGAAAGATGTCCTGAAGATTCAACCAGGCGATAAATTCATCCGCTCTGGACTCTTCGCCCTCCCAAACCAGCAGAATATCATCGATGTACCTTTTCCAAAGTATGATGTGTTGGCGATATGGGTTGGTGTCTGTCAGGATTTTGTGCTTCTCAAGGTGATGCACGTATAATCCGGCCACACTTGGGGCGAATGTGCTGCCCATACTGGTCCTGTATTGTTGACGGAACAAGGTGTTCTCAAAACGGAAAAAGTTCTCTGTCAGGGCCCACTTGCAGCACTCCAACACCAGGTGTCTCGGTGTGTGGTAGGTCCAGTTCTCTTCATACAGGACCTCTTCAATGATGTCTAGGGTCTCCTTATGTGGTAGGCTGGTATACAGGCTTTCGACGTCCAACCCTATGAGGATGCTGGTTCCTGGGTTAAACTGCAAGTCTTTAAGAAGACAAAGTATGTGTTTGTTCCTTGTATCAGAGGACGTAAAAAGGCATCAGCAAATTTCGAAAGGGGTTCCAGTATGGATCCTATACCGGAAACAATGGGTCATCCGGGCGGGTCCTCCAGTGACTTCTGTATCTTTGGTATGGTGTAGAAATAAGGGGTTATCGGGTGGGTGTTGATCAGGAAATCCCCTTCTTTCTTGGTTATCCAATCATGCAAGATGGCCTCCTCCACCAGGCTCACGATACCTACTCGTAGGCGTTCTGTAGGATCATCTCTGATGCGTAGGTAGTTCCTCTCATCTTCAAGTAGTCGCATGCACTCTCGGCAGTATGCCTCAGAGGTCTGTAGCACAATGGCACCCCCTTTGTCTGCCGGTTTCACAACTATCCTGGTGTCGTTAGCCAGTTGTTGGATGGCTTCATGTTCAATTTTGCTCGTGTTGTGGAAGATTTTGATGGCCCTTGGATCAATCTCCCCTATTTCCTTTAAAATAGCTTTTTCAAAGGCTAAGAGTTCTACAGGCAATGTGGCGGATGGGCGGGTGAAATTGGATTTCAGATGTAGGCCTGTGTCTCCATTTCTGGTGTCTGTTGTTGGTTTGTTATCAAAGTAGACCTGTAGTTTGATCTTACGGATAAATTAGTTCAACTCGCAGCTCAGCTTGAATTTGTCCAGGCTTGGTGTGGGGACGAATCCTAAGCCTTTTTCCAGTACTCCCAGTTGGGTGGGTGGTAGAGTTTTGCCCGTCAGATTGACCACTAGGCTGGGCGGTTGCTGGTTGTAGGGTTGTTCGGAGGGTCCACGCGCCTTGTTGTCATCCTCGTGGCTTCCAATGGGTACGACCACTGTACTTGCTGGCCTCTTTTCGTTCCTCCTCTCTGTGTTCCTTTGCCCCTCCCTAAAAAAGGAGTCGATTGTCCCGGGTATTCAGGTTGTTGAGCCGAGTTCCAGTATGTGTAGGGTTGTTGTTGGAACTGTGGTGGTCCATAGAAGAAAGGGGGGCGGGGAAGGGTGGAGGGCCTTGGAAGGTGGGCCATCCATGTCCTTGTCCTTGTCCGCCTCGGTTCCTCATCCTTCCACCTTGGTTACGTCTATTCCTGGAGGTCCCCCTCCTGTTGTATCCCGTATCGGAGCTGTCAGAACCTGTGTCTGATCCCTCTGTGTCAGTGTTGTAACCGGGGTTTCTACCCGTCGGGTTGTAGTCATCTCGAGTGTATGGGTAGACTCTCTCATGTGTGAAATTCTTTGAATCCTTCTTGAATTTCTGGTATTTCGTGTCTTTCAATGTTATTTCAAACTCGGTCATGGTTTTATTCAACTCCTCAAGTCTTTTTTTCAGCTCTGAGACTGATTGGAAAGATTTCAGGCGTACCTCGATGGTATGGATCTCGTCCTTCATCTCTTGTGAGAGCTGTGCTGCTGTTTTTATGATAAGTACCAACCAATCTCTGGTGCAATGCCACGAGATTAGGGACCAATCTTTCTTGAATGCCTTGTCCTGTTGGAAGATGAATGGTTCGTTGCGTACAATCAACCCACGGGGTGCCGCATTCGCTCTCAGATATTCAGTCATCATGATCCCATGGATCATGGTTTTGATCTGGTTCCTCTTGAGTTCTGTTAACTCATCCCAGCACTGGCCCGCTTCATTTGTGTCTGTATTGGGTGTCTCAGTGAATGGGGTCATGGATGATAGAATTCTTTCCACTTCTTCTGAAAAAGTGAGGCCCGTAATTTCAGCCATGGTGTCTGTTTAACGTGGTGTAACAATAAGTGTAAGGGGAGGACAGGGAAACTCCCACAGCTGTGCGCTGTCTCAATACAACCAAAAAACCGGGGGAGGTAGAGGTTAAGGCTAGGTTTACCCTCCTTACTGTATATAGTTTCACAAACTTCGAGTATATAAAAAAAAACCTAACCTATGGGGGAACTGGGATTCAACGAAAGTTTGTTGTAATCACCTTTCTAGAAAAAAGGCTCTTTTTCTAGAGACCCCTCACCCACCAGGGTTTCCCCTAGGTGACATGCGTCATCATTGGGGTTCATCTCAATCCTCTACGGATTGAGGCGTGCTGCAACTTGCGAACTACGTAGGAGCACTTTGTTATGGACTATGTGAGGTGCAGTGATGTGGAGTGGAAGGGAAATACGTTTTAAAAATACCTAACTAGTGAGCTACTATTTTATTCCCGCCCTTAGCTGGTATGGTTAAAATCAGGGGTTAATATTAGGGGGTAACCTGACCTTAATGAGTTTGGTTCCCCTAGTATTGCGTCTGTGTCAACATGTTTCGAGCTGTCCCCTATAAGCTCTTCATCAGGACTACACGGGGTCCAGCCCCGTGCATACCACTCCTAATAAATCCTATAATGAGGATACAGTGAAGTGCACACCTAATGTGTACACACAAAATACATACGGTTACTTAATGATACTCTGTATCTGCAAAAGAAGAAGCAAAGAGATACATTAAAAACAACTGCTGCCCGCCGGACACGCTGGTAGGCCATATAAGTTTGTAAATACATGCAGCTCCTTACCTAGATCAATGCACCCGTATATAGTGGGTGCACTTAGGACCTATGTTATGTGCTCATCTCGTGTGAAGTGAATGTGTCACACTCGATGCCGGTGAAAAACACTCGTAATGGAAACTAGTGAAAAAAGACACCACGTGACAAACAACACGAAAAAACATGTAGTATGCGATGACACGTACTTCTAGTTAGGCAATACTATTGCCTCATGGTCAACAACAGGATCTTTTATAACTTTTCTGCAGTTGCTTCTGCATTAGAGGAGCCATCTAGTCATGACTTGGCCCTGCAGCTATGTGAGATACACAAACTATTGGCTTTGCCCAGCCAAGTTCCTATTGAGGGAGACAGAAATGAGCACAATGCCCCAGGTGTGCATGCGTTGCCTGCTTGGAGTTTAGAGGCCATACATACCATTTATCTTGTG
Organism: Calotriton arnoldi; assembly: GCA_963921515.1. Classification (NCBI taxonomy): domain Eukaryota; kingdom Metazoa; phylum Chordata; class Amphibia; order Caudata; family Salamandridae; genus Calotriton; species Calotriton arnoldi. Next base: position 1,593,010 of record CAWUFW010002777.1, on the reverse strand, counting down.
TTGGAAATTAAACTATAATGTTGTCCTTCTATCATATCAACCAGCAACCCGGAGGGTTCTTAGTGTTAACTTACTACCTAGGGTGCGGACTGGAAGAGTGCTGTGGACATACTGACGACTAAACTACCCATGCTCTATCTGGGTTTCCTGCGCATCAGTATCGCACGCCTAGTAATACACCCTTGGGTTTAACCTAATTGACTCACGAACCGATACGGTCAGCGCCACTTTACCATCATAAGTACTCCACAGTCCTATTGCCTGAACGAGAAAAGTAGTTATACACTTCGGCGCTCTAGAATATCGCTCCACACTGATGTTACTTGAAATTAAAATGAAGATCAGAAACCAATCCTTCCACATCCTGATCGCAAGTCCTAACCCCATCTGCGAGAAACATTCATCCCTTCTCACCAGGCCCTTCTGGCCACAGCAGATTAAGGTTTTGCTCCATCCGTACAGTGGCAGCATTCTTTCAATAAAGTAGATGACGCCAAGTTCGGTCACCCGCGGCGGCACAAGCCAAAAGTTGGCCAAGCAGCGAGGTATCCGGTCAAATATAATTAGACTGCACTCCCCTTCTCCCAGCAGTATGCCCACGTGGCATGCAGCATGAAGAGTTTGTGCCCGAGTATTCGTCTGCCCCGGTTTTGATTAAGTCAAAGAGGCAGCTGCAGTTTGCCTGTGGCTAAATGTACCTCAGCTCTAAGACACAACTGTATGCCTAAGCCCCTCCCAGCTAGTGTCGTCCCACAGGGCCCACCATCCAGACAATGCCATGGAAAATCTCTCTCAGGCCACCTCCCCCAATTGCCATACTGGCCGAGTGCAGATGCTGCCAGGATCCAAGTGAAGATAATGCGACAAACATCCCAACAGAGGTTTGCTCATAATAGCAACACTGTTGGTGAATAGGAAACATAAAAACTCGGCCGAAGGGAGGAACCACAGGCCTAAACACCTTATGGCACCCTGGAAGATGGAAGTATACGATGGGCTCCGTGCGTTAACTGGTACAGATAAACAGAATTGCAATGCGGCATGATTTAAAACCACTATTGAGTGTGCACTGATGGGGAGTCAGGCTGATTTACCCCCATCCCCGAGCCGCTTCCACTTCGTTATTCAAATATGATTAACAAGAATTACAACTACATGCGTGACCCCTGCCGCACTTGAGCTGTGTAAGCCTGCACCATCGACCAAACGAATGACTCTACCACATGCCATAGGGCCGATGCCATGAAATTCTCAGACCCTCCAGCCCGACACAGTTCCCAAAGCAATCAACAACCGTTTCCAGCACTACAACAAGACCAAGTGACCCGCCCAGAATCACAGGATGGAGGGCCGATGCAGAGACCCAGACCCGGGTCTCCAGCTCCACAGTCGCGAAAACCACTGCTCCCACGCCAATCAAACCAAAACATCACACCAGTGACTGGAAACACGGCCCTACGCCGCCACCCCCACAAGAGATACACCACCGAGTCCGCTCGGCGCCTCCGGTGCGCACCAAATTTTTTCGCAACAACAATGACGGCGCCACCACTGCTGGGGCTTGAACCATGATCCTAGGGGAAAGGCTGAAACCAGCACTGAGGCGTTGCCTCTAAGTACAGCTCTAGCCTAACAGATGACCCTTGCATCGGATACCAACCGTACAGCATCTGGCTGTAAGCGCTCACTGCTTCTGATGCATCAGCGCTCCCTGACACACAGCCAGCTCACCATGATACAATCCGCTCGATGAGGGTGCAAGCCATACCTGCCTGACCTAGCTCTTCAACCAAGCTCCCACACAAGAGCCCTCCACAAGCCATGTGGCCTCCTAACATTCGTTCTGCGGGGCAGTTGCACATGGGCTGCCAACAACTAATTGGCATTCTCTACCAACGTTATAAATGGTTTCTGGTTGGCTAGGGTATGCACCTAAGCATGGCAGAACCCACCACTCTATTCAGGGTAAGGGAGATACCACTGAAGCTAACCCCTGCTCACCCCCTTGGTAGCTTGGCAGAGTAGTCAGGATTATCGCAGCTGCAATGTGTAAAATGTTTCGCGTAGCACACTCACACAGCAGCGACACACTAGGCACACCACAAAGAGACTCCATACAAGGTTATATAAATTATCCTTTGTATCCTCCATAAAAACACTTAGATCACAATCGCATATATTACACTGTGCTACCAGTCACTTGTCATGACTTCGTAAGGATTACATAAATCACTAGGCCATTCGGGCCACTGTCCTACGGATCAGTTAGCACGACCCAGTAGTTACTGGTAGTAACTGTACTTAGCATAACACATTATGCATCAACATAATCAGCAGTGCACCATACTAAGCACTTGTAGCAGGGCGCATACCATCAGTACCTCATGCCCAACTTAGGCATATGCCGCTCACCATAGTGGTGCGTACCATTGTCATCACGCAGGGACTAGGGTGCAGCTTCTGCACCCCCCTATTGCCCTTTAGTAGGTAATCTTGTTCACCTCGTGGAGCACAGAAGCCTCCGGGCCTCTCTTACAGTAATTACCGCTCCCGACCGGGACTTTCACTACTCCCCCGCTTTCCAGATGAGGAGCGGGGGGCCCCGTCAAGGTTCCGCCCCGTGGTACCCAGATAATGGGACCCAGAATCGGGCTCACAGGCTGCTACCCGCGAGCCTGCGGTAGAGGTGCCCGCCACATGTGGGAAAGACAACAGTTCTGAGCCGGCCTCTTCCGACCTACGCCAGGTATGGCGAGTCACACACCCGTCTGCCTCGGGTCATGCAGGCTCCCCCCGGGGAGAAGCAGAAGCTGTGCGCTCAACTGCTAAAGAGGCTGTCTCCCACAGAGTTCCCTCTTCCTCCTCCACGTGTCTTTCCCCCCTTTCTTTTTTCCGCTTGTCTCTGTTCCCTCGTTTCTTCTTTTTCTCGCTTTCTTTGCCTCTTTTCTAATTTTCGTTTAGGTATGACATAAGGTTTTGTGTTCCATGGTCCAATGATTAACAACATGCTACACATGCTGCTTTAGTGGCGGGGCCACTCTATTTCTAGCACCTGTCTACAGAACAGGCTGCTTTAGAGCCGGCGCCACTGTCCATCCAGGAGGCATAATCCCTGTTTGGCCCGGGGATAACATCTATCCCTCCTCCCTTGAGGAGTGACTGGGCCCCCTTACTGCCTCTTCCTGGCTTGGTTAGGCCCTACCTTTTTGAACCTAGGGCATAATTCGTTAAATGAGGACTAAAAAAAACATTTAAAAAAAGAGGCTGTCTCCCATTATTAGGAGATGAGCCCGCCGGGGCAGCACTGCAGCCCACAGCCTCACATGGATCATCCACCCACTTCCACCATGGAAGCTTCTGGAAGCACATAGAGCGGTCAAGATCACCCGGAGGACGAGCACCACCCACAATCCTCCAATAGTTGAGCAGCACCTCCACACACCTCTCGCATGTGCTGCGCGAGAATCCGGTCCAGGGCAATCTGTGTCCCAAAAAGTGGGGGGGGGGGGCACCCAACAATACCAAGTCACCATCTTCAATAGAGGCATGCGACTTCCCCTCCTACGAAGTCACCCATAGTCATTGGATGCGATTCAATGTCGTCACTAAGCCAAATGGTGACTCCGAAACCGAAGCACCCCCCTTCTTCTAGGCCTCACAGTACTGGCAAGCACTGTACTCCATGAACCGCTAGCAAACCTGAAACCCTTGACGCAAAACCACTGCACCCGAACAGGCGCCACGCTCGCGGCTCCACCGAGGCCCCGCCCATGACCTGAGCGGCCGCCCGGATCGGCACCTCACCGTGCCGAGCCCACGGCTCCCTGGGCAACACAGTCAGGCCCCACAAAAAACAAAACAAAATGCCGCTTACTGCCAGTGGCCGCCCGGTGTGCACAAAGCTCACCAGCCCCTCAAGGCTGCGTAGAACTACAAGCTATCTCATGCGCATGTCGGCGTGCTCCGGGGCTGTGGAGCCGCCACGGACTCGGATCTAGGCCCGCTGGAGCCAAGGCCTCAACGCCTCTTCCTCTCCATGCCGGGACAAAGCTCGCCTGGAGACAGTCAGCCATCCTCATAAGGGGACACCGCCATGAGGTAAGAGCAACGGGTTCCGAAGGGGCCCTGCACTCACCTCGAACACCGATGCCCGGCGCTGCCTCCGCAACCGGGAGACGGCGTGCCCAGAGCCTCTCCTGACTCGACCAGAGCTTCTGCCCGACGCGACCCCCAAACCCTCCCCAGGCCTGACAAATGTTCCACCGGCGGGAACCAATCTCCCGCCCAAGCAACCCGACTCCATAACCAACAGGACGTACCGCGCCCCACAGTAAGGCAGAATTAGAACACCTGGGGGGGCAGGGGCATCTAGCCCCAAAAGACTGTGTAAGGAGGCGACAGGACCTGCCCCAAATGGCCCAGACTCACCGCAAAAACCCCGACTCTGTCTCCAACCAAAACACGATGCGACGCGGAACCAGGAGACGACCTGCAGACAGCGTGTCCCGAGCCAAAGAGGGCGCCAGATGGGCAGGGGCAGGTATAAATACCTCGCCCCTACCCTCTGCGCACTGAAAGTGACGCGGCCGGCGCGCCGGGCTGGGGAACTCCTCCCCGGGGTCCCCTCAACTAGAGGGGTGGTGGTGTGCCTAATGTGGCACTAAGGTGGCCGCCCTTTTGAGGTGGCCCACTGCGTGAGCCACGGGCAGCTTCATTTCACATACTGCCTGACCTTTTTAGGTTCCTTTCGATTTTACTATTACAGTTATATGTACAATACTTATTTATAGGGGTTTCCAGCTAGCCCACTTCATTCAATGGTCTGTTGTGTCATTCACGTTTTTCTGCCGCCCAACATGGCAGACTGCACTGGGCAGTGGGTTTGTCCACTTCAGCCATTGGCTAACTTTTCTCTAAATGGTGACATTCTATCATTTCACATATACAAAATCACATCTAAAGTAGCACTAGGGACTACTATGGCAATGTGCGTTTTTGAGACCAAAAATATTTTTGTTTTTAGCCTATGTTTTTTATTTAGATTGATGAGCGTTCGGATGCATTCCACACAATACAGTTTTCCAAAAACCCACAACAAGCCAAATGGCTGACCACTACTGCCACACATATTGGCGTTGCCAATGCTTGTTTAGGACGGGCATTAGCAAAGTCTGTCTATTTTTTTAGGACTAGCATTAGCCAACTCCTTTTGATTTTACTAACTTTATATATATGTAATACACTTATAGGGGCATTCAGCCAGTCCTCTTCACTAAATGGTCTGTTCTGGCATTCACATTTTGTCTTCCACTCACTGTAGCATATAGCACGGGCCAGTGGATCAACCCACTTCAGCCATTGGCTAACTTCACTGTGAGTGATGGAATTCTGCTCTTCGCAAGAGCGCATTCACACACATAGTAAATAGTGCTCTTCATTGTCAGGAACTACTATGGCAATATATGCTTCTTGAGACCCAAAAAATTGTTTTGCTTTTAGCCATTGTTTTATATTGACAAGGGCCAAACAGCTTCCCCAGAAGTAAAGATTTACAAAACCATGACAAAAGAAAACAAGCACTGACTAAGCCAAAAGCAGGGGTATGCAATTCATATCACCCAAAACATTTTCTTTGGGGTCAAGGATAAAAAGCTTTCATGTTTATTTTGTCCATTGGGCCCAACGGGCCCAACCCTCTTGCAGCACAAACCCTCGGCTGCTAGGTTATAGCAACACAATATGGATCTGTGAAAGATGATTGTCTTCCACTAAGGCAACGTTTGTTTCATATGTATGAGTTGGTCAGACTTGTTTATACGATTCATTAATGCAAAACTTTTACTGTTAGAATGAGCAGTCTAAGGAAATGCAGTAGATTGTGATTCCAGCTTGCATTACTGAAGTGATTCCAGTATTGAAATGTAAACATGTTTGCAAAATGTAAAAATGTTTTGCTGTTTATTATGCTCCGTGATTTTATTCAAATACATGCATAGGCATGAAAGCAATATTGGCTATTGTTTGATTTCAAAATAAAAAGTACACACAAAAAATGTCAACTTGAAAAAAGTTTTGTTGATATAGTGTCCATTTCTTTGAGGCATCATTTAGAAAAATGCATTTGATGCATGCCAGTATTAAAAAAAACTTTAATAATGGAAAATCACTCTGGGACTAATGGTGGTCAAAAGCAATATAGCATGTGTTGGGACATGATGTACAGTTGTGTCCTCTGACCTGTGTGCCCAAACTGCATATGCCTGTGATCCTGTTATTTTTTTACCTTTGGTCACGCCACACACTAATCCTGTGTGCTCGCAAAGACTTAGGCTCGGTTTTTTGCCAATGATAGGTCTTGAACTTTGAAGTGAACCGGGAAGAACACACCGATTACACACTCATAGTGGCAGGTGACTACCGCCCCTACCATGAATTTCATGCATAGAGTACAGTGGTGGCAGAATACCATGTTTGGTGAATTGTGGTAACAGGCTTTTTCCTGTGAGATTTAAATGTGTGCTTACAGGCCTATTCATCTAAAGTTCAGCTGCTCATGATGAACCTGGAATACCAAATGAACGCAGACATCCCGTGTGTTGTATATGTGTGCTAGGATTGATATTGTGCAGTGCATGAGTGATACAGGCCTGTGGGTTCCATTTTGTGAAGCCCACAGCCCGGAGCATGGTACAAGATAGAGGAGAGGTTGCTTTCTCCAGACAGTGTATGTGTATTGCTGGCATATCCTAAATGCGAGGGGGCAGCGTCCGACACTATAGTGAGGAAAGAGGATACCAGCTTTACTTAGTAATGACAGGGCCCTTTCTGATATATTGGGCTGTAAATGATTCTGACAGCAGGTGCCGTAAGGTAGATGGCAGGGGGTGCAGGATGAGTGCTTCAGTATCTGTTGTTCGGGAAAGGAGTCCTTTGAAGAGGCGCACATTTTTGTCTCTGATCCTGATCTCTGTGAGGAAGGGTCATAAATTGTTGGGTGCAGACTGCTCACCTTTTTGTACCTCTGTGGTGGTCACAGCACCTGGAGACTGTTTTGCTGGGTAGGGCATCCTTGCAGAATAAGGCCAGGCCTGGAAGGTGGCCTGGCCAGAACACTTGAAAGGGGAACAGATCCAAATCGGTCCCAAGGTAGCAGACATGAAATACACATCATCTGTCTGCTAAATTGGTATATAGATAGAAGTGAAAGACCCATCATGGTTCGTTGTTGTGGTCTCTTCTAAAGAGGAGTGGGTACTCCGCAGAGTTCTCAGGGACTACTAGGAAGCCAAGGGTTGGTGTCACATTGATAAGCAACCCTCCAGAGGCGAGGGAACATCACCTGGAGTCGGGTCTGAATGAGGAATTAGAAGACTGTCTTGTTAGCCAAGACTACCTGCCTTTGACAGAAGGAAGGAAGTGGCAACCCTGCAGGAGGAGCTGATCATGGAAGGGACTGCTGTAATTGACCCTGGTGGAGGGTCTGTGTGACAGAGGGTCTCTAAGCAATTGCGCTGAAGCAATTGTGGCACTGGCGGGCCAGGGGAGTGCAAGCTTCATCAATCATCCCTGTCATATCTACCAAGGTAGAAAACACAATGTGGGCCCCTGGGTCTAGAGAGATAGTAATGGGGTGCAGGAGTATCCCTTTTTAAGGACGATTCCCCTCACCCACCCGTGGGTGGCATGCTTCATCATCGGGGATCTCCTCGCACTGCAAACCTAGTTGGGGTTGCAGTGCGAGGAGATCCCTGATGATGAAGCATGCCACCCACGGGTGGGTAAGGGGAAACGTCCTTAGAAAGAGATACTCCTGCACCCCGTTACTATCTCTCTAGACCTAGGGGCGCACATTGTGTTTTCTAGTTGTATCTGTGGGGAATCAGCCTCTGCCAGTCTTTAAATTTCCTCTGGTCCTCCTTTGTGTTTACTATATCTACCAAGGTACCTGGAGCTGTGTGTCTGTGTGGTAGGCCTGACTGAAGCCAGGATATGTGTCTGCTGGTGGCCCATTTGTCCCATTAGCAGACTGTGTGATTGTGGCACTGCCAGAATGTGCCGTTGGGTCGGGATCAGTCCCGAAGAATAAGAGACCGGAGAGATGCCCTGGGGGCACCTCATGAAGAATCGTGGTCGTCGCCTCCAACACTGTGTGCCAAAAATAGCAACTGGCGACTGCTGCGCCGAATAATCATCACCTATAGGCATGTGGCTCTCGCACTCAAGAAGAAGGAACAAGTACTGACCAGCGTGCCAGAGTGAGCCACGCCATGAGACATGTACCAATCAAACTGCAGTAGTGAACCACGATCTACAGTCAGCCTCCCAGAGAAGGGCCACCGACAGAAGCCTCTGCTCCTGATGGGACCCTCTGAGCGATGCGCTGCATCGACAGCTGTCATGCAGCCCCTGGGAAGACCGGTGTATGCTGTCTGGAAGCTTTGTGCTACTGATCCTGCTGCTGTGGGAAGGCTGAACATAGCCCTGCTCTGCTTCTACTAACTGGTTGAGAGCCTAGGCCCAAGAGTCTGATTGCTAAGACCAAACAAGGGGGTGGCATAAGCTTCACCCATTGACTTTACCATGATCTCTGAACCTGGGGGCGACCCAGAGAAGGGAGAACCCATAAGGGAAAGCAAGAGGGGGGTACTGGTTTAGTTGGCAGAGGCCGCCAAAAGCACAAAGACTCTCACGTGAATCAGGTATTCATGCATTATTAACTGTGTAGTGGAATTCTATGTTTTCTGTGCAATAAAGTACTTTTCTCTGCTACAAAGAGAAGCACTGGGCTGGACATTGATCTTATTGAGCTTTTGGTGAGAGGGAGGGTGGTATTGGTGCCTGTGCTTCAGTACCCCAACATTAACCTCCCTGAGGACCCTGTGACTTCTTGCTTTCCCTACTACTGAGAGTCAATTGTGGAAAGAGTTGTACTTGGTCCAGTTTGCAGAGCAATAGTAGGGTAGAGCCCGGGACAACTGTGGTAAAAGGCCTCAGCCCCACAGATGTGTTCCAATAGCTCCTGCCTTCCCCTGGGTCTCCTGAATGGGGTCTGACAGTGTGTTAATGAGAACCAACCAAAAAAAAAAGGAATGGACCCATGCATTCATAGGGATGGAAAGGGTGATTTACGTAAGTTTCGGAAAATATGGAGTCCATAGCTGACACATGGACAGGAATGAAATGGATGGAATAGGGCATTGGGACTACAAGAGTCCTAGTCGAAGGAAGTACGCAGATGTTGGATAGATGACACTGAATGTATAAACTCATTGAACGGCCAAGTAACAAATTCTCCTTTCTCCTCTTTCTCTTCTTGCGGATGAATATCATACACTCAGTCCAGAGTATGAAACTGAAATATTGTATAGATTGATTTGAGGGACCCCAGCATGGTTGTCTAAAATTTATTGATTTGAATGTTCATTTGCTCTGAATTAATGTGCAAAAACAATATTTCTGACTTCAGATTCCTCACTTTTAGAATATTCCTTAGACCTCAAATTGAAACCGGAAGTTTTCACAGCAATACTTTTGCAGCCCACTAGGTGGGGTCGTGCAGCTCCGCTTTGGCCTCTATCTGGAAATGCCAAAACAGAGCCACATATAAAAGCCACCCTGCACAACAATGTCAGTTCTTTCTTTCCATGCCTTTGAACGCAGATCTGGAGCTCCTCTCCCTTGTTCGTCTGTTGACAAATGTCTTCAAATTGTTTTTCCAGTGTCCTGGGGAGTAGTGTCCCCACCAAAGACTACATGGTTCAAACCATGCCATGACTGTCAGAAACAGATGTTGGTGACAGACCCGCACAAGGTGTGCCTTTGGTATTTCGGCTTGGGGCATGACTTCAAGTCGCATGAAGAATATGCCCTCATGCACCCAAAGGCGATCCAGAACAGTGAAGTGAAGCTGTATGTTGCCGAACACTGAAGGATGTCACGGACCTTGCCCAGGTACCGCTCCAGGTTAAGTGCGTGGACCCGTTCCCATCCTGAAGTCTGTTCCTAGAATAGGTCTTTGCGATAAAAGTTGTCTAGTAAGTCAAAGTTGAAGTCAAAGAAGACGCATTAGGAGCTGAAGCGGGACTCGACCCCATCCCACCACTCTCCATCCAAATAGAAGTCAGGAGGGCGTCAAGGTGCCAATCAATCTCACTCCCGATCCCAGGTCGAGGAGCTAATTCCACAACTTGTCATGCTGCACCCCGAATTTCCCTGGGTATTTATGACGCTGCAGCAGGTTGAGCCCTATAAGGAGGCCATGCTGTGTATTTGTGGCACATTTTTGACTCCCTCTGGTGCACATTTGGACTTCAAGGATCTGCAGGGGCCTCCAGGCCTGTTACCCATGGAGGATCTGTCCTCAATGCCATCTGACCCCCTGGAAACTGTCTCAGGTTCCACACCGACTCCAGTGCCGACTTCCATTCCGGCTCTACCCGGTCCTTTCTTTGTCAATGCCGGTCCTGACATCACTGGTGCCGGAGGTGGATTGTTTGCCAACCCCCGGTGTTCAACCCCAAGCCGAAATCATTTCAACCCCAACCAAGGTTGCACTTTGACTCCACTCAAGCGCTCCCAGTTCCCGTACAATGTGATTGAGTCAAAACACTCCCTCTACCACAGAGCAGTCCCCAGAGGCTCTATCATCTTTTTGGCTTGAATTCTGACCAGAGTTTGCCACCTCCTGAAAATGGTTATTGTAAGGAAATGCCTCTTTTTGCATTATCACCCCCACAAGTTTGGACTAATGCTGCTTGTTTTTGACTCTGAGAGTGCACTAAGGCCTGCTTACTAGCCCTAAGGTCCAGTGTTCCAGCTCTCCACAAACTATGAAAACTCGAGAACCGGACAGTGGACCATAAAACACCTGTGCAGCACCAGTACCGTAAGTTAACCAATTATTTGTAGATAGTAAACATTATTTTGTGTGCAAATTCACAAATGTGCCCCATGTCCAGAAGCACTTCCCCTCCACAGGGAATATAACAAATGAAAAAACTAAATTGGAACTGCACCACCACTTCAAGTCCTTAAGAAATTATTGTCCATAACTTTTGCGGAAATCTGATTCAAAGAAGAAAGTCGCTTTTCATGCAAGTTGTATGATGTGTCTCTTCTTTATTAATCAATTTGTACAAAAACATCAGCCAACGCGTTTCGTCCGTTTTACATAGGACTTCTTCAGGGCAAAGTTGATTCAGGGCGACACCCAATTCCCTGGGTTGTGGCCTGGTTGGAAAAAATATCTTAAACCCAAGTTTGCCGCCTGGCTTCTTTTCCAAATATTATACTGATCCTCCAAGCCAAGCTTGAGCAGGCTGTTTAAACGCGATCCAATGCGCAGATGAATGAAAATCCCAGATGCATATGGTATGATAGCCATGGACCAGTAATCGGAGTGCACGTTCAAGTAAGAACTAACACATGCTGGTGGAGAATATCCACCCAGATTAGTGCACTTTAAATGGAGTGCAGACCGGCGTCAATCGACCTCCGCACAAACTATATGTTGAATTGGCTACCCCCAATTGGCATGAGTCAACTTACTTTTGAGTCCCTCGTATATGGTGCCAGGGGTGCTCAGGGCATGTAGTTTAAAGTGTCCACCAAGGGCTGCAGTACTGAGTTTGCCTCCCTGAGTGTGACAAAGCACAACATGGCTCCCAGCCTGCCACTGCAGACTGGAAGAGCAGTTTAAAACTGCTAGTTTGACTTTGTCATTTAAACCTATGACAAAGCCCAAACCCCCCTTAATGGTATACATAAGGCACCTCTAAGAAAGGCCTATTGACCTAAGGCAGAGTGCTGTATATCATTATGTAGGACATATGTTTCCTTATGTCAGATCAGTAAAAGCCCCAAATTGTTGTTTTTACTGTGGAAAGGCTAGTAGCACCATTGGCAAGTACAGAGTTACAGGCACACATCTCAGCCCTGCTAATTTCTGAATGGGACTACTAAAATTGGTACTTCAAGGTATCAAATTAATTGTGGCATCAATCCCGGCTTGTCACTTTTAAGAAAAGGCAACACGTAGAAAGTTGGCTCTCTGTTGCCTAGTTATTCTGGTGGCTATTCACAGATGCTGGCCACCAGACAGCCTTGGGAAGAGAGTGAACAACTCCCAAAAACAGGACCAATAGAGGCTTGCCACCAAGAGAGGTGTTACCTCCACCTCGCAGGAAGCCACACAGCGTGTTGGCCCAAAGGGTGAGCTTCAACGGGGAAGCTGCCTTTGATGGGCAAATGGCAGCCATTCTCGAGAGGGGCTGCTCCTTTGTTCAGGTAGGCAGCTTGGCGGCAAGGAGAAGAGAGGGGAAACCAGTTGCCAAACTGGTTCTCCCATGTGCGTGAATCCCTCAGGTAATCACACCTCCAGGATCAACTACTTTGCTTCCCACACCAAGTAAGGGGTTCAGACATCTTGGGAGGGGGCAGAATGGTGCTAAGATGCCACACATAAGCCGGAAGTCGTCATAAGGTGGAAGGGATCCTGGTTGCCCATTGGCTACTGACCGCTTCATTCCAGAGGGCACATTTTGGCATATATATGGCACCCAGACCTCAGATCATATTTGGACTCGATAGAGGACCAAAGAAGGACTGCCCTGCTGACTCCTGCACCTGACAAGAGAGGCTGCACCAACTGCTGGACTGCATCTGCTGCCCATTGGGCTAGCAAAGAGAGGACTGTGCCTGTGGTGCTTGTGGAAAAGTCACTCCAGAGTCCCAGACAGAAAAGTTGAACTCCAAGAGTCAGCGGGCTAACTCCCTGTTCCAGCACCAGGGTCATTAAAGTTGAAGTTGCCCATTCTTGCCAGTAAGTAGCCACATTCAGAGAATTGCCTCTGACTGCCACCGTACAGACAAGAAAACATTCCTCAACACTCAAAAGTTGCAACCGAGCCTGCTTGACCCAGGAAAGTCAGCAGAGCACAGATTGGTCACCAAAGATGGGCACTAACCATCGCCAAAAGAACCAGCTGGACTTGCTGCGACTAGAGACCAGTAGCCCAGTCATAACTGGACTTCTGCTGGACCAAAGAGGACTTTCAGGGACATCGACCCCTGTGACCAAAGTCACCCCACCTGAACCATGGACAGAGGAATAACCCCACGAATCCCCTTGTTGACCACAAAACTCCCACCACATCCTACAGCATCCTCTTCATCCTGTATCCTTAGCATCATGACCACTCATTTGAAGTCTATGGCATAAACTGTGGAACTGGACTTAAGACTGCTTTTGTGACCCAGTAACTGTCCTAATGCTCCGTATTGGCCTCCCTGTTGGAATTGGTCGCCCTTTCCGTGCGAAGTAGTCGAACACAACTCTTTAAAAGTTTTGGGAAGTTTTCAAACTTTACAGTTACCAATGCTTGTTTGCACTTTAGACTAAAAAGCTGAGATTCACGTTTCACTTAAAAATCTATATTGCTGTAGTGCTCCAGTGGATTTTGCTCATCTCAGTGTCTAAAATTCATAAAAATATAACCTATTTTTATTCATTTGTGTTGGATATCTTTCGTGTTCTGTGGCTTCCTTATTTTGTTGTTTGGTGCATCTAAATGCTTTACACTGGTTCCTTTGTTTAAGTCTTGCTGCTCTAAGCCACAGCCACCCAAGGTTGAGCTGGCGGTTTTGCAAATGAGCCTGACTGGACTCAAGAAGGTTTTCATGAGCGTGTTACCCAGTGAGATCGCACAACCACACCATATACACACTCCACAATCCTCACAGATATCATGGGGATGATTTACCCCTGCCTTACGATGATGAAAGATTATATAACGATTTACAGGAGGCCAGGGGGCTTGATACGTCCTCTAATATAGGGCTGATTTTACCCCGTGGGCCCCAAACAGAGGAGAGTGCTTCATTTGCCAAAGTGATTAGACGAGCAGCTGAGGTCCTGGATTTACAGTTGCCTTCTGTTGAAGTCAAGACAAATGTCCTTACTGAGATTTTGCACCCATAGCCAGCCTCATCTGAGCCCTTGCTTCCATTTAATGAAGCCCTGATTCACACCTTATGTCTACTTGAGCTAAGCCTTGCTCTTGCCCACGGGTGAACAGGTGGCCAGACCCTACAGACTGGCACCTGGTGACCCTGATGTTGGTACGCACCATCCTTCTCTTGAGATTTTGATGCTGTAGCCTTCCACCAGCAAAGTGAATCCTAATGCATTCCCACAACTGCTCCCATCATCCACAAGTACACCATTAATTGCACCACCTCCATGGGCATGCCATCATCCAACATGGAACATCTGTCTTTCAAGTTCCACATCACAGCCAACTTCACCCTAAGCAGCACTTTCATCTACAGACCACCAGGCGCACACACCAACTTCACCAACACCATCACAGACTTTGTCGCACCACTTGCCCTCATTGCTAGCAACACATCGTACTCGGAGACCTGAACTTCCACCTACACTAACTCTAATTTAAAAGCACTCATTGAAGACATTGGAAGCCTGGGCCTTACCCAACGAGTAAAGGGGTCTACCCACATCTCCGGACACCTCCAGGACCCCAATTTCACCGATTCGACAACATCCAAGTTGACAAGCCTACACCGATTTCATGAATAGACCACACCCTATGTTTATATCCTAATTTATTTTGTTGTTGATTTGCAAACCAAACCTAGAGCCACCATCATTGTAAATCTAAGTCAAAGCTGAAAACTTTTAATTCACAGAGGCTTTAGGCTGAGCTGTCCCCATTCTCCTCTACTTTTCTCAATATTTATTGAACCTTTAGCGGAAACATTGAGGAAGAACCAGGCAATTCCTGGCTATATTTAAAGCTTGCAATGCAACAGCAAAATAAATTAGGAAAAATAAACAAAGACAATGCATACCACAGATGATTCCAATTTACTAAATCAAAGTATTTGTCTGGAGTCAATCTGAATAGGTGCAATGGACATATAAGTGCAGTTGCTGAGTTAATTCTGGCTAGAAAATCTGTCTGTAATATTCCTACCAATCCATTGTGTTTTAGTGAAACCTTGTTGGTCTTTGTGGACCAAGGTGGAGAGAATAGTCTGTATCCTTTCTACAAACACTTTCGCATATATCTTGCTATCTTTATTTAGTAATGATATTGGCTGATAAGATGAGAAGAAGTTTATATGTTTGCCAGGTTTCCCAAATAATGCTATTGTAACAATTTACGTGGACAAGTACATTCAAGACTTTCCATCCATAATACCACATTGAGAGAATTAAGGAAGTAACAACAGTCAAAGGAGTGGCGTCAAAACTGTTAGGTGACCTGTGAGGCAGTGAAGGCACATATTGCAGAAGCTAAAGCTGCTAACACCATAGCATAATTTGAAACCTCCATGTGCTCTAAGAGTATCATGGATGCCCGCCCTGTTGGTTTGGGCACTATATTGACTCAACATGAAACCGAGTCCTGAAACCATAGAAGGCATTATTGAATACTTCAGAAGTGGGTTTGACCAAACCAGATAAGGCACACTAAGCTAGCTTTCTTTTAGTCCGGCAAAACATTTTTATCTGATAGTGACTTCTAGCTGCAAATTTCTTACTTTAGATTTATCCCCAGGCATCTGACTGGATCCTGAAATTGTTCGTGAGCAGTACCCCTGCGTGCTGGTAGGTGGCATTGTTCGGGTCTGTGCGGCGTCATTGGCGTAGTCTGTGCGGGAAGAGACGTGTGCCTATATAGGCGCCACCCCAGAGCGCTGATGTCAGTTCTTTTCTCTCCATGCCAGCCAGCACAGATCCAGAGAAGAGCTACCCCCCAGTCTTTTTTGACTAACTCTTTTTTTTACTTTTTGTCAACTATTTTTAGAGACTTTGTCTCCTGGTCTGGCAGGGATGTCCACAAGGAAGGTTGGCTTCAAGCCATGGGGCACCTGTTGATCCAGCGGTATACCAACAACAGATACTCCACTACCATATACTCACCTGGGCCCATAAAACACACAAATTGAGTAAACCGCTGGAGTTGTCAAAGTTTTATATATATACTTCACAATATTCAAGATTAGTTATTTAATTTTCCTAACTAACCTTTCACTGATCAAAAAGTTCTTTCCTCTGGTCGATGGACCATTAGTTGAACTAGTTGATGGTGATAATTAACATAACCCTTAACTATTCTTTTGTTTGAAGTAAATGATCACAGACTCAGGAAGGTTTAAAATCTTTATCTAAATTAAATGCATGTGAACCATTTGAAAAATACAGTGCAGTCACCATCATTCTTAGGAGAGAAAATTCAATTGATTAAACATCAAGCATATACTTCGGACTCATACAATAATTAATGCTCAGAAAGGGAGAGGACAGAGAGAAAAGAACATTTGCAAATAACGTGAAATTATAGTTACCAAGAATGGTGTGAAAGACCAACCCCTGGCCAAAGGGCTGGTAAGGGTCCCCCAGGATAGGTCAGGAGACAAAGACTTCAGGACAGGATTCAGGACAGGATAGTTGACCTCTCTAGAATACCGACGATTGCGCCGCACCCCTCTCTGACACTCTCTTCCTCCTCGAGATTCTTCAGCGATCTTCTGATCTAACCCAATTAAGTTAGGATAGAAAGTTCTCCTTCAGAGTCTGCATTCGATTCTTCATCAGCATCTCACAGCATCTCTCCCAGCAACAGCATCTCCGACTCACAGCATCTGGACAGACAGCATCTCGACCCCGACTTCTCTCTAACTAACTAAAGCTACCTTAGTTATACCTTCGTTTCCTCATGTTCCACCCACCAAAGTTTCAATATCGTAAAAATACGAAATATGATTGGTCAGGCAAGGGGGAAGCTCCATCACACCATGCTTACATGTCATTAAAATTAGTTCAACTATTGTTCACAAACCCATCCCCTTAATTTTTATTCATGTATTGGGTTCCCATATGGTTTCATATTTTACTTGCAACATTATTATAACTTTATGAATAAGAGTCTTCATCGTTGAACTTTTCACCATCCGTTCTCAGGGTATGTCAATTGCGACCTTGGCTCCTGTTCAACCTCCAAGTCATCATTCCGGGTTAACTTTCAGTGGACCTGCGCAGTCGCTTCACCACTCAGCTTAATTCAGCCATGCGTGAGAGGCCCAAATACGCACTAACAATAAAGTCAGAAAGACAAATATTAATTTCACAAATAAATGGTCACACTGTATACCTCCCACCTCTACTCTATTCCTGTTTTCTTATTAATACTTTTCCCGCATTAGCATTAGTAAAATAACTTGTTTTAGTTTCAGCTAAGCAGATGCCATGCACGCGAGTCTTCAAGACTCCATTTTAGTGTCTTCTGCTCATGCGCTAGAATTTCCCTCCAAGCGTTACCTCGTCATACTGCGTAGATGCAGTTGACGCATGCGCACAACAGTTTCCCCGTTTAAAGCGGTATTAGTCCGTTTTCATTGTTATCCGCATTAGTACACACATAAGCAAGCTTCACTAACCCGCGTGTTCATGTGGTGCGTATTAGTTATTCACCAAACATAATTAATTACTTGTTAATGAGTTAAACTAGTGGATTGCCTTCGAGGAAGTCTCTTTCTTACAAGACCTTGCTCCATTAATGCCACCAGCAAAAGTCGGTGACGGACCAACACCATGTCTTTTTTTGGTTCCTTGAACGCGATCATGATGCCAAGACCTGCATCGATTGTTGCACCATGCACCCCAAGGCCTTGAGGGAGCGGTCCCTCAAGCTCCTTGCTGCTCAACGTGCCACGCCACAACGGTCTCAATCCCCGTCGAGAGGAAGGTCCTGGGATCAGCCACTCTAAGCACTTGTGGATGAAGTCGTCCGGGTGTTTGGGTAAGTCCCACAAATAGAAGAGCAAGAAGTGGAAGAAGTCTTTGACTTCTCCCATTCCGTCAAAGTCATCCGACGAAACAAGTGAGAGTTGGCATTCAAGGCCTGGCTCTGCGGTTGAGTCTGCACCTGGGCCGTCACCAAGCCTCCCCTGAGTTTCCAGGAGCCGGAGCGACCCCCACCCAACTTTGTGATTTTTATGAAGCCATGCACCTCATATTTGGGCAGCCAGTTGCCGGGGGAGTGCTTTCAGGCCCCGTGGGCATCGGGAGGGGCCCCCACAGGTCTTCCACCAGTAGGATCGCCTCTGGAGCTAATCGGGCCCCTTGGATCCATGGATGGATCTAGAGCAGTGCCTGCACCCACCTGACTCCGATACAGAGCCGGATGAGCGTTATCTGATGCCGACTCTGGCACCGACTGGGGAAGAACATCCAGATCGTAGCCTGCGCCCTTTTCCTTTGGGCTAGGACATGGGTACTCACAAACTTTCTCTTGGGGGCCAAATTTACAGTGTGGTTTGTGGCCGAGGGCCGCACCTGTGGGGGCGGGGTCTTTGCGGGAGGGGGCGGGGCTAGAGCAAAACAAAACTGTGACCATGAGGTGGAACACAGGCCCCTGCAGCGGACGCCTTCGTCCACTGAGCCACCGGACCCGGCATACACATCTCTCTCTCTCTCTCTCTCTCTCTCTCTCTCTCTCTGTCTGTCTCCCTCCCTCTCTCTGTCTCCCTCCCTCTCTCACTCTCTGTCTCCCTCTCTCTCTGTCTCCCTCCCTCCCTCTCTCTATCTCTCTCTCCCTCTCTCCCTCTCTCTCTCTCTCTGTCTCCCTCCCTCCCCCCTCTCTCCCTCCCTCCCTCTCTCTCCCTCCCTCCCTCCCTCTGTCTCCCTCCCTCTGTCTCCCTCCCTCTGTCTCCCTCCCTCTGTCTCCCTCCGTCTGTCTCCCTCCTCCCTCTGTCTGTCTCCCTCTGTCTGTCTCCCTCTGTCTCCCTCCCTCTGTCTCCCTCCCTCTGTCTGTCTCCCTCTGTCTGTCTCCCTCTGTCTCCCTCCCTCTCTCTCTCTGTCTCCCTCCCTCTGTGTCTCCCCCTGTCTCCCCCTGTCTCCCTCTGTCTCCCTCCCTGTCTCCCTCCCTCTGTCTCCCTCTGCCTGTCGCCCTCCTCCCTCTGTCTGTCTCCCTCCCTCTCTCTCTGTCTGTCTCCCTCCCTCTGTCTCTCCCTCTGTCTCCCTCTCTGTCTCCCTCTGTCTCCCTCTGTCTCCCTCTCTCTCTCTGTATCTCTCTCTGTCTCCCTCCCTCCCTCTCTCTCCCTCTGTCTCTCCCTGTCTCTCCCTCTGTATCCCTCTCTATGTCTCCCTCCCTCTCTGTCTCCCTCCCTCTCTGTCTCCCTCCCTCTCTGTCTCCCTCCCTCTGTCTCCCTCCCTCTCTGTCTCCCTCCCTCTCTGTCTCCCTCCCTCTCTGTCTCCCCCTCTCTGTCTCCCTCTCTCTGTCTCCCTCTCTCTCTGTCTCCCTCTCTGTCTGTCTCCCTCTGTCTGTCTCCCTCTGTCTCCCTCTCTCTCTGTCTCCCTCTCTCTCTCTCTGTCTCCCTCCCTCTCTCTGTCTCCCTCCCCCTCTCTCTGTCTCCCTCCCTGTCTCCCTCCCTCACTCTCTCTCTCCCTGTCTCCCTCCCTGTCTCCCTCCCTGTGTCTCCCTCCCTGTGTCTCCCTCCCTGTGTCTCCCTCCCTCTCTGTCTCCCTCCCTCCTTCCCACTCTGTCTCCCTCCCACTCTGTCTCTCTGTCTCCCTCGCTCTGTCTCCCTCGCTCTCTCTCTCCCTCTCCCTCTCTCACCCTCTCCCTCTCTCTCTGTCTCCCTCTCTATCTCCCTCCCAGGCCTGAGCTCCCTGGCCTTGGCTCAACTCTCTGACTACAGGCTGGCGGGAAGCATCACCTCACAGGCTCTTAACGCACACCTCACCCGGCTCTCACTCCCTGCTGCCCTCTGTCACCCTCTGCCATCTCACCCGGCTCTCACTCCCTGCCCTCTGTCACCCTCCGTCACCTTACCCGGCTCTCACTCCCTGCTGCCCTCCGTCACCTCACCCGGCTCTCACTCCCTACTGCCCTCTGTCACCCTCCGTCACCGTACCCGGCTCTCACTCCCTGCAACCCTCTGTCACCTTACCCGGCTCTCACTCCCTGCAACCCTCTGTCACCTCATCCGGCTCTCAGTCCCTGCTGCCCTCCGTCACCCTCTGCCATCTCACCCGGCTCTCACTCCCTGCTGCCCTCCGTCACCTCACCCGGCTCTCACTCCCTGCTGCCCTCTGTCACCCTCTGTCACCTTACCCGGCTCTCACTCCCTGCAACCCTCTGTCACCTCACCCGGCTCTCACTCCCTGCTGCCCTCTGCCATCTCACCCGGCTCTCACTCCCTGCTGCCCTCCGTCACCTCACCCAGCTCTCACTCCCTGCTGCCCTCTGTAACCCTCTGTCATCTCACCCGGCTCTCACTCCCTGCTGCCCTCTGTAACCCTCTGCCATCTTACCCGGCTCTCACTCCCTGCTACCCTCCATCACCTCCCCGGCTCTCACTCCCTGCTGCCCTCCGTCACCTCACCCGGCTCTCACACCCTGCTGTCCTCTATCATTCTCTGTCACCTCACCCCGCGCGTGTGGCAGCCCGGGCTGAGACAGCTTCCCGGGCGCGCACACAGCCGCACCCGAGTACTTCACAGGTCTTTAAAAGACCATTTGCATGATAACGAGGCTTTGTTGTATTTCACCTCTTAGCGCCCCTGCAGCTCCACTCGGACTATCGGAATCGCCCGGCCCCCATAGAGCAGAGTCTGTGTTTGCTGACACACTGTAAATTTTTTTTTTTAAAACACAGGTACGATATCTGCAAGGTCCGCGGGCCGCCAAGGAAGGCTTGCCGGGCCGCTGGCGGCCCGCGGGCCGTACTATGAGTACCCGTGGGCTAGGACTTGGAGATTATTGGGAGGGGCTACTGGACCTTGATGAACACCAGCCACTAGATGTCACAGAGGACACCTGGTATGAGGATCTGGCACACGCCAGTGGAATGGAAAGCTCCCTAGATACTGGCTTAGTTTCTCCTACCATGGCTACGGAGGAAGGAGCCTCTTTCTCTATGGTGGAGAGGAGGGCAGCTGAGGTCTTAGACCTTCAGATACCCACTGTGGTTATCAATACAAACGTCTTGACTGAGGGGCTTCAGCAGGGAGTCACCACATCCTAACAGCTTCTCCCGTTTAACAAAGCCCTCGCAGATGTCTTACTCTGCGCCTGGTCCAAGACCTGCACAGGAGCTCCTATGAATATGTTGATTGCCCACCGCCATCACCCCGCCCCAGGGGACCCCAGTTTCCTCACAACTCACCCCAGCTTGAAGAGCTTGGTGGTCCAAGCCTCCACCTTCAAATTAAATCCTGGAGCATTCCCTACCACTCCCCCGGACAGGGAATCCAAGAGGCTGGATACCTTGGGGAACAAGATGTTCTCTTCCGCCAGGCTTGCACTGCGGTCGGTGAACAGCATGTGCCTTTTGGGCCAAACATCCCACTCATTCTGAGACTCAGTTGCGCAGGTGCTACCTATGGTCACGGAAGAGGCCAGAGTCATAGTCTCTCAAGCTGTAACTGATGGTAGAGACACAGCTAACTTCTCCATACGCTTGGGCTGGATATGTCCGACTTGCTAGGCAGAGCGGTTTCATTGTCGGTGGCCATACGACGCTACGCCTGGCTGAGGATGACTGGCTTTTTTGGGGATGTCTAGGCCTCACTCATGGACATGCCCTTTGGTGGCTCCCATCTCTTCGGAGACAAGATGGACTCAGCACTGGAACGCTTCAAGGACAGCAGTGCTACTGCCAGGTCCTTGGGCCTCTCCATCGCCCCTCGCAAACCATTGTCTGCCTTTTGCTCCTTTCGTGGCCACAGAAGGGGCTTCTACCTGCATCTCCTATTGGCCAGCCACCATGGCCAGCAGACTTCTAAGTCTTTGCGTAGCCGAGAATGCAACACACACAGGCCTCGTGGTTGAGGTAGCCAGAGGTGGGTCCAGCCACCACCAACGACAGCCGCAGTCTCCAAGCCCCTTTAGTTTGTCCTCCGACCATCATGGAATGGCATATCCTGCCTCCCCAGTGGGAGGCAGGGTATGCCATCAACTGTACTCCTGGAGGTCAATATCGCTGACTGATGGGTTCTCCAGATTGTCTGAACGGGCTATTCCATCTCCTTTGTGACTACCCCTCCACCCATGCCACCCACTTACAACATTAAGTATAATGAGGTTGCCCTGTGTCCCTCAGAACCTGGGTTTATAATTGCAAACCCACTTAGAACAGGCTGATGGAGGCCCTCATCTCATTACTCCGCCAGGAATTGCAGTCTCTCTTGGCCAAGGGAACTAAGAGAGGGTGCTGGCGCCAAAAGTAGGTTGTGGTTGTTATTCCTGCTACTTTCTGGTGCCCAAAAAGGATGGAGGCCTTCGCCCTGTCCTAGACTTGAGCCCTCTGAATTTCTTCCTAAAAAAATAGAAATTCAAAATGCTCAAGTCCTGTCTGTCCGGGAGACTGAATGGTAGCGTTGTACTTGCATGACGCATACTTCCACATCCTAGTCCTGTCTACCCACAGACGTCACCTGCAGTTCACGGTGTCCCACGAGAACTTTCAATTTGCTGTGCTCCCTTTTGGCCTTACCAGTGCCTCTCGGGTGTTCACCAAGGTGATGGCGGTGGCTGCAGCTCATCTGCGGGGATCAGGTGTTCCAGTCTTCCCCTATCTTGACGACTGGCTGTTGAAGGCGGGCTCATCCCAGGCGGCCGACTCCCACCTCCAGACTATGGTGGACCTCCTGCACTCGCTGGTGTTCACTATCAACGTGCTGAAGTGACACCTGATCCCTTCTCAGATGCTCCCTTTCATCAAAGCTGTTCTGGACACTGCAGTTTTGGGATTTCCCTTCTGAACAGCGAGTCCAGTATCTTCAGGCTGGGTATGATGGCCTTCTGCATCCTGCTTGTGACACATGCCCATTGGCATATGTGGGCTCTTCAGTGGGACCCGAGTTCCAGTGGGTGCAGCATCAGGAGAATCTTTCCGACATAGTCGAGATCTCGGAGGGCACTACAAAAGATCTGCAGTGATGGCTGAAGAGTAGCGATTGCATCAGCTGCAGACCCCTCTCCCTTCCCCAACCAGATCTGATGGTAGTGACAGACATCACTCCTGGGCTGGAGCAGCCATCTGGGAGAGGTGGAGATAGAGGACTCTTGTCTCCAGCAGAATCTGTAATCCACTCCAACCTGTTGCAGCTCTGAGCAATTTGGTTGGCTTTGAAAGTCTTTCTACCATCCATCAAGGGAAGACTAGCACAGGTATTCATGGACAACACCACAGAAACAAACAGGGTGGCTGGGGTCATAAATTCTCTGTCAAGAGGCCCTGCTTCTCTGGAGATAACTGGAATGTCCGGGCATTTCCCTGGTGGTTCAATACCTGGCAGGTTCTCTGAACGCCAGAGAGGACAAACTCAGCTGAAGATGCCTAGCGGATCACGAGTGGCGTCTCCAACTGGAGGTGGGGCAAGGTCTCTTTCATCAGTGGGGAGAGCCTCCGTTAGATCTGTTCGCCACCGCCGAGAACTCGTAGTGTCAGCAGTTCTGCGCACTGGAATTTCCAAGGTGGCTCTCACTCGGAGACGCTTTTCGTCTCAAGTGGTACTTCAGCCTCCTGTATGCTTTTCTGACAACATCAATCCTGCCCAGAGTTCTCAAGAAGATCAGGAACGACCGGGCCCAAGTCATCCTTGTGTCTCCGGACTGGGCTCAGGGAGTCTGGTATCCTGAGTCGCTTAAGCATATCCATGGGTCCTTCGATCAGACTGCACCTTCGGGAGGATCTCCTGTCACAGCAGCAGGGAGGTTTCTCCACCGAACTTGTCCACGCTCCGCCTTCATGCATTGAGATTGAGTGGCGACAGTCAGCAGCGCTCCTACGCTAATGCAGAGGAGCATCGCCCGACTGCTCTCAGAGCAGTGGAAAAAGGAAAAATAAAATGATAATAATACAACAGTATTATTTTATTTTTAGTATGGGCTACGGAGCCAGGTTAGGGCAGGGCGTTGCTGGGGTCACAGGGAGGAGGAAATATGTATGCACCACAAGTGTGCATGACAGTTTTGCTGGCCGTCTTGGGCCAGCCAAACAGTCATGCGCACTTAGCATTTCTCCATCTGGCTGTGTTGCACAGCTGAGTGGAGAACAGTCCCAAGGCTCCCAGGCACTGTCTGAGTGGCCAAACAGGCCGCTCAGACCAATCACGTAGCTGCTGTCATGCTGGTGACAGCAGCATCATGATTGGCTTAGGGGAGCCTGTGTGCTGCCGGGAGCCAGGAAGAGAAGAGGACTGAGGAGAAGCTGCTGCCGTAATCAGGTAAGTGATTATTTTTCTTATCCCCCCAACCCGCCACCCCATTCTGTAGCAGCCACCACTGATGAAAGTTGACAGCTTTTGACCTCCCACCCGAAGTAAGTCATATTAATTCGGCAGCTCGGCGTCCCTCCACCAAGATGGTACACGCCTGTCGTTGGAGCAAGTTTGTGGCATGGTGTACAGACAAACAGGTTGACTCTTTATCTGCACCCCTATTACAAGTTCTTTTGTTCATACTTAGGCTGGCCCAGTTGGGCTCTGCATTGGGCATGTTGAAGGGTTATTTATCTCCTATCTCAGCTTTCCTGCTTCTGCCAGATCAACCTTCTTTTTCAAGTCCCCTATTGTACAAAGATTCTTTAAAGGTCTTCAGCACATGCTTCCTCCAGCTCCCTTTGTCATGCCTCAATGGGACCTCAACTTTGTTCTTACTTTTCTAATGTTCGCTCCCTTTGAGACACTTCATAACTGCCCTCTTAGACTCCTCATCATCAAAACAGCCTTTCTGGTGGCAATCACATCATCCTGGAGGGTCAGTGAACTGCAGGTACTGTCATCTGAGCCGCCATACATTTCTTTTTTCTCAGACAAACTGGTCCTTCGGACTCGAGCTTCCTTCTTGCCGAAGGTAGTCACCCCATTCCACATATGTCAATTCATCACCTTGCCTACCTTTTATGCTCCACCCTATTCCTCTAAGGAAGAGGAGAGACTCCGCTGGCTGGGCCCAAAAGAGCGTTGTCATTCTACCATGACTGCACACAATCATTCTGGGTGAATAATCAACTCTTCAGGGGGTGTGTCGGAGCCAAGAAAGGGAAGGCTGTGCAGAAATGAACCATCTCCTGGTGGATTGTACTTTGCATTTAGATCCGCTACGCATTGGCCAACAAGCAACCCGCCAGAGCAAAGGCTGTGACCACTGCATTAGCACACGGAGTTCCGGTCCTGGACATCTGTCAGCCGGCAACGTGGGCTTCGTTGCACTCGTTCACCAAGCAATACTGCCTGGATGGTCCTGCAGGACTTTCTAGTCTAAATCTGGTTTGCAGACAGGGGAGGTATCTATTCTAAGGTAAGGAATCTGCGACGAGAAGTCTCTATCGGATGAACATGTTACTTACTTCTGGTAACACCTTATCTGGTAGAGACTCTTTCTAGCCGCAGATTCCTTGCCGACCCAGCCATCCTCCCTTCTCTGCGAACAGATTTTTAGGTACAGGGCTGTTCCCTTTTCAGGGTCCTAGTTTCAAACACAAGTGGTCAGTGTTCTTTGTGGCTCTGCTCCTATTGTGGAAAGTCAGGAAAAGATACTGAATGTCAGCGCACTGGGTTGGCGCCTCTATAGGCTCTGCACACATCACATCTAACGTGGAACAAGACACGCGAAGCTGAACTACGCCACCTACTGGCGAGCAGGGGTACTGCTCACAAAACATTTCCAGATCCAGTCTGATGCCTGGGAATAATTCTAAGGTAAGGAATCTGCAGCTAGATAGAGTCTCTACCAAATAAGGCGTTACCGAAGGTAAGTAACTTGCTCATTTCTTCCTTTACCAAAAGGCTTTTACTATTGTCACATATCACAAATGCATCATCACCATTTTTTGGGACCCCCATGCTGAAATGACACCTTACATTAAATGGTTGGGTTTGAGAATGCTAGATTTTCTCTTTCACTTTGTGCACAGGCCCGGGAATGATCACAATTCAGTGGACTACTTTGCGTAGCCTCCCAACCATCAATTGCTGAAGATTTTATATAGTACATTGTTAAACAGCCCTAATTGGAGGTAATCAACAAAGAAAGAGATAATGCAGGCCATTCAAGCAGATTTAATACTAAGATGGCCATTAGGTTTTCTCAGTAAAAGGGACATTGTCTAAAAATCGGTCAATGTCTCCCTCTGCCCACCTCATTAAGAGACAGAAGAAAGGAGACGTTTCCAATGGTGGGGCTTCAGCCAGCTCCACTTCAGCTAACCTCTTGTAACAGGGATGTTAGCTAAACAGCATCAGAAGTCTCAGGCTATTCAGGAAAGGTCCTCTGACACTGTTTTTTACTGTGATGCAAGGCACGGTTATCGCAAGCTGGAAAACAGCAACAACATTCAATGGTAATGAGAGAAATGGGAGATGGGAGGAAACTGCTTTTTTCCCCCAGAAACTTCCCTCTGATTTCGTAGTTTGTTTCTCATAAATAAAATATGCTCCCCAGCTAATTAATGTTTACCTCATCATGGAGCACTTTTAGCAAAAATCCTCCATGAAATGGTGAGACATTTAAATATGGCAAGCTGGTTGTCCTGGGCTCAAGAAGGTTGGGCCTCTTCCACACCAGCTGCTTGGTGACCAGCCCAGGACAGGCTAAATGGGGCCCTAAGAGCTGTATCATGATTAATTGACACTGGAGAGATCTTGAAGGAGTACAAAATGTATCACATAGATGGTTCTGCAGGTGCTGCCCATGCCTCTGATGGTTGTTCATGAAGCAAAACTAGGTCTAGATTTTTAAGGGGGTAAAGGGTCACACTGCAAGAATGAGTCCACAACGTAGATGCTCCAAATGTTTATTCCTCAGTTGAAATGCTACAAGTACAGCTCCCAGTTCATGAATGCCGTTCAAAGTTCTGTCCCCACTATTTATGCCCTAAGGACATTCTCTCCTTGCACGCACAGAATTAATCTGACAATAATCAAAACCCCAGCAGTTCAAATAGCAACATGGAATGTGTTACATATACAACTCCCAACTGTTCAAATAAAAACTTTTGTAATACATCTCCCCCAATTAAAACAATAAAATTCACAAATGAAAAATTGTTCCAGCATGTAATCACTAAATGCAGACAAATAATCATAAGTAATTACAGAACATAGGCCTTGAACTTCACAGGTAATCTGTATGCTCACCTACTTGTTGTCCATCTACTATTGACATCAGATCTTCCAGAGAGAAAGGAATTAGTTGATAATCTCGTGGATGGTGTTACTTTATCATTGTTTCCAAATCTACATGCCATGTTTGGTACATCGAAAAAAAACAACATTATTATCACTTTCTCTACTTTCCACTTCATCCTCCCCTTGTCTTCCTTCTTCCTCTAGTTTCCTTTTAAATAGGGAAACACAATTAAGATTCCACACTGTTCCACTGATTACATTCACAACATTTCTAAACACTTTCACAACTTTCAACAGATCAGACCAGCACACTGATCCCTTGCTTAATAATAGGGTACCAAGAACAGGAATCAACTAGAACAGAAATTTGTTTACCTTCAATATTAATATTGCAGGACTGATCAATCACTTACATTCAACACAATATTTGGATCTTGCAACACTTCCTCAATTTTTTCTAACGGTCCTCACATACATTTACCAATTTCTTTTTCCATACATTGGATCTACACACTACTGAAATGCCTTTTCTATTGCATTTAGATCATACTTTTTCTATGGCAGGGCAACCTTTGAAATTACCTAAATGCATGCTAGTGATTGTTTCTTGATTTCTTCCTTTTTTAATACAGTGTTTTTGATGTTTTCATTATGTTTTGTAACAACATGAATCACACAAATGGGTGAAACCCTTACCTCTTGTACAAATTTTTCTGAATTTTCTTTTGCTTTGGCAATCTCATTGGCCACATTAAGTGACATATCAGCACTAGCCCGCAACCTCTCTTGGGCTTTCTTACTATTGGATTTTATCAGGATCTGATCTCTTAATACCTGCTCATGATTAATGTGCTCTAAATCACAAGTTGAAGCAAGTGTCCATAACTTTGGAACATATTCTTTGATTTGTTCATTCACATTTTGTTTCTTGAAATAAAATTTAAATCTCTCCATAACCACATTCAAGTCACCAGCACTAAGGAAGACCGGTAGATTTTTGTACTGCTTTAACTCAAACCACCTAAACAGTGCCTTAATAGAGACAACTTTCTTTCAGGTCCACAATTATCACCTTTCAAAACTTCTACATAAGCAAGAAACACTTCTTCCCAAGTTTCCCAATCCATGGGAGGCTCCTCAGATGCTGGCAGAAACACAGGTGGTGGTACAATGTTTGACATAATAATGCTTAATTATTATATAATAGCAAAACTTCCCACAGATTGTAATAGAAGTATATGCAATTACTAGGTAAAAGAACAATTTAGAATATATTAAAAATGCACTTCACAGTTTCATTTCTACTAAGGTGTGCGCATCACCATGAATGCACAAATAAAATTAAATAGTAATCAATTGGGTGTGCGCATCACCGTCAATGCACTAGTTAAATTGGAAGTGTCCCATTCGCTTCTTCCTCGTAGACACCCGGAAGCAATCCAAAATGGCCACCACGTTGTTGGTGCATGGCGTGATGATATCACACCAGTCACAAGAAGCTTTGCAGTGAAATGCACTTACATCGCTGTCAGCTGGCAACTCCTCCACATGACGGCAATGGACTCTCACACCTAGTCTGCCGCCGCTCGTTTAAAAAATGCAGAAATTTGTTCTTGCTACAGCTACACCCGTAGAGTAAATCAGGTTTGGGTGCTTCCCAGGATGTTAACGCATCTCGCCAAGACTTTCTCTTGTTGTCCGGCAACCAGAACGGGTTAAAACGATGATCTCCCACAATCGTTCCTTTACAATCAATTTCAGTCCAAATTAAAGGCTGTGGCTACCAATCCTCATCGCCAGTGTTAAGGGGGTAAAGGGTCACACAGCAAGAATGAGTCCACAACGTAAGTGCTCCAAATGTTTTTTCCTCAGTCAAAATGCTACAAGTACAGCTCCCAGTTCATGAATGCTGTTCAAAGTTCTATCCCCATTATTTATGCCCTCAGGACATTCTCTCGCTCGCACACACATATGTGGAATGAATGAATGAATGAAAATAATTTTATAAAATGCGCACATACCCGAGGGTGTCATAGCGCTGAAGAAAAGAGAAAAAAAGAAAGACAGAGAGGGCGGAAAACAGAACACTGTAAAGTCGATAGGACCGCACCTGGTACATGCAGCAGTCTATTCTACTCCATTCGTGAACAGCCATGTTTTCAGCTGCTTCCTAAATTGCATCAGAGAGGCTTGACCTCGCAGCGAGAGAGGCAGTAGGTTCCACCATTTACCTGCACATATGGAGAAGCCCTACCCCCCTAGCTTTGTTAGATCTGGAAGTGTTAACAAAGCATAAAGAGCTGGGTCTAGGGTTTCTACTTGGCATATACCAAGAGAAACAATCTTGTAGGTACTTCGTGCCGGTCCGATGAAGGGCCTTGTGAACCATGCACATGGCCTTGAAAATAATCCTTTTTCATATTGGGAGCCAGTGAAGATTTTGTAGCGAATCAGACACAGAGCTAAATTTGGGAATTTTTAGAAGTACTCTGCCGCTACATTTTGCAAAGCCTGTAGCTTCCTTATCACACTGTTCTGAGCACCCAGATACAAAGCATTGAAGTAATCCAGCTTAGAGGAAATAGGGGCTGATATAACTGTCTTCTGAAGGTCATGGGGGATAAATGGGAAGCTTTTTTTCAGAATCTTCAACACAAAAAAATCAGAAGAGATAATAGAATTTATTTGTTCCGAAAAAGATAATTAGATGTCAAATATGACTCCTAAATTTCGAACTTTCTAGACAGGAGTAGGTAACATGCCTAAGCTCGGCGGCCGCCATAAATTGTTCCAGAAAGAGGTTTCCTTTCCAAAAAGCAGCACTTCCATTTTGTCTGGATTCAGTTTCAGACAATTATTCTGCATCCACAATGCAACTTGGGACATGCAGTTACAGAAACTTCTAGCCTCTTTATCCACGTCCGATAAGATAGAAACCACTATCTGTGTATCATCGGCGTAGGAGAACACAGCTAGTCCTTGACTTTGAATGAGCTTGATGAGGGGGCTAACATATACATTAAGCAGCGTGGGACTGAGGGAGGACCCCTGAGGAACACCACAAGGTACAGAGAAGGGTGATGAACTCACTTCCCCCAGCTCCACTCATTGCTGCCTATTGCTCAAGAATGAATGTAACAAAGTAAAAGCCAAGTTTCTAAACCCAAGCTGATGGAGACGTTTTACGAGGAGTGAATGGTGAACCGTGTTGAAAGCGGCAGAGAGATCTAATAAGATCAGTGCCGCTTTTCCGCCCTTATCGACTACCATTCTGACTTCCTCTGAGGCTGCTACCAGGGCAGACTCAGTACAGTGGTAAAGCCATACTGTGAGGGATCGAGCAAAGAATTAGCATCCAGAAACGCTAAGACCTCCTCATTCAGTGCATTCTCAAGAATGTTAGCTGGGAAAGGTAGACGGGATATAGGCCTATAACTTTCCATCTTCATTGGGTCCAAGGAAGATTTCTTTATCAGTGGCAGAATGGAGGCCTTTTTCCATATGTCTGGAAAATGCCCTGAGATCAATATCTCAATAAATTTCCATAAGCAGGCCAGCAACCACATTGGCAATTTGTTTGAGAACCAGTGGTGGACAGGGATCTGATGCAGCCCCGGATTTGATGAGATCAATGAGCTTAATAACTTTCTCCTTAATAAAAGTACAAAAACCACTGAATCGAGGAGGTTCTGGAGAGGTAACAGTATCTTGCGAGTCAAATTCCTGCATGTGCATTGGAAAATCATCTACGCCTAGTGAGTTAAGGGAAGGCGAAAAATCTTGGTAGATGGAATTGACTTTGGACTGGAAAAAGATTGCCAGCTTATTGCAAAATGCCTCATCAGGACTATAAGAGCATAGAACATAGATGTAACATAGATCACACAAAGTAACGTAATTTGTTAACTCAGTGTCCTTGTCCTGATCAAAATATGTCATGACCACATCTTATACCACATTGTCTTGTGCCTTGGAACACCTTTACATGGTGCTCATCCCATGTCATTGCTGCCTTGCTATTGGTAAGATTGCCTAGTGGCTCAGTGGTGGTGATGCAACTGCCATAGTATATAACCATCCCTAGAAAGCTTGACAGTTCTCTGATGCTCTGAGGTAGGGTAGCTGACCTGATGTCTTTGATGATATTCTGACCCGAACAGGACTGTCCTAGGCGTACTGCACCACAGAACTACGTTTCCTGGCCCTTATCAAGGAGGCCTCATCTGTTGCATTAATTTGCACCTGCAAGACAGACGCCTTCTGCAACAACCACTATGAGCATACTTGAGCAAGCTCGCATCCCGCTTATTACAACACATGGGGACCTAAGGATCACTTCTCCCCACTGATCACATACTCACCAATGCCCTGAAGAAGTTCATTGCTTAATGAACGAAACGCGTTGGCTGGAACTTTTTATTGTCGGATGACATTGAAAATAAAGGATTTATTTGATACAACGAAACAAGTCAACATGATTTATTGAGAATATCACTTGGGTAGTGCACCACTCCATCTTTGGTTATAGATGTAACATAGATCACACAAAGTAACGTAATTCATTAACTCGGTGTCCTTGTCCGGATCAAAATATTTCATGACCACATCTTATACTACATTGTCTTGTGCCTTGGAACACCTTTACATGGTGCTCATCCCATGTCATTGCTGCCTTGCTATTGGTAAGATTGCCTAGTGGCTCAGTGGTGGTGATGCAACTGCCATAGTATATAACCATCCCTGGAAAGCTTGACAGTTCTCTGATGCTCTGAGGTAGGGTAGCTGACCTGATGTCTTTGATGATATTCTGATGGTACGAACTCACTCCTTTGCTTGAAAACATATACCAAAAAAATTGTAACTCATTTTGTAGGACTCTGCATAGTTAGTCCACAGTGTAATATTCTTTGCATGGCAGCTCTCAGACTTTGTTTGGAAATCATTTATGTTTGCTTCACATGTCAGGATATCATGGCTTATGTTTGTTACACCTTCAATTTCTGCCAAGGCTTCTCTTATCATGTTCTGGGATATCTCAGTAGCCAAGGAGATACCAAAGTCCAGTCTCCAGTAATGCCTTAGCCCTATGTTGGTTTAGAATGTCATAACGGATGATCTGAACTCTTCAAATTGCAGCTGGAGGGATCCTGACTTTAGATTCAGCTAGAAGAACCACTTCCCTATTTAGATCAACAAGAATCTTATAGCTTTTTTGCATCAGATGTATCTCTGAGGATGAACAGATACACATTGTAACCTTTCCCAGCTGTTTCAACTTGCTGGTCATCAGCATTAGAAAGACTTAGGGGTTAGAGACCTTCTGCACACAACTCTCTGATTGCAGTTACTTCAGCAATACTTATTCTCGAGGGCATATGACAGAGTTATATATATTAGTGTTTACCACTAATGTCTTGCATGAGTGCTCATGTGGCACAACGTAACACAAAGCATTGTATCTATTAACTTAGTATAGTACAGGCATGTGGATGAAGTGCAAAATTGTGCAGAACTACACAACTATTAGTAATCTAGACTGAGGTCTGGAGAGCTAGGAAGGTGAGACCATGGACACTGAAATACTACCCAACTGTGACCCAGTGCAACTGTCAACTGCAGAAGAGTAAATGTTCCATTAACACATCAGCCACCAATGTTGACCGTTGGCCTGACATGGAGAGGCCTCTGGTATCCCAGCAATCCATCTATTCAAAATAATTGGTATGCCATACTCACAGGCTGCAAAATCATCGCTCTGGGTCACAAGGCTCATGATGTACTTAGAGGCCATGAAGGCAGAGGCACATAAAACAGCATAGTGATGAATTGATCAACATATACTATCCATGTTTAAAAGGCCCAAAACTTTCTCACTAGCAATCAACATCTCCAACAACAAACATTTGTGCTGCCACCCCAGCCTCTCTCATTATCCGAGCTATAACAATCTGATGAAAAGAAAGGGTAGCAGAGGCTATGGTACATGTGGTGTAACCCATCAAAAACTGTGTGACTTCTTCGAAATCAGCCCAATTGCTTAGTAGACATTTGTTGCCAATTTGTTACTGCACACATCTGTAAAGTCATCCATCAGTATAATGTCACTGGCACAATATATGATACAGCCACCACTGCTGCATTTGATCACCGCTTGTCTCTGCACATATGGAACCAAAACTCTGTTCCCGCTGTGTGGGTTTTTGTTGCCCCCTATAAAGCATGAAGACCAGATTTTCCATGCCAGGTTTCCATGTGCAAGTTGATCAGACTGTGCAGCCAAAAGCACTTAGACAACAGAGTGTTGCTCTTCATGTGCAGGCCAAAGTGGCAGCCAAGTTGGCTCACCTAGAAAGGGATGATAGTTTTGAGAAGGAAAAATGAACCACCCCATGGGTGTCGCCTATATGGTAGAATTGAAACCGAAGCAAACCAATGAAGTGTGCATATATATATATGGACATGCGTCTACTCAATACTTCTATAAAGCACAAACTTTACCTCACACCAACCATTGAGATAATTTAATCAAAGATGTAGATTGAAGTCTTCCGTGTGTCCAGTGGAGTTTCACTCATTGGCCTCCAGTAAGACAAAATGTGTTTCCAGTGTGGAGTCTGGGAGGCCATGGAGTAGGGCGCTACCACCATCCAGATGTGAGAGTCCTATGCACAAACTGGCATTACTTGCTGATGATATAATTTGTTTTGTAGCAGACCCACCACAGACACTGCTGCACATGGTCAAAAAATGTAACACCTTTTCCATGGTATTAGGTTTTAAAATCCATTATTCTAAGTCTGGATCCAAGTTGAACGAAGATACTCTGCAATCCCCTTTCACATTTTAACTTGGTTGCCCACTTGAACTAGACAGGGGGACCCTTTACTTTACCCCACTACTACCACATTTAAATATAGGAATAATTTGAAGAAGGGGGTTACAACGTACCGTTCTCCCTTGACTGCAATACTCTGCAGCCCAGACTTTCCACAGGGACAGCAGGATAGAGGATTCAGGTGTTGGTTAAAATGGCCAGGGGCAACACTAAGGAATCTCTTTGACAGAGGACTATTGTAAGACATTGGGGTATTAGTGGAGAGGCTGAGTACTCACCTCAAGCAATAACCATAACCCTTGTCAGGGTTAACCTTTTAAGCCACTAAATTAATCTGAGCTTAACCCTCTGCTACCTATTGCACAGAGCAGATCGGCCTAACTTAGAGGCAATGTGTAAAGTAGTTATGTAGTACCAAAACAATAACAAAGTCAAAACACAACACAAGAAAAATCCCAAACCAATTTTGAAAAATAGAGTAGATTTTAATTAATAAAATGGAAAAAATCTAAGAAAGGAAACTGGAGTTATGAATTTTTTAAGTTTAAATATGAAAAAAGCGCCAAAAACATTATGCACCAGCCATTGTCATTTGGCTTCGCTTGACCCGTACCTAGGCGAAAGTTAAGACTCACCACAAGGGAGCGCAGGTTGGTTACAGAAACGAAGTTCGACCCTGTTGGAAGTTTCATCTTTGGACTTAGGTCCAGATGTACAAACATTAGGAATACCGACTTCTTAATTGCAATTCTCTCCCAATCGCAATTAGGAAATCGGTACTCATAATGTGAGAAACTCATTGAGTTTCATTTAGGGATTCCTTGTGTGACCTAGCTCATAAATATATTAATGAGGTAGGTCGCATTTTGAGACCCATTAGGAATCACAGCAATCACATGGATGGTGGCCTGCTGAGGTCAGCAGACCACCATGTATGTGATTGCTTTTTAATAAAGAATTGTTTTTAATGCAGGCCGTTTTCCTTAAAGGAAAATGGGATGTATTTAAAGAGAAAAATGAAGTTTCATTTTTTAAGTTCAAATGATTTTCATTAAGCATTTTTAGAAAGTAAACAATGTACAATACATGTATGTTTTTTTTTTAAGTTCAAATGATTTTTATTAAGCGTTTTTAGAAAGTAAACAATGTACAATACATGTATGTATGAAGTTTCATTTTTAAAGAGTAGGCAGTGGTCCATGGGATCACTGTCTGCTCTTAAAAATATTATTTTCATTCCTTTGTGAATGGGTTACCACCAGTTTTAAGCTGGTGGTAAAGTATTATGGAATTCGGTCGCAAAACACCATACCATACCAATTCGTATTTGGAAGGAACGCCCTAAACACGCCCCTTCCAAATACCGACTCGCAAATGCAAAATGTGATTTGGTAACAAGTTACAGAATCGCATTTTGTACATTTGAAAAAGCATTTTTCCAGTCGCAAACAGCCCAATTCTTCGATTCGGGGCGCTTGCTACTGGAAAGATGCTTTGTACATCTGGCCCTTAGTCTCTAAAGGAAGTCAAAAATCCTCAGCGGGGCAAAGCAGCATGCTGTGGGGCTCCACATCATCTGATAGCTACTGAACAAGGTCTCAGTGAAGCATTTGACTTTTAGTGGGAAAGCTGAGTGCGGGAGAAATTTCAATTTTGCGCCTAGAGAAGGTCCCTTGCTGGCCAGATATTTTCTGTGCGTTCGCCTGGTGAAGATTTCTACCTTCAGACTTAGTCACTTTATTGGAGCTTGGGTTCTTCCAGTAGGGCAAGGCTGCAGGCTGTAGCCAAAGAGGGCTTCACAAGGCTGCATACTTTCTTCGTGAGGTCCAGCTGAATCTGATTTGCTGCTGTGGAAAAGCACCAAGCAGGAGTAACATGAATCTTTGGCCAAGCAGCATCACACCTTTGTCGGATCGGCTTGGCAGGTTGGTCCCTGACCTCTGGAAGTCTTTGAATGCAAAAAGTTTTGAAGACCCAGGTTTCAGGAAAAGATAGAAGGAGTACACTTTGAAGCCAGCCAAAGGTCCAGGAACCTGGGGACAACACTAGGCGTTCAAGACTCACTCCAGCAGAGGCAGCATCCGGGTCGAGAACACGTCCAGTTGGAACTGGCCAGCTGGGCAGTTGTACAAAAGGCTTCTTGTAGCTTGTGTTGTCCCTGTTGCATTAATAGGAGATCAGCCTTTCTTCTAGTTCAAGAGGGAGAGCAGGTGCAATCTTTAGGGCTCTTCTCAGGTCCCAGCAGGTCTACTCCTCTTCTGTTCTTCCACAGGTCCAGAAAGTGTTCTGAAGAGGGTACTGTAAACAACACCTTTATGGTTGGCACCAGACTGTGGGTGGGGGAAACTCCTGACTACTCCCTGACCAATGGGGTAAAAATTCTCAGCGGTGACCCTAACGACTTTTGAGGCATTTGTGTGCCCTACTGCACACAATTCCATAGTGCCTCTCTCTGCCTAAAGCCAAGATGGCAGAACCTTCTGCCACTGTGAAGAGTTCCTGTGCCCACCCTAGAGGTGTGGCCAGGGAAATGAGAAACCCCTCCTCTGTGCTCATTGAGAATCAATTCTAGGGCCCCTCCTCTCCCACTGGGATTTGTGCCTGGCTGACTGGGGAACAAAGTAGGTGGCAGGCCCAGGTGTTAGCTATATCTGCCTGTGACAGGGGAGGCTTTTTTGAAGTTATGTTCCTGGGCACAGCCCTGATAGTCATCCTGCCAGAGGAACAGAGCACCTTCTGACATCCAAGGTCTTTGTTTCAGCTCTGGGAACAAGTATATACCTCATCAAAGGGGTTAGTCAGCTGCCACATGACAATTGAAACTCATTCAAATGGACCGCTAGAGGCTTTTGGCAGGGAAAAGGTAACTTTCTTAAAGTACCATTTCCAAAATATTTATTACAAATCCAACTTCGCCAGAGAATTGGGCTTATAATGCATATTTCAAAATTTCCAAAAATCAACTTGATATCTACTTCCTAGCCGGAGATAATATTCAATGAAATATTGTATCCCAGTGCTTCCTATTGAGTAGCTAACCCTGCTACAGTGAAAATAGCTTTTAGGGCATTTTCCCTGTGAGGAAGTGTTCAACATTAAACCGTTACTTGTCCAACTTTTAAACACTATGCACCCTGCTGCATGGGCAGTAAGGCCTGCTTAGGGGTGAAATATTCAAATTTAAAAGGAATATTTAGGCCTGTCATAAAGGGGTTATTTTGACAGGTTAAATTTGTAGTTTAAACCTGCACAATCAAGCTACACATGGCAGGCCTTTGTAGCTTTATTTACACTGCCACTGTAGTAGATGGCACAATTGGTGCAACAGTCCACTGATGACCTTTAGGCCTTGGGTACACATTTGCACCATATACTAGGGCCTTAAAGGTAGGTTCAATATGCCAATCAGGGTATGCCAGCTCCATGATGTTGAAAGGGGGAGCACAGGCACTTTACCACTGGTTAGTAGGGGTAGAGTGCACAGAACTCTATAGGCAGCAAAAGCAGTCAAGACAAAATCTGAGGGTACACCATGCAAAAAAAAGACCAATGACATAATATCTATGCATACAATATCGAAACACTAAAATATGGGAAAATAAATATTGATAACAAAAATATAGACTTCCTATACTTAACTAATAAAACCACAAATATCGAAAACACAAATATCGTTGTTAAAATATTGATTTTTACTTATATCGAAAACACAAGTATCAGAAAAAAATATTGTCACCTTTAAATAAACATATATTATGTCTAAAATATTGATTCACACAATATCGACTACAATAATATCACCAAAATAATTAAATTACCATTAATAAATATAAAAAATTACTTTTTACAATTACTTTTTACATAAAACAATTATTTGAAATAAACCTACAACATTTTATATATGTGTAAATTAAATATAAATATATTACATCACCAAAATATTTACCTTTCACCCCAATAAATTATAGAAATGATAGAACTAAAATCATAATAGCACAACCCAAAATAAATATTAGCTACAAACATTTAGACAGCAACCCAAATATTAATATATATATATATATATATATATTCACTGAAAAAACCATAGGTTTCAGGCACGTTATAGTTAGAAATTAGCATTTAAAAAACCTTAGAAATTCACTGAAAAAACCATAAGGTTTTAGGGACAGTTATAGTTAGTTGGACATTGCACTCGTACAAAACCCGTGAAATTCCCCGTTATAGTTAGTTCAGGTAACTATAACTCGCGCCCCGCAATGCACTGCTGATGACGTCACATATTACATCACTCATGACATGGTCAGTGACATCACTGATGACATCACTGATGACATCTCAAATGACATCACTGATGACATCACTGATGACATCATCCAGTGACTGTGTGTTTCTGTAAAGTTTAAATATGTTTAATATATTTAGGGAAAGGCGTATTGAAGAATGAGTGGGTGTAGAAGCGCCTGAATGGATGATTTAGTAGGTGCGTGACTGAGTCTATAAGTGAGTGATTAAACGTATCTTACTGGATGCATGGGTGAGTGACTAAACTGTGTGAATGTCGGTATCCGTCTGTCTGTTGTTGTGTAAGCAACTGCATGGATTTCTGACTAGCTAAATGAGTGTCTATATGGGTTATGGATTGGTTCTCTGAGTATCTGTATGGGTGCCTCAGTGTTTGTGTGGGTGGGGTGTGTGTGACTCTGTGCATAGATGTGTGAGTGGGTGATTCACTGGGTGCATGGTTTCAAGAGTGCGTCTGTGATGGACTGTATGGGTGGGTGAGTGTGTGTATGGGTGTGTTAGTGATTGAATGTATATCTCAGTGGTACATGTGTGAGTAACTACATATGTGAAAGGCAGTATATATGTGTGTTGGAGTATATAAATGGCTATAAGTGAGAGTGTGTGATTGTGAGAGTGGCTATATGGATGAGTGTGTGCTTGCATCAGTGATTGCATAGGAGCGTAAGAATGTGCTAGTATTTTTATGAGTAAGTGAGCTGGTGTGTATAACTGTATAGGTGAGTAAATTGGAGTGTGATTAATTATTTGCATGACTGACTAGACTGAATAGAGTACCTCTATGGATGAGTTGCGTTGTGTGAGTGTTTATATAGGTGTATGAGTGCATATGATAGTCCTGTACTGAGTGACTGTAAGTATGAGTGACTGTACGGGTGAGTGAGTAGATGTGTGTGTGTAGACCTAAGAATCAGTGAGTGGGTATGTACTTATTGGTATTGGAGTGTGTATGGTTTTGAGAATGGCAGTCTGTAATTTAGAGTGGGTGTTTCAAAACTTATATTAGGGTGTGAGAAGATGCATTAAATTCTCACATGGATGATGTCATCAGTGATGTCATCAGTGATGTCATTTGAGATGTCATCAGTGATGTCATCAGTGATGTCACTGACCATGTCATGAGTGATGTAATATGTGACGTCATCAGCAGTGCATTGCGGGGCGCGAGTTATAGTTACCTGAACTAACTATAACGGGGAATTTCACGGGTTTTGTACGAGTGCAATGTCCAACTAACTATAACTGTCCCTAAAACCTTATGGTTTTTCAGTGAATTTCTAAGGTTTTTAAATGCTAATTTCTAACTATAACGTGCCTGAAACCTATGGTTTTTTCAGTGAATTTCAAAGGTTTTTTAAATGCTAATTTCTAACTATAACGTGTCTGAAACCTATGGTTTTTTCAGTGAATTTCAAAGGTTTTTTAAATGCTAATTCCTAACTATAACATGTCTGAAACCTACGGTTTTTTCAGTGAATTTCAAAGGTTTTGTAAATGACAATTTTTAAATGTATTAATTGTTATATTTATTTTTTTCATACTGATTTACTACATTTTTAGAAACATTTTTTTTTACATATTTTATTTTTAAATTACATTGTAATTACATTATACATTACAAAAATACTTTCTCAGAATGAATTACTTTAGTTTAAATACTTTGCACATAGGCAATAGACTTTTAAGTACAGTAGTTACAGTTGTTGCATTGGGCAACACATTTTCAAACACAATGCAACATTCAGCTCAATGTGAATTTCTAGTTAAATGCAATTAGTTACTTTATGGATTACTTTTCTAACCACAGGACTGGATCCTAGATTCAGTCCTGGGACATCTCCTGTAAACAGTTGAGTAAAAGCGTTTTGGTTACAGTAGTGATTTTTAAGGAATATTATTGTATTTTAAAAGTTGACACTTTGAAACTTTTTCTCATAGAATCACCAATGTTATCCTATGGAAGGAAATTCACTTAGCAGGTAAAAACTGTTATCGTTACTTTTTCTTACTCAGTGTTGGATCCTGGATCCAGCACTGGTGCATCTCCTGTAAACAGTTGAAAGAATGCGTTTAAGTCATACAGGCGATTTTTAAGGAATATTTGTAGTTTGTGAAAATCGACACTTTGAAACTTTTCTGCTGAAAACCAGACAATGGATTCCTATGGAAGAAAATATAAGTTACTGGTAAGTACGGTTAAAATTACTTTTCAGGGTCAGTGCTGGGCTAAAAGATGCAGCACTGAGGTCTCTCCTGATAACAGGTGAGTAAATCGGAATTCGTATTTCGGCTGATTTTAGAGGAATATTTTAAAGTTCCAAAACTCCACACTTAGAAGAATTTGCAAGTGAAATCAGTCAATGTTAGCCTATGGAAGGAAATTCAAGTTACTGGTAAGTACGGTTAAAATTACTTTTCAGGACCAGTACTGGGCTGAAAGATACAGCACTGAGGTCTCTCCTGATAACAGGTGAGTAAATCGGAATTCGTATTTCGGCTGATTTTAGAGGAATATTTGTATGTTTCAAAAATCAACACTTAGAAACTTTTTCAGCAAAAAGCAGGCAATGATATCCTATGGAAGGAAATTCAAGTTACTGGTAAGTGCGGTTAAAATTACTTTTGAGGATCAGTACTGGGCTGAAAGATGCAGCACTGAGGTCTCTCCTGATAACAGGTGAGTAAATCGGAATTGTATTTCGGCTGATTTTAGAGGAATATTTTAAAGTTCCAAAACTCCACACTTAGAAGAATTTGCAAGTGAAACCAGTCAATGTTAGCCTATGGAAGGAAATTCAAGTTACTGGTAAGTACGGTTAAAATTACTTTTCAGGACCAGTACTGGGCTGAAAGATACAGCACTGAGGTCTCTCCTGATAACAGGTGAGTAAATCGGAATTCGTATTTCGGCTGATTTTAGAGGAATATTTGTATGTTTCAAAAATCAACACTTAGAAACTTTTTCAGCAAAAAGCAGGCAATGATATCCTATGGAAGGAAATTCAAGTTACTGGTAAGTACGGTTAAAATTACTTTTGAGGATCAGTACTGGGCTGAAAGATGCAGCACTGAGGTCTCTCCTGATAACAGGTGAGTAAATCGGAATTCGTGTTTCGGCTGATTTTAGAGGAATATTTTAAAGTTCCAAAACTCCACACTTAGAAGAATTTGCAAGTGAAACCAGTCAATGTTAGCCTATGGAAGGAAATTCAAGTTACTGGTAAGTACGGTTAAAATTACTTTTCAGGACCAGTACTGGGCTGAAAGATACAGCACTGAGGTCTCTCCTGATAACAGGTGAGTAAATCGGAATTCGTATTTCGGCTGATTTTAGAGGAATATTTGTATGTTTCAAAAATCAACACTTAGAAACTTTTTCAGCAAAAAGCAGGCAATGATATCCTATGGAAGGAAATTCAAGTTACTGGTAAGTGCGGTTAAAATTACTTTTGAGGATCAGTACTGGGCTGAAAGATGCAGCACTGAGGTCTCTCCTGATAACAGGTGAGTAAATCGAAATTCGTATTTCGGCTGATTTTAGAGGAATATTTTAAAGTTCCAAAACTCCACACTTAGAAGAATTTGCAAGTGAAACCAGTCAATGTTAGCCTATGGAAGGAAATTCAAGTAACTGGTAAGTACGGTTAAAATTACTTTTCAGGACCAGTACTGGGCTGAAAGATACAGCACTGAGGTCTCTCCTGATAACAGGTGAGTAAATCGGAATTCGTATTTCGGCTGATTTTAGAGGAATATTTGTATGTTTCAAAATCAACACTTAGAAACTTTTTCAGCAAAAAGCAGGCAATGATATCCTATGGAAGGAAATTCAAGTTACTGGTAAGTACGGTTAAAATTACTTTTGAGGATCAGTACTGGGCTGAAAGATGCAGCACTGAGGTCTCTCCTGATAACAGGTGAGTAAATCGGAATTCGTATTTCGGCTGATTTTAGAGGAATATTTTAAAGTTCCAAAACTCCACACTTAGAAGAATTTCCAAGTGAAACCAGTCAATATTAGCCTATGGAAGGAAATTCAAGTTACTGGTAAGTACGGTTAAAATTACTTTTCAGGACCAGTACTGGGCTGAAAGATACAGCACTGAGGTCTCTCCTGATAACAGGTGAGTAAATCGGAATTCGTATTTCGGCTGATTTTAGAGGAATATTTGTATGTTTCAAAAATCAACACTTAGAAACTTTTTCAGCAAAAAGCAGGCAATGATATCCTATGGAAGGAAATTCAAGTTACTGGTAAGTATGGTTAAAATTACTTTTCAGGATTAGTACTGGGCTGAAAGATGCAGCACTGAGGTCTCTCCTGATAACAGGTGAGTAAATCCGAATTCGTAGTTCGGCTGATTTTAGAGGAATATTTGCACAATGGTGAAGGGAGGGGCGGGGCCTGAGGTGACATCTGTGCAACGCGCCCGTGGCGCGTTTTAAGTTGGGGGATTAAGTCCCCTTGAATCATGAGGGTCCCTAGGGGTCAACTAGCCCACCAGGAACCTCCAGTATGCGCCAGAGGCTGCGTTGCAGAGACTGTAGAGAGGCCACACCCCTTTACACCTCTCTGCAACGCAGCTCTGTGGCGCTTTCTGGATGTACCTGTTGGGCTAGTTGGCCCCTAGGGACCCTCATGATTCAAGGGACTTAATCCCCATCTTAAAACGCGCCACGGGGCCTGTTTGCACACATGTCACCTCAGGCCCGCCCTCCCTTCACCACTGTGCAAACGCGCCCGTGGCGCGTTTTAAGTCGGGGGATTAACTCCCTTGAATCCTGAGGGTCCCTGGGGTGCAACTAGCCCACCAGCTACCTCCATTAAGCGCCACAGAGCTGCGTTGCAGAGAGGTGTAAAAGGGGCGTGGCCTCTGTACACCTCTCTGCAAGGCAGCTCCTGGCGCATACTGGAGGTTCCTGGTGGGCTAGTTGGCCCTCAGGGACCCCCAGTATTCAAGGGGAATTACTTCCCCTCTTAAAATGCGCCAGGGCGCGTTCTGCAGAGTTCTGCAGGGAGGGGCGGGGCCTCCGCACGATGCCGTTTTTTTTTTTTTTTTATGGGAGGGGGCTGCGTGGCCCCCTTCCCTCAGCCACTTTTGGCCCCGGGGACCCCATCCCCGGGGCCTGAGCATTTTTTTTGTTTTTTTTAAAAAAAAAAAACGGGAAGGGGGCCGCGTGGCCCCCTTTCCTGGGCCTCTATTGGCCCCGGGGACCCCATCCCCGGGGCATGCCCTGTTTTTTAAATAAAAAATCTGGAGGGGGCTGCGTGGCCCCCTCCTCAGGCCATTTAAGGCCCCGGGGACCCCATCCCCGGGCCGGCCTTGCCCTTATTTTTTTATTTATTTATTTTTGTTTTATTTGTGGAGGGGGCTGCGTGGCCCCCTCCCGGGCCACTTATGGCCCCGGGACCCCATCCCCGGGCCTGGCCTCTGGTTGGGGACTGTGGGGGTCCCCAATCCCCCACAGTCCCGCTCGGCTCCCTGCGTCCTATGGGAGCCGGCATTGCTTTTCCACATGGGGAGCAGCTAAGATGCTGCTCCCCATGTGGAAAGCTATTGGTTTGCATTTTGAAAGAGAGAGCAGGTTTCCTGCTCTCTTTCAAAATGCAAACTAAGCTTGCTATGACAGGGCGGGAGCCGCGAGGCTCCCGTCCTGTCATAGCAAACAGCAGTGTCCCGGGGTAGGCACCCGGGACACTGCAGGAGCCGGCCCTGGGGGTGGCGGTCCCCAGGGCCATCAAGGGCTCCAGGAGGGGGCCGCGCGGCCCCCTCCCTACATTTTGAAAGCCCCGGGAGGTGGTGGTCCCGGGGCTTGGGGTCCAAAACGGACCCCCATTTTCAATTTTCTTAGTGCCCCGGGAGGTGGTGGTCTCGGGCGTGTGGGGGCTGGAGCCCCCCACACAGGTTTAAAAATAATAAAAAAAGCCCCGGGAGGTGGCGGTCCCGGGGCTGCGGGAGGGCTCAGAGCCCTCCCGCACCATTTATGATAAAGCCCCGGGGGTGGTGGTCCCGGGCTTGGGGGCCCTTAGAGGCCCCCATACATAAAATAAACACCCTCAGCATGCCCCCGGGACTTAACCCACCCGGGGCAAATTAACTATCGAGCGCGGAGACCGCGCTTCGATTTTTATCGGCAGGATCCGCGCACCCTGAGCGCATCCTGCCGATTTAAAAAAAAAAATGCTTTTGCCCAGGGGGTCCTTGTGGGACCCCCTGAGCAGACCTAGGGGTCAGGGTGTTTCTACCCTGCCCCCTTTGTGCGTTTTGCGCACTTTTTACTGCTTTCTTGTTCCTCGGTTCTACCGAGGAACAAGATGGCTGCCAACACTTCCTGGTTTGGAGTGTTGACAGCCAATTAGCAGACAGCTCGTGATCGGGAGGGTGCGCGAATCCGACGCGGCCATAGATATATATGTACTTTTACTTTTGATTTTCTCAGCAACTACTGAACGGATTTACACCATTTAACA
The DNA here is from genome assembly GCA_963921515.1 of Calotriton arnoldi. Classification (NCBI taxonomy): domain Eukaryota; kingdom Metazoa; phylum Chordata; class Amphibia; order Caudata; family Salamandridae; genus Calotriton; species Calotriton arnoldi. Next base: position 1,548,235 of record CAWUFW010002777.1, on the reverse strand, counting down.
AAAGGGTTCTTTCTGAACCAAGAACTACCTCTTTGCCAAATTTGGTGTAATTCCGTTCAGCAGTTCAGGCTGTAGCCGTGTCTAAAGTTTCCTATGGGAAATTGATTTTTTGACTCTTATTTTTTTAATTTCTCCGCAACTACTGAACGGATTTACACCATTTAACAAAAGGGTTCTTTCTGAACCAAGAACTACCTCTTTGCCAAATTTGGTGTAATTCCGTTCAGCAGTTCGGGCTGTAGCCGTGTCTAAAGTTTCCTATGGGAAAATGAATGGGGAAAACACGTTTTGGGACCCCCTTTTTCTCGGCCCCCGCTTGACGAATCACCCTGAGACTTTCAGGGTAGGAGCGGACCGGAGCGGGCCATAAAGTTTGAAAATTTCGCAAAGATTCGTCAACCGACGCAAGAGTTATTTCAAATAGAATGTCGCGGATTTCCTATGGAAAATAGGTCCTAACTATAACTATCTACTGGCGACCGTCAGTAGATAATATATATATATATATATAAAATCAAAACTACCAAACCTTATACAATACATTATAAATATACCCTAAATTAATGTTTACCATAGAAGGACATAACTGATAAAAATATGTCAAACTAAAGCTAAATCAACCAATAAACTCAAAGTATAAACAACTTTAACCAATTAAATCAAACAATTAAATCAACCATGTAAAAGGCACATTAATTCAAACAACTAAGTACTTCAAAAAGACAAATGCTGCAAGAAGAAGAAATATATGCATCTCAACAACTACCTAACCAAGTAAGTAAAACTTCGATTTAAACTAAAACGTACTTGTTAATAAACTTACAACATGTAAAATAGCAAATAATTAATAAAACACTCTCCCACTTCTATCTCGTTACATAGACTTCCTAAAAGAAAACACTACGGCTCAGAAAAGTGATAAACTGCCAGAAAATAAAAAAGACTATCACAAAACAGCAAAAAGATAAAACAAAGTAAATATACATTAATTAAAAACTCTAAACCTAGCCAAATAGCAAATAAAAATAAACATAACAATCTCAACCTCCACAAACTACCAATAAATGAACATTTGGAATTAAACTAACTTTTTTCCATCCAACAGAAAGGAAAGCACCTGTTCCACATTAGAAAACCCCCACCGGAAAAGCTGAAAAACAGCGGGAAACATCTAAACAGAACATACATGTTAGTATACAAAATAGAAGTAGTTGCATAATTTTACATGTAAATACCAAACATGAAACTTATAAAATATTGTATATAGTTATACTACTACACTACTTTCAGATACAATGGCAGAGACAGCAAAATACATAACATCACAGAAAGGAAAGCAGTTACTAAATCCCATGGGTTTCACGTACAGTCAAGAAAGTGCCTCAACACAAAATATAAATTGGAAATGTACCAAATAATATTCTAATGCATGCTATGGGAGGGCACTACAAAAGATGATGACAGAAATAGAAGTATGGGAGGTATTATGTTATTGTTATGTTATTTTTATTTGCTATAGCGCACGTATCACCCGGGGGCATCTCGGCGCTGTTGCAGACCCTGACTGGAGGTACGAACCATAGAGAGTTAGTATAAGTAAGCTTTTAGTAATTTCCTGAATTTACTGTAGGTGGGAGTTTGTCGTAGAATTATGGGTAATTTGTTCCAGTATTCTGGGGCGAGATAGGAAAAGGACTTTCCCCCGGTACGAGTTTGGTGAATTCGGGGCACGCACAGAAGGGCTTGAGTGCTTGATCTGAGGGTGCGTCCGGGAACATAGGTCTTTAGTTTGTTTTGGAGATAGCGTGGGCCATTTCCTCTTAGGGCATTATACGTGAGGCAGCAGATTTTAAAACGGGAGCGCTTTTTCACTGAAAGCCAATGCAGTTCTTTCAGCAAGGGCGCAGAAGGGGTGCCTGCAGGCCAGTTCAGTATAAGTCTGGCCGCTGTGTTCTGGACCACCTGGAGCTTAGTGAGCAAAGTATCACTGACTTCAGCCAAGAGGGAAACGCTGTCTATTGAGTCGTATGAATCGGCACCGACCGACTCGGATTCTGCATATGCCGGTCGGAACAGATTCGGAATGACCGAACGGTTCCCCTTCCGACCGCGAGCATCGTAATCGTTCGGTCGGAATTGTTTCCGACCGAGTCGGGCGGATGGGTTCTGAAATGGTCTAGGGGAATCCGACTGTTGGTCGGAGGCTTTCCGACTGGCATCGTAATCAGGCCCTAAGCGTAGAATATTATACAAACAGCCAATTTGTCTTTGAAATAAAATAAATGATAGCGCTAGACCATGTCCCTGTCACAGAGGTAGCTAACCACTACAATTTAACAACAAAACGAAGACAAATCAAGCCCCCTAGTAGATTAAATCAAAGACACTTGGGTTAGCAGACTGCATCGCTCCAGGCATAGATGCCACCAAAACAAATTCCAAATACAATGGTGGAATGTCTATGACAGCCCCTTTGCAAAGGAACCCAACACAAGCAACTAAGTGGAAGGATGGGGCAATGCCTTTCAATCCACAGTAGGCAGAACCCAACCTACACTCTATAAATTTATAGAAGCATTACAAAAAGAGCAGAGCTACCAACACCTATGGATGGAGCAATCTGTGAGCCAAATTGCGCCTAAACTTACCAAACAAACCAAAAGAATTTTCGAAATGCTACAATGTAAACATTTTCATAAATACCAAAGGAACAGATTACTTAGAAATAATAGCAAAAGCATATTATAAAATAAATAGTAACCTGCCAAACTCCCCAAATACTATCACAAAATCTAAACCAACATGACAAACCATTTTTTTAAATAAATAATGCATATAATATTTATTACATCAGTCTAAAAATTAAATAAACATCCAATGTTAATTAAGACTGACAATAAAATGATATATTAATTACTTAAGCAAAAAATGTAACCATCACCAACTAAAAACTAAAAACCAAACTCAATCCATCACATGAAATAATGATTACACATAAAACATTACATTCCTAGTAACAATCACAAAATATTTACACAAACAATAAAATATATCATTTCCAACCCAAAAGAAACAAAATAAATAAGACTTACTGTTGTGTAGCTGCAGATCTTCCTCTGTATCCACTTAGTCAAAAATAGTAATCCACCAAAGGCAGGAAAAATATTCTCCAAAAAGCCCCCAAAAAATGCAAAAAGAAAACAAACCTAATAGGAATCCCTTAAACCAATCCACAGTATTTAGGAACCATAAAAAACTCCAAAACATTTTTTAATATTAGAAACTCTCAAGGAAACCCGAAAAAAGGAAATCAAAGTAAAAAGCATTGGTTTATTATAAACCAAAACGGATTTCCTTTAAAAAAAAACAAAAAACCTGAAACTCCCAATACCAATAGGACACGTTCGTCGACAAAAACCGGTAAAGTAAATAAGAAAACCCACCGGCAAAGCACATTACCTTCCCCAAAATAGACATACATCACACTTAATCATCAAAATATAAGTAACATAACACAATTTAACGTAACATAATGATACATTACTTAAACAGTGTATAAAAATCCAAAACTACATACTAGTGACAAACACTACGATTGATACATCTAATTATGCAAAAAACCCACAAACAACACTATAACTTCTAAACCTCCCCCAAACCCCTACCCTCAAAACCTTTAATAAATCTTTAAAAAGACTTAGCTATTCTGACGAACAGCAGCACCTTACCGTGACCTGGCTCCAGGAAAATAAACTAAAAATAACACAAATAGATTACAAAATAGAAGGTAGCGGTACAAAAAAATGTCCGCTAAATGAAACTAAAAAGAAGACTATCTCCCCATAGAAATGAATAGGAAATAACGTAAAAATGTTGAATAAATGTATGAGAAAATTAAAAATATTACGAAACATGTAAAACATGTTGCAAATGTTGTAAAAAATGGTAATAAATGGTAAAGTATAAATAAAATAGTAGTAGAAAATAAATATATACAATTATTTAATATGTGCTAACAAAACGTACGTCAAAAGGATGTTGAAAATATGAATATAAAACAATTTAAGAAATGTTAAAAAAAGTGTTTTAATGGAAAAAAGTGAAAAATATACAACATACAATAGTATTGAAAAATAATTTACATTTTGTATTTATTAACCCCTTCGATCCTCATGACGGAATGGTTCCGTCATGAGCATCGGTGCCCCTGTGCTCATGACGGAACCATTCCGTCATGAGGCCAGGGGCACGAAATCCCTCTGCTGCAGACAGCAGAGGGATTTCTATTTCACCCCTGTGACCTTGGGAGCTGGGGAAGAGCTTCCCCAGCTCCCGAGGCCCCTCCCTGGTTTCTGTGCCATGAGGATCAGCGCGCACGTCGCGCTGTCCTCATTGCACAGAAACCGAAACTGAAAGGAGCCTTTAGGCTCATTTCAGTTTCACTTTCTATGTGCTCAGGGGCTATCTCAGCCCCCGGGCACGTAGAAAGACGGGAGAGGTATCATTGGAAAGGGGAGACTCTCCCCTTTCTAATGGCACCCCTCCCCAGTGGATCCCTGCTTGGGGATCGCCCCAGGAGGGCGATCCCCAAGCAGGGATTCACCCACTAGACACCAGGGAGGGGGAGCGGCCCCTTGGGCAAGGGCGTTTGCTCCCCCAATTTTTTGGTGTGATTTAGTCTTTTGCTCCTCCTGGGGGGCAGATGGGGGCAGTAGCCCCCAATCTGCCTCCCGTGGGAGCAAAAGCCCACTAGACCCCAGGGATATTTTTTTGCCGCATAATTTATTAGGGTGGGGGCTGCCCATAAAGGGCATGTCCATGCCCCCACCCCATAAAATTTACAGCCTTTCTGCCCCCCGGGGGGGGGGGGCAAAAAGCCCACTAGTCACCAGGGATTTTTTTTGGGCAAATTTGAATTAGGGTGGGGGCTGCCCAAAATGGGCATGCACATGCCCCCACCCCCTCCCCGCAAAAATTACAGCCTTCCTGCCCCCCCTGGGGGGCAGATGGGGGCATGAACCCCCAATCTGCCCCTCCCTGGCGTCTAGTGGGCTTTTTGGGGGGGGGAAAAAGCCCACTAGACGCCAACGATTATGCTGGCTTTTTTATGGGTGGGGGCTGCCCAGAATGGGCATACCAATGCCCCAACCCCCCAAAAAAATAGCCACAGTGTTTCTGCTCCCCTTGGGGGCATATCGGGGCAACCCCACCCCCGATATCCCCCCAGGGCAGCAAAAAGTCGACTAGGCACGGATTTGTTTTTAGCAATATGCCTACCTGTGGATTTTGGGCCCTAGCGCAGCCGGCACATAGGGAAACCTAGCAAACCTGTACATTTTTGAAAACTAGACACCCAGGGGAATCCAGGATGGGGTGACTTGACTGGCTCTCACCAGGTTCTGTTACCCAGAATCCCTTGCAAACCTCAAAATGTGTATAAAAAAAACGCATTTTCCTCACATTTCTGTGGTGGAAAGTTCTGGAATCTGTGTGGATCCACAAAATTGATGTCGCCTCAATACGTTTTGGGCCTTTGCCTGTCGTGGGTACTTGGGCCTCCCACCCGAGTGAGGCACCATTTTTATCGGGAGACCTGGGGGAACGCTGGGTGGTAGGAAATTTGTGTCAGCCCGGTTATGCCACAACTTTCCCACACACAAATGTGTGAAAAAAGTGATTTTTTCAGCAAAAGTTCAGGTTTGCAGGGGATTCTGGGTAAGAAAACGTTGAGGGATCCATGCAAGCCATACCTCCCTGGAATCCCCCGGGTGTCTAGTTTTCAGAAATGTGTGGGTTTGGTAGGTTTACCTAGGTGGCCGCCGAGCCCCGGGCCAAAAAGTCATGGGACCCCCCTTGCAAAACCTGGTCGTTTTGTGATAGGCAATTTTGATGTCGCCTCGATACGTTTTGGGCCCTTGCCTGTCGCGGGTACTTGGGCCTCCCACCCGAGTGAGGCACCATTTTTATCGGGAGACCTGGGCGAACGCTGGGTGGTAGGAAATTTGTGTCAGCCCAGTGATGCCACAACTTTCCCACACACAAATGTGTGAAAAAGTGATTGTTTTCAGCACAATTTCAGGTTTGCAGGGGATTCTGGGTAAGAAAACGTTGGGGAATCCACGCAAGCCATACCTCCCTGGAATCCCCCGGGTGTCTAGTTTTCAGAAATGTGTGGGTTTGGTAGGTTTCCTAGGTGGCCGCCGAGCCCCGGGCCAAAAATTCATGGGACCCCCCTTGCAAAACCAGGTCGTTTTGTGATAGGCAATTTTGATGTCGCCTCAATACGTTTTGGGGCCTTGCCTGTCGCGGGTACTTGGGCCTCCCACCAGAGTGAGGCACCATTTTTATCGGGAGACCTGGGGGAACGCTGGGTGGGAGGAAATTTGTGTCAGCCCGGTGATGCCACAACTTTCCCACACGCAAATGTGTGAAAAAAGAGATTTTTTCAGCAAAATATCAGGTTTGCAGGAGATTCTGGGTAAGAAAACGTTGGTGGGATCCACGCAAGACATACGTCACTGGAATCACCCGGGTGTCTACTTTTCAGAAATGTGTGGGTTTGGTAGGTTTCCCTAGGTGCCGGCAGAGCTAGGGTTCAAAAACTACAGCTAGGCACTTTGCAAAAAAAGGGTCATTTTTCACTGTGAAAATGTGGTGTGTCTACGTTGCGTTTTGTGCTGTTTCCTGTCGCGGGCACTAGGCCTACCCACACAAGTGAGGTACCATTTTTCTCGGAAGACTTTGGGGAACGTGGGGTGGGTGAAAGTTTGTGGATACACGCAGATTCCAGAACTTTCCACCACAGAAAAGTGAGGAAAATGTTTTTGTTTTGACAATTGTTTAGGTTTGCAAGGGATTCTGGGTACCAGAACCTGGTGAGAGCCAGTCAAGTCACCCCATCCTGGATTCCCCTGGGTGTCCAGTTTTTAAAAATGTATAGGTTTGCTAGGTTTCCCTAGGTTCCGGCAGAGCTAGGGTTCAAAAACTACAGCTAGGCACTTTGCAAAAAAAGGGTCATTTTTCACTGTGAAAATGTGGTGTTGTAGTGTAGCTCCTATTTCCCTTATAGGCTCTGCGCATTGGAATAATATATCCTATAGGTTTGACATAGGACTGAGGTCGGTATGTCCCTATCGAGTATATTAAACTTAATTACTTGTGCCAGCTAGCTCAGAGGCCACTAGAAACTTCTTGACGACAAGAAGGGATTAGTTTCTGGCAGCCGCAAAACATGACCACTGTGTTTCCCTTACAGAATCAGGATGTGTCCCAGAGTCGTAGAAACAATAGATAACTATTTCACTCAGCTCAGTTGTGCATGTTTCAGTTACTCCTCAAAGTTACACAGAAATAACAGACGGGCGTTTCAATAAAAGGTTTATTGAACAGTCTTGTTTCTGTTGTAAGTTAGATGTGCTGTTACGATCACAAGACAGTATGCGAGATAAATAATGTACAGGGTGAGCAGTAGAAATAAATAATACTGCGTTAGCATTATCTTTTCAGCATATATGCATTTACATAAAATGACACAGCCTAAAAATGCGAGTACTCATACGATGCGGTTCTATCCTAGTTCTACCCAGTGTACCTAACCTGTCCTAGGTGTAGGAAGAAGTAGAAGTAGGTGCTGTATTCCTGACTAGAGTAGACTAAGAGTAAGTTACACCTAGTATGCCAAGAGTCTATTATGCCAAGAGTCCCTCTAGGTTCTAGTCTGCTCCATACCTGAAGAATGAGAGAGGTAGGAATCTCTTTCCGGACTCGAACTCCAACACCCCGCAAGGGAAGTTAGATCACTGGAAGCTGGACTCTCTGCGTGCAGGAATGACAGTGTCTTCTCAGTGCGTCTGGCCGGGAATCGGGCTCCTCTGAAGTCGAGGTCTCCTCTGATTTACAGGGGTTTGGGAAGGTATATTTATACCTGAAAATGTTAGCATTGACGTGAGTTGGGTAGCGAAAGACGTCATGAATGAATCCCTTAAGGAATAGAGGTTCATGCATAATGTATGAGTCCTTGAAGAAATCAATAGTCCTGGGCAAGGGAAACTCCCGCAGCCTGAGGGTCTGTTTTTTCATGGACTCGTTGAGACGCTAGGGTGGACGGATGTCGGAAGCCATGCCTGTATTTGGTATACATGGTTTATGCCTAAATAAGGTCTGGGATTGTATGCCTATATAAGGGCAAGTTGGATTGTGCCTATATAAGGTCATGATTCTAGAAAGCCCGTTTATGGACACCCTATGATGTATACAACACCCACTCCTCTTTTGTGTATACAACAATACTAAAATGCTAAACATTTAAAATGCTAAACATTAAAATGGAGTACCGCATAATAAAACATATCCTAAAAAGCTTTAAAAGATACATTAAAATGCAAAGGATTCTGTACATCATTAAGCAATGCTTTTCATTTCCAGCATAAGGTATGAAATAAATGCATTTGGAACGAAATATAAAAGCAATATTTACATATGACGAGAATGAATGATAAGTGTGTTTCAAAATCAAAATCATTTCCTATCATGAAATTTAAATGAATAGATTTAGACACACAAGATGACGAAGTGTCCCTGGAAGTACTGCCAAGTCTGTATTATAAGGCTAGTTCTACTTTAAGCAGAGGGAAGTGCCATTTGTGTTAAAAAAATGGGACAAAAGTTCAGATTTGGTAAAGTTCCAAGGTTTTGAAAAATGACGGCCAAATTGTTGCTGTTGCACTGGAACAGAGTATGCCGAATCAGAGTCAGTTTACGAGTCTGGTGTAAACATGAGATCATCTATTTCAATAGACAAAACATCTTCCACTGTCGTTGGTGTAAGGTGGAACACCTCGTGTAGAAGATTGATCGCACAAAGATGGGAAGCATCGCTCTCAGCATAGGTCGCCGCAGCAATGTTCACGCTCGATGTTACCTGTGTGCCTGGAGTTGTTTCTCGTACCTCAGCAGCAGCAGGAGGCGACTGTGAGATCTCAATGAATGCTGACATCAGGATGGGAAGCCTCTGGGGACAACACGAAGCATGGACCGTTATCGGGACCAGCAAAGTATCGACGTCCTGTGGCGCAGCTGATGGATATGTTAGACAAGCGTCTAACACGCATTCTTCACCGCATAGCAGGCAGCGTAGAACAGGTAAGATGCAATCATACCAGATTGGTCGGAATGTCAGGAACCACGTGGTATTAAGGTCCCGTAGACGAGTCATGCCTAATAGCTGTACTATTCGCTCACGGCACTTTCTTTCAAGGAGAGCTTTCTCCATTTCGCTCGGAGTGATTTCGGCGAAGAGGCTGGCCATAGCGCAATAGCAGACAGATGAATAAAATTCCGGCAACAAGTGCGAGAATTAATGGTATGCCACCAAACACCGAATGTGCAAAGTTCGGAATGATTCCAAGTATTGCCTGGAACGGTGCTAAGAGACCGGTGCAAATGCTCTTAAATACATGTACAATTCCTGTTGTATCTGACATGTTAAAGATATCGTCCTATCATTTCTACGAAATGTATAGGGCAGTTTGTACGTATTAAAGTCTGTATCTCAGCCGAAGTCCTTGCAACTTGTAGATCATAGGTTTCTTTGGCCGAGGTCAAAGGCACTGTTTGCTGTAAAAGCATGGCTTTCATTCTGCTTAAAGTATCAAATCTTATAAAAGAGACGCTTAATGAAGGCCATAAAGGTGACTCCCTGACGGTGTCTATTGGGGAAACAATACTTGCATACAGCAAGTGACCCTGGAGTTGACCGTTACTAGATATGGGATGCCTGGCAACATTCCACAGCAGCTCTGATCATTCAACATGAGGTAACTCCCATTCGAAAGTTGTCCAAACGCAGGATTAATCACAGCAGCTGGAGAACCGTGCTGATGGCAAGACAGGTTTGCCACAGAACCATTACAAGCTCCGTGCAAAATAATGTCCTGACATATGAGTGAACCGGTCAGTGCATGTTTACAGTTTGTACCGCTAAGAAACACTTCACGATCCCCACTCCAACATCTATGTGTATACGGTAAATCCCAAAATATCTTAATGTATTCCCTACCCAACCTTTCATATTTGCCTGCTTGCATTTGTCTGAGACAATACTGAAACTGAAAAGTTGTCACAGGTAATGTTATTTTGCCATGAATCACCCATTCAGTAGCTGGTTTTTCTGCCACTGTAAATGGTAATTTCTCCATTTTTTCAATGCTCAGCACTGTATACCTCGCTCCTCTTTGTGCCAATTCAATCTGTTTATCAGTTAGATTGTATTCTGCAAACAGAGACGACGTGTTGATGAAACGCCAAGGCACATAGCCCGCTCGCAATGATTGCAGCGTCCATGTCAATAACACTATAGAACGTAATTGAGATTGACCTTGTTGTAACATAGCCAAATCTTGTTCTAGAATGTCGATAGCAGAGGATACAATGCCATCCAATGAATAAATTCTGGAGGACAAAGTTGTTAACCCAATGTCTACTACAGAGAGTGTTTTCTCTAAATTAATACGATCAAGTTCACGTATTCGTTCTGCAGCCTCTATCTGTGACACTTTCCATGCTTCGTTATAAGCAGCATAGATGCCGGCATATATGAAACGTTTTTGACGCGGTTTTCTTGGTCCAAGCAAGAATTCCCTAAGATCTGCGTCATGTGCAAGTAAGGTTAAGTGTTGCTTCACATCCTGTAGTGTAGATTTATGCAGCCAATCGAGGCATAATTTACCTACACTGTACGTTGTTACTACCCCCGGATGTTGTCTTTGGACATATCTTGGGTCTGGCCTATGAATAGTAAAGCCCTGTGTTTTGTTCAAGAACCTTTCCTGACAGTTATTTGTGTCTGTGGGCCAGATCAACCATTTTTTCCAATTTGGATGAGTTCTGTTGAGTTGTAGTATATTGTCAACTGTCACCACTGCCTTCGTATTATTTTCACTGGCAGGTGTTGGCACAGAAGGTGTTTTCATCTCTTTTATCTTGGCCAATCCAAGACAAGATGTCTGTTGGACGGTGTCATTCAAAAACAGTATTTGTTCAGGGTTTATACAGGCTCTAAATAAAGCTTCTATACCCTGTACTTGCCAATCTTTACTACCCCAGACAGTTTCTGTCTCAATTGTGTCTTTCCATAAGTCGAAACCCTGTGTAGACAGTTGGGCAATAAATGCTTCAGAGTAAATCTGTTTCATATTTGTTAATTTTCAGTCCTGTTTTGTTTACATTTTTGTAGTAAAACGTTTCTGGGTCCGATGTATTATAACCTTGAAAATATGGAAAAATACTACCAAAAGTTTTCGAACTACCTTGTGGTGGTGTAGGACAATGTTCCCATTGATTAAACATAAACACATTTCTTGGATATGCAGTTTTGTGCAAATAATGATGACCATAGTGGTTATAACAATACAGTTTTTCATAATCGGATGAACCCTCTAAATATTCATTTTTAGAAAATGCAGCAGATTTTTCTAGATCAAACATTATATCTTGAACAGTCTCTAAGTCCCAATCATCTGAATAGGTACTGGACGTAATTAAATCACTTAGTGAAATTTTAAATAAATGTGGAATGTTCAATTGTTCACTTGGACCGAAGATTTCATAATCTGTTTTGTCCCACACTATACCATCCTGTATAGGAACAGCTGTGATGTTCACTGATGACAAGTCTCTTGCTTCACGATGGGAAGATTTATGTGGTTTCAAAAGTACATTCACGTCTTTTCCTTCACTGTTCACATGGATGTATCTGCCACTTATAAGCATGCTTACTGTTGTTACCAAAGCTAGCCAGAGCAGGAAAACAAAAAGTCCAGATGTAATCCAGAGTTCAATCCATGGAGAAACCAGATAAGTCTTTTTCAGAAAGTGAATAAAGTCTTGTACTTGCTGCTTGAATTTTGATGATGCTGGCGTTGTTTCAGGTTCACTTGGATCCTCTGAGAACGTATCAAAGTCAATGAAATAGACAGAAGCAGTTCTGTCAATTGTTGGAATTGCATCAGGATTCGTTGAAATCACAGGAACCAGTTCTTCACGAGTCACGTTGGTGTAGACAGGTGTATTTGGACGAACTGTTATTTGGTTGTCAAGAGGGATGAGTTCCATTGCTTGGTTGCATAGTCCTTCATTTGTTACAGCTGAATTCTCGATCGTGATCAGTCTTTCAGTCTGAACCTCTTGAATAGTAGCGAGAGGAGTGCGTCTGCTACTAGGTCGGAGTCCACGAGGCCTACTGCTTAGTATTGGCCACATGCTGTGGTTTGATCAGGTCGATTGACACAAATCTTTTCTCCTTTCTTCCAGCAAGGGGCGGCAGAAGTACTGTCCTTGTTCCTTGAACAGCTAGAACAGGTACCGGTTGTCTGTAAGAAGGTCCAAATTCCTTCTTGTCCGCGATTTTTTCTCTGACTAGATCCCCAACTTTTGGAATCCAGACAGGCCTTGCTGGGACCGCCGATTTTTCCCCAGTGGTGGTTGGCTGTAAGGATACGTTGCTTTGTTTCGTTCTTAACTTGTTAAGTTCCTGTAAAACAGCCAAACGATCTTTGATATCAAATTCTTTTTGTCCACCACTGTGCCTACGTGTTCTAAGTCTGGAACCCACATTCTTGTCCCAAATAGGACCTCATATGGAGTGACCTCCCTAGAGAACTTCTTGGCAGATTGTTAAGAGCGCGCTGAACGCTAATGAGGTGTTTGACCCACCCATCACCTGAGCCTAATACCCTAGCTGTTATAGACTGCTTTATGTCCCGGTTTTTCCTTTCCACAACAGAATTTCCCTCAGGATGGAATGGAGAGGAGTACCACAATGCAACGCCCAGACTGGCCATGGCCTCTTTGTAAGCCCTAGAGCTAAACGCAGGACCCTGGTCAGAATGAAACGTGCCTATTGCGTATGTGCCGATAAAGACTCGCAAATCTTTTATAACAGTTCGAGCGTCAGCCGAGCGCTGAGGCCATAACCATAGGAACCTAGATTTAGTATTTGTGGGAATGCCTTTGTCCAGTGGGACGTCAGGCGAGTAGATAGCCTAATGCTGTCTAACAGTGGTGTCTGCACTGGGCTGCCGCATTCGCAGCATGGTGTCTGGTGGCTTTCGCTGTAATTTACAGTCTAAACAGTTGTTGATGAATATGTGAATGTGTGTATTCATTCCAGGCCACCAGTACATCTCTTTTAATGTCAAAATTGTTTTGAGATCCCTTGATGTGACAGACCCTCCCCCAAATGTGTTTCATAAATCAAGGCTGCTCTTCGTTCCATGTTTGGAATTACCCTATCCCCCACTCCAGGGATTCGAGCAAAAGGAACGTTATTCGCATCAATTACATAAGAGTACTTGAGTGGAAACTTTTTTGGTAACGCTGCACTGCTGCCTTTGCTTGAAGCATTGACAGCTAACATTATCTCACCGTCTATTTTTGTTTTTGAACGAGTGATCGCAGCTACGGAAGCCGTCTGAACAGCCCCCTTTGCGGCTTCGTCAGCCAATGAATTCCTGCAACGTGAACGCCATCACGCTGATGACTCAATGTGTGAATCACGTGAGCCTTTGGTAGTTCGTTTTTCAACTGAACTACTTGTTCCCAAAGCAGTTTATGCTTAATTGTGCCACCCTTCGCATCTTTAAAACCATTTTCAAGCCAGGTTCGTATATAATCATTATACGACTGAACACAGTAATAGGAATCGCACATGATTAGTGTGAGGAATTCTCGATCCGTACTCTCAAGTGCCAGTTTGAATGCCTGTAGTTCAGCTCGCTGAGCTGTACAATCACCTAGTGACTGAGTTTTTGTGACCATAGGTCTGAAGATGCCATTTCGCATGCGACCTTTAACGATTGCACACGCTGCACTGTAAGCTTGCTTACTCCCTGTTGCGGGCTGTGCGGATCCGTCAGTGTAAATTACTAATTCATACTGATCGAGAGGCAGAATCTCAGTGGGCAGAGGACATTCTTGTTCATATTGGAGAAATGCCTGTGTTTTTAAATCTGGATCAAAAACATATTCAACATCAGTTGCAGCAAGAGAATTAACCCACTGTATCCATCTCGGATGTAAAGCTTTAGCATTTGGAATGCTCGCTTGTGACCGCTTCTAAAGCCGGTACTGGGGTAACGACAATTATGCGTTTCCCTTGGACTAAGGCTCTTCTTTTGCTACAGCTGTTTGAACTGCTGTCAGAATTTTTTCAGTTGAACTGAAACGCATTTCCGCTTGTGTGTACAAATGTGATTTGTATGCAATTGGTACTTTCTCACCCTCATTAAAGGTTAAGTAAGTGAATCCACATTGACCCGAAATTATTAGAATCACCAAATTTCTTTGACTTACGCGTGTTTGTAAGTGATTTGTTGCTAACATGTTAGCCTGGAGTGAACGCAAAATTTCTGTGTGTTCCTGTGTCCAGTTTTTTTTATTTTTTATAATTCTTTTTTATTAAACATTGGAACAGTTACATAGGTACCTCAAGTGTTTAAGATATGCAGATATACACAGGTAGGGTTGTTAGTCAACAGTATTACATTTCAGCTTTGTGACATATTACGGTGAATCATGGACATCAGTTTCAGGCAGTTTGGGGGGGGTACAGATATTTCCTCTATACACATTCCAAGCAGACCAGATGGAGACCCATTTCCGGGGACAGCCCTTGCCAGGTAAACCGTTTTCTCTCTGAACATGCACCAATCCATGTCCTTTATCCAGGCCCCCACTACCGGGGCATGGTCAGCGCCCCAAAGTTGTGTAATATTGCGCTTGGCTATCATTAAGCCCAATGTTACCCATGTTTTCTGTGCTGCGGTAAGGTCTGAGGGCTCCCACACATTAAGGAGGCATCTCTTGGCCTCTAGGCGGATAGTCGTATTCAGTGCGGCACCTGCGGTTTCGTGCACCTCCTGCCAGTATCGTTGTATTAGGTCACATTCCCACAGAATATGTAGGAATGTTCCCATCTGTCCGCACCTCCTCCTACATTCCCCACCCTCTGCCCTCCCCATTTTCACCAGGCAGGGGCCTGTTATGTACGCTCTTGTAGAATTTTCAACTGGACTAGGCGTAACCTGGCTGATATGGCCACCTCTCGTGGGACGCCACTGCCTCTGTCCAGTCTTCATCGTCTAGTATTATACCGTATGCGTTCCCATTTTTCTCTTGTGCGGTTGAGAGGGTCACTCATGTGGTTGATTAGTTTTTGTAAATGAGGGAGATAGTTTTAGTAGGTAAGTGCCTGTCCAGCAGTCTATCCTCCAGTGGGGAGGAGTCCGGGGAGTGACACCCTTCGGTATGTGGGTCTGTAGGGCATGCCGCAACTGCATGTACCTGAAGTATTCCGTACTGGCTAATTCGTACTCCCTCTGCAGGGAACTAAAGGATTTAATTTCCCCTTTGGCCCAGAGGTCACCCACTCTAGAGATCCCGATCAGGTCCCACCTGTCGAACCCTTGGAAGTCCATAGATTGCCCAGCATCTCAGAGTCCCACAGGGGGTGGCTAATGTAAGTTTGTTCTCCCATCCCATGCTACGGTTAGCTGTCTTCCACACCCGCACCGAGTGTCTTGTCGGTCCTGTCAGTAAGTGCCCTCCAGTCTTGGAGTATAGTGCCCTGTTATAGTTCCCCCGGGAGCGTCCAGCGGTCCATGGAATATCCAGGGTCGTCAGCCCGCCTATAGGTACCGTGATTTATGGCAGCCAGGTGGGCAGCCCAGTAGTAGCGCTTGAGATCTGGCAGGCTGATTCCCCCATCGTGCCACGTGTGTGTAAGTTTGGCAAGGGCTATTCGGGCCTTTCCATTCCATAGCAGCTTTCTCTGCAGACTTTCTATTTCCCTGAAATAACTCGCCGGGACTGGGTCTAAGGTATTTTGCAATATATACAGAAATCTGGGCAATGCCATCATTTTAAATAATGCTGCCCGACCTAGCATTGAGAGCGGGAGTGCTGTCCAGCCCACTATGTCTCGCTTCAGATCTGAAGGGGGGGGAGGAGATTCTGATTGAATCTACGTTTGGATCCGTAGTGACATATACCCCTAAATATGTGAAACCCGTTGTGGTGATCTGGATCGGGCATCCCCTCGTGAGAATTGGTCGAGGCCCGTGTAGCACGTAAAGCAGGGATTTCTGCCAGTTGATCGCGTAGCCGGAGTAACGGCCAAATGTAGCGAATATATCCAGTACTCTATGGAGGGACGCCCTCGGGAGGCCAAAAACAAGAGAATATCGTCCGCATACAGTGAGATGCGGTCCTCCCATGTCTCCGCCCATTTCAGTTCCCCGCAACACTGGATCTTTGCGGATCCAAGAGGCTAGCGGCTCCAACGCCAGCGCGAATAGTAAAGGCGAGAGCGGGCAGCCCTGCCGTGTCCCTCTGTTCAGCTGAAAGACCTCTGACTTCTTGTTATTCACCACCACCTGGGCTAGCGGGGCCGAGTATAGAAGCTGTACCCATTTTGTGAATTGCGGTCCGAAGCTCTAGCTTGGCGAGAACCGCGAATAAGTACGGCCATTCGAGTGTATCGAATGCCATGGTGGCATCCAGGGACACGATTACCGCCTCCTCCTGTATCGTTCCCGCCCTTCCCAGCACACCATGGACCCTTCGCAGGTTCATTGCAGTGTTGCGGTGTGGCATAAAGCCCGATTGGTCCGGGTGGACCAGTCCGCTAATGACCTTGGTCAAACGGGTGGCCAGTAGCTTCGCCAGAATCTTAGGCTCCGCATTCAACAGAGAGATTGGCCTGTAAGAGGTGCAGTCTGTTCTAGGCTTCCCCTCCTTGTAGATTGTGACCAGCGTTGCTATCCTCTGATCCCGGGGGAGTACTCCCTGTTCCCTGCAATCTTCCCACATCGCACGAATATACGGAGCTAGTTTATCCGGTCGGAGTTTGTACAGCTCAAGTGGTAAGCCATTCGGCCCCGAGGCCTTCCCTGATCGTAGACTTCTGATGGCCTGGGCCACTTCGTCATTTGTGAGGTCACTGTCCAGAAACCTAACATCATCTTCGGAGAGTGAGGGGAGTGTAATGTCCTCCAGCAGTTGGCGGGAGTCTGTTGCTGTTTAGGTTGTGTGGGAACTGTATATCTTACAGTAGTGAGATGCGAACTCGTTGGCAATCTCCTGTGGGTCTCTAATCGTGTGGCCTGCCTCATTAATCAATTCTGGGACCAGTCTGCTCGCGAGTTCCCTCCTATCTAGCCATGCTATTAGTTTCCCTGCCTTATCTCCTAGATCATATATTCTGCCTTGCTTCTCCCTTCCCAGCTCTTTTGCCCTATCCGTCACTATTGCCCTATAGTCGTCCCGCTTGAGTTGCAGGAGGTGTGTATTGTCCGGTGTATTATCTTCCCCTAGTTCCTCCTCCAGCCGGAGAATTTCGTTCTCTACCTCCACTATAGCTTGTGACTTGTCTTTCCGTACCCCGGCAATCTGGGAGAGGGCCTGACCCCTTATCACTGTTTTGAATGCCTCCCACAGTACCTGGGGGGAGTGAACCGATCCCTCATTCTCCTGAAAGTATAATTCCACTCCCCTATGTAGTTCTTTCCTGACCAGAGGGTTACGGAGCCACCAGGAGTTAATGGGTGCTATCCTACCTACTCTGTGCTGCCCAACCACTGCTTGAGCCCAAACTGGAGAGTGATCTGATATGCCCCGTGCCCCATGACGTATTTCGTGAATATGGGATACCTGTGATGCCGGAACCAATATATAGTTGATTCTCGACAAGCTGTGGTGTGCTCCCGAGTGGTATGTGTGTTGGATGCTATCAGGGTGATGGGTCCGCCACGCGTCTACCAGTCCCATTGTCTCCAAAAAATCCGGGAGCCATCGGTGTGAGGAGCCCAGCGCTCTAGGGGGATGTCGATCTAACGTCCCAGAGCCCACTGAGTTAAAGTCCCCTCCCACCAGTAAAAGGCCATCGGGGACCGACAGTAGCAGTGCGCTAAGGTCCCAAAATGCAAGGCTCTGGAGCCCTGGAGGAACGTATACCGATATTAAGGTTAGCAGCTGTCCCTCCCACTGTCCCGTGATCCCGGCGTATCTACCCCCTGTATCTGTCCAGTGTGAGTTAACAGTCATGGGGAATGAGTTTTTGAGTAGAATCCCCGTCCCCCTCGAGCCTGAGGTGAAGCCAGAGTGTGCCACTAGTTTGTACCCCCATCTGTTGAGGGCTCTGCAGGTATTGCCTATAAGATGCGTTTCTTGAAGCAGAACAACATCAGGGGCATGTCTCCTAATATTCTGTAGTACCACGCATCGTTTGATTTTATCCCCCAAGCCATTCACGTTCCAACTCATCACCTTTATGCTTTTTTCCCACGCAGTCATCATCACATCCTACGTGTTAGCTAGCCCTACATGCACACGAATGATGGTACCTGAAAGAATCATACTTACGAACTTAGAAACTGAAACCCCCACCCAACTCCCCCCACCCTGCTTCCCTGCACTCTGGGCTTTGAACTGCCCATTCTCCTTTTAATGCAGAGTGCCTGTCGCCCCAGAACTTAACTAATGAAAGAAAATTAGGGGTAATGTGCCCGACTCGCCCCCCACCCACGAATATACCCATTGAAAGTTGCTGAGAGTGATGAACAATACTTTATGCTGTGTGTAAGATCGGGTCCGTAAAGTCAATCGCCGGGGTGGCGCTCTACCTGGTGCCCATCCCGGCACATGTCGGACCGTGCAGTCACCTGTGGCCTTCTTCTGACCCTGTCTGCATATGTGTCCTCAGGTGTGTGCTCAAGAGTTCAGCGCCCCAGCTCTGTGTGTTTCGGCTCCTCTCTCCAGCTGTCCAACCACTCTGCCGCCGATTCAGGTGAATCGAAAAATCGGGATCTTCCCCCGGCCTCCACCCTGAGCCGGGCCGGGAATAGCATTGAGTACTTCAGGCCTTTATCCCTGAGACGTTTCTTTACCACCAGGAAAGTTCTCCGTTGTCTTTGCACCGCCTGTGTGAAGTCCGGGAAAAATGTTATCACTGAGTTTTCAAACTTTAGTGGGGGGGCCACTCTGGATGTTTGCAGGATAGCGTCCCTGTCTCTGTAGTTGAGCAGTCTGGCCAAGATCGGGCGCGGAGGTGCCCCCGGTTTCGGTCTCCCCCCTGGGACTCTATGGGCTCTTTCAACTACAAACATAGGCCCCTAGGTTGCAAATGGGCGGTAATGAGGTTTTCTACGAATAGATCTGTGGCTTGCCCTTCGGCCCGTTCCGGAACCCCCAAAATGCGCACATTGTTGCGTCTAGTGCGCCCTTCATAGTCGTCGAGCTTATCTTCTGCAAACTTCCGAAAGGCCTTCAGCTCTTGAATTTCGCTTTGCAGTTCCGAGGTATCACTCACCAGGCTGGTCGTAGTTATATCAAGTTGCTTGACCTTTTCTCTGTTGGTGGTCAGGTCTGCTCGGATCAGCGTCACCTCCGAGGAAAGAGCGTCCATGCGCTGCTCCATCGATGTTCTGACTCCGGTGATGGCCTCCATGACATCTTTCAGCGTTAGTTCCGGTTTTCACCCTCGGCGGCTGCCGTTGACTTAGGCAGCTGCTGATCAACCGCCGCCCTCAAGCAGGTATATCGGTCAAGTTTATTTTGCTGGGTCGCTTTGGATCCTTTATTGGAGGCCATGGTGGCGCGCTGTGCTCCTACCAGGGTCACAGCCGTGAGCAGGCCTCCTCTGCTTATCTTCAATGGACCAGTGTCCACAATCCCAGACCCTGCTCGAAGGCCAGACGCCACCTCTGATGCCTTTACTCCGTCCCGTGCGCCCTCAGCAGCAGTGCGACTCCAAGGTTATCTTCGAGCTTCCACGTCCTGCGTGAGCCCTCTCACCGTGTCCGAGCGGGCGCGCTGTTTGTGGGATCGTGCCCGTCACTCCCAAATCGGGTGCCTGTGTCAGGAAGGAGAGGAGAGGAACCAGGAGATGCCGTCACTCTCCCACCTCGTCCACCACTGTTGTTATTACGGGCCTGCCAGCGAATGCCACTGTGTCACGCAATCTTTCTAGGCCACCGTCCTCCGGCCTCCTCCGGTTATCTACCGCCCAGGCGCCTGTGCAGACCGCATGGGCACTCCCGGCTCGGCATGGATCTCTGACCCCTGCGGTGCTCAGGCGGCCCTCCTCACCACTGTCTTCCCGCTTCTGGGCCGCTGGTCCCCGGAGCCCCCACCTGCACGTTGGCCGGCTCTCCCATGCAGCTGTGCACCGGCGCAGTGCCGAAGTCGTGCCTCGTTGGTGCGATCCGCCGATTCTCGGCTCCGGGCAGCGATCGGCGGCCTCCTGCCTCGCCGCGTGCTCCTCCGGCCCAGCGTCCACTCCAGCCCCCGGCTTTACACGCCGGAACAGGCCGCAACTTCACCCCAGCCTAACTTCGGCTGACTCGGTCCCCCCGGCTACAGGTTGGGCTCGATCGATCGAGCGGACCTTCCGACGGCTATTTCTCGCCTCGGACCACGGATTGGTGTCACGGATTAATACGTGGGGAGCGGGTGAGAACGGAGCAACCCTAGCTAGCGGCCATATTGCTACGCCGCGTAGCCACGCCCCCCTGTGTCCAGTTTTTGATTGTATAATCAGGTTTGATTAGTGCGTAGAGAGGTTTAACCCTTTCTGCGTAGTTTAGAATGTATGTTCTGCCAAAATTTAGGAATCCCAGTATTGATTGTAAATTTTTTTGCGTTTTTGGAGGTTGGAGCAGCGCACATTTCTCTAGAAAGTTAGCTGCCAAGCTCTTGCCTTCACTTGAAAGCTCATATCCTAAAAATAGGACATTGAGATGGGCAATTCGGGACTTTTTAAAGTTGAATTTATAGCCCTCAGAGGCGAATCCCAATATAATGGTGCTCACCCTGTTCAAGTGTTTTTCCAAGTCATCGTCTGTCAGATAGATGTCATCGACATAGGACAATGCCTCGTTGTCATAAATTTGTAGTAACTCCGTTACTCTCGCTGAGAATAAACCTGGGCTGTTCTTGAACCCTTGTGGGAGTCGACAAAAGTGACGCTGGGTCCCCATTATGGAGAATGCCATAAGTACCTGCTTTCAGGTGCTATATTTTGACAAAAGAAACCATTTGAGATGTCTAATGTGGTTTTGTATTTTTTACGCACAATGTTATTCATTAATGCTGTGCTGTGTGCATTTTGCACTGCAAAAGTTTTAGAACAAGTGTTTAAATGTCTGTAGTCCAAAACTAGACGATATGTATTGTCTGGTTTGGAGACAGGAAACAAAGTATTGTTCATGGATGAGGTGCATGTTTCAATCACCCCTTGGTATTCAAGTTGATCTAAGATCTCCCTGACCTGTTTTTTAGCTTCTTGCTTAATAGGATACTGCCTCTGAGCAGTAGGTTCATGTTTCAGATTTATTTTATGGTGAGGTGAGTCCTCATCCCATCCTACATGATTTTTATATAATGCTGGAGCCTGGGCCACTGCCCATTTTCTGGCATATGTATATTTTAAGTGAATTGGTATATGGTTGGAGAAGGCAGGCATAATCATGTCCTCGCCGTGTGGGCACTCCCTGACAAATTGTGGTGGCCAGTCCTTTTCTGCTAGAAGTATGTCATAACCCTTTGATAGTTTTTCCCAAAAAAGTGCTTTAACCTGTCTAGGTTTGTCTCCCTCTATCCGGAGTGTTATGTCATATAACTTTTGTGGAGTACTAACCCTGGTATCTACAGTCTCTACTGTATTGTACTCATTCAAGTCCACTATCTCCAGAAGTTCCATCAGGTTCTGGCGAGCTATTGTGACTTCTGCTGCACTGTCCAGCATTGTCTGAGCCCATTCTCCGTTCCTGAGCTGCGTTCTCAGAATTCTCGGCATGTCTTATTTTTAGACCTGCTACTTTCTTTTGGAGAATTGAGGTTTAGCTTTAATTTTTGTTGCGTGCTTGTCGTCTTTCGATTTCACGCGTTCTTCTCTATGTTCTGTTCGTCCTCTTCTTTCCGAAGTCTGTGATGAGACCTGAAAGGGACGAGAGGAACGTGTATCATTATCTTGATACCTATCAGGTTTTCTCAAATTATCCCTATTCCTGAGGTTGTACCTCCTTTCAGAGGGCTCCTTTTGAGGAGACCTACCTCGGGATTGAGATCTTTTCTCATTTGAATTTTGTTTAGTAGACTCCCACTTCTTTTTAGAAGATGTAGGAGTTTGTTTAATTGAGTCCTTCTCAGGACTTTCAGATAGTTTTGGTTTAACTGGTCTCCCACCCAAACTATCTCTGCCTAATTCTGCATAGGATTGTTCTATAATTCTGGGTAGCTCTGTTTGATGTTCTGTAACATCAAATTCCCTTAATTTTTGTCGGATCACCACTGCTGCTGCCTCCCCTTTAATATTTGATAATATTATTGTTGAGACCTGGTCGAAATTTTTCAGTAATTTCATACCTAAATTTAAAGCAGGCTCTGCCCCATATTCGTTTTGAATTTGTTTTAGGACATCTGGTATTACCGCTATTGACGGAATGCCGTGTGTTTTAGTGTAGATGGCAGCAAAGACTGAGCCCCAAGTGGTGCAGTCTTCCAGTTGTGGTGTGATCCCCATTGGTAAACTAATGGTTAGGATTCTGTGTTTCTCATGCGGGCTAGTATTTGGAAATACTGCTTCGATTTGAGTAATTTTTTGAGCTATCCAGAATGGAATTTGCTCCCGCTTAGTGGGCATTTTACCCATGACTGCGTATAGAGTCTGTGGTGTAATTTTTAGTGTACTCCCCTGTGGAGGAGTATGATTTGTAATTGTTAATGGTGGTTGGACTGTGAAAGTCCGCATGACATATTGAACCAATTGTCTGTAGATTTTTATTAACTCCGTGAGTTGATTAAGTATTTCCTCGTCTGACATTATTTCGATGTCTGGATGAGGTGTGTAGCCGACTAGAATCGGCCATGTTGCTCCTGGTCTGCCTAGCGGACCGAGCCTGGTTATATTTTTGTTATGTTTTAGGGCGCCTTTAAACCAGAGCTGATGCTCCTGGTATGTTAATGGAATCTCGATATCCTCGAAAGGAATGTATTCCTCTGGTGGTTCATCTTCTTTGTAGAAGTGAAACAAGTGTGTTACCGGATTGGATTCAGGAAGAATTACCCATGAATAGAATACCTCTGTCTGAAAGGATTCATGTGCCTCAATCACGAAAACTGCTCTACCTCCTCTCGGTGGTAGGCCATGTTTTATAAGTTTTAGAGTAATGGCTCTTCTTAAGTTTGGAGCGATGTCAGTGACACCCTCCTCGGTTTCGTTTAAACCGGTGTTGTTAAAAAATGCTGCTTGGGCTGGTTCAGCCGCAGCTACACCGTTTCCGGCGTTATTGTCTCCGTCAGGCATTTTGTTTTTTGAAAAATGTAGAACAAATTTCAAGGAAACAAAGATAAGGTGCACAATATTGTGGAACACTGTATCCTTCAACGTTGAGCAAACCAAACAGCTAATATATAGGGGTCTTCCCTATGTAGCCGTGGCGGATACTAACCCTGCCCACTCCAGACGTCTTTTGGAGTATATGGGTAGGGGTCTCTGAGAGAGAAAAGAATATATTGCACAGCTGAGTTACTCAGTATCTAACGTTGAATTACTGCCTTACCAAACGTTGGGCGCCATGTAGTGTAGCTCCTATTTCCCTTATATGCTCTGCGCATTGGAATAATATATCCTATAGGTTTGACATAGGACTGAGGTCGGTATGTCCCTATCGAGTATATTAAACTTAATTACTTGTGCCAGCTAGCTCAGAGGCCACTAGAAACTTCTTGACGACAAGAAGGGATTAGTTTCTGGCAGCCGCAAAACATGACCACTGTGTTTCCCTTACAGAATCAGGATGTGTCCCAGAGTCGTAGAAATAATAGATAACTATTTCACTCAGCTCAGTTGTGCATGTTTCAGTTACTCCTCAAAGTTACACAGAAATAACAGACGGGCGTTTCAATAAAAGGTTTATTGAACAGTCTTGTTTCTGTTGTAAGTTAGATGTGCTGTTACGATCACAAGACAGTATGCGAGATAAATAATGTACAGGGTGAGCAGTAGAAATAAATAATACTGCGTTAGCATTATCTTTTCAGCATATATGCATTTACATAAAATGACACAGCCTAAAAATGCGAGTACTCATACGATGCGGTTCTATCCTAGTTCTACCCAGTGTACCTAACCTGTCCTAGGTGTAGGAAGAAGTAGAAGTAGGTGCTGTATTCCTGACTAGAGTATACTAAGAGTAAGTTACACCTAGTATGCCAAGAGTCTATTATGCCAAGAGTCCCTCTAGGTTCTAGTCTGCTCCATACCTGAAGAATGAGAGAGGTAGGAATCTCTTTCCGGACTCGAACTCCAACACCCCGCAAGGGAAGTTAGATCACTGGAAGCTGGACTCTCTGCGTGCAGGAATGACAGTGTCTTCTCAGTGCGTCTGGCCGGGAATCGGGCTCCTCTGAAGTCGAGGTCTCCTCTGATTTACAGGGGTTTGGGAAGGTATATTTATACCTGAAAATGTTAGCATTGACGTGAGTTGGGTAGCGAAAGACGTCATGAATGAATCCCTTAAGGAATAGAGGTTCATGCATAATGTATGAGTCCTTGAAGAAATCAATAGTCCTGGGCAAGGGAAACTCCCGCAGCCTGAGGGTCTGTTTTTTCATGGACTCGTTGAGACGCTAGGGTGGACGGATGTCGGAAGCCATGCCTGTATTTGGTATACATGGTTTATGCCTAAATAAGGTCTGGGATTGTATGCCTATATAAGGGCAAGTTGGATTGTGCCTATATAAGGTCATGATTCTAGAAAGCCCGTTTATGGACACCCTATGAAGTATACAACAGTGTGTCCACGTTGCGTTTTGCGCTGTTTCCTGTCACGGGCACTAGGCCTACCCACACAAGTGAGGTACCATTTTTCTCGGAAGACTTTGGGGAACGCGGGGTGCATGGAATTTTGTGGATCCACGCAGATTCCAGAACTTTCCACCACAGAAAAGTGAGGAAAATTTGTTTTTTTTTACAATGTTTTAGGTTTGCAAGGGATTTTGGGTACCAGAACCTGGTGAGAGCCAGTCAAGTCACCCCATCCTGGATTCCCCTGGGTGTCTAGTTTTCAAAAATGTATAGGTTTGCTAGGTTTCCCTAGGTGCCAGCAGAGCTAGGGTTCAAAAACTACAGCTAGGCACTTTGCAAAAAAAGGGTCATTTTCACTGTGAAAATGTGGTGTGTCCACGTTGCGTTTTGCGCTGTTTCCTGTCGCGGGCACTAGGCCTACCCACACAAGTGGGGTACTGTTTTTCTCAAAAGACTTTGGGGAACACGGGGTGGGTGGAATTTTGTGGATCCACGCAGATTCCAGAACTTTCCACCACAGAAAAGTGAGGAAAATGTGTTTTTTTGACAATTCTTTAGGTTTGCAAGGGATTCTGGGTAACAGAACCATGTGAGAGCCAGTCAAGTCACCCCATCCTGGATTCCCTGGGTGTCTAGTTTTCAAAAATGTATAGTTTTGCTAGGTTTCCCTAGGTGCCGGCAGAGCTAGGGTTCAAAAACTACAGCTAGGCACTTTGCAAAAAAGGGTCATTTTTCACTGTGAAAATGTGGTGTGTCCACGTTGCGTTTTGGGTCGTTTCCTGTCGCGGGCACTAGGCCTACCCACACAAGTGAGGTACCATTTTTATCGGGAGACTTAGGGTAACACAAAATTGTAGAGCAACTGTTATTATCTATTGACTTCCGATGCATTTCTGCCTTCCAAAGGAAAGACAATGTGTAAAAAGAAGTCATTTTGAAAAATGACCTATAATTCTCATGCTAGTATGGGTACTCCCAATTTCGGAAATGTGCAAATATCTACTGTTTCTAAACTCTATATTTTGTTCCCATTTCATAAATACATAGGTGTCTTTCATACCGATTTTTCCATGTATAAATTTTCCCAGAATAATTGCTATATACCCGGGACATAATAAAAACCATTGCAAGACGCTGCTCAGTTATTGGCTCTGGGTTCGTCGGGTTCTTGGTGAACCTACAAGTCCTATATATCACCACAACCAGAAAGGTCCAGCGGATGTAATGGTATATTGCTTTCAAATAGCTGTCATAATTAGAAGAAGTTACAGGTGAAAACGTTGACACAAATGGCTGTTTTTTTCAACTAATTTTCAATTTTTCCTATATTTAACTGTTTGTTTCTATAAAGAAAACTTGAAGGATCTACACAAATGACCCCTTGCTGAATTCAGAACTTTATCTACTTTTCAGAAATGTATGGCTTTCCAGGATCCATTATTGCTTTCAAACCCATTTCTACCATTAACTGGAAGGAGGCTGAAAGCACAAAAAATAGCAAAAATAGGCGATGTCCCAGAAAAATGCCAAAACTGTGTACAAAATTTTGGTTTTCTGACAAAACTCTGCTTGTCCCTGAAAGCTGGGAAGATGGTGATTTCAGCACCACAACCCCTTTTTTGATGCCATTTGCAGGGAAAAAAACAGATGCTTTCATCTGTAGCCCTTTTTTCTCATTTTTCCCAAAAAACCCAAAATTTAGCTGTATTTTGGCTAATTTCTGGGTCCCCTCCAGGGGAATCTACAAACCCTGGGTACCTTTAGAATCCCCATGATGTTGGAAAAAAAGGACGCAAATTTGGCATGGATACCTTATGTGGTCAAAAAGTTACAGGGCCCTAAGCGCGAACGACCCCAAATAGCCAAAAAAAGGCTTAGCACAGGAGGGAAAAGGCATAGCAGCGAAGGGGTTAATAAAGCTATATACAAATGCTTATTTTTAGTTGAAATATATATCTTAAAAAATGTAGAAATATAGATTGAAATAGTTTGAAAGCATAAATAAAATGAGAAGAATGTGTTACGTCTTTGTAATATAACAAAAATTTAATTAATGAATTAGTGCTTACAAACAACACACAACTAACTATGTTTTATCACATTTCTAAACACCAACAATATAAATGAAATAACACAAACTATTTCGACTGAATACAAATAAAATTAAAATAAAGAATTTCCGGCTAATATTATAACATTAAATAATCACAGGCCCAAATAAACCATTTTAAAGAAAGTGTTGGACACTAAAGGGGTGATATTTACTATACTCACTCATCATTATCATCATTAAATACTTCATTCGACTATGACGAGCCTTAAAAGTTTACATCAAAAACAATACAATGCAATACAGAATTATAAAAACTTTAAAAATCATAAAAAGACAGCAATTGATAAAACCAATCTGTTCAATATTTGCTGTGAATCTGTAGTGCACTTAAAATAAAATTCAACACAGCATGAATTACATCTATGCTTCCCAGATGGTGTAGATAAGCAAATGCCAATTCATGGGACCTAATCTTGGATGTGATTAAAACTGGGCAGAGAAACTGCCTCCTCTGTGGAGTATAAAGAGTGCAAAATAAGGTGAATTGCAAGCCCAACATTTTCCGGGATCTGATGTGTGCATACGGGCCCGGTCTTGGCCTGGGCACAAGTCCTGGTGTGTCCCACGCGTGTTCCGCACAGCGGGAGTTCCTAGGATGCTTTTGAAGCGTCAGCAGCCTGCAGGAGATGAGGCCCCTCCTTGATGCAGGGTGAATGCTGGGGGATGGAGTCCCACACCAGCAAGGGCCTCTTAGGAGCACTGATGTGGGCACTGGTGCAAGCAAGGTAGGTGCGGGCAAGGAAACCACCCGATTATGCGTCCCACGCTACAGGAATTCAAGGATGCTTTTAACGCGTCAGCAGCAGACTTAAGTAGCATCCACATTTGAGAGAATTTTCTTAATCTGAATGAATTAGAAAAAATAGAGTAATATGGATTAACAAAGTGATTGAAATGTATTAATACAGATTATATGCTTCGTTGTAACTATATGGATTAATAAACATTTGGACAGAGATAAAACCCATTTTCTTCACTTTATTGCTGAAGCATTACACATGAATCATAAACAAGTGCAATTCCGTCTGTGTAGCTATTAGAGATGTAGTTCTTAGCTCTAAATGATTCTTAAATGTGTAGGATACTAGAATAGGTTGAACAATAAAGCTTTGTCAATGTATACATTATTGTTACAAATATGTACTTTTAAAAATGTAGTATGCAGCTATACTTAGCATTGTGCAACTTGATTGCTTATTGCTTATTAATGCCAAATGAACTAAATGTACTAAACAACCTTATGCTCATGTACGTTTAAATGTGCACAGGTGTATTAATTGAGCAGTATTGGTTTAGGGCCAGATGCATCAAAGGGTTTTGCCCATTCTGTGTCTATGGGAAAATGTGTTCATGCATATGGCCCTTAATGTCTTAACTTAGCAGGGTTTCACTCAAAAGGCCTGAATCTTTGTCTCGTGGGAACCGACTGTGATCTGTACTTTTTCTGATTTGCTTTCATTGCAGGTGTTCCCACACTTGCTAGTGTTAGAAGTGATACTTTCTTGTACCAGTGTTAGTTACATTGTCTGGGACTGGACGGCAAACGATGAGTACATGGGAAACCAGTGGACAAACAAAGGACTGTTGTACTCTGTCATGAGTGTGCGACTAAGCCGATGTTCCCACGGCCAGTTTGGGAACTTTTCTCCATGTTGCCGAATGTGTACCATGTGGATCTATACACAGGGGCCGAGTCCGATCTCGGCCGGTAGGGCACCGAATCGGATTTGGCTGAACCGGATCCGATTCGGAGCCCTCTTTCCCGACCGATTCGTACGTGCGTCCGGCCGAGCGAGTACGATGCGAGCGCACGCGAAATTGCCGACCGACTTGTTCGTGGGTCCGAACCGCTCCGACCGACTCGCACGGACACGACTCGCACCGCGCAATGGAGACGTTCCCCGGCCGGGCAAGTACGATGCGCGCCTCGAGCAGTCCGACCGACTTGCGCCGTCCGGCTCGAAAGAGCAGTCGGAGCCGGACTTTGGGGGTCCGTGTCGGACCTCCTGTACGCGTAGCCACGCGAGTCGCACACATGGGGGACCCATGGGTCCCCCTACCTGTGCATGTCCGCCGCGAGTCGCATCGAGGCGTACCCGCTGTAGGGGGCGCCCTTGTTCGCCTCGCACCCATTGAGTCAATGGGAGCCCGCGTACGCGTTGTACGTCCGGCTCCCATTGACTTCAATGGGAGTCCGACCGACTCGAGTCTGACTGCATGCGTGCGCATCGTACTCGTTCGGTCGGACTGCCAGAGTCTGATTCAGTCGGAAATCTCTCCGGGTCCGGCTCGGTCGGAGTGATTTCCGGCCTGAATCGGAATCGGCCCCCAAGTATGCAACAAATACAATGGATTCCTATTTATGGCGCAACCCTGGCTAAGGGAGCAGAAAGCAGTGAGATGGATTAGATCGAGCAGACCTCTTAGACTGCTGAGGTGCTCAGATGACTTCGGACTTGTTTGCAGATTCTATCAGAGCCTTCCTTGGACTCTGACCCGAACCATTATCCCACATTCCACAGCCCCGAGAATGCACTTTTGAAGACATTTTCCTACGTCCCGTCACTTTCCCTAAAGTGTGGGTTTAGACCAACCTTTTCTTGGGACCTACAAAGACTCTTGACAGAGCTTCCCCAATAATGATTCTGATTGCACTACTTGTACTCTTTTGCCTTATTCGCATTGTGTTCTGCAGATTTACTACTCTCTGAACTTTGAGCATTCGTGTACTTTGTTTGTACTTGGACTATATAGATTTCTCATGTGTAGAACTGATCAGTCGAGACAATTCTCTGAACATCAGATAGTAATGTTATTGTTCTGTACAGCGGCGACAAAATTATTAGTCTGTTTAATTCTTTTCTTTTTCTTTTTTTTTATTGAGAGTTCATAGATATTACAAACATACAATTATATCATATATAAATACATATTCCAAAATATTGAGGAGAGAAGATGACAACATTAGTCAAAAGTGCAAGCTATTGAAAATTTATAAATACTTGATTCAAAGTGTTCAACAGTACAAACATGGTATTCCTGTAATGCAGAAAAAAATCAAAGCTAAAGTGCAAAGTGCTAGATCGTAAAAATTTACATACCTATAAGTTCTATCATTTAATACCAAATACTACAGAAGTAAAAAAAGATCACCCTAAGATAGAATGCAGAATAGAATATGAGAATTATTACACACCTATCTGATCCAACCTATTATGTCAACTGCGATATATTATCCTATCATTCAAACATACTCCAATATTTCTCATACTTTCTTATGGCTCCTGATCTTATAGCATATTTCCTTTCTAATTCTTGTATTTTAGATAATTTTTCTCTCCATGCACTCATATTTCCAAAGTTGCAAGATTAAAGATCTTGCTATTAATGCTGCAATAAACAAAGACTCCTCATGCGAAGAAATAGTAGGAGAACAGCCCAAAACTGCAATGGATTCATCGAATGATATGAGGGGATCTATTGTAATTCTAAGATATTTCTCGATCTCCTCCCATAGACTCTGAATTTTTGGGCACTTCCAGATGATATGCGCCCAGGTGCCTTTCTCAGCGCAACGGAAGCATTTATCTTCTATATGAGGGTATATATTATGAAGAAAGGAGGGTGTTCTATATATCAACCATTTCGAATAATATTGCATGCGTTTAAAATTTGCCCCTCTGAATATAGCTTTGTTAAGCTTGTTAAGCCTATTCCAAGTTGGTTTAAAAATCTGTATATCTTCCCTTTTCTTCCATCTATCTCTAATTTTTTCATGTAGTGAGAAAGAATTATTTTCCTCAAAGATTTTAATCCAGATACTAATCTTCCGACTAATGGGGCAATTAAGTGCATCGCTAACGCTAGTTTTATAGCGCAGATTTTCCATATCTAATTTTTCCAATATAGGTTTTAATCTAATAAATGACCACTTTCAGATTGTGTTAGAATGTTGAAGTCCCATTTCAGTCTCCGCCCAGGTTTTCCAACAATTCCCCTTAATAAAATCCTGGATCTGGACGTACCCATTTTCTTCCCACAACCTTAGTATATTATTCCCCAAAATACCTATATCCCCCATATATATATTTGAGAGCCTGGTTGAATTATTAATTCTTGGAATATCATAGTGTGTTAAAAGCTGAGTTTTTGTTTAAAAACCATTGTAGGATCTTATAACGTACTTTCTTAGGGTACTTAGTAACTCTTGTAGGATCGATAATATTGTATTCCCTTAAGATCTTTTTCATAAAAAATTATCTGCCTCTTGGGGATCTAAAAAGAAAAATCTAAAACTGTGATGTGCAAATGTCGCATAATAATAATTTCTAATATTCGGAAGAGATAATCCTCCTTCTAATACAGGATAAGTTAAAGTGCTAAGTGCCAGTCTTGGTACCTTATTTGCCCATAGAAAAGAAGAGAACATACTATCTATCTCTTTAAAAAAAGAGGTGTGTATTGCACAAGGGGCTGCACTGAAGAGAAAGTTAAACAATGGAAGAATAGACATTCGAATTAACGCAACTCGTCCTATTATTGATAGCGGGAGCTGGTTCCATCGTAATAGATGTGAGTTCACCTTTTTCATCAGTGGAATATAATTTAAAGAAAAAAGGTCTTCTACTTTCTCCGTTACCTGAATCCCTAGATATCTCTTGGGGCGGGTGTTGTATATCTGTCTGAACTCAGGTGATAAAGAATTCACACCACAATTGCATAATATAATTTCTGTTTTGGTCTTATTGATTTTATAACCACTTATTTCTTCGAAATCTGCAAATACCCTCATAACTTCCACCTGGGTATCTATCTTTGAGTCCAAAAAAAGAGCAATGTCATCAGCATAAAGTTTTATGTTCGTCATGCCTTGAACTGGGACTGTACAGGCTCTTTTTTCCCTGATTGCAATTGCCAGTGGCTCTATAAATAGAGCAAATAAAATTGGGGAGAGGGGGCAGCCTCGTCTAGTGCCTCTATTTATTTGACATGTCCCAATATTAGCAGAGTTGATTAAAATTTGCGCATGGGAGTTCGAATAAAGTTGTTTTAATAAAAATATAAACTCAGTTGGGAAGCCAAACTTTTCTAATATCGTAAAAAGACAATTCCAAGAAACAAGATCAAATGCTTTTTCAGCATCTAAAAACCAGATCTGAGCCTCAACCTTATTAATATTAAAAAAATCCAATGCCTCTAATAAAAAATTTGTGTTAGTATAGAGGTGTCTCCCTGCTACAAAGCCGCACTGATCCGTCCCAATAAGTGAACCCACCATCTTATTTAGTCTATTGGTTAAAAGTTTAGTGAAAATTTTATAGTCAGTATTTAAAAGACTTATTGGCCTGTAAGAATTCACATTTTCGCTATCTTTGTCTTTTTTTAAAATGCTGACCACTACTGCGGTACGAAAAGATGCTGGCGGATCACCCCCTTGTAATAAATAATTCGCAAGTCTTAAAAGTTCGGGGCGGAGTATTATAGCAAATGTTTTAAAAAATTCCGCGGGAATACCATCTTCCCCGGTTGCTTTACAGTTTGGCAGGGAGCTAATAACTACATCTAATTCTTCCTTAGTGAATTCAGCAAGTAACAGCTCTTTAGAATTATCTCCCAAAATTGGAATTGGCAATTGCTGTAGGAATTCATTAATTGAATCTAAGGAGACCTGGTGAGATGTCTGATAGATGTCTTTATAATGTTTAAGAAAAACCTCACCTATTAATGGTGTAGTCGTTACACGCGTTTTAGTTACATTATCCTGAATGCATGCGACTCTATTACGGACTTGCTTCTCCTTTGCTTGCCAGGCTAGCAATCTTCCCGTATACTCACTATTTTCATAGCTTGACTGAAGGTATAATCTGCTTGCCATATCACCTAATTCATAGTAAAATTCCTCATTCTCGTTTTTGCATTCAATACTTCTTGTCTAGTATCTAAGGTCCTATTTCTAAAATAAGCTTGATTTGCATGGGCCAGTCTGTTTTCTATCGCCACTCTCTCCTCCTTTTAGCCTTCTGTTTTGGTATCTCTTTTGAGGTAACTATGCCTCTCAATGTTGCCTTAAATGCATCCCATATTACGTTAATTGGGGCAGAATTCCTATTTATATTAAAAAAGAAGGTAATCTCCTTTTCTATTTCTGCACACCATTGTTTCTCAGCTAAATTAAGTCTATTGAAATACCACCTTCTTGATACTTCTTCATCTATCTTTCCTAAAATAATTTCAAGCTTAATAAGGGCATGATCTGAAAAGGGATTTACTATATGCTCATATTTACTAATTTCAAGATTATAAGAAGTTAGAAAAAGTCTAGCCTAGATGCTGAGTCGTATTTTGCCGAGTAACAGGAATACTCGCGTTTACCGGATTATTGAGACGCCAGCTATCCAGGATATCTAGATCTGACTTACAACTCAGCAAGGCAATAGCAAATTGTGGTTTATTTTGTCTTCGATCATTTTTGGTTGAATCAACTGCGGGATTTTGTAACAAATTAAAATCACCTCCCCATATGATCTGACCCGGTATACCAGAAAGTGCTTGCTTTAGCTGTAGGATAGAAAGCGGGTCATCGATGACTGGTGCGTAAAATGTGGCAAATATGAGATTTGTCTGATTTATTTTTCCATGCACGAATGTCCATCTACCGTTCGTGTCTGAATGTGATGCTTCAACATGAAATTGGACATGCTTACCTATAAAAATGCTCACACCTCTCTGAGCTGCCCCCAACACAGATGAGCAATAGAAACCCGCCCAATTTTTAAACATTTTGCTAGCATTTGATAAAGCACAAAAATGTGTCTCTTGTATAAAGATCACATCTGGGCGGTAGCCCTTTAGCCAACTCTCTATTGCACACATTTTACGTCTATTATTTAAACCATTGGCGTTTAAAGACAATATCGACAATTTATTCCTATTCATATATAGAATATCTTTCTAAAATACAAACTGTACGAAGAACACCAAGTACACCTATGAGCCATAGCTTTCAATTTGACTCTTTTCTTCCTAGTAAAAGGGTGGCTGACTATTTTATGCGCTAAAATACAAGCCCTATCTGTTATGCAGACTGCACAGATGTTAGATATGATAACAATTGTACAAAATATGCATTAAAATAGAAATCAGACAACTACTAAACAAATAAACTGCAATGCCTATTATGTCAAATGTATATAAAATGTGATAAAAAGCGATCGTGCAGCTATTGGACCAATACATTACAGTACAGATAGAATAAAAACAATAGAGATAATATCAATTGTGCAAAATGTGCATTAAAGTGCAAATTGCGCAACTGTTAAACCGGTATAATACAGTACCAATTATGACCATTGTGCAAAATATGCATTAAAGTGCATTAAAGTGCAAAGTTCCATGTGCAATATATATGCAATGTATATTTTCTATTATGCGATACCACGACTTACTCCTAGACCTCAAAGTACTCATTACTTGATCTCCTCTTCTTGGATTTATTCAAACAAATATTTCCATCTATGAACTCTCTTTTTCTAACTGCTTCACCCCCACCACCAGCCCCCCACCCCACCCTCTCCAGAAGGAGGGAAAACCCAACCTCCCCCACTATCCTTCCCTCCTTCTCCCTCCTTTTACTGGATGCCATCTTGTTGCATCCTGTTACGTCCCCTGATTCACCTCGCAACCGCCCAAAAAACCACTACTGAAATACAGCTGCTTGTTATTCCACACAGACTTTTAAACAGAGAGTCTCCTTCGCCTTCTCCTTTTCCTTATGTGGCGTTAAGGCCCTCCAAAAGGTTTTGGGCTTCTAATATGTCCGTAAAGATAAAGAATTTTCCTTTGGCTAAGACTTTTAATTAGATTGTTGCACAATCATTGCCTGCGCCCCTTTGGCCTTGAAAGAGTCAATCATTTTAATAAAGTTCTTGCGTCTGAGGGCAGAGGCTGCTGACATATCAGAAAAGATTTTAAAATTTTTAATTTCATCCGTTGTAAATGATCTCCTTGCTATTGCAGCGTTTAGAATTCGCTCCTTAATTCTATAGTCTAAGAAATTTATTAAGATTGTTCGTGGGTACTTAAGGTTGGCAGGCTTGTATGCGGGTACCCTATGGGCTCTAGTGATTGTGAGATCCCCTTGTAATTCAGGTATTGCTTTTTTCAACAGAGACTCAGTCCATTTTACCATTTCTGCACTCTCCAGTCCCTCCGATATTCCCACAAGGCGTAAATTAGATCTCCTATTATAATTCTCGAGATCTTGTAACTTCGATTCCATCTGGCACTTACTTTTATTCAACACCTGTATCCTTCTGCATAGTGACAATATTATCCTCCAGGACTAAGACACGAGTTTCCAGCTCTGTGACCCTTGTGGGTAGGTTACCTAATTTTTCCTCCATCTTAGTTAGTCTATCATGTAGTTGTGATATTTCGTATATTTGTGACGCCTTCAGATCTCTTACCTCTTGCAGAATAATTGTAAGCATTTCTTGTACTGAGGTATCAAGTTCAGCATTTTTTTTCTTTTTTTCTTCTAGTCCCAATGTTTTGCCGACTTTCATAGAGTTAAAGAATATTTCCTTTTCCCCTTCCTTTTTCCTTTCCCCCTGCTCTAGTTCTGATTCTGGTTCTGATTCTGAATCGGATACGGACACAGAATCCAGCTTGTCTGACTTGTCTGCTGATGCCCGACTCCCATTCTCCTTTTGCGAGATCCGTGGAGGTACCTGAACGTCTTGAGACGGTGGCTGGTTAATCAGAGATCCTTCCCCCTGGATGGCTGTAGTTGTTTCTGCAGAATCAAACACAGCGTGCGATTTCACTTGCAGCTGTGAGTGCATTGTTTGGACTGAGAGGGTATGTGCCGGGGTGGGGGGTGGTAGCGTTTTTTGACCTTGGGTATCCTGTGGATCTACCTGACCTGTTAGATCTTCCGGCCTTTGCTCCTCCCTGTTCACAAGAGGAGTGCTGGTCGGTATACTCCGTGTCGCAAGGGTATTACCAAAAAGAGGATACTGTTTGACATTCCCCGCATTATCCTCCATCCTTTTCAATGTATCCCCTGTTTCACCCCCCTTTCTTACTTCTTCTTCACCCCCCACAGCCAACATACTTAACTCAGCTGAAATTTCAGATAAGGTCTCCTCTCCCTCCAAGGTTTTATCAGAGGCATTTTTACCGATCTGTAAGTTTTTCTCAGCCAGTGCCAGTGTTTTAGCTTTAAAATCCAATCTCTGCTGAGCGTTTCTTTTCCCTCTTCTGACATCCTTGGGTGCTAGCACGGGTGTCGGTGGTGATTGACCAGATTTTAGGAACTCTTTCCCAGCCCCAGTTTTAGGCTGTATATTTCGCATTTTGAACTCGAAAAAGTTGACACTCCTTGACCCTCCTGGCACCCGACTGTTACAATCAAACGCTGCAGTGATTGCTTACCGCAGCGCCAGGTCTGCTGAAAAAGTCTTGTGTCCCTTTCCGTGTCCGGCGCCCCCCTCAGGTCTCCCGCCTTTCTCGACAAATTAGAAGAATACAGGAGGGCCGGGCGCGCGCAACAAGGAGCCAGCAGTCTCTCACGATCATACAGGGAAGCGCAACCGATTCAAACCGATTCAAAGGTTTCCAGCGGTTCGGAGAAATCTCACAGAAACGGAGACGGAGACAGCAACCATTCCAGCGCAGCTCCTCTCACGGGGCAGGGCGGGGCATCGATGAATCAGGAGATGTTACGGCAACGTGCGTGGGTCACGTTCGCCGCATCCTCCATAAAACGTAGCTGGTCTGTTTAATTCTTGTCCGGCCTGAACTTCTTGCGAAGGCTTGGCCTTCCTGTCGCCATACTGTATTTGTATAGCTTGGTCTTGAGAGTGGTTTACCTTAACCTGATCATTAACTTGTAATAAACACCCTTGACACTGGCTACCGATTCCTGGTCCTCATTGTGTAGCCAGATGGGTTGAACTGTTGATCGCACTAGAATGCTAACTCTCTTTTCTCTTAGTGCGCACAGAAAAGATTAATCAGTACGTGAGATTGAATCCGCTGGATCATCATCTTGGCAGCAAGGCATGTCTCCACAAACCCAGTGTACGCCAGTCCTTTAGACAAATTTGTGGACTGATGTGTCACCCAACAAATTGACCCATGACAAGCAAAGTTGTCTGAAGTTTTATTGTTTGTTCTCTCACTAGCCCAACAAGACTTGCTTTGGGCATCGTTAAGGGCTACTTATCATCTCTTTTCTCTTTTTGAGGTTACCAAAGCAGCCATTATTTAAATAACCTGTTGAAATGAGATTATTGAAAGGTTTGCAACATTTGTTTCCAGCACAACCCATTGTGATGCCTCAGTGGGGCTTGAACTTAGTCCTCACTTTTTTTATGTGAACCCCTTTTTGAGCCGCTGCATGGTTGTCCTTTGAGACTTGTGATGTTGAAGACAGTTTTTTCATCACCATAATATTGGCTAGACGTGTGTGAGCTGCAGGCTCTTTCTGTCAACCTGTCTAATACCACTTTCTTCCCAGATAAGTTGATGTTTAGGAACCAAGCTTCCTTTCTACCGAAAGTGGTCAAGCCATTTCATATCAGGCAGGCTATTAACCTTCTGGCATTCTTTGCTCCATCTCATCCCTTCAATGAGAAACTCCATCGTTTGGACCCTAGGAGGGCATTAAGCTTTTATATTGATCATACCAAGAAACATAGAGTGGACGATCAGCTCTTTGTGGAGTTCTCTGGAGTAGCGAAGGACAAGGCAGTGCAAAAACAGACTATCTCTTGATGGACTTTTCTCTACATAAAGCTCTGCTATGCACTGGCGAAGAAGAAGCCTCCAGAAGGGTTGGTGGCTCACTCCACCAGGACTAAGCTGGTACCCCTGCATTAGTACATGGAGTGCCTGTATTGGACATTTGTCAGGCAGCAACATGGACGTTGGTCCACATGTTCAAAAAGCACTACAGCCTCGACAGCCAGGTCCGCTGAGAGGGGCATTTTGCTTGCTCGGTCCTTAAGGACTTTTTGGGATGAGACAGGTCACTGACCCACCACCTTGGGAGGTACTGCTATGGTATCTATTCACAAGATGAGGAATCTGCAGTTAGAAGATACTCCTGAAGAACAAGCTTCGTACCTTTGGTAACAAGCTTTTCTTTCTGGTGAACACGCTATCTAACCGCAGATTCCTCACCAATCCTCCTACCAAAATGTCCCAATTTTAGAGATCTTGCCACTGGTCATGCCAATCTGCTAATGGGCTCTGTGTCTGAGGGCGTGGACAGCCTACAAAGCAACTGACACCAGCACGCATGGGTAACACTTATATGCAGCTCCGTTCATCACTTCTGGAGCCGTACAACGGCATCTACCTGTGCGTAGGAGAACTGCTTTAAGTTTCCAGATCCAGTCAGATGCCTGGGAAATATTCAGAACTTGAAGAATCTGAGGTTAGATAGAGTATCCATGAGAAAGAATGTTACTGAAGGTAGGTAAATAACTTATTTGACTTGGGCAATATAGTTTGTGCAGACAACTTTATATTTGTAAATTACAATTGAATCGAAACAGAAATGTGTAAGGCCGTTAACACAGTGAAAGAGAGGAATGTTTAAAAAAAAAAAAATACACGTCTGTTGATTTGTTTTAAACCTATATACTCGAGTACAACCTGGTTATCTATCGACGGGGCTCTCTGCAGGAACCCTTTATGCTTTCTGTGTTCTGTGTGGATATTAAAGCTGCTTTTTTGTAGCAGCTCTTTCAGACTCAACGTATTGTGCAGATCATACTCAACCTACGTTAAAGCACATTTATTATAGCCTTACTTTACTGAATATTAATGAGGTAGATCTCAATTTGCGACCAATTAGGAATTGTAGCCATCACAGGGATGGTGGCATGCTGGGGTCTGTGATTGCTTTTCAATAAAGCTTTTTTTTTATACAGCCCGTTTTCTTTAAAGAAAAATAGGATGCATTTCAAAACACAAAATGAAACGTTTAAGTTTCATTTTTCTAAGAATAGGCAGTGGTCCGTGGGATTACTGCCTGCTCATAAAAAAGATTAATTTCAACATTCACAATTGGGGCCCCTTTCCCATTTGCGAATGGTTACCACCTCCTTTGAGGTGTCAGTAAAAAATTACCATAATTCGGCCGCAAAACATTCATATATAGCACTGTGATTCTGTATTTGGAAGGGACGCCCTAAACACACCCCTTCCAAATACCAAATCGCTAAACACAAATTGCTATCCAGTAACATGTTACCTAATTGCAATTTGTGCTTTGTACACATGAAAAAGCATTTTTTGCGGTCGGAAACTGCCTAATTCTACGAATAGGCCCGTGTCCGGCTGCAAAAATTGCTTTGTACATTTGGCCCAAAATGGCAGAGTTGAGGCAGAGTAAGGAGGCTGTCAGGGTCAGTCTGATAGAGGAGTAAGTGGGTTTGAAAGGCCCCTCTCAGATAGCTATACTTGCACTAAAAGTAATATTTTAACCCACTCTACATAGCTGTAGTGGTATACATGATGCAGCTGTGACAACTGGGGTTCTTCTGTGGGTGTCCTTTACACGATGCGGCAAGTAAGCACCATGCTTTAGTTTGGCATTTCACCACATTAATATACAAGCAGCATGTAATCACCTCTTGCCCAGAATAGAAGGAGTATTCTCCTGTAGGAGGACGGAGGGGAGTGGGCTCTGCCAGTGACAAAAGAATCTATGGCATTGTAAATGTTGGTGTGTGTGTGTGTGACGTTCCATGTTTCCACTGGGATGATGTGAACCTTTTTAACGCCTTTTAAGTAACACTTTAAGCAATATTTTATCATGAGGAAAAATGTAGTCGAGTGTGGTCTAGTCACTTCAGAAACAACTCAGTGCCAATCTTATAATGGTCTATTGGGGCCTTAAACTGGGCACCACATTTCAAGTGCTTCTGAATTGCAAACAAATGCCATTGGTCAGGTGGAGCAGTCTCATTCTGTTAAGCAGTGTGGGAATGACAGCCACATGTGAGCCTCGCTCATGGGCGAGCCAAAGGCAGAATATATGTATCAACTAATATTATGAGCCTGTCTCTGACTCTATAGATGCCATCAGTTTTTCTATTTGTGTTGGTGTATAACCAGGGCGCAAGTCGGGGGTACCCGTCGGTACACGGCATCCACCCACTGTTTTCACAGGGTGCCTAAGATGGCCTTCCAAACAGACATGCGCACTTAGAAGTGCACATTCCACTTTATTCCTCCTCCCTCCCATGGCCCGGCCCGCCCCTCCCTACGCACGCTGGCTCAGCCAGCAGCTGAAAAATAAAACGATAATAGTATATCCAGGGCTTTAAGTGGGATGAAAAAACTGGGGGGTCTCTAAAAGGGGCGTGCCAATGTAATTAAGGGTGTGGCTTAAAAACACGTAAGCTAAAAATCTGTGCTTAGCATAGTGTGCCGCCCGACTTGCTGTTTCTGTCATTGCATCCAGATATATAATACAATAAGTAACATCATACCTACAACAAGTCAGGACTATTGGCTTTGTCAATGGTTGTTAGTTGCATAAGATAAATAAGCAGCAACTGTGGCTAGTATATAATATTGAAAAAGCTTCCACCTAAATCCCTGGTGACACCACGACAATGTTGCTGCTCCTGAGTTTCAAAAAGAGAAGGGAAATCCAGAGAGAAAATGACTCTCTTTAAAGGATTTCCCTTCCCCTACAATGCTCACCTGGCATGAAGTCATGCCATAACTCCTCCACTAGTGAGAAAAGAGCAGTGTGAGCACGCACACATCGGTGTGCCTGCTGTCACTGCAGTCCAGAAAAAAACGGACCGCCTGTGCCAGGGCACAAAACAGAGCCCAATAGAGACCCTTTTCGAGGCCCCCTTTAAAAAACTGCCGGTGCTCAGCACCGGTGAGACCCAGCCCACTAGAAGCCCTGAGTATATCTTTTTATTTTTCACTGCTGGCTCCGAGTCAGTGGAGCTATTGTCCTCCGCCATTGCGGGGGAGCTGCTGCTGGATCTGTGATCGAGTGAGTATTCATTAAAGACCGCCTTTGCCTGCCACCACGCTCCGATAGACTCTTACGTTGCTCTAGAGTCCAGACCTGTGTGTTTTTTTACCTTTCTTTGCAGTATTTGATGTGTTACATTCACGATTTGAGAAAAGAAAACGAAAAGCGCAAGAATGCAATGTGCAACAAAAATGATCTGATGAGCTACTTGTTGTAGTGAGCCACCCGGCTCATACACAACAATGTATCCACCTCAACTCCCCGGGCCGGGCGCGGGCTGGGGAGTATATAATAAAGGTGACGTCAGCGCTCGTGGCTGGCGGCACAGACCGATAATAGTGTGTGGTCGTGTCTGATTGTACAAGGTCCTCTGTTAGGCCCCAACTACCACTAGGTCCCCAACCTGCCCCTTAGGCCCCCCCACACCCCAAATATTACACTGGCGGCGAGGGTGGGTCAAGAAAACTCACGGCGTGCTATCGCAATGTGGAGTCGGCGTTGAAGGCACCTGTTTCTGAGGCCGTGGGTCCCGCGGACCGAGTGGCGGCGCCGTGGTGCAAGGCAGCAGGAGGCGGTCAGTCTGGAAGCGTGCCGGCGACACTGTGGCAGGAAGGCGGGGTGCAGAGTATGGTGAGACATGTGTGGTGGCAGCGGCCCCGGTAGGTGTGTGCGAGGCCACGTGCACGCGCCGCCGTAGTTCATCACCTGAGGCCCCGCGTGTGTGAAGCCAGCCCACGCGGGCGCGCACTAACGGAGATCGTCATCCTGAGCCTGGCGGGAAGCCAGGAGAAAGTGATTGGGGTGCGGAGAGCCGGCGCACGTGTGGCCCGGAGGCCAAGCACAGCGTGTGGTGAGTCAGCGTACGTGTGCGCGCTTCGAGGGAAACGCATCATCTTAGGCCCCGTGGGAGGTCATCAGAGGCAAGGGGGAAATCAGCACACACGTCGTGCACCGCGGCCGCGTGGTGGCCTGTGAGTGTAGAGGACGGTGGCAGAAGAGTGCGA
Source organism: Calotriton arnoldi (assembly GCA_963921515.1). Classification (NCBI taxonomy): domain Eukaryota; kingdom Metazoa; phylum Chordata; class Amphibia; order Caudata; family Salamandridae; genus Calotriton; species Calotriton arnoldi. The sequence continues at coordinate 1,506,242 of CAWUFW010002777.1, read as the reverse complement.
GCTTGGAAGGTGCTGCAGGACTGAAAGAGAACCCTCCCTGGAGGTAGGACACCTACACACGCAGCAGGAAAGTGGCTGCCAGTTGGACAGAAAGAGGTTGAGAAGGCATATGGTGCAGGCGTGTAATCATAGACACCGAGCACAGACAGTCAGTGACCGAGAGTGCACAGGAGGATGTCCGTGCAAGCTGAGGGAGGTGCTCAAAGGCCTGGAGACATTAGTCCACGTACGTCTCTGAACGCACTACTACCATTCAGCCAACTGGCTGTCCCAGCGACGGCAGCGCCGCGGTGGCGCAAATGGATTGGACAGTTAGAGAACTACTTTATTGCTGCATGTGAAACGGACGGCACAGTCAAACGCTCCACTTTGTTGCACATGGGTGGGGATGAGTTATACGAGTTATTCCAGGATTTACCAGACACAGGAGACATGAAGGACTACAAAAAAACAGTAAGGGCTCTAGATCGCTACTTTGACCCTCAGGTCAACCCGGACTTTGAACATTTTAAGCTGCGACAAGCAAAGCAAAAAGAGGAAGAATCTGTCGACATGTTTTTCGCACGCCTGCGGTAAATTAGCGAGTACATGCACTGGAATCGACAACCAGCTCGAAATCAGAGCGCAGCTGATCCAAGGGTGCAAGTCGTCGGATCTGCGCAAACTGATTCTGCGTCAACCAGGAATTTCCCTAGATGACATTCTGGTACTGGGGAGATCTCATAAATTGGCAGACACCAGGGCTGGAGAAATGGAATCCACGCTGGCGAAAAGATCGACAGGGCATCACCCAGCGTATCAAAGCACCATCAAAGAAGAGCGGGTCGATGTCCTCCGCAAGGGAGCAGGCCGGGGACTAGGCAGTGTGAGTGGCAGATCAGCAAGCAAAGGGTGTGGAAACTGTGGTCTGGAAAGCCATCCGCCGAGGGGATGCCCGGCGCAGGTCAAACAGTGTCTGAGGTGCAACAAGTTCGGACATTTTGCGAAAGTATGCATGAGCGCAACAAGACCGACGGCTGGAGAAAGCAGGCAGAAGAAGCCTGGGCCCAGCAAACACGTGGCACACGCGGCAGAAGCAGTAGAGGAGATAGAAAGCATGTGTCGCAGAATGAACGTCACAGAAGATGACGAGGAGGACGAAGTGTTCATGATATCTTACACAGGGAGAGCAAACACGAGGAAGAGGCCACCCCCAATGTGCCAAATCAGCATAGGAGAAAACAACATCATGGCGTTAATAGACACTGGAGCCTCAGTCAACATTTTAGATGCTGCACAATATGAACAACTCGTGCCGAAACCACCACTTCTCAAGACGACTGCACGAATCTTCACCTATGGAGGGGATGTCCCCATTCCACTCCAAGGGGTGATAGAAGTAGAGGTCACCCACGGAGACACGTCGGCAATTACAAGGTTCCACATAACCAGGGACAGTGCAGGGACCCTGTTGGGCTGCCACTCAGCGGAAGATCTGGGATTGGTGATGTTCGCGAAACAAATCCACCAGTCACATGCAGAAGGTATAATGGCGGAATTTCCGAATCTGTTCAGAGGTCTGGGCTGTCTAAAAGGGGTGAAAGTTAAGCTCCATATAGACGAAACGATCAAACCAGTGGCGCTACGACACCGAAGAGTGCCTTTTCACTTGAGACCTCTGGTGAGGCAGAGTTGGACCGTCTGGAAAGCGCAGGAGTGATTGAAAAAGTATCTGGTCCTACCCCGTGGGTGTCCCCGCTAGTAATTGCGCCAAAACCAAAACAGCCTGGGGCAATTCGTCTACGTGTGGACATGCGATTGCCGAACAAAGCGATCAAAAGAGAGCGGCATGTAACGCCCACCATTGATGAAATAGTTGCTGATATCAACAGTGCCAAATGGTTCTCCAAAGTAGACTTAAACTCAGGATATCACCAACTGCTCCTGGATGAGAAGAGTGGATACATAACCACGTTTTCCACCCATGTGGGGCTGAGGAGATTTAAGCGACTCAGCTTTGGGGTATCATCGGCGGCAGAGGTATTCCAGGATACCATCAGGGAAGCCCTGTCGGGTCTGGTTGGTGTAATAAATGTTAGTGACAATGTGCTAATTTTTTCAAAGTCCCTGGAGGAGCACCACATACGCCTGAGAGCAACGCTGCAGAGGCTTGTGGATCAAGGATTGACATTGCACAAAGAAAAATGCACATTTTACACCAACAAAGTTGAGTTCTTTGGCTACAAGTTCTCGACACACGGGTTGCAAGTAGATTCCGCAAAAGTGGAAGCCATCCGTGCAGCGGCGACCCCCCAAAATCAGACGGAAGTGAGGAGCTTCTTAGGGATGGCAAACTACTGCGGCCGTTTTATCCCGCATTTGGCCACGATATCGGAGCCGCTGAGAGCACTCCCAAAAAAGGACGTGAAGGGGCGATGGTCTAGTGCAGAAGCCCAGGCTTTCATGGAGATCAAGGGAGCGCTTTTGCAAGGGGCGACTGTTGCATATTTCAAGCCTGGAAAGCCGACGGAGTTGGTTGTTGATGCCAGCCCGGTGGGGCTAGGGGCGGTACTCCTGCAGCAAGATCGGAGTGAAGAGTGGGTACCGATCGCATATGCCAGTCGAGTTCTCACAGCGGTGGAAACGCGGTATGCCCAGATTGAAAGAGAGGCGTTGGCTATTCGATGGGCCTGTCAACACTTCGATATATATCTGTGTGGCCACTGACCACAAACCACTTGTGCCCCTGTTCGGAGGCACGGCGAGGAGTGGACCGCCACGTATTGAAAGATGGGCTGTGCAAGTTCAACATTACAACTTTGAGATTGTGTACCAACCGGGAGTGAATAATCCGGCGGATAATCTGTTGCGGCATCCGCTGGCCTTCTGTCCAGAGGCTCCCACAGAGGTAGACGAGGGGACAGAGTCATTCATCAAGCAGCTTGTCGATGCTGCCTGTCCAAGAGCCCTGTCGGTGGAAGAAATCGTGGTGGCAACAGGAGAAGATGCCTGCCTCCTGGCTGTCAAGGAGACGCTTCACAACCACCAGTGGAAGACGTTCCTGGAAGGGTCTGGCAGAATGACGGAGGAAGAACGAGAAGCGTGTCTTGGAATGTGGAAGTGCAGAGAGGAACTGAGTGAAAGTTGCGAAGTAGTGATCCTCCGGGGGACAAGAATAGTGATACCCTCCAAGTTGTGGAAGAGAACGGTGGACCTAGCTCACCAAGGACACCAAGGAATTGAGAAAACGAAGGCTCGCATCAGGTCGAAGGTGTGGTTCCCAGGGATTGAACGCATGGTCGAGGAAAAAGTTAGGGGATGCCATGCCTGTCTGATAACCGGAGCAGATCCTCCGGCTTTACCAGTAATCACAGAGCCGCCTAGCACCACGCCATGGACCACTCTCAGTATGGACTTCGGAAGTTTCCCGGATGGGAGACACACGGTAGTCATGGTGGACAGCTATTCGAAGTTTCCGGTGGTAGACGTTGTGAGCTCTTTTGAAACCATCAAATCCATTCTGGAGAATACATTTGCTCTATTGAGCATGCCAGAGGAAATACGCACAGATAATGGACCCCCCTTTCAGGGACAAGAATTTTGTGAGTACCTGGAACAATACAATATATGTAATCGGAAGATAACACCTCAATGGCCTCAAGCCAATGGCGAAGTGGAGAGGTTCATGAGAACCATTAAGAAAGCATTAAGAATTGGGATTGACCAGCGCGAAGACCTGGAAGGGGGCCTGCACAGGTTCTTGAGAGCATATTGTCAAACACCCCACAGCACGACAGGATGTGCCCCTAGTGATCTTTTGATGCAGAGAGCTGTACGAGACGTGGTACCTGTGAGTAAGAAGTGGGTGCCCGGGGTTTTGGACAGTACGAGAGCCCAGACCAAACGACAGAATAACAATGACAAGGCCAGCCAACGACGGAGAGCCTGAGACATAGCCATCAGAAGAGGAGATCATGTGGTGGTGAAGGACAGACATCCGGTCTGGAAGTTCCGGACACCTTTTGAGAAAGAGCCGTGGGAGGTAGTCCGGGTGCAAGGGACTATGGTCACGGCAAGAAGAGGAGAGCGCCAGATTGCGAGAAATGCGTTGTGTTTTACGAAGGTGGGGGCATATTATCAAGAACGGCGTTAAAATTATCGCCGGTTTAGCGGCAGAAAACTGCCGCTAAAGCGGCGATAATGGGCTTGATAATATGCCCTTGAGAATTCCAATAGAAGTCCATGTTCTGGTGTGAACATGGGCTTCTATTGGAATTCTCCAGGGCATATTATCAAGCCCATTATCGCCGCTTTAGCGGCAGTTTTCTGCCGCTAAACCGGCGATAATTTTAACGCCGTTCTTGATAATATGCCCCGTGGTGTCTGACATGGGTGAATGAATTGGAGTGCTCGGATTTGTAATGATGTACTATGGTCCGACCTCAAGACCATTGTGATGTCACCGTTCCACCCTTCCTCATTGATGTCCCTCGTCACCCCACTCCCCGAGGTTCTATCTGACAGTTGTAGACGTTAGATGGCAGACCTGTCAGTTGCATCCACGCGAGGACAGCTGCTGGTCGTGTTGGGGTCTATGTACAATAAACTTACCTTGTTTAACCTACGCGTCATCTTTCTACATCGGGCTCAGCCTCCCCCTGTTATAGAAAAAGGTATTTTTAACTCCGAAGTGGTGAATGGTGTAGCTTGTGTTCACTGGGATGCCCTTCTGCAATGGCAGTCAAGAACACGTTAAATTACAGGTGGCAGGCTGAGCCGGTCCTGGTAGCTGAGCTCTGAATTCAGGGTCTGAGAGATGCTGTGGCCTACTGGACACTCCCCTGCGAACATTTCCAAAGGTACAACTAACTTTAAAACTAGAAAGTAATGTATGCTATATTAAGAATGGATTTATGCTTACACTGTATTACCGTTCAAAAGGGCATAGATGGCACTGTTGCCTCTTCACTGTTCGTCGGTCCCCCCAGGAGCGAGCTTAAACTGGCAGAGTTCCTCTATACGTCTTTATTTAAAACATCACATTTTGAGGTGTTAGTACCAGAGTTTAAAGGTGAACGTTATTGTGAAATAAAGATTTGTTAATTTTTTTCGCAAGCATATTTCACTGCTTTCTTTACTTTAACTTCTAGGTGGCAACCGTTTTGTACCCGTTCACGTAATTGCAGTAAAATACTGAATTGCTCCTAAAGTAAACAACTTTATTCTAAAAGAGCAAAAAATGACAAATCCAGAAAACATGTTTTTTCCCTAGACAATTAAAAAAAACTAGTTGAAAAAGTTGCAAATCAAATTAGTGTATTTCAAAGTAGGGGTAATATACAGAGGGCAAATATAAAATAAATGTAGTGGGGAAAAAAGTTATAACCATGGAGTCATGACTCCCGATGTAGTGCTGTGCGATGTAGTTCCACACAACCATCTCTAGTGACATGTTGGACCCCGAGATGGAAAACGGCCTGCCACTGAGACTGCCCATCTACAATTGTTTGTTTTTTATTCTCCCGCTGAAAGGGACTCTCGCTGTAAACTAATTGTGTGGGTGAGCAATGAAGAGGGAGAGGGGTCACTGTAGAGTCAAGTGCGTCATAGCCTTAATTACCCTTGCATAGGCGCCGGAAGTTGTGGTGCGCAGGATGCTGCGGTACCCCCAAAATACCCATGCTGGAGATCAGAAGGTGAATGAGCACTAAATATGTCTTCAGATTTTATTTTTATCATGTCACATTTGATGTGCGTTCAAAGACAGCCGCTAGGTTTGATCCAACATGTTCTGGGCCCACACTTTGCTTACTCTTGGTCCTCCGGTGGATCTTTTTCATCGCACTGAGGCGAAAAGGGAGTTAGCATTTAATAATTTCAATCAAACTCTTTAGACAGTGCAGCCCATTTGGCTACACAATGGGCATCAGGAATCGGTAGCCAAGTTTAAGAAGGTTTATTTCAAATTAGTAATCAAATTTAAATAGATCACTCTCAGTACCATGCTATAAAGATACAGTATTACAACTGGCAGTCAGTGGCGGACCCCCCGCTAAGTCGGAGGAGCGTCGCCCTACTGCTTTTTTGCAGTGAAACGAATGGAAAATAAAATAACTCGTTTTATTATCATTTATTTTCTACTACCTACGCAGCTTTGCGTGAGGGGGGCGGGGGCAGGGGAGGAGTGGTAGGCAGCACCCTCCTAACTGCGCAATGACTGCTTGGCCAGCCCTCTCGGGCCGCCCAAAACATTATTGCGCACTTCGCATGTTCTCCATGCAGGCTGCATCGCAGCCTACGTGGAGAACATGCCCAGGCCTCCAGTCAGTGTCTGAGTGCCGAATCACGGCGCTCAGACCAATCACAACGCTGCTAAGGCAGTTTTGTGATTGGCTGACTGGTAGCCTGAGTGTGCTTCCTGTGGCCGAGCAAGAAAGGACTACGGAGGTGAGACGCGCCGAGGAAGCAGCGAGAAGGTACGTTTTAATTATATTATTTTCTCATACCCGCCTCCTCCCCGCCCCCCTACCTCTGATTCGTGCCGGGCGCCGCTGCTGGCAGTCCGAGCCTCCTGAAGAAATTGAGGCAGACCAGTATGAAACAGACAAGTAATTCTGTTAACGTGATGCAAAACAGTAGCACCAGTATCTGACGGTCAGAAGACAATCTTAAGTTCTCTCATCTATATATCGGTATAGAGTCATAATATCAATGTTTAAATATCGATATGCCATAATATCGATGTTTAAATATCGATGTGACATAACATCGACCTTCAAGAATATCGTCGGCCAGAATATCGACATGCAGGTAAGAAATATCGTTTTGTTAATATCGAAGTTAGTAATATCGTTAGTCAAAATATCGTTGTTAATAATATCGAAATTTATTTAAGTGTTCTGTATTTTAGTATATGTGTTAAAAGTATAACTTATTTTTTTTATGTAGGTTTGAAATTTTTAGAAGTAATTAATTTTATGTTAAGTAATTTTTGCGTACTTTAGTTCCGTAGCGGGTTGTGGGTTTATAGGGGAATAGGGTGGGAAGTAATTTAATTATAATATATTTATTAATACATTTTTAGACATTATTAATTTTTTTTGTTTTGATAAACACATTTTTATTGATTTACTGAAAGAATACACCAGCCATTCAGCACTACACCATGAAAATCTAGGATTACATAGAAGAATTTGCGCTACCCAGTTTACAGACACTAGTAAAAGCAAAACAGCATGAATTTGGACAATCCCGTTATGACTAAACCACACCCCCAACCATTTCCCCCAGACTCTACGATATTTCTTGGGACACCCACGTGCCTCATACATGACTTTCTCCTGTGTGGCGCACCAGTCCAGCCCAGTCCGCCATCGCCCAACACTCGGGGGTTCAGGGCATTTCCAGGAGGCCGCAATGTCTCTTTTGGCAACCACTATAGCTGTAGTGAAAAACAATTTCTCATTCCGAGACCCATCCAACCCCATTATTAATTTTTTAAGAGATTAAATATTGCGTTTTAGTTCTGTAGCGGGTTGTGGGTTTATAGGGGAATAGGGTGGGAAGTAAGTTAATTAAAATTAATTAATTAATACTTTTAATTAATTAATATTTTTGTATTTAATAATTTATATTGTTAATTGTGTTAATTAATTTGTTATTAATTAGTTATTAATTGGTTATTAATTATTAATAATTAATTGGTAAATATGTTAATTGTGTCATTTTTAAGGAGCGGGTTGTGGGTTTATAGGGGAGTAGGGTGGGAAGTAATTTAATTATAATTAATTAATTAATAATTTTATTAATTGATATTTATGTATGTAATATTTTATATTGTTAATTGTGTTAAATATTTTGTTATTAATTGGATATTCATTATTAATAATTAATTGGTAAATATCTTAATTGTGTTATTTTTTTAAGAGCAGGTTGTGGGTTTATACGGGAGTAGGGTGGGAAGTAATTTAATTATAATTCATTAATTAATAATTTTTATTAATTAATATTTGTGTATGTAATATTTCATATTGTTAATTGAGTTAAATAATTTTTTATTTATTAATTATTAATTGGTTATTAATTATTAATAATTAATTGGTGAATATGTAAATTGTGTTAATTTTGTTATGAGCGAGTTGTGTATTTAGAGGGGAGTAGTGTGGCAAGTAATTAAAAATTAATATAATTTTTAATTTTGTATATAATATGTAATTATTGTTATATTATAGTCTTAATAGTATGAATTCATTTATTACTCATTGTTTTTAATTTTATTGTTCATTGTTATTAGTTAATTAATTCATTGTTAAGTAATTATGTTAATTGTGTCATGTTTTACAATAGTGGTGGTGTTATTTATAGGGGTATTTGGTGAGAGGTAAATTATTTTTTATTATTTAAGTATTTGTTAATTAATGTTTATTATTTTGCTGGAGTGGGAATAGTAAATTATTCACCTCCGCTATCCAACACTTTCCCTACTGTTGCATTTGTTGGAGTGGGAATAGTAATTTTATTCCCTACGCTATCCAACACTTTCTTTATTGTTGCACTCTGTGGAGTGGAAATAGTAAATTATTCCCCTCCGCTATCCAACACTTTCACTACTGTTGCACTTGCTGGAGTGGGAATAGTAAATTATTCCCCTCCGCTATCCAACACTTTTCCTACTGTTGCAATTGTTGGAATGGGAATAGAAATGTTATCTCCTCCGCTATCCAATACTTTCCCTACTGTTGCACTCCCTGGAGTTGGAATAGTAAATTATTCCCCTCCGCTATCCAACACTTTCCCTACTGTTGCACTTGCTGGAGTGGGAATAGTAATTTTATCCCCTCCGCTATCCAACACTTTTCCTATTGTTGCATTTGTTGGAGTGGGAATAGTAATTTTATCTCCTAGGCTATCCAACACTTTCCCTACTGTTGCACTCCGTGGAGTGGGAATAGTAAATTATTCCCCTTTGCTATACAACACTTCCCTACTGTTGCACTTGCTGGAGAGGGAATAGTAAATTATTCCCCTCTGCTATACAACACTTTCCCTACTGTTGCATTCCCTGGAGTGGGAATAGTAAATTATTCCCCTCCGCTATCCAACACTTTCCCTACTGTTGCAGTTGCTGGAGTGGGAATAGTAAATTATTCCCCTCCGCTATCAAACACTTTCCCTACTGTTGCACTACCTGGAGTGGGAATAGTAAATTATTCCCATCCGCTATCCAACACTTTCCCTACTGTTACACTTACTGGAGTGGGAATAGTAAATTATTCCCCTCCGCTATCTAACACTTTCCCTACTGTTGCACTTGCTGGAGTGGGAATAGTAATCTTATCTCCTCCGCTAACCAACACTTTCCCTACTGTTGCACTCCGTGGAGTGGGAATAGTAAATTATTCCCCTCCGCTATCCAACACTTTCCCTACTGTTGCACTTGCTGGAGTGGGAATAGTAAATTATTCCTCTCCACTAAACAACACTTTCTCTACTGTTGCACTCCCTGGAGTGGGAACAGTAATTTTATCCCCTACGCTATCCAACATTTTCCCTACTGTTTCAGTTAATGTAGTGTAAAATGTTGTTTTAAAGATAAATATTTATTTTAATATTTTATTTTATTATATATATATAATTTATTTTTATATTTGTCTTACAGGTTTATGTATATATATATATATATGTATTTATAATTTTTATTATGTTTCTAATGTTTTATAATTTAATAAAATAATTATTTATTAATATTATTAAGTAAACATATATATATATTTTTTTATATATGCATGTTAAATTTATTTGTATATTAGATTTATTATTTATAATTTTTTACATTTTTAAATAATTCTAACTAAGGGGTCTGTTACGATGGCGGGCGGACAAAGTCCGCCCGCCACCGCAACAGCAAAAGGGACCGCCCGCCATAGGTGCGGCGGTCCCGCCATTCAAATTAGGATGCGCCCGCCACACTGGCGGGCGCATCCCGCATTGTTTACATTGCGGCGGGCGGTGCTGTAAGCAGCACCCGCAGCAATGTAAAAAATGCATGTTGTGCATTTGCATGCAAAATGTGACAGGCACCGCGCGGTGCCAGCCACCTTGTGCATGCAAATGCAGGGGGGTACCATAGGTACCCCCCCCATGTGCACCCCCCACCCCCCAACATCCTGGGGGCCCGCAACAGGCCCCCCAAAGCAGACACCATATGCCTTTTCATGGTGGCGTTGCCGCCATGGAAAGGCTGATCACCGCCTACATCATGATATGGTTGGCGGTGTCTTGCAGACACCGCCACCATATTATGGCCCTTTCCCTTCCGGTCGACGAGTCGACCAGGCGAGGCGCGGCGGACGGTCTTTCCGTCCGCCGCGGACCCCCAGCCATCCTAATATGGTGGGGGTCACTGAAGCATGGCTGGCGGGCGGATCACCCCGCTGGGCCGGCCGTGGCTACCACCCGCCCGGCGGGGGCGATCCGCCCACCATCGTAATAGGCCCCTATGTTTTTATTAATTATATTTATTTTTAATTTATTTTATATTATTTTTAAGACATTTAAAAAAAACGATATTTTGAACAACGATATTTTAAACAACGATATTTTGGTTTCGATATTTTTGTACTTACCTTTGTACAGATAAGATGTTGATATTCTGTTCATCGATATTCTTGACACGATATTCTGGTAGGTCGATATTGTTGTCATCGATATTATGTCAGTGATCCCTATACATCGGTTATCTAAATATTCCAAGCAGCGTCCATAGGGGTAGGATGGTTCAGTTAATCTAAAAGGTCGCAAAAATCAAAGAGTTCCATGTAGGAAACAAAGGTAGGGAAAAGCAAATAGAGTAGAACAAGTGTTCACATCTCAGAAGCTCGGCCAAGAGTCTTCAGTTTCTCAGAAATAGGTCTTAGCCTAGGCCACTCTCAGGGAAAAATCCAAAGGAAGCACAGATGTTCAAACCTCTCCAAGTCCATTCAAGGGGTAGTGGAGAATCAAGGAAGGGGTCTACAAGGGGTCCAAGGTGAAATTCTACATAGGGTCTGCAGAAGGGGCTCAGCAAAGAAGTCTGCAAGAGTTCCGAAGAAGTCTGGTGAAAAAGAAATTTCTTGGAAAAGTGATGCGGGGTTCTGAAGTCAATCGTGGTTGTTGGAATATTATAATCCACCAAGTACATATGTGACACCCCTTTAGTCACACCATCATAGAAAGTTTATTGTCCATATTGTCACATATTGCAGATTGCAAAATTTGCCAATTGTCCCACACTGGACATGGGAACGACATCTTCTCACACCTAGGTCAGGAAAGAATAGTCCTTTCTCTAGCGCTATGGTTTCCCCTGTACTTTCATCAAGGTCTGCTTCTCACGCTATGTATCTATCTCTTAGTACAGAAATGGATCTATTCTAAACTAACAATGCATGTGAATACCTGCAAGAAAGCCACATTAGCAGAAACTGGAATACAGTATTTTATGAAATGCAGCATGGTAAAATACAGGCCTACAGAATTATGTCAACTTAAACATTAAATTCAATGGTACACATTTAATACGCAGGTGCAGACTTAAACATAAACAATATAAATTCATTAGTACATTTTAGTTCATTTTACATAAGCATACAGTAAACAATAAAATTATTCAGAGGCAAGTATGACTGAGAACTACGTTTGAAAGTACATACATGTAACATTAATGCATACATTGCATTGGTTTATCGTTTCAACTGAAATAACATTCTACATATGTGGGAATAGTTTTAGACTAACTTTCAACCCACTAAGGGGCTCATTACGATGGCGGAAAAATAGCCACCGCCGGGCTGGCGGTGGCGATCGTTCCGCCATCATCATGAGATTTACCCCCCGCCACATTATGATGGTGGTCGGTATCGCGGCGGATGGAAAGTCCGTCCGCCGCTTTTCCGACGGTAGCAATCGTCACGATTGCCTGGCGGAGCGGTCAGCATGCTCACAATGGCGACGGAGCCTAGCAGGCTCCGCCGGCACAATTATGATGCCGGCGGAAGCCAGCCTTTCTGTGGTGGTTGAACCGCCATTGAAAGGCTGGCGGAGAATGCCTTCAGGGGCCTGTTGCGGGCCCCCCTTGTGTTGGGGGAGGTGTGGGTGCACTGGCCCCCCTACATTTCACTGCACCAAGTGGCAGGCACAGTGTAGTGCCTGCCACGTAGTGCAGTGAAATGCACAACATGCTCTTTTTAACATCGCGGCGGTGCTGCTGTCAGCAGCCACCGCCACAATGTTAAAGGTGCGGAATCCGACCGCAGCGGTGGCGGTCCCATCATAATTGTATTTGCGGGACCGCCGCACGCATGGCGGTCGGACCCAATCACCGCTACGGTGGTGGGCGGACCAAGTCTGCCCGCCATCGTAATGAGCCCCTAAGTGTTAATTAGACAATATAGCACATGTTTAGGAATCATGACTCTTGATTAGCAGTAAAGCACAATAACATGAGGATGGTTCTATAATCATGCATTTAGCTGTTAATGTCAACTACTTTATTAAACATATATCAAATGATTATTTCTAGGTCATCTACATTGAATACATGTCTACTAATTGAGGATGGTTTATTGACTAAGCAACAAAGATTATTTCAGTGAACATGGTTAAACACACTATGTGAGTAAATTCTCAAGTTCTACAGTAAAGGCACTCTTTAATAGTATTGTCAAGCAAAATGTTTTCATTAATCATCGTGTCACATAAGAAACATGTGCATAGTGCATGTTCATTATAAGTCTCTGTGAATATTCTGGTGAAACTCTTGTGACATGTATAGAGTGGGCAACTTTGCGCTGCACCAGATGTCAAGTTATTTCTTCGGACAAATTGCTACTTATTTTTTTAACATGGAGATTAGTGTTTATTTTATTCTCTGACTGAGAAGTTAGAGGATTTTGTGAAGTGAACTATCTGACAATCCTGCTGGAGTATAACGTGTGTAAGAGAAAAGGCTGTAGGATGTCAATTTTTTGTCTAACACACAGCTTTTCAAAATAGATCAGCAGTAAGGAAAGCACAAATGAAACTTTTTTTTCTTAATTCTGAAGAGTGATGGAGCAAACATTTTTACAGGATCAAACAAATCAAGACACTTTACTTGGTAATGTGCAAATGGCACATTTTTGCTGAAATTCGATTTCCACACATTTGTTTGCACGCTCTATAGTTTTATCAGTAAGACTGCATATCAGTTGGAATTTTGTGGTCATTTCAATGGAAAATGTATTGTCTGTAAATGACAGTGTGCTACTACACCATGCTTTAGCAACATATTTGCGGAAGTATGCTCCAAATTTTGCCGCCGGCTACATACCACACATCCTTAACCCTCTCCTGCTAAATGGGCATGAATCATTTGCTGTACTTGTTCTTTGTGTGATGCTTGGATTTTTCAGTTTCCCTATGATTCCAGATTTGAAAATTACAGCGCTTGGAGAACAAATTCTTTCTGACAGATATAGACTTTGGGTTATGACCATCTGATTACAAGTGATCACAGCTTTAACTCCATGGACGTTTGCAGAAATTACGTGAGGAGTGTTGCCCTCCCCTACAGTTAGTTTTCTACCATTTGTATGGTAGTGGGGGAAGACGTGGAATCTTTGCATTGGTGAGTGGCCTGTAAAACCTAGATTAAGCATGACCGCCTGATAACATGAGTTGCAATTTTTGCAGGAAAGACGAGCTCTGGAGGGGGCCTAGCTTGGACACTTTGGCTTTGATCTGTAGGAAGTCATAGAAATCCATATTTGAAAGGCCATATTTGTTTTGTAAGAATGCAAATGAGAGTGGTTTGGTGTTCGTTTGAAGGTCTGATATTGATGAGATGCCTTCGGCTGCTCATATCGGTCCAATGGACAATGAGTTGGAGGTTTGTAGTTTTTCGCTATTCCACAGTGATATGAGGAAGGATTTATGTATGTTAGTCGCATGCACTTTATCCAAGGCTAATATGGAAGAAATAGTGTCTTTAAAAATTTGCTTTGGAGTGGCTATATGAATGTTGTGACATCACAGGTTGACTAATAGAGTGAAAGGATGGCAGATTGAAGACACCACCTCAAGGCATACGTGTATTTTTTAATGGGTTAGTTCCGAGCCAGCAGGAGTCTTGGGCAGCTGAGTATGCAGTTTGATAAGTATTCCAATTTAGGAAATTGCAACCTCCTAGTTTGTGGGTTGTTCCCAGTTTTTTTTAAAATTTACTTTATTTATTAATGTTGAATAAAACTTGATACAAGTGTGCACTTCAAAGTTAGCATCCAGGAATGGCAAATAGTCATACACATTAAATACATTCCCCACCATTGGACCCTTCATAACAATCTCATGTGAGTCCCTCCCGCTCTTACCGACCATCTAATCCTCATCCCCTTTAGGACTCATGCAAGCGCTACCCTCAGGTGTACTTCGTGGGCTCGTCTGTGGCTCCTCGAGCAGTAGGCCATGGCAGAGTTCCTTCCATGACCTGAGATCATCCTCAAGTTTCTCGTCTTAGCAACATCTTTTCTTTTCATGCATACCGTCTCAGCTAGTGTCCACTCACGAGCATCTCTCATCCAGGCCGTTACCTCAGGCTTGTTCCCAGTTTTTAAAGACTGATTCTTGGTTTTTTATTATTCCAAATAAATACAGTGACAACTTTATCAGTCTTAAAAAAAAAATCTTGGGTTAGGTAGACAGGGAGCATACTAGACAAACAGTTAATCAGAGGGAATACCAACATTTTGATGGTTTTGAGCCTGTCCCACCATGAAATATGTTTGAGTGAGCATGCAGGCAGCAGGTCCTTTACTTTATTCGGCGTTTTAAACCTGAGTTATATTGTTCTGTTCCACGGGTGACCAAAACAAGTTACAGGTGGCCATGTTTTCAGGACATCTGCATAAAAGGAGTTCATGTGTAGTACGTGTAAATAAAAATAATTTGCACAGTGATTATTCTGAAAATGTGGCATGGTATGAACCTCCAACATCTACATTGGACAACCCTGTTTTTTGTTATACACATTTTCAAGTTCCTTATTGAGTTTGTCGGTCTGGTACGTGGTGTGAAAAAGATCACTCTTCAGGCCTGCGGATCATTTGCTAACTTCTTATCATGCCATGACCTCAGCATATGTATTTATTCTGCAGTGTTCCACTGTTCAAATCCTGAAATCAAAATTCAAGCTTTGGCTTCGTAGAGTGAAGTTAATGTGCACCTATTCTCCGTTTGGCCAGAAAAGGCCACAGCAATGCCATTTGGTGTCTCATTATACTCCCATTTAGCATCGGTATTACATCTAATAAGATCTATAGTGAGCACTTGGACTACAACAACTCGTAAATGTCTTACAGATTCACCCCAGAATTCCTGTAGCGCCACCACCACATTAAGTGGATGAAATTAGGTCTCTTTCCTACGTTTTGGGCAAGCAGTTACCCCACCTGGGTAAATCTTCTTTAGTGCAATGTTAGTAAAATGTATTCTGTGCAAGATATTGAATTATATTCACCTCCCTTGACCTAATTTTACTTAGTAACCTGTGCATTGCTATCAATAGGGCAGCAGGTCCAGTAGCACCGAGGCCCAAAGGGCCTCGATAGGCCTTGATGCACCCCATTGAGTGACTGTTTTCACAAACCAGGGACGGGAGGACTCAATACCTTTGTTGGATTAGGGTCCATGGCACCCTTGCTACTCCACTACTCAATAGTGGTGCGTCTTAGCACTTGTCTCTCCACTTTCTGAAAAAAGAAAACAAATCCTTGCTTCCTGCTTCTCTCTCCAAAGACCCTCGTAATAATCCCTTCCACCAAACAAATAGTGGAACAAAATACCAATCATCCTGCTACACAAACCCACAACTCTCAGCAACACCCTCCTTCACCATGACGTAAAAAGAAATATCTGGTATCCTGCCACCCCCGGGCCTACCTTCCCCCTAGGGCACTAAGTGCTGGTCTGAGAGAGCTGAGAGCTGGTGGCGGCTGACAGCAGCGTTGTGGATATGGCTGATCCACTGTTAGCTGGGAGAGAGGTCATTTTAGATTTTCTAATGATGAGAAGAAACATTCTAGTAACATTGTGAGGTCGAAGAAACAAGGTAAAAAAGAAAAAAAACTTTGTGGAGTTAGTTTTTTAAGCTGTTGTGGATCTATTCTGGTGCTCTCTCCCTTTGAGAGCTGCAGACCACAGATATTTACTTCACTAATTTCAGAAGGAACTCAGTTCTTGGAGGTGCAGAGAAGGTATCCTGAGGCACTCCTCTGTTTGGTGTTCCCCATGATTAAGAACATGGATGATGCTGTAACCGAAAAAAGCTGCACCATCCAGCAAATAGTGGCCTCCAAAGTCCAGATCTGAAAGGTATTCCGCAGAATCAGTATGGCCATCAGTATGGCCATCAGGAAGAAGAACACGTAGATGAAGACTTGGGACACCACCGTTTTGGCGGCCTTGAAGTGAACTTCCAGTCGAGGCCTGCTGGAACAAGGCAAGTTCAGCTCCATGTTACGCTTGTGTCTGCAGAGGGATCTGATGATCAGCACCGAAGAGGCAACTCGAAGGACAAATGGGAAACAAGAGCCAATGAGGGTGGAAATGACTATGTAATGTCATGTCTCATATGGTGCATTTCCTCTGTGGGTGGAGTTTGCTGTGACATTGCTCATCGTGTCCTGGTTATATTCATGACTTGTGAAAAAAAAGTTTGCAGGAGCACTCATTGCGAGGGCTATCATGGTTCCTACAAACAGCGGATGTCGCATTACTACTGGCAACCTCAGCTTGAGCCTGATGAGGATGGGGCGCTTGAAGTCCATGATCTTCAGGCAATAGAAAACAGACAGGCAGGTTGAGAACCAAAACGCAGTGACTCCTAAAAAAACAAAGAGACCAGTAAAAGCCCCTCGAAGTTTGAACGTTGCCTGAAAACTACTGTACAGAAAACTGAAGGAATTAAACATATTGTACTCTGGAATAAAATTTCCACCAAGGTCAGAATGATAAAGACGATGTCTCCACAGTTCCAGCGGTGGCCAGCATGGATCGGAGGTAGGGGGGGTGGGTCAGGAGCGTAACGGGGGAGGACATGGGGGAAGCAGGCAGCAAAAAAAAAGTACCTTCTTGCTGCTTCCTCGCCGCGTCTCTCCTCCGTAGTCCTCTCTCGCTGACCTGAACAACAGTAAGCACACCCAGGCTCCCGGTCAGCCAATCACAATGCGTTGTGATTCGTCTGAGCGCCAAGTTTCGGTGCTCAGTTGATGACTGGGAACCTGGGCATGTTATCCATGCAGGCTGTAATGCAGCCTGCATGGAGAACTTGCGAAGTGCGCAAGACTGTTTTGTGCGGCCCGAGAGGGCCGGCCATGCAGTCATTGTGCACTTAGAAGGGGGCTACCACTCCTCCCCTGCCCCCGCCCCTCACGCAAAGATGCGGAAGTAGGAGAAAATAAAATGATAATAACGCAAGTTATTACCCATGTTATTTGTTCTTTATTTCACTGCTAAAAAGCAGTGGGGTGACGCTCCCCCGCCTTAGCGGAGGAGCTGCCACTGTACAGTTCAGGTTCTTGACGTTTTTCCCGTCTAGAAGATTCTCAACCACCATAAATGTGTTGATGACAATTCTGACCACCGTTTCAGCCCTGATGATGGCTAAACAAATGGCATGTCAGGTGTTCACCATGGTCTACTGTCAAGCAAATGGCCTTGTATTAGATTATTTGTCTGTAATGTTCCTGCTGCCAGAATTGAAGTTCTGTGACTCAGATCTGAGGGCTCACTGAAGTCTCATATCAATGCTGTGCGGCTATTGTGCTTTGAATCATGCAGAAACTATATTCCATTTCTATCCTTCCTGCTTTTTTTTTCTTTAAAGAATGCAAATGTTGGAAGCGCCTCACAAATCATGACAGCTGACCACAAATTTGCCTGAAAAGCTTTAAATATTCAAATTCAACACAGTCAGTTCAGATCAATCTTTATTCAGCTATAAAACAGCCATAAAAGAACGTGAACACGGAGTAAACTCATTCCAATAAAATGCAGGCCCTATACAAAACAAAATGTAGACAATACAATTAATTTTAAATCTCAAATTAAAACCTTATAAGATAAACAATCCTGATTCATATCTTTTCTTAATGATAATAGCCCTCTTTAAAATTTTAAAACAGCAAAACAGATGGCTGGTGTATTTAGTTTCTGGAGACATATTAGTGCTAAATTATATGATCTGATGTTAGTGTTGCGGAGAATGGGAACCAGAAATGAACTGCAGGGGTCGAATCTAATGTCCAAAAAGCTTAAAGTGACATATGCTTTGACACCAACACAGGGACATGGGAGCTAAATTCTAAAGAAAGGTTCCCTGAGAAGGGGAAGCTAAAATGCACTGTGCTCAACCTAAAACGAGTTAAGAGGAAACGATGATTATGGTTCATTAGAAGAGAAAAATTAGGGTTCATGGGCCAGATGTAAGACCCTTACAATTTGCGAGTCACAAATTGCGTCGTTTTGCGACTTGTAAATTGTAATTTACAACAGTGTCTCAGACACTGTTTGCGATTCCTAATGGGGTCACAAATTGCATGCCTCATTAACATTCATGAGGCAGGTGCATTTTGCGACCTCATTGGGAATGGCTAGCACTCCCAGGGATGGTGGCCTGCTGGGGTCAGCAGACCACCATGTCTGTGACTGCTTTTAAATAAAGCAGGTTTTTTTTCTTAAATGCAGCACGTTTTCCTTAAAGGAAAATGGGATGAATTCAAAAAAGAAAAATGACACGTTTCTGTTTCATTTTTTAAGAGTAGGCAGTGGTCCGTGGGACCACTGTCTGCTCTTAAAAAATATTTTCACATCCATTCACAAAGGGGAAGGGTTCCCCTGGGGACCTCTTCCCGTTTGCGAGTGGCTTACCACCTACTTGCAGTTGCAAAACAATTGTACATTGAAGTGCAAGTCGCTATTAGGAAGGAAAGCATTTTGACAGCCCCTTCCTAATAGCCAGTCGCAAACCCTATATTGGTAATAGGTTACCGATTCTCAAAATAGGGTTTGTACATGGGGCAGACCAATTTTGCGGTCGCAAACGGGCCGATTTCCCGTTTGCGACCGCAAAAAAACGGTTGTACATCTGGCCCTTAGTCCATTGGTTGTGCAAATAGCAGACTATTCAAGGATACTTGACAAAGTTGATGCTCGTTCCCTCCTTAACTCCATGCGATGTTCTAAAAAGCACTGTTTGATTCTTTCTTTACAACTCATAACAATCGCCACCGGGTTATCATATGTTTCTGGCGCTCCCAGTTGATAAAACATTCTCTTGACATATACAAACAATGAAATGCGATGCACATTATCTAATAATAAACAGTCTTCTAGAAAGACTCTGACCAAGCCCGCTTCCTGCTTGGCCCAACAATTTATCCATGAAATCAGCAGGACCAGACTATGGGCGTCCTCCATATAAGTTAGGCTATTTCCTCATGCCCAATAATAGATGCAGTGCTTCTTGGTATGGATAATAACCTACAGATAAAGCTGTTTTCTGTGCATTGGAGAATGTCTAGATTCGAGTAGCCCCAGATACCAGCCCCTTATGTCCCCACAGGTAAGCACTTGCTCTTATAGATAGTGATTATTTCTTTAACTGGTTTTTGGTGCTGTTTATGTGCAATCTGAACACCGCATCATTATCTTTATTGAATTGTTGATTTCTTGATGTCATCATGGGTGACCACGTCAGAGAGGAATTAAATAAAATCCCTAAATAATTAAAAGTGTTAGTTCTGCCCGACCTCGTCCTACCAGCCGATGGTTCTTAATTTCTGTTTTAACTGAGTCACAGGTCATTACAAAAGATTTTGTAATATTCACTTTTAAATCCAAACTTTTCATAAAAGACAAAAAGGAATTTGATAAAATTTGAAGATCACTCACTGTTCTTGAGATGAGCTCATTTTCGGCATATAATAAAATTTGGACAAAATGATTTTGCATCTTCGGCATATTCAAACCCATTTCAAGTACGTGTTTGTTTACATTGTGTATATAGAACAAAAAGAGGAAGGGTGCCATAATAAATCCCTGACGGACAACTCTATATGTCCTAACGAATAAAGTTAACTCTCCTGTGACTCCGTATCGGATTGAGACTGGTGCTTCAGCAAGTAGTCATCGTTTTTATTAATAGTAACAAATCTTTTTCAGACTTACATTTGATCCAATTTGTCCCATAGCTTTGTTCGATTTACCAAGACAATGCACTTGAGAGATCCATGAATGCTAAATGGAGTGCACCCTTCTTTGCTAAAACATATTTTCCCACCACAAGGTACAGTGTTCGATTGTGCCAATGCCATGAAGGAAACCAAACTGAACTTCGGGTAAGATCTTATGCTCTTCTGCTCATGTTCCAAGCTGTGCAGAATGACCCATCCAAGGATCTTAGCACTTGAGTCTATCAAGGAGATTGGTCTGTAGCAGGTATCGCCCTTCTTAAAGATTGATAAAATAATGGCTTTATTCCAAGATTCAGGGAACTGACCTATGATGGTGGCTTTAAATACATTTGTTAGAAGCGTAGCCAAGAGCAATGTGTTAGATTTATAAATTCGAAACAGAGAGAGAGTGGCCCCACTGTCCAAGAGACGGGGTACCATATACAATAAATGTCTAAAAAAAGAGGGTTTCTCTTGGATCGCAACTCATAGATAATGAAATCATCCACACTAAACCATACAAAGGGCATTCAGATATACTTAATCAACTATCACATCAGAACCCATAAATCAATTATAAGCAACAAATCTTTTTTGTATGTCTCAGAAATACATTTATTAAAAACAAAGTCAATCATATGAAACACAGTGAATAAATGCAATAATTTCTTAAAAAGTTAAAAAATATATTTCAACAATAAGACTCATACACATAACAATTAAGCTTCAATATACACGAGAGACAAAAACAAGTGATAATTTAAAATCGTCATAACCACGTTAATTCGACTGAATCAGTGCTGTTGAAGTCTATAAATTATTTTGTAGTTAGACTTAAATGTTCCTCGAATTTAACAACAACAATAAAGGCGTCGACGCGTTTCGGTGAGCAATATGTTTCTAAGCCACCTTCTTCAGGACTCTTAATCTTAATTGTCTCTCTTTGAAATGACACAGTATCATGTGTGCCTGTGTTAAAACAAAATATATATCACAATGCTGTATCACATGTAACAAAAAACAAGACAATACATTTCACCATCTTTATAATTTGAATCAATCCACAAAACATTATAATCCAAAATTGATAAGAAAAAGAAGAAAACAGTTTCTGCATACAGTTTATAATTGTTTTAGGGGCCCTTATTCATATTCGCAAACCAACTATCACTCATAATCATATGCCCCCATCATCCATTCCAATTATATTGAGGCTATTCAGTGTCCCTTCTCTCCTCACACTGAGGACTGTGGAACCATTACCGAGAACAGGCCCCCATCACTGTCCCTCCCTCAGGCACTGTTGTTTATCTGGGAAATAATCCTACTGTTTCCTCCATATAATATCGATGTTGTATTATAATTTATTTATCGATGTTATATTTAAATCTATATCAAAAGGGCATCTATATCTCGATGTAACAATTATAATATTATCCTTTTGGACTCTCTCCAGATTATCATAACATTGCAATGTACCTTATGGTGACACTATTCCATCTCGAAGAATAAGGTTTCAATCATATTTCCACTATTAGTATGTAGTATCTTCTTGTATCTTGAAATTGCAGTTTCTAAATCAAATAGAATCAAATGATAAAAGTCAAGGAGGTCCTATAAATCTTATGCCCACAGACCAATAGTAATTTAGAAATAGGAACACCCACCTAAAGCCCTGATGTTCACTGATGTGCCAAGAGATAAACAGATATAATCCAAGAACTTGTATTCTAATAATTCGTCAATTTATAAAGAGGACCAATGTGAAAAGCGGTCCACAGAGGTCGGAATCCCTAGAAAATATATAAATAAAGACCATAAGGATCATATCCCCATGTTTATTATATATCTTACTTTCACTCGGTAAGGGGAATTATTATATAAACCGGGGTCACATACCTCCAGCTGTAACGTTCTTCTAGTCGGAGGCAAATAAGTCCTCCACCTGATTTGGATGGTTTTCAGAATTTCCCCAATTACCAATTTTGTTTCCTGGTATGTTTCACGGGGTTCTAAAAAAATATATAACAAAAAACCAAATGGATCAACAACCAAATGGTTTCTACTTTGAGCACACACAAACAAATATTTCTATGTGTCCATATCCAAGAAGAACGGGTCAGATAACAACCTCGTTCCATGATGTCAAGTGAGACACTATGGGGTCGATTCCGATCTCGGCCGGAAGCACACCTAACACTATTCGTCCGGAAAAAAACCAAGCTGAACGCGTGTTTCCCGACCGATTTGAACATTCGTACGAACGAGCAAGTACGATGCGCATAACTGCCCAGATCCCGACCCAGCCGTACGTACCCATTCCAGCTCCTGTTCCCCGCCCGAGCCGGATCCGCAAACGCAGAATCGAGTCGCACAGAAGCAAAAATACAGCACCTTCCGGCCGGACTAGTACAATGCGCCTTCCGTACGCGCCGAACCCGTCGCTACGTCCGGCACGTCAGAGCATCCGGGAGAGACGCACATAAGCTCCGATTCGCGCCACAAGACGATCCACGGCTACAAGACGAACAAGCCAGCGACGAGTACGAGTCGAAGCCACGAGAAACCCGAACGAGACGAACCAACCATGAATCCCATCGCGCAGGTCCTGCCAATACTCTACATCTATTACCGGAACAGGTACGGACGCGTACGGCGCAGACGGTAAGTCAAACACCCACTACACAAACAAACGACACGTACCCGACATATGTCACACACACATAGGGATGCAGAAATGACGTACACTAGCAACAGCAGAACCATAGGGGCGGGATGGCTATCACCAATGCCATACACACCCATAGGGGCCTGGATGCCTACCACTACCACCACCCCTACCCATGGGGGGCTGGATGCCTACCACTACCACCACCCCTACTCAGGGGGGGCTCGATGCCTGTCACTACCACCACCCCTACTCAGGGGGTGCTGGATGCCTACCACAACCACCACCCCTACTCAGGGGGGGCTGGATGCCTACCACTACCACCACCCCTACACATGGGTGCTGGATGCCTGTCACTACTACCATCCCCACTCATAGGGGGCTGGATGCCTACCACCAACACCACCCCTACTCATGGGGGCTGGATGCCTACCACTACCACCACCCCTACTCAGGGGGCTGGATGCCTGTCACCACCACCACCCCTACTCAGGGGGCTGGATGCCTACCACAACCACCACCCCTACTCAGGGGTGCTGGATGCCTACCACTACCACCACCCCTACTCATGGGTGCTGGATGCCTACCACTACCACCACCCCTACTCAGGGGGGCTGGATGCCTGTCACTACCACCACCCCTACTCAGGGGGGGCTGGATGCCTACCACTACCACCACCCCTACTCATGGGTGCTGGATGCCTACCACCACCCCTACTCAGGGGGGGCTGGATGCCTGTCACTACCACCACCCCTACTCAGGGGGTGCTGGATGCCTACCACAACCACCACCCCTACTCAGGGGGGGCTGGATGCCTACCACTACCACCACCCCTACTCATGGGTGCTGGATGCCTGTCACTACCACCACCCCGACTCAGGGGGTGCTGGATTCCTACCACAACCACCACCCCTACTCATGGGTGCTGGATGCCTACCACTACCACCACCCCTACTCAGGGGGGGCTGGATGCCTGTCACTACCACCACCCCTACTCAGGGGGTGCTGGATGCCTACCACAACCACCACCCCTACTCAGGGGGGGCTGGATGCCAACCACTACCACCACCCCTACTCAGGGGGGCTGGATGCCTGTCACTACCACCACCCCTACTCAGGGGTGCTGGATGCCTACCACAACCACCACCCCTACTCAGGGGGCTGGATGCCTACCACTACCACCACCCCTACTCATGGGTGCTGGATGCCTGTCACTACTACCATCCCCACTCATAGGGGGATGGATGCCTACCACCAACACCACCCCTACTCATGGGGGGCTGGATGCCTACCACTACCACCACCCCTACTCATGGGTGCTGGATGCCTGTCACTACTACCATCCCCACTCATAGGGGGCTGGATGCCTACCACCAACACCACCCCTACTCATGGGGGGCTGGATGCCTACCACTACCACCACCCCTACTCAGGGGGGCTGGATGCCTGTCACTACCACCACCCCTACTCAGGGGGCTGGATGCCTACCACTACCACCACCCCTACCCATGGGGGCTGGATGCCTACCACTACCACCACCCCTACTCAGGGGGGGCTGGATGCCTGTCACTACCACCACCCCTACTCAGGGGGTGCTGGATGCCTACCACTACCACCACCCCTACTCAGGGGGGGCTGGATGCCTGTCACTACCACCACCCATACTCAGGGGGGGCTGGATGCCTACCACTACCACCACCCCTACCCAGGGGGGGCTGGGTGACTGTCACTACCACCACCCCTACTCAGGGGGTGCTGGATGCCTACCACAACCACTACCCCTACTCAGGGGGGCTGGATGTCTACCACTACCACCATTCCTACTCATGGATGCTGGATGCCTGTCACTACTACCATCCCCACTCATAGGGGGATGGATGCCTACCACCAACACCACCCCTACTCATGGGGGGCTGGATGCCTACCACTACCACCACCCCTACTCATGGGTGCTGGATGCCTACCACAACCACCACCCCTACTCATGGGTGCTGGATGCCTGTCACTACCACCTCCCCTACTCAGGGGGGGCTGGATGCCTACCACTACCACCACCCCTACCCATGGGGGGCTGGATGCCTACCACTACCACCACCCCTACTCATGGGGGGCTGGATGCCTACCACCACCACCACCCCTACCCATGGGGGGCTGGATGCCTACCACTACCACCACCCCTACTCATGGGTGCTGGATGCCTACCACAACCACCACCCCTACTCATGGGTGCTGGATGCCTGTCACTACCACCACCCCTACCCAGGGGGGGCTGGGTGCCTGTCACTACCACCACCCCTACTCAGGGGGTGCTGGATGCCTACCACAACCACCACCCCTACTCAGGGGGGCTGGATGCCTACCACTACCACCACCCCTACTCATGGGTGCTGGATGCCTGTCACTACTACCATCCCCACTCATAGGGGGATGGATGCCTACCACCAACACCACCCCTACTCATGGGGGGCTGGATGCCTACCACTACCACCACCCCTACTCATGGGTGCTGGATGCCTACCACAACCACCACTCCTACTCATGGGTGCTGGATGCCTGTCACTACCACCACCCCTACTCAGGGGGGGCTGGATGCCTACCACTACCACCACCCCTACCCATGGGGGGCTGGATGCCTACCACTACCACCACCCCTACTCATGGGTGCTGGATGCCTGTCACTACTACCATCCCCACTCATAGGGGAATGGATACCTACCACCAGCACCACCCCTACTCATGGGGGGCTGGATGCCTACCACTACCACCACCCCTACTCATGGGTGCTGGATGCCTACCACAACCACCACCCCTACTCAGGGGGGGCTGGATGCCTACCACTACCACCACCCCTACTCATGGGTGCTGGATGCCTGTCACTACCACCACCCCTACTCAGGGGGGATGGATGCCTACCACTACCACCACCCCTACCTATGGGGGGCTGGATGCCTACCACTACCACCACCCCTTCTCATGGGTGCTGGATGCCTGTCACTACTACCATCCCCATTCATAGGGGGCTGGATGCCTACCACTACCACCACCCCTACTCATGGGTGCTGGATGCCTGTCACAACCACCACCCCTACTCAGGGGGTGTTGGATGCCTACCACTACCACCACCCCTACTCATGGGTGCTGGATGCCTGTCACTACCACCACCCCTACTCAGGGGGGGTTGGATGCCTACCACTACCACCACCCCTACCCATGGGGGGCTGGATGCCTACCACTACCACCACCCCTACTCAGGGGGGGCTGTATGCCTGTCACTACCACCACCCCTACTCAGGGGGTGCTGGATGCCTACCACAACCACCACCCCTACTCAGGGGGGGCTGGATGCCTACCACTACCACCACCCCTACTCATGGGTGCTGGATGCCTGTCACTACTACCATCCCCACTCATAGGGGGATGGATGCCTACCACCAACACCACCCCTACTCATGGGGGGCTGGATGCCTACCACTACCACCACCCCTACTCATGGGTGCTGGATGCCTACCACAACCACCACCCCTACTCAGGGGGGGCTGGATGCCTACCACTACCACCACCCCTACTCATGGGTGCTGGATGCCTGTCACTACTACCATCCCCACTCATAGGGGGCTGGATGCCTACCACTACCACCACCCCTACTCATGGGTGCTGGATGCCTGTCACAACCACCACCCCTACTCAGGGGGTGCTGGATGCCTACCACTACCACCACCCCTACTCATGGGTGCTGGATGCTGTCACTACCACCACCCCTACTCAGGGGGGGCTGGATGCCTACCACTACCACCACCCCTACCCATGGGGGGCTGGATGCCTACCACTACCACCACCCCTACTCATGGGTGCTGGATGCCTGTCACTACTACCATCCCCACTCATAGGGGGCTGGATGCCTACCACTACCACCACCCCTACTCATAGGACAGGCAATGCATGACACAACCAGCATACTCCAACATAAGGAATGTCAGAAAAACACATCCCCAACACCATGACAAGCGTGTGTAGTCTGTGTCAAATGCCTACAACACTGAACATGACATTGAACATACAATGTGACCCCCTATCACATGTGTCACACATAAATGTGTGTGGCCTCCACAATGCAAGCAGACCATGACCACTGTGGCAATGGGGTCTAACACCCCATCATCACAGTGACCAGAAGGTAAGTGTGGGGTCCATAGCTGAAGCACCTTTTGAACATTGTGGCAATGGGGTCCAACCCCCCATCATCACAGTGAAAAAAAGGTAAGTGTGGGGTCCATAGCTGAAGCACCTTTTGAACATTGTGGCAATGGGGTCTAACCCCCCATCATCACAGTGACCAAAAGGTAAGTGTGGGGTCCATAGCTGAAGCACATTATGAACATTGTGGCAATGGGGTCTAACCCCCCATCATCACAGTGACCAAAAGGTAAGTGTGGGGTCCATAGCTGAAGCACATTTTGAACATTGTGGCAATGGGGTCCAAACCCCCATCATCACAGTGACCAAAAGGTAAGGGTGGGGTCCATAGCTGAAGCACATTTTGAACATGGTGGCAATGGGGTCTAACCCCTGACCTTGACTGGTAGGTCGCTCCCCCACCAGTGCCCCCTTGCTGCCCTGATTGTGCTCGTTTTTTCCTTTCTGTGCCCCCTTGCTGCCCTGATTGTGCTCGTTTTTTCCTTTCTGTGCCCGCTTGCTGCCCTGATTGTGCTCGTTTTTTCCTTTCTGTGCCCCCTTGCTGTCCTGATTGTGCTCGTTTTTTTCCTTTCTGTGCCCCCTTGCTGCCCTGATTGTGCTCGTTTTTTTCCTTTCTGTGCCCCCTTGCTGCCCTGATTGTGCTTGTTTTTTTTCTTTCCTTTCTGTGCCCCCTTGCTGCCCTGATCGTGCTCATTTTTTTCCTTTCGTGCCCCCTTGCTGCCCTGATTGTGCTCATTTTTTTTCCTTTCTGTGCCCGCTTGCTGCCCTGATTGTGCTCGTGCTTTTTCCTTTCCGTGCCTGTTTCCCGCCGCTGCGCCCTGCGGCCCCGCCCCTCACTGCCCATTCGCTGCCCCATTCCCTGCTCCTCCCTCCCACCTCCCCATTTATGGCGGCCGCTGCGTGGTGAAGAGAGCGACCCCTGACCTTGACTGGTAGGTCGCTCCCCACCACACAGCTCCGTCTGTGTGCCCCCTTGCTGCCCTGATTGTGCTCGTTTTTCCTTTCTGTGCCCCCTGCTGCCCTGATTGTGCTCGCTTTTCCTTTCTGTGCCCCCTTGCTGCCCTGATTGTGCTCGTTTTTTCCTTTCTGTGCCCCCTTGCTGCCCTGATTGTGCTCGTTTTCCTTTCTGTGCCCCCTTGCTGCCCTGATTGTGCTCGTTTTTTCCTTTCTGTGCCCCCTTGCTGCCCTGATTGTGCTAGTTTTTTTCCTTTCTGTGCCCCCTTGCTGCCCTGATTGTGCTTTTTTTTTTCCTTTCTGTGCCCCCTTGCTGCCCTGATTGTGCTCATTTTTTTCCTTTCTGTGCCCCCTTGCTGCCCTGATTGTGCTCATTTTTTTCCTTTCTGTGCCCCCTTGCTGCCCTGATTGTGCTCGTTTTTTTCCTTTCCGTGCCTATTTCCCGCCGCTGCGCCTGCGGCCCCGCCCCTCACTGCCCATTCGCTGCCCCATTCCCTGCTCCTCCCTCCCACCTCCCCATTTATGGCGGTTGCTGCGCGGCCGCGCCACTGGCGTGCCGAAGGCGCGCCTAAGGCAAGCCCGTCTGCGCCCGTCCGCGCCGGGACCGCGCCCTGCGCCAGAACCCCTGGCCCGGGCATCCCCCGCGCCCGCCACATCAACAGACGCCGATACGACGCCAGCACCCTCCACGCACTCAACCCCGGAAAAGATCACGCCTGCTACCGGGCCACCCCGAAGCGCACCCAAGGGCCCTTCACCTGCCGGAACTGCAGCTTCGCCAGCACCCGCCCCACCAAACCACCACCCAGGAAAGAACCCAACTACCTCAGATGCATCCTCCTCAACACCCGCTCCGCCCGCAAACACGCCATCGAACTCTGGGACCTTCTCGACTCAACCTCCCCAGACGTCGCATTCCTGACGGAGACGTGTCTGAATCCCGCTTCAGCCCCCGACATCGCCATTGCCATCTCGGACGGCTACAAGATCACCCGCAGGGAACGCACCAACGGAGTCGGAGGAGGCATCGCCATCGTCCACAGGAACACCCTCAGAGTCTCAACAAACACCGACGACACCCTCAGCACCGCCGAACACATGCACTTCCAGATCCACACCGATCCCAACACCACCCTCAGAGGAACCCTCATCTACAGACCCCGACCACAGTTCAGCGATTCCATCGCTGACTTCGTCAGCACACACACCATCGCCTCCACGGACTACATCCTCCTCGGGGACCTGAACTTCCACCTCGAGAACAACAAGGACACCAACTCCACCACCCTGATCGACAACCTCGCCACCCTCGGACTCAGACAGCTCGTGACTACACCCACCCACGCCGCCGGCCACACGCTAGACTCCATCTTTTCCGCAAGCCCACACGTCTCCTTCAACCACACCTCCGAACCCCACTGGACCGACCACCACTGCATCCACTTCACCTACAGGAAGCCCACCACGCACCACCGCACCGAACAAATGCCTCGCCGCTGCTGGAGCAGAGTCACCGAAGACCAGCTAACCACCACCCTCGCCCTGAGCCCACCCGCCGAACCCTCCGACCCCGACACCGCCGCCCGCAACCTCAGACAGTGGATCGACGACTGCGCCAACACCCTTGCCCCGCTCAAGAATCCGCCCAACAGCCGCACCAGCAAGAAAGCCACCTGGTTCACCGAAGACCTCCAGGCCTCCAAACAAACATGCCGAAAACTGGAGAAGATCTGGCTCCACGAACGGACAGCGGACAGCTACGCCGCCCACAAGAGCGCCACCCGCAGTCACCATCACCTCATCAGATCCGCCAAAAGGGCCTCACTCAAAGACCGCCTAGACAACAACGCACACAACAGCAAAGAGCTCTTTCAACATCGTGAAGGAACTCTCCAACCCCAGCTCCAACACCAACGACATCCCGCCATCGCGAGACCTGTGCGACTCACTGGCCACCTTCTTCCACCGCAAAATCGCCGACATCCACGACAGCTTCAACACCATGACCGCCCCGGCAACCACCGAGACCACTGCCCCCACAACCACCAACCGCCTGCTCTCCTGGACCAACATCAACGACGAGGACACCAGCGAGATCATGAACACCATCCACTCCGGTTCACCGCTAGACCCGTGCCCTCACCACGTCTTCAACAAAGCCAGTACAGCCATCGCGCCCCATCTCCGGAAAATAATCAACATCTCCTTCGAGACAGCAACCTTCCCGGAAAGCTGGAAGCACGCCGAGATCACCGCCTTACTCAAGAAACCCAAGGCAGACCCCAAGGACCTCAAGAACTTCCGACCCATCTCTCTGCTCCCGTTCCCCGCGAAGGTCACCGAGAAAATCGTCAACAAACAACTGACCCGCTACCTCGAGGAGAACAACATCCTGGACCATTCCCAGTCCGGCTTCCGCAGCAACCACAGCACCGAAACCGCCCTCATCGCCGCCACCGATGACATCAGGACCCTGCTAGACAACGGAGAAACAGCAGCCCTCATCCTCCTGGACCTATCGGCCGCCTTCGACACGGTCTGCCACCACACACTACGAACACGCCTTCACGACGCCGGGATCCAAGAGAAGGCCCTGGACTGGACCACATCCTTCCTTTCCGGCAGAACACAAAGCGTCCGCCTCACCCCCTTCCGATCCAAGGCCACCAAGATCATCTGCGGCGTACCCCAAGGCTCCTCCTCAGCCCAACGCTGTTCAACATCTACATGGCACCCCTCGCCCACGTCGCCCGACAGCACAACCTCAACATCATCTCCTACGCCGACGACACCCAGCTGATCCTCTCCCTCACCAAAGACCCTCACACCGACAAAGCCCACCTCCACGAAGGAATGAAGGCCGTCGCTGAATGGATGAGGACCAGCCGCCTGAAGCTGAACTCGGACAAGACGGAGGTCCTCATCCTTGGCTCCAACCCGTCAGCCTGGGACGACTCCCGGTGGCCGACATCACTGGGAACAGCCCCGACACCCACCGACCACGCACGCAACCTAGGGGTCATCCTCGACCCCACCCTCTCCATGACTAAGCAGGTCAACGCCGTTTCCTCATCCTGCTTCAACACCCTCCGAATGCTCCGCAGGATCTTCAAGTGGATCCCCACCGAAACAAGAAAAACAGTCACCCAGGCCCTCGTCACCAGCAGGCTGGACTACGGAAACACCCTCTACGCAGGAACGACGGCTAAGCTCCTGAGACGGCTGCAACGCATCCAGAACGCCTCTGCACGTCTTATCCTCGACATCCCATGACGCAGCCACATCACACCCCACCTGAGAGACCTGCACTGGCTCCCTGTCAACAAGAGGATAACCTTCAAGCTCCTCACCCACGCACACAAAGCACTCCACAACTCCGGACCAGCCTACCTCAACAGACGACTCAGCTTCTACACCCCCACCCGCCAGCTCCGCTCCACCAGCCTCGCCCTCGCCACAGTCCCCCGCATCTGGAAAACGACCGCCGGCGGCAGATCCTTCTCCCACCTCGCCGCCAAGACCTGGAACACCCTCCCCACCAACCTTCGACAGACCCAAGACCTACTGGCCTTCAGAAGACTCCTCAAGACCTGGCTCTTCGATCAGTAGCAGCACCACCCCCCTCTTCCCCCAGCGCCTTGAGACCCTCGCGGGTATGTAGTGCGCTTTATAAGTGACATGATTGATTGATTGATCATCACAGTGACCAAAAGGTAAGTGTGGGGTCCATAGCTGAAGCACATTTTGAACATTGTGGCAATGGGGTCCAAACCCCCATCATCACAGTGACCAAAAGGTAAGTGTGGGGTCCATAGCTGAAGAATGTATTTAGGGGCGCTGATTCGCGCCCCACCTGCCGCACTGCAAACATGGGAAACCTTCCCCTTTTTTCTTCATTTCATTTCTTCCAACGTTATCCAAAGTAATCAAATGTAATCTTGAAGCATCCATCGTCATCATTGTTTTAAACACTTTCCAATTTTTCAAAACATTGCAGAGACAGCGTCCTTTCACCTTCAATCTTTATTTTAGCGTCTTAAAATGTTAACTGAGTGCCCTTCGAGGCTTTTTCACAGTAACTCCATAAATCACAGGTGAAACAAAACAGAGTAGGCTCATCACGTTATATTCCCAATGCATTTCGAGCCTCATGGGCTCTTCGTCAGGGGTTTCTACAAGAAACAAAAGACAATTCAGCCAGTTGTACCCTGCTAACCTTCGCTGTTAAATCACAATCATAAAAAACAATCATAACACGCTCACTATGTGCTCAAACCTGCTACCTCCCACTCATTTCTGCATGCCATGCTTCCCTAAATATCTAACCCAACTGATCAAACAGCAAGTAGTCCCCTCCCTCCCCTTTCCAACCATGCGTGCCCTCCCTCACTGAACTTCCTAAAAAACAAATACAACTAAAGTGTCATTCCCGATTTTTTATGTACTGAACCCACTTTTAAACAAATAAATTGACACCCCATTGTGACTTCATAAACACCCCACATTTTGGTGCTCCATCATGCGGGATAGTTATAAAATACCTTGATGAAACCGCAGCCGGCGGCTTAACCTCCTCATCCACCTTCCCCATTATCTCAAAGAATCAGCTCGGTCCGTTAGATTTCAACCAACTCCTCACCTGCTTCCACCCAATCCTAGCGCGATTGTTAACCCTGTGACCTGTTCTCATACGTCGCACCAGGTTGTTCTAATGCTGCTCCCAAACTACTAACCCCACAATGCACCCTCCACTACCCAATCATGATAAAATACCCTCAATCAAATTAATATGTAACAAGCCTACCTCAACAGACGACTCAGCTTCTACACCCCCACCCGCCAGCTCCGCTCCACCAGCCTCGCCCTCGCCACAGTCCCCCGCATCTGGAAAACGACCGCCGCCGGCAGATCCTTCTCCCACCTCGCTGCCAAGACCTGGAACACCCTCCCCACCAACCTTCGGCAGACCCAAGACCTACTGGCCTTCAGAAGACTCCTCAAGACCTGGCTCTTTGATCAGTAGCAGCACCACCCCCCTCTTCCCCCAGCGCCTTGAGACCCTCGCGGGTATGTAGTGCGCTTTATAAGTGACATGATTGATTGATTGATTGATCATCACAGTGACCAAAAGGTAAGTGTGGGGTCCATAGCTGAAGCACATTTTGAACATTGTGGCAATGGGGTCCAAACCCCCATCATCACAGTGACCAAAAGGTAAGTGTGGGGTCCATAGCTGAAGCACATTTTGAACATTGTGGCAATGGGGTCTAAACCCCATCATCACAGTGACCAAAATGTAAGTGTTGTCATGGAAAAAGCTGCAAATGCCAAACAGCATGGATGATTCCTGGTCACAGAACAACAAACACATCAGTGGCAAAGTAGTGCTTGTGTCCCATAGCAACATAGATTGGGTGAGGCAAACAGTGCAGTGCAAATAAGACATACCTTTGGCCATGTGCAGACAAACATCACCCATGGGGGCTGACATTGTCAACATTCATCAATAACACAATGACAGAAGTGACCATCATAATGCAGACCCACATATCTGCACCAATGGACACACAAATGTAGATATCCTGGGGAGACTGTATATGTGAGGTGAACAAATACCATACTATGGCAGCAATGGGACATACAAACCACGATCATTGTGCTGACTGATGACCTAGGAATCCCAGGGACAGCAGGGGAAACCCACCAAACAACATACAGCCAATGGCACACTAAAGATATGCCAATGCAGTGGTGCAGATGCACAAACACAAACAGGCAGCCTCACACTGCATATCAAACACAACAGGTGAGGGGGGGATGTGCCAGTGTCCCCAGGCAACCACACAACACATGAGGAGGCCTGAATCCCAATTACACATATGTGTATACAGTGCCACACAAAAGTAACTCATGGATTGGATTCCCCTATGTGGGCAATCAGGCATTGTTAGATGAGAGGGAGCCCAAATTACACATGTCACACAAGCTTGTAGGAACAGCAACTAACACAGCAAGAGACAGACCCACCACAGCACTGCCCCCAGGGACCCCACATTGTGGTGACACTGGCCTGTATGATAATCCCAATGTGATGACAAAGCTAGATGTCGTTCACACTGTGAACCACAGTCATGTGTCCTGAGCAACAAACTACCATCACACCTACACAAGCACAAATCAATCAGCACGGCCTGTCAGCCAAGGCCAATATGGAGGTAGGGGTCTAGCCGTGCAACAACTCTCATTTGCACACACTCAACACCACACACCTTGATCTCCACCAATGTGCAGCAGTGAAGCTCACATGGACTGGTGACATTGCACATGCACCCATGACAATCCCAGGGGTGGTGGTGGGAACTAAGGTGCAGAAACCCATCACACATGGCCAGTCAACAAGACTCGTGAATGTCTGACACACTGCACAGTACGCTGTACATGGGCATGACATCAAATCCACACCAACCAATGGGATCCCGGCCACAGTCACACACCAATGAAGAAGCCAAGGTCACCCACAAAGAACACACATAGACAACTTCCAACATTGCAGCTCTGACCCCGAGGAGTGGCAGCAGTCACACACACAACGTGTCACAATCACTGAAAGCCACCACAAACTGTAAATTACATGACTTGTGTAACCAACAAGTGCCAAGGGGAATCCTGACTGTGTCTCATCTGCGTTTGCCCACAAACTCAGCCCTGACAGCAAACACACCTATGGATGACACCCTGATGACCAGTAATGTGCCATGCACCCACATCCCAGAGAACTCAGGGCGAAGATTTTGGGGGAACATAGGTCAACTCAGCAAGCATCACAAACAGGAACATCACTAGGGATCCCAGCCTGCGTAGCGAAATGGAAGTGAACACACACAGACATGCTCACACAACACACACCTTATGCTCAGGCAATGTCACGGAATTACACACTGCCATGAGGGGACTCCACTCCTGTGTAAGGAAAGCTGTGCCATACGTTGTCTCTGCAGGGCTCTATCATGTCAGCAGAACACTTGGTCAATCAGTCAACAATTAGCACAAAATGAAGGCTCTCGTCACATCAGCCTGGTCATGGGAGTGTCACCGAAAACATCTGCACAGATCCAACACACATGTATAGCAAGTTGCACTGATAACACAGATGAGTCCTTCCCCATTGTTGCCCAAACTTGCATGTCCAGTGGAGATGGTCACACGGTCAGGGAAATAGACAAATTGAACAATGGAAAGCACAACAGATGTGCAGGGGTGTAAGCCACAGATGTGATATTGCAAATAAAAGTAGGAAATCCCATTGGCAAATATTGAAAACATGACACCCTCATATTACTGCAAAGGATGACATGGATACACACCAGGATAGGACACATTCCCCCTGGACCACATGGGGTCCTGCACAGTAACACTTCATTTTCCTGATATCAAAAATCACCATCACTGCAGCAAGGGCATGGTTAGCATCATCAACATCATGTACATCTGAAGCAAAACCACTAGAGAACAGAAAGTAGCTTTATTCAGCATATGTGGGTGTAAAATTGAAAGTCCTGAAAAAACACAAAGGCCAATGGCCAGTCCATCAGTAAAGTCCGAACAGGGTGACAGTGGCAGATGTCACCCTTGCTTGCCTGCACTGCTACGGACCAGGGACATTCCCCTCGGAGGGGCATATGGGGGGGCAGGCCAGGCACCGCAGGGACAGGATCAGGGCTCACCAGAAGGAGGCAGGGAAGGGGTGGTGGGTGCTGGAGAGTCACTGACAACTGCAGTGGAGGTGTCTGACATGGTGTGTGCCGGCACAACTGGGGGGCATGAGTCAGATGGTGTGGGTGCCAGCATGACTGCAGTGGGCTGGCCAGATGGAGTGGACAGGTTCCCCACTGCAGTGCCCAAGTCAGACGGGGTGGTAGTGGACTCCACTGCAGTGCCTATCTCCAGGGGAGTAGAATGGGGTTCAGGTAAGGTGGGCAGGACAGAGGGGGAGGACACGGTCTCCACACCAGTGGCACAAACATGCGCAGCGGGGGGGCTGGAAGAGCAAGTGGTAGGGGGAGAAGGCCGGATCATTTTGGGGATGGTGTATCTGTGGGGGGAGGAACCTGGGGCAGGGTGTGGTGGGGGACCCTGTGTTGTGGGGCCCTGAGGGATGGAGGAAGGAGACTGTGTGGTTGAGCTGCAGGGCGGTGGCGGGGTCTTGCTCTTCCGGGTCCGGGGGACTTGCGGGTGGGGGCCTCAGTTCATCTGTGCCTGGGGGAGGGTGTCCGGGGTGAGGGGCACTCCCTCTGTGTGGGTGGACTTCCTCTTCCCCCTGTATGCTGGATCAGCTGGATCGGAGGGGAAGAGGCCGAGGTCACAGAGGAAGAGCTGCTTTGTAGGTGGGGTTGCAGGTGAGGCAAGGGAAGGGGTCTTGGAGGGTGAGGTATCGGAGGACTGCGGAGTGACTGTGGATGCCTGTGTGTGTGTCTGTTCCCCATCCCCTGTGGGTGTGGTATCAGTCCCCTGAGGATGCTTGCGTGCACGTTGTGACTTTGTTTTGGGTGTTTCTGTGCTGCTCGTGTCTGTGTGTTTGGGTGATTGTGCAGGTGTGCATGTGCTTGGGACAGGTAGGGTGCCAGGAAGTGTGGATGGGGCAGAGGTAGGAGGGGTGAGGGACTGTTGGAGGAGGGACACTGCTGCCGTCAGGGAGGAGGCCATGGACATATTGCTCCTCTGTAGGGCATACATGCCAGATGAGATGCCCTCCATGAATGACACCAGCTGCGTCAACAGAGTGGTGTGTGCATGGAGGACACTCAGCAGTGATGTCTGCCCTACATGGAGCTGACGAAGTAAGTACACAGACTCCTCACTCAGGGCAGCAGGGGACACAGGGGCAGGGGGTGCGGTGCCTGGCACGAAGGAGACACGCTCCCGAACACGGGAGCCTCCACGGACCTCTGGAATGGAAGCCGATGGGAGGGCGGTGGTGGTGGCGGGGCCAGACAGACTAGCTGGTGTTGGTGGCTGCTGACACCCACCTCCACAAGGGAGTCATCCTCCGAGCTGCTGTGGTCCTCAGCTGAGGTGGATGGTGCTGAGGACTCCTCGGTGTGGCTCCCCTCGCCCTCTGTGCCACTGGGTCCCTCCGACCACTCATCGGCTGCTGACCCAGTCTGGCTCTGCAGCTCCTCCTGGTCCGTGGAGCTGTCCCCTCCTGTGGCCGTGGATGTATCTCCAAACAATTAGGAAAACAGAGAAACATCAGTCACCTGCACTGACCGCACACACCACAGTATGTACAGCACATTACAGAGCAAGCCCTGGCATCCTTAGTTGAACATTGCCAAAAGTGCTCACACAGATTAGGAGAAGCCAATTGTCAGTCTGATGGTCAACCATGGCACTCACATCCCTCCTGGCCTTGCACCCATCTGTCTGGTGCCTGTCGGATGGTAATACCCCAGTGTGGACACATGCACCACCTACACAGTTGTTGGACATTGCAGAGAACACGGTGAAGTGTGTGAACATGCACACATCACATCTCTTGCCACTGAGTCAGTACAGGTGTCCGGATAAAGGGATGGCCAGAGTCTAATTTGAAATGCATGTGATGCATACCAGCACCAGACACCATGATGCACCCATGTCCTGATAGTCAATGCCACAATGGGGTGCATGTAGCACATGTCACTCCCTGCAGGTTCACTCTTAGGAAGCTTAATGCCATGGCACAGGCATGCCTGCAAAGTCATACATCACTGTCTCCAGTCACATGGGCAGGGCAGCCAGCCAACAACAGTCTGCACTGTGTCACAATCCTAGGTCATGGGGAATGCAAGTTCTGTAGCTGACAAGTGCACATGTCCATCCCCCACAAACCACATCATCTGAACTCTTATTTGTCCACGTCATACCAATTGGACATATGGGAGACATGAAACACAACTCTCTGAACCTGAGCACCTCACAGTCTGCTGTGAATGAAAAACAGCTGCCTGAACTTCACAGTCGCATACACCAGTCTGCACAGTCAAGTGATCAAACACCTGTATGCCACACAAGTATCATCTCCTATGGTCACATCTCAGATGGCATGCTGAGCCCTAACCGATAAACACCCCAGTAGTCCTGACAACGAAGCCACAGCACAATGACACAGAGGCAGACACCTGAGGGAACATTTCACTGAGCACAACGTGTCAGCTGATACACGGGAGTGGGAGTACAGAGTGTATTGTATGCCCTGGAGTAGGCATGACTGTCCTGCTCCACGTGAAAGAGGGATGAGCCCTGGACAGTAGGCAGGTGGCTAAGCATGTGTGACACACTTGATATACATACTCCTGAGGCCCAAACATTGTTCCCACCCACAGCATGGGTGTGTGCCAAATACCCCAGGCACATGTGGTGAGTCAGATCAGCAATTGGACCACATATCAAAGTTACACGCAGATTACATGTCAGAACTCAGGCATTGTGTAAGCAATTGACCCACCCATGAAGCCCACCACAAAGTTACGGGAACAAATGCTGTCCCCCACCTTGAGCTAAGCAAAATGCAAGGACACAGTACCCAAGTGACACAATTTCCTGACTGTAAGGGCCACACCTGGGTATCAGATGAGGAGTGGGCATGTCACAATTGAGGGACATGGGTCCTGGACCACAAGACTGATGTACTGTGGAAGTTTAACCAGGCCAGAGGAGGGCACATAGCATGTCAGACAAAGTTCACAGTGCAGTCATGGACTCACCCCTCCTTGCTGCTGTCTGGCCTTCAGCTGCCCATCCAGGTCCGGGAAGACCACCACCAGAATCCTGAGCATGTGGGGGTCAGGGTCCGGTGTCCGCCCCTCCTGCGAGGAGGCGACAGCTTCAGCTGGACCCTTGCGATCCTCCGGGTCCAGCCCGAAGGTCCTGCCACCTCTTCTGGCAGTTGCGGATCCGGCGCTTGTAGACCCTCACGGATCTTACTGCCCGGGCGATGGTCAGCCAGATTTCCTGCTTCTGGTGGGCATCAACCTGTGAGGATGACAAAGTGAAAAGGCCATTACTACACATGCAACATTTCCGTGCATCACACAGTTGGATATACATGTCTCAATCACAGGGGCATATGATGTACACAGGCAGTGCAACTATGGCTATGAACAGTTTGCCAGCAGTTACCAAATGGTATCATTGCCTGGGAAGTCAAACCTTGTTGGAATGCACTGTTACTGCACTATACCTGTTCAGTGCATGTAACTACACACTTTGGGGGGTGCCAAGTACTCAGTGAGCATGCTAGCCAGTGGTGTGCACACTGTAAGTCTTGCTAGTCAGACAACATGAACAATTAGTAAGGCAGTGGACAGCACACTCACCTGCTCCCCTTGTTTCCCATACAGCTTGCTGTACTGTGGAAGGAGGCTGTCCAGCAGGGCCTGGTTCTCCTCAGTGCTGAAGGCTGGGGCTCTCTCCACAGTACGTGCCATTGCAGTAGCCAGAGGATGCAGAGACAGCAGCAGTGGTGGTGGCAGATGTCGTCCTGGAGCATGTAGTGCAGGCAAGTGAGCTCTCAGGGGAACAGCCAGCATTATATGTGTGCTGCAGAGGCAGATACTGTCCCATGTGTCCAAAGTGATAGATCCAAGTCGTTTGCATCTTCTGAATCTGGCCAATCCATGGAATTGCACCACTTATACATGCCCACAGCATCCTTCAAAAGTTCAACTTCATGACACCCATGAATTTGCAACATTGTTGTGGGTGGCCAACTGAATTCACTGCATCAGACTCGTTTAAGCTTCGAAAACGCGTCCGTTACCATGTCAGGCCATAGCCAATTAGTGCGCACCGATCGGTCCATTGCTGTACAACGCGTATTTCGAAAAACAACACGCATCCGTCCACATCATATGCAATGCCCAATGCGTGCACACCGATCGGTCCATTGCTGTACAACGCCTATTTCTGTCCACATCATATGCAATGGCCAATGCGTGCGCACCGATCGGTCCATTGCTGTACAACGCGTATTTCTGTCCACATCATATGCAATGGCCAATGCGTGCACACCGATCGGTCCATTGCTGTACAACGCGTATTTCTGTCCACATCATATGCAATGGCCAATGCGTGCACACCGATCGGTCCATTGCTGTACAACGCGTATTTCGTAAAACAACACGCATCCGTCCACATCATATGCAATGGCCAATGCGTGCACACCGATCGGTCCATTGCTGTACAACGCGTATTTCTGTCCACATCATATGCAATGGCCAATGCGTGCACACCGATCGGTCCATTGCTGTACAACGCGTATTTCAGAAAACAACACGCATCCGTCCACATCATATGCAATGGCCAATGCGTGCACACCGATCGGTCCATTGCTGTACAACGCGTATTTCTGTCCACATCATATGCAATGGCCAATGCGTGCACACCGATCGGTCCATTGCTGTACAACGCGTAGTTCGTGAAACAACACGCATCCGTCCACATCATATGCAATGGCCAATGCGTGCACACCGATCGGTCCATTGCTGTACAACGCGTATTTCTGACCACATCATATGCAATGGCCAATGCGTGCACACCGATCGGTCCATTGCTGTACAACGCGTATTTCGTAAAACAACACGCATCCGTCCACATCATATGCAATGGCCAATGCGTGCACACCGATCGGTCCATTGCTGTACAACGCGTATTTCTGTCCACATCATATGCAATGGCCAATGCGTGCACACCGATCGGTCCATTGCTGTACAACGCGTATTTCTGTCCACATCATATGCAATGGCCAATGCGTGCACACTGATCGGTCCATTGCTGTACAACACGTATTTCTGTCCACATCATATGCAATGGCCGATGCGTGCACACCGATCGGTCAATTGCTGTACAATGCGTCCCTGTACAAATCACTCGCATATGTCACCATGGTTGTCACTGGTGAACGTATGCCAGCCACAATTACTTGCCAGGGACTCAGGGGCACACCTACAACACCACAGCCTGTCTACACTGTATCCTAAGGCATGTAAGGCTGCATTACCTGTGTGTGTATGGGGGTCAACATGTGGTTTTTTTGGTGGCACTTGGGGGCAGCCACTCCCAGGCTGTGCACGTGTTCATGGGGACAGAATCCTTTGTGTGTTGTGCACATGACCACTGTGATGTGCAACTGTTCAGTTCAGGGCATGTGGCATGGTCACATTTCCAGGTTGTGTATGTGTATGCCATGTCACATACACCCTGAGTCCCATGTGGGAAGGTATGTACGTCACAGGGTGACCCATTGCCACAATAGTGATGGTCCTCCACAGTCTGTGTGCATGTTGTGTTTCAGATGTCTCAGATTCAATGTGCACAATGGGAGACAGTCTCCACATCCACGTTGTTTGTGCATCTACTTTGATGTTGTGCGTGTGTGTGTCACAGACATCCATGTCTGTCCTGCAGAGGCAACAGGGGCCACTACCTGTGGGAGTCATGGTTGTTTTGCTGACGTGTACATGATACGCCATGTCATGCCAATGTCCATGTGGCAATAGAGGGTCCCTGGGAATCTACCTGTCAATGAGCTGTGATGCCTGTGGCACATCTGTCCTCACTTGTCGCTGTGGTGTGTGTTTGGAACGTGACAGCAGTACATGGGTACTGTGACACAGCCTAATGATTTCCCATAGCACGACCTGGAACTTGTTGTCAACACATGTTGAACTGTGATGTTAGATGTTGGACATGTAGGTGCCATATATGTCCATACAGAACGGCACACACATCAAGTACTTGTGTCTTGTAATGATGTATCATGTGATATTGAGTATGGTCAATGCCACATATGTGGGGTGACTGACAATTTTTCTTTGTTCACCTATGCACTGCAGGGCACCAGCTGTCCATAGACCATTCCCTGACCTTGCAACCATGGTTGAACGTGACTGCATCCGACGGTACCGCTTCAACAGGCCGCTGATTGAGGAATTGACGGTGCGGTTGGCCCCAGATTTGCAACCTGGCTGGACATACCCTACAGCGCTGACCCCCAAGGTGAAGGTGATGGCAGCCCTACACTTCTTTGCCACCGGTACCTTTCAACACACTGTGGCGTCTGCTGGTGGGATGTCACAGACCATGTTCAGCCGTGTGCTACGCGATGTTTTGGAGGCAATGTTGAGATACCTGAACCAGTACATCTATTTCCCTAAACGTCAATAACTCACTGACGTCAAGAGTGACTTCTATGCCCTGGGGAGGATGCCACATGTCATCGGCTCCATTGATGGGACACATGTGGCTTTGGTACCACCACAGGCACATGAGCAGGCATACAGGAACAGGAAACATTACCATTCTATCAATGCTCTGGTGGTATGTCTTGCAGATATGACCATCTCACATGTGTGTGCACGTTTCCCCGGTTCTGCACACGATGCCTACGTGATGAGGAGTAGTCGCATCCCGAGGATGATGTCACAGATGCAGAACCAGCGTGCCTGGCTTGTCGGTGTGTACTGACTTTTTACCATTGTGTGTGTTCTGCAATGTTGTATTCCACCCTCTTTACCCAACTCAGCTAATGTGCAATTGTCTGTATGTAGGTGACTCTGGATACCCCAACATGCCGTGGTTGCTGACACCCCTCAGGGACCCTGTGACACCAGCCCAGATGCGCTACAATGAGGCACATGGTCGGACCAGGAGAGTGATCGAGCGGACATTTGGTCTCCTGAAGAGCCGCTTTCGCTTCCTGGACAAGACAGGAGGGGCCCTCCCATATGCCCCAGAAAAGGTGTGCAAGATTGTCATCGTCTGCTGCATGCTACACAACCTGGCAGTGCGGAAGGAGTTGCCTCTCATCCTGGATGACGATGACCAACATCCACCACCTGTGGAGGATCCTGGCCTGGGCCACGATGCCAGTGATGATGATGATGATGATGGTGATGTCCGCACACAGCTCATCACCAACTTCTTCAGCTGAATGTGAGTATCCAGAGATGTCATGTCAATGATTTGAGTTTGCATGATATGTGTTGGTGGTGCTCTGTTGCTGTTTGAATGTGGCCATGTGCTACTTGACTTGATGCGTGCAGCAATGTGTCCTTACAGGTAGTCTGTACTCCCCAACAGTGTTGACATGCTAACTTGGTTTTGTGTAGGTATCTTGTGAAATGTATTGGGCATGAGTATTGCAGTTCTGTCCTGTTCTTCAGTGCTTTTGACTGTGTGTCATGTCTGTCCTTCACAGGGTGCTTTCAGAGTTGTTTGGTCAACTCGGATCCCCCGACACCATGATTCAACTTCCAGGGTGGAAGCTGTCGTTTCCCTACAGGTGATGTGCCCCACACCCCTGGACTTTATTTCTTCTACAATTGTTGACTGTGTGGCCACTGCCACCTGGGATTACCTTGCATCTGTAGTGGAAACAACATGTTGCAAATGTGTAATAAACCTGTGCTTCACTTTGGGATGTGCGTTGTCTGTGGTCACACATCTGACTGACATATGCTTACTGCACCTGTGGGCTAGTTAACACAGACTGTGAATAGGTGTGGTGTCTGTGCATTCCACTGTATTTCCTGGCAACATCAGTGTAGGCGATGAGTCTGATGGCCCTGGTGTGTATGTGTTGTGTTGCCCTAGTGGTGTGTCTCCCTCATATGTGTCACGTCTCCATGACTCACATGACAGTGTTGAACTTGCTGTAGCAGTTAGCATGCACAGTGTCATTTAGCAGATCATCATCTCCATGACAAAAACAACGTTGGAATCACAACAGAGGCAAGTATGGTGTATTAGTGAGTTTATTTACATACATGTGTGAGGATAGTGCACAGGATGGTGGGTGCTGTACATTGGGATTGGAATCCAAAGTTCCCAGATGAGTTGGAAGTGTTGGTAGCAGAAATGTCCTGAGTAAAGTCCACAGTCATCTGATGCATTAGTCCAACTTAAACTCCCCATGTCATGTGGGTGAGTTGTGTTGCATTTGACAGGGTGAACAGTTTGCACACAAAGGAGAATTTCCAGAACAGGTGTTGGGTTCCTGGGGGATGTACATGGCCATCGGCCTCTCAGTTGTCCTTCCTCGGACGGCCCCTCTTCTTTCTGGGGGACCCTCACGTGCAGGCCGCTGCGGTGCAGAGGACTCTCCACCAGAGTCATCCTCCCTCCCTGTGGCAGTTGCAGTTGTTGCGGCACCAGATGTTGTGGGCACACAGGGAGGTGTGGCCATGTTGGTGCTAATCTGGCGGAGGCATGTCAATATGTCCCTCTGCACCGCTGTCAGTTCTTCCAATGTGTCCCACTTGGACTCCATGCCAGACATGTGTGTCTCCACACAGGACATGTGTGTCTCCACACAGGACATGTGGGAGTCCAAGCGGGCATGATGGGCAGCCTGCTGCTGTTGCATGTCCTTGAGGATCCCCACTACCTGGCTGACCTCTCCGGTGCTATTCTGGTACGCATCAGCAATGCGTACCAGCTGTGGGTCATCATGCAGTCCAGAC
Source organism: Calotriton arnoldi (assembly GCA_963921515.1). Taxonomy (NCBI): domain Eukaryota; kingdom Metazoa; phylum Chordata; class Amphibia; order Caudata; family Salamandridae; genus Calotriton; species Calotriton arnoldi. The sequence continues at coordinate 1,461,699 of CAWUFW010002777.1, read as the reverse complement.
CCCTCTGCAAACAGCGACCTCTGCCTACCACCCCTCCCACCACCCCTGGCCACATGTGCGGGACCTGCGGTGGCACGCACAGGTGACCCTAGGCCCCCTTGGGTTTTGGTACTGGGGTTGTTGTCCGTTGCTTCACGGTGGGCCGGGGTCCCTGTGCTGTTGTCATTGGTGGTCCTTGGTCTGTCTGTGTCGGCGGGGGTGGTCTGTGTGTTGGCAGTTGTTGGAGGAGTGGGTGCAGGGGGTGCAGATGGTGGTCCTGCTGGTGCTGCATGATGACTCACACCGGAGGGGCCAGGTGGGTCTTCACCATCCGAGGAGGGCAGAGGCTGTTCCACACCAGAGAGCTCAGGGTCCCCCGGAGCCTGGGACAGGGACTCTTCATCGTCTGCTGCTGTGTCCCCATCATCACCTGTTTTTGGAAGAGACACACAATGTATGTTATGTTTCTACAGGCATCAATGGTTCACACACCTGACAGTTGTGACTGTACCTCTGGATGCAGGCCTGTACATTGCATTGTCCTAAGTTGTCACAGTCAGAGGTTGATATTGGTGTAGCACATTGTCCTGCCAACATGAAGCATTTCAATGTGAATGTTGAGGTGTGTGCATGGCCAGCATTGGTGGTATTTGGTTGACATCCGGACCTCCTTCTCCCTCCAGCCCAGTTATCCCACCATGAAGCATGTCACCCTTGCAGTGGGTGCAGGTTGACTCTCAGGATGTCAGTCAGTGGTGTCCTGCTGTTTGTTGGTGCCCAGTTCCCAGCAGGGCCTTGTGCTCCCCACAACAGAGCACCAGTGTCAGACATCTTTGAAGTGGCTTTTCACTCCCTGTGAGGTGTGCATGCTTCAGTGTGAGCTTGCTGGACCATGTGGGTGGGGGATGTTGAGCTGTGACTACCACTCCCATCATGCTATTGCCTGCACCCCCCTTCCCAGCATGCCCATACTTCCTTCCTTTTGAGTGGACTTCACTGTGTGTGAGTGTGACAGCAATGGCAAGATGGCTGTCAGTGGTGTCCTGTTGTTTGTTGGTGCCCAGTTCCCAGCAGGGCCTTGTGCTCCCCACCACAGAGCACCAGTGTCAGACATCTTTGAAGTGGCTTTTCACTCCCTGTGAGGTGTGCATGCTTCAGTGTGAGCTTGCTGGACCATGTGGGTGGGGGATGTTGAGCTGTGACTACCACTCCCATCATGCTATTGCCTGCACCCCCCTTCCAAGCATGCCCATACTTCCTTCCTTTTGAGTGGACTTCACTGTGTGTGAGTGTGACAGCAATGGCAAGATGGCTGTCAGTGGTGTCCTGTTGTTTGTTGGTGCCCAGTTCCCAGCAGGGCCTTGTGCTCCCCACAACAGAGCACCAGTGTCAGACATCTTTGAAGTGGCTTTTCACTCCCTGTGAGGTGTGCATCCTTCAGTGTGAGCTTGCTGGGCCATGTGGGTGGGGGATGTTGAGCTGTGACTACCACTCCCATCATGCTATTGCCTACACCCCCTTCCCAGCATGCCCATACTTCCTTCCTTTTGAGTGGACTTCACTGTGTGTGAGTGTGACAGCAATGGCAAGATGGCTGTCAGTGGTGTCCTGTTGTTTGTTGGTACCCAGTTCCCAGCAGGGCCTTGTGCTCCCACAACAGAGCACCAGTGTCAGACATCTTTGAAGTGGCTTTTCACTCCCTGTGAGGTGTGCATGCTTCAGTGTGAGTTTGCTGGGCCATGTGGGTGGGGGATGTTGAGCTGTGACTACCACTCCCATCATGCTATTGCCTGCACCCCCCTTCCCAGCATGCCCATACTTCCTTCCTTTTGAGTGGACTTCACTGTGTGTGAGTGTGACAGCAATGGCAAGATGGCTGTCAGTGGTGTCCTGCTGTTTGTTGGTGCCCAGTTCCCAGCAGGGCCTTGTGCTCCCCACAACAGAGCACCAGTGTCAGACATCTTTAAAGTGGCTTTTCACTCCCTGTGAGGTGTGCATGCTTCAGTGTGAGCTTGCTGGGCCATGTGGGTGGGGGATGTTGAGCTGTGACTACCACTCCCATCATGCTATTGCCTGCACCCCCCTTCCAAGCATGCCCATACTTCCTTCCTTTTGACTCTGCCTCCCTGTGGGGTAGTTTGCCTGTGCTGACAGGATGGCTGACAGTGTTGTCCTGGCGTTAGTTTGGCTACAAGTCCCAGAAGTGTCCCTGTGCTTCACACAGCATAACCCAGGGTGGTGGTTCTTTGTGTGATATTTAATTAGAGTGTGAGGCAATGCATTCTCCCAGGTGAGTAGTGTGGAGTTTGTGTTAAGGGTGTGTGTGAGAACAGCTGCTGGTGACTATGGTCAGTGCTGTCAGTTCTCCTTCCCACCCAGCCAGATATCCCGCCATGGAACGTGCTTCCATTGCAGGGAGTGCAAGTTTGCTTTCAGGATGTCAGTCAGTGGTGTCCTGCTGTTGGTTGGTGCACAGTTCCCAGCAGGGCCTTGTGCTCCCCACAGCAGTACCCAGTGTCAGCCATCTTGTCAGTTCTTTTCCACTCCCTGTGATGTGAGCATGGTTCAGAGTGGTGTTGATGGGCCAATTGTGAGGGTGAGCGATATCTGTGACTACAACTCCCATTATGCTATTGGCTACACTGACTTCACCAGCATACACATAATTCCTTCCTTTCAGTGAGCTTCCCTGTGAGGTGGTGTTCTAGTGGTGGCAAAATGTCTGACAGTGTTTGTTGGTTAGATTTGTGCCGCTGCCTTGCTCTATTTGTTGTTGGGTTTGTACATGTCATGACACAGTTACATATCACTATGGGATGGCAGGTATTGTGTTTGTCTAACTAACATACACATCTTGGGATGATTATGTTTTGGTTACTGTGGCTTTGCTAACGGTGCATGGTTTGACTATCCCCTTGACAGTGATGTGTGTGTATTGTCACACGATATTGGGTATATTGGTTGTGTACTCACCAGGCTCTGGGATGTTTGATAGTCCATGTACGCTCTCTGGTGGTAGGATGGCCCGCACCTTCTCCTCCCAGGGCCTGAGGTATACTGGTTTGGCAGGAGGGCCACTGCCGGTGCGATGGCTCAAGGTGTAGTCCTTCTTGAGTAGGGCCTTGACCCTCCGGCGCACGTCATACCACCTGTTCTGGATGTCTTCCTTTGTGCGCAAACATGGTGATTGTGCGTTCACCCTGTCGACGATCCTCTCCCACATCTTGGTTTTCTGCGACATGGGGTCTGTTGGACCAATGTACCAAACAACTGTGGCTCTACTCTTAGGATTTCATCTACCAGGACTTCCAATTCACTGTCTAGGAACTTTGGATTCTTCTTTGGGGGCATGGTGATGGGTGGTGGTGGGGATTGATGTGTGTGTGAGTGTGCAAGTGAGGGTGGGTGAGTGTCAGTTTTGCTGGGTGTATGTGAGGGTGCTATTAGGGAAGTGCTAATGGTGTGTGGCTTGTGTGATGGATGAGTTGTGAGTGTGTCTGTGGTTGCTGTCTGATGGTGTTCTGTGCTGGCAGGTCAGTTGAATTTGCAAAGGATCATGGTAGGGATTTGTGGCCTTTATATGGGTGGAGTTGTGGGTGTGTCTTTGTTCCATGTTTTTTCCCCCCACTATTTATTGACTTTGTCATTTCTTGTTTGGCCCTTATTTTTTATTTTTTCCTTTGTAGTTTTGGGGCATGTAGGAGACGTTCTTCTGACCGAGTAGGACGCTGCAGTTGGCTCGTGCGAGCTTCTCCGAGTCTTTCAAGCTGTGTTTCTGCTGTGTTTTATGTACGGCGTACGCGTCGGTCGCGGAGTATTGGGTTGCGTCGGCTCGGTTTTGTATGTGTGTCGGTCTTACGGCTTGGGCTCCGTGCGACTCGGTATGGTTTTACACGCATTGCATCGTACTGCGCGGGTCGGAGTTAGCGGGTACGTTTCTGTCAGGTTCATTCCTGGTGCGTGTCGGTCGGTTCGATTCGCGTGGTTTTCCGGCCGGATAGCTGGTTTCCGTGCGGTTCGGTCGTTCGGCTTGTGTTCCGTACGCGTCGTTCGTGATTCACATGCATTGCATCGTACTAGGCGGATCGGGCAGCGCCGGTACGTGTCGGTCGGACTAAATTCCCGTACCAAGTCGGTCGGTACGTTTTTCGGCCCGAATCGGAATCGGCCCCTAAGTCTCCATCTCTCATATAAAATCCTCCTCAGTTCTCCCTATTTTTTACCTTTAAAAATCCATCTGCGGCGTGAAGTATCGTCCGGTCACACTCAGGAACAAAAAGACAATAACAGTCCTCGAGTGTGGCCTTAAATACCTGTTGGCAATACCAAACACCTGATTCTATGTTCATCGGTACGTCATCAACATGCGCACAACGATGCATACGTCGGCGTGCCGTATGTGACGATCACGTGTTATTCACGAATTCCGTATCTGAGACAAACGCCATCTTGGAATGGGCTTTGAAATAAAGCGATCAGAGACGGAAAAAATACTTTCAACCCTTAATAATAATCAAAAATATAAAACATTGTGTTGTAATCAAGGCAATCTATTTGGGTAATGTAATCAATTGGACCCGCATTGATACCTACTATATAATTCAGGTTACCTAATTTTTATCTATTTTGTTTTTTATTTTCTATCTATGTACGTGTAGGGACTTATTTAAGTTTATGACAAATACAAGAATATATTATATTATTGATATACCTACAGTATCGCCAATGATAGGCCACCTGATTGTGCAGTCAGCCCTGGCCGGTACAGAGCCTATAGTGTACAATCAAACAGTGGCCCATCAGTGGTACCTGCTTAATCCGGGGGTACTTACTATTTCCTTTACATTTGACCTCCTCATGGGAGGGTTATCAGTTATCGTAGATACACCATCCTTGAAGCGCTTCACTGGGTGAATATTATTGGACATCTCATTTAGCATCTCAAGACATAATCCTGTAGTTATTTCCTTAAAATGCAGAATGACTATCGCCTATGTTCTTCACCCACTAAGTTACTGAGTACAGTTCAACTGATCAATCTCATCCAGTCTTCTTTAGAATTCAGACCTGTTCTTACTGTGTCTAGGATTGAGATACACCACTGTTCTCTGTTCTTTCGTTTAGCAGTAAGGTTCCCTCCTCTTTTGTTTCCTTTAATTTTTTCAATGATGAACCATTTAAAGTCAGTGCACAAATGACCTGCCTTTCTAAAATGGTCCACTACCGGGGCATTTTCCTTATTATTTTTTATCGCCGATTTATGTTCTAGAAGACGAACTCTCAGCTCCCGAGCTGTTTCGCCCAGGTATCCTAAATCGCATGGGCATAGGAGCAGATAAACAATGTTGCTACTTCTGCAGTTATTGAGATCCTTCGCTAAGAGAGTGCGTTTGTTATATGTAATGCTTTTCCCTACTAAACAATGATCACAGATCATGCAGCTTCCACACTTGTAATTGCCTATTGCTCTAGTTCCTGTGATTGTGCGTTGTTCTAATTCAGATGTGTCTCTGTAGGTGTGTACCAACTCCCTTTTAAATTATTATTACGTTTAAACGCAAACAGTGGCCGATCTAAAGTACTTTGTTCATTGTCATTAAGGATACTCCAATTGGAATTGATGATATGTTTTATTTTATTGCTAATGCCTGAAAACTGGCTAACAAACACTATTTTTTGTATTTTGTTTTTCTCTTGTCGCTTTTCATTCATGTTTGTAAACATGCTATTGCGATCATAAAAACGGGCTCGTTTTAAAGAATGATTTATTAATTTCTTTGGGTAGACTCTTTCTCTTAATTTTAATTTGAGGTTTTCTGAATGTTTATAGAAATCTTCCACCGATGAGCAGTTCCTTCGTAGCCGAAGGACCTGCCCAAAGGGGATGTTGTCTTTTTGGGCTCTGGGATGATAGCTGGTGTAGTGCAGTAGAGTATTTTTATCAGTTGGTTTCGTAAAAAGTTCTAGTTCCAAGCTACCATCCACATTCTTAATACAGAGATCTAAAAAACTTACATATTCATTGCTATACTGGGCTGTAAACTTTAGGTTCATGTCCCCTAAATTCAGCCACTCCAGAAATTCATCAAGAAGTTCTTCTGGCCCATCCCAGATAAATAAAATATCATCTATAAATCTGTACCATTTGGCCACATTTTCAAAAAATTGTGCAGTTTCATTGAAGATATGTTTTTCCTCAAATTGACCCACATAGAGGTATGCCAGACTGGGGGCACAGGTGGCCCCCATGCTGGTCCCTTTGCGTTGGAGATATAGGCTATCTTTAAATGAGAACATATTATGTTTCAGGACTAATCTTGCACATTCAATTATAAACTCTGCATTGGCCCCTCTGCATTCTGCAGGCCCCAGGATGTTCTTGATGACAACTATAGTATCATCCTGGTGTATATTCGTATATAGGGTCTCAATATCCAGGTTTACCAGTATTTCTAACTACAAAATAATTTATAGACTTCAACTGCACTGATTCAGTCGAATTAACGTGGTTATGATGATTTTAAATTATCACTTGTTTTTGTCTCTCGTGTATATTGAAGCTTAATTGTTATGTGTATGAGTCTTATTGTTGAAATATATTTTTAAACTTTTTAAGAAATTATTGTATTTATTCACTGTGTTTCATATGATTGACTTTGTTTTTAATAAATGTATTTTTGAGACATACACAAAATATTTTTTGCTTATAATTGATTTATGGGTTCTGATGTGATAGTTGATTAAGTATATCTGAATGCCCTTTGTATGGTTTAGTGTGGATGATTTCATTATCTATGAGTTGCGATCCAAGAGAAACCCTCTTTTTTAGACATTTATTAGATTTATAAATGCCAACAGGGACTCTGTCAGGCCAGGGTGCCTTCCCAGCCATGATATTGCCTCAGCCACTTCCTCCACACTTCTTGTATTACTAAGGGCTAGCACACCTGTCTCTAGAAGTAACCCCACATCCTTTGGATCAGGTTCTGTCTCTTTTGTGGGAAAAACATCTATGTAATGCTGCAACCAGGGATTGGTGGATATTAGGGACTCCAGTATAGGAGTACCAGAGTCCTCGAAAAATAGGCGATTCACTACCTCCCCAAAACTCAAATAGTCCCTCACCCCTCCTGCTTCCTTTAAATCCTCCCAAACTTTCTGCCTTATCTTGGTCCTGCGCTCCTCCAATACATCTTTAGAAATGCGACAGGCTTGCTTAATCTCTAAAGGGCATCTGGGGTTAGAGTGAATGGCAGCCTTTAACTGTTTAAGTGCTGCTGAGCAGGTGGCATCAAATCATCTGAAAGGTTTTGTCTCAGATCTAGGTGGTTTCAATGTTAACAAATCTGAGGAAGACATACAGATTTTATTAAAACTTTGATGAATGCTGTGTGGGTCTCACCCCAAAGGGAGGCATGTTAAAAAGTCTGCCTTGTTTGTGCTGATATGTTTAGAAATAAATACTTCTGGTGATACCTTATTCCATTTTAGTCTAATGCCCTTTGATTTGGAGAAATCACAATTTGTAAACTTCCCATTTTAATCTGTCTTGTTCATAGTTATATTCAAATAGGTGGTGAGAAGGTTATGATCGTGACAGCATTTTCTTACAATTTTGAATCCCTTAAAAATGGGATACAATTAAGGTGACAGCATTATAAAATCAATTGCACTCCCATTCACACTGCCAATATAAGTCGGTGTATCTAACACACCCATTTCATTTAAAAACACAAAGTCATATTTCATTATTAACCTATTTAAGGAGTCGCCATACACGGAATGAGAAAAATGTGCCATTTCATTATTACCATGATTCACGAAGCCACATACTTGTTGGCCTTTGAACTTACAAACTGTTACATTGAAATCCCCTGCCCAGATCAAGAGAACTGTGCTAGGTCTTGATTTGTAAAAATCATTTATGAACTCTTCGAACTCATCTATTGGTCCACCAACACTATGATTAAAGATGTCAGAATAGAAGTTTATCAATAGAATATAAAAAGGGGACTCAAGAGTAAGGATAGTAACTAAAAAAAGGTGAAGACCACACTTTATTTACTCAAATCATAGTCGTGTTAACAGAAATAAATGTGGCTAAGCCTCCTTTGGTTCTGCCTGCATTAGTAGGGGTTGTATGTCGGAAGGAACCCTATTATCCATCAATATAAAAGTCTTCCCTCATCCATGTCTCCTGGCAGCAAATTATATCAAACTTTTTCACAAAAGATAACCAGTCACCATTAAGAAGTTTAGAACAAGATCCTGAAATATTCCAAGAGGTAAAGGAGATACCCTTTGGGGAGGCGCAAGATGGATCGTTTTGGTTATCTCTAATCTGGATAACCAGGTTTGAAGCAGCGTGAGAGAGGATACAATTGAGGTAACCTGTACAGCGTAAGTACGGCATTGTTGTCAGCTCTTTGCATGTAAACCCTCAAGGGATGTAAAACGATTTGATGTAGGGACACTATATCTCCTCCCAAGGACCCTCTGTATATCGCACCCCCTATCTGGCAGCTGGGATTTGTAGCATGATGGAGGGGATGGTCTATAAAGATATCCTAAAGGGCGTACCTGGATGCCGGCCTTGTCTGAAGTTAGGCCAAATAAATTATGTAACAATGATCTCACTAATGAGGGGTTCTTAAAATTCACTGTCACACAATCACAATTTGAGCCCTTTTTATGTGGTCCAATCCATCCCACCCTTCCCACCAATAAAATTTGATTATGAAAGTCACCATGAAGTCCCGTTTTTGAATTTATCCAATGTGCAGCTTTGTTTTTAGGGATAAGCAGTCCTCCGTATAGCCCGGTCTGATCCCCGGTACATCTTCCAGAACAATAACATATGGCGTGCTGTCAGGGTGTAAGTGTAGGATATTGTTACAACAATGTAATTTTTGAGGCTCTAGTATGGGGCAGACAGAGTGTTTCTGATTATTTTTACCACCAGAGATCAATGACATATGGGCATTTGTTCCCACCAGTGGTATCTTTTCTCCTTGGGTTACGTCTCTGTTGAGACCCTTTGATAAGCCCTCTTAGTTTCACTTTATTGGCAGTTAGTATCTGATTGCTTATAGATTAAACAGATTAAACTATGTACCTCAGTTTATGGTCTACTTTCTGACAAAAGTGTGCCAAAATGTGTTCAACCTTGCGTAAGAAGTCAGAGCATAGGTCCATAGCTTGTCTCTGGACATCCTTCGCACTAGAGTTGCCAGGTCCTTAGCGACACCCCCTTTATCCATATTACAGTTCTCTTATCTTGTATCTGACAAGCTGTGTACGTCACAGTTTCTTTGTTCCTTTTCCTCTGGGTGGTGGGGGTTTGGGTGATTAGGCTCACAAGGCTATCCTCTGTTCCAGTCTCAACACCGGAGAGTGTGCTTGAGCCTTGTTGAGGAAGGGGATTTCCTTGCCTGGATGGGTCCACAAAAGGAGTATTACCTATGCCAACACTTTTCTCAAGTGCGTGCTTAGGTCTTTGTGGTTCTGCATTACCATCATCATCATCAAATCGTCTTTATTTCGATTATCATAATCATAAAAGACACAGTTATGAAAATAGTTCCATATAAAACTGTATAAAACATCAAGTTAAAACAATTTAAAAAAAATTTAGAATCCATACGTTAAAATCCATACTCGAATAAAGTGCACAGTGCAATTACAAGACACACATGCAATTACTGACATGTCTATTAGCATCCCTGTATGCCCTCCTCCTATATAAAACAACGTGCACCGATACTATTTGTTTTAACCATCCACTAAAGTACTGTTCCAAAATCTACGCTAATGGTTAACGTTATTAGGTGCAGCCAACATAGTTTAGTAAGTCCTCATCGAGGTAACTTGTATAACCCACATCCAACCCAGAAATTTAGCAACAGCAATCACTAAATACTCTTGAGTACTAGACTTCAAAATTCTCAAAGCCTCAATACTGGATCTTGTACCCAGTCGTAAACAAATCGGTTTAAGCCACTTATTCCTAGGAGCCTTATAGGCTGGACATACAAATAGGATATGGGCTAAAGATTCTATGTGGGCAGGGCACATAGGACATTTGTCATCCTTTTGGGAACGCCACCCACTGGTAAAAGTTTTTATTGGAAGGGAGCCCACCCTAAATTGGTGGAACAGCTTCCTGTCACTAGGCTTTGTGATAAAGTCCCAATATAGTTCGTACTCAGTCGCCTCTTTTAACTCCAGGAACAACCCAGTTAGGGAAGACCCTGGGGTTGCAGAGTACTGATCGGACTTTACCATGTTCCAGTAGGCTGACCTAAGGTCCTTTTTAGAGGGAAAGGGGCTTCCTGCTGGGTCTTCCCACAGATTACTCATCCCCATTCTGGCTAATAAACTCTGGATTGTGTTCAGCCAAACGATCTTCCCTGAGCGATCCGCCCCCTTTACATCAGCTAACGCCTTTGTATACATGGTCAGTTCTGGAGTCGACCAAAGCCTTCTCCAGAACGCTAATGGCCGAAAACGAGCTGTGTCGGCTATTGCATGACAACCCAGATCCATGAAAAGTGGTTTGAGCGGGGTAGATTGAGGAAGGCCTGTTAATGCTCTCATCATTTTATTCTGAGCTGTTGACAGTGGAGTTAGGTTGTCAAAACCCCATAATTCTGCACCATATAATATGGAGGTGCAAATCTTTGTATTGTAAATTTTTAACGCCGGGCCTATCGGCTTCGTCTGTGAAAGCCTCAGTTCTTTTAGAAGGGCACCGGCCAACTGGGCATGTTTTAGGGCCAAAACATCGATCTGCGGCTTCCATTGCAGTTTCCTACCTAATGTTATCCCCAGGTATATGAATATATCTGTTTGTTCTAAGAGTGTATTATTCATGTAGATTTTCCCTTTTATCGCCCTACTTTTATGAAGAACCATAAACTTGGTCTTCTCCACATTAACCACAAGCTCATGATCGCGACAAAACTCCTCAAATCTAACCAAAGCAGACTGTAACCCCTTTTGCGTCTTTGAAATTATAAGAGTATCGTCTGCGAACATGAGCAGAGGGATCTTCATACCGGCCAATGTGGGGGCGTCTGTAGGATGGGTCGTGAAGTATTGGACTACCCTATTAATGAATAAAGAAAAAAGGGTCGGTGCCAATACACACCCCTGGCGTACACCCTTTGACACTGGGAATCCATCCGTGGTGTTGCCCTGCTTACCCCAACGTACCTGTGCAAAATTTGAATCGTGGAGTTTAACCAAAAGTGCAAGAAGCTCTAAAGGCATCCCCATTTCCACAAAAACTCTCCACATCTTATTGCGGGGGACTAAATCAAATGCAGATTTGAGATCTATAATTGCCGCATAGATTGTACCCCCACCAATGGTAACCACCCGCCAATAGATTAGCATGAACCTGAAAACCTGATCTATAGTTCCAGTATGGGGGCGGAACCCAGCCTGTAATGTGGAGAGAATGTCATTTTCCTCAATCCAGGACTGAATTCTACAGAGCACTAGTCTGGCAACAATCTTTTGGATCGAATCAATAAGGCTAATCGGCCTATAATTGCCAGGTAGCATTCGATCCCCCTTTTTAAAAATCGGAAGGATTTCAGCTCCTTTCCAGGTGCTAGGGATTGGGGCGCCACTAGCTATGGCATTAGCGAGAATATGTATATATGTTGACCAATTATCTTGATCGTGTAAAAACAAATCAGCTGGTATACAATCCAAACCAGGGGCTCTACCTCTTGGGATCCTTTCCAGTACAGATTCAACCTCCTTGATAGTAAAATATAGTGTAGAATCCAGAGTGGGGGTTAAAAAAGTTCTACACAATTGGAAGCTACCGTAAACTGGGCCTCATAATAAGATATCCACTTCTCAGGCGCAACATGGTTAAGTGGTATTGATGATGACTCTCCACTTCCCCATTTTACCAGCTGCCAGAAATTAACCATATTTTTCTCCTTACTGGCAATGAATAGATCTTCCCACCTGGACTCATCCCAGTCCTTCTTTGCCTGTAATTGGACTCGTTTGTACCTAGCCTGCGCTACCTTAACTTCGCTTAAGATCTTGGATTTAATTGCTCTTGATAAGGCCTTATAGGCCTCCCTACAAGAGGCATTATACCAAGATCTTTGCCTGGGGCGAGATTTGGGAACCTGTTTTTTGGTCTTAATAAAAAAGTTTTTAAGTGCAAGGAACATTTCGTTATGGACCTGTGTGATGGTAGAATTAATAGCTTCCTGAGACTCACATTAGAGGAGAGTCGCAACTGAACCAGCAGCCACCGCCTTCAACTTTCCCAATATCTCGGCATTCTCAATTACCTGTGCCCATTTTACTCTTCTGGTATCGTTTGTGAGCATGACATCAGCTGTTACTATCTCTTCTCCCTCCATATCTTGTCTGGGTATACCCACAACCTGCAGTGATAATATCAGTGGGTTATGGTCACTTTCAATTCTCTCATATACCACCATATCTAGGAGGGAAGACCAAAATTCAATATTGAGCAGAATATAGTCTATACGACTACTACGCAACCCATTATTAAAGGTATGACTACCAGTTTTATCAGAGTGAGACCTCCCATTGGCTGCCCTAACTCCCTGTTCCAAACACAATCCTTTTAATTGGAGAGCTGCCTCCGTCCATTTTTTTATAGGACACAGATCTAAGGGTGGGATGTTCCACTGTGCGTCCTCCTCTACACTGAAATCACCATTTTCTAGATCTAAAGGTTCAAATGTACAGTTGAAGTCCCCAGCTATTATCAAGTTACCACTATCCCTATTTTTTGTTAAAAAGGTTTCTAAAAGGGTAACTACATGTGAACTTTTACCACCCGATAACCCCTGGCATAAACATTAACTATCAGAATATCCGGTTCCTTTCCCAATGACAAGCGGATAGCCATAATATCTGGGCTATCTATAAACACTTCCTCCACCTTAAGCCCTGCCTGTTGTCTAATCCATATGGAAAGGCCACCAAAGGGTCTACCCCTTTGTCCTCTGTATGCCGCTTTATAAAAATTTAAGAAACCAAGATGGAAAATTGGATCAAGCGCCCAGGTCTCCTGAAATGCCCATATGTCATAGTTTTTAACAAAGACTGACCAATCAGAGGAAGAGGTTTTTGAGGCTAAGCCTGCTATATTCCATGAGACCATTGTCAAATTTGGCGTTTTGTGCCCTGGTTGCCTTGTATTTATAGAAGACCGGGTATTTAAACTATTTAAACTGACCGTTGTACTTGTAACAGAGTCACACGTTAAAGGCTGCCAAAGGGCTGGGGAGCTGTTTAAATGGCCTTCTTCACCCAATGCAGTGCTCAATTCCGACCCTTTTTGTTCTACAACACCCTTCATTACCAATAATGACTCCAGCTTCTAGGGGTGGTGGGTGCGATTGGCGCTGAACGACGCTGAGTCTTTCTTCTACAGACTCTATTTCTGATGTGAAGACGCCCATAACAGTGTTCAAATAGTCTTTAATAGTCGAAGTTGGTCTACTGTTTTTGTTTTGGTCCCGTGGCTTTTCTCTTCCTCCCTGTAGATAGACCAGGGAAGAAAAAATAGAAAGGAAGAGAGGGACTTCCACCTTATTTAGGGTTGTAAAAATCCCAGGGCCAAGAGGGGTGACCCAGCCCGGCCTCCTCTGGGTGATGACAAACGAAGACAGGACTGGTCTTCGCCTGGGCCGTGCCCAGGCACGTCCTGTGTACCGTGGGTCCAAAGGCACGTTTGAGCACTTGGCAGTATGGCAGAGACGCCCTCCTCCTCAGCGATGAATCCTGTGGGTTGAGTACCCCATAACAGCAGTCACAAAGGCGTCCCGTGTGCCGCGGGCCAAGGCTCACGTTTAAGCATGAGGGTGTATGCCAGCGAAGCCCTCCTCCTCAGGCACAGCAATGAATCCTGGGGATGGAGTCCCCCTCACCAGCAGTCATGAAGTTGTCAACACAGTCTATTTTTGATGTGCACTGGTGACTGCAAAGTCCTGACACTGGTGGTGAGTTGTGACTCTGCTGAGGACTTAAAAAACCTAATTACTCTAAGCACATCAGTGCCTTACTCTTATGACAATGGCTTGTTCCTTCTGGTACAGTGGGCATAAACTAACCTTAGGTGAACTAGGCTAAGAGGCTGAATTAGAGACTGGCGGACTGGGTACTCCATCACAAGTGTGGTGGGGTACCCTGTCCATCAAACCCTCTGTCTGTACGCTTTACTTAGAGCCAGGCCTACCATAATATTTCAGATGAGAGAGCTCTCAGTGGTTCGGCTGTTATGCAGCTTACTCCAGCGGACTGATGATGAATGGCTAGTTTGAGTAAGGCCATCATACCGCTTGCCCAATGTAGAGCAGATGGTCTGATGTGTGTTTTTCCTGTCCATCAGAGACAAAAAATACCTGGTAGTATTGGACAAAAGAATGACCACCAAACACTTGGGGAAGACTCATTAGTTTTTTATTTTTCAACAACAAACTCCGAAATTGGGAGTTTGTTTTTGAAAAACAAAAGTTTGGTGTGCATCGCAGTAGCCTGAAAGACGGCAGCTTCGCACCAAACTTGCAGTGCCTTCAAAGGAACTGCCTTAATGGCTATTCCCCTGAAGGAAGAGGGATCACCACTGGGCTAGCGGTGACCTCTAAATATGGCAGGTAGTAGTCTGTTAGGGATGGGGAAGTAATGTCCTCTGCCACTCTGACAGACAGGAGCGCACCTGCCAAACTATAAATAAGTCCATAAGAGCTTCTCTGCCAAATTCTTCGATACAAACTTTAGAGTTAGGCCTGATGTCTGGGGATTGCTCAAAATGGCAAATTCAGTGATCACTGGCAGCTTAACTAGTTCGTAAAGTTATGCATTGTTTGGTATGCACAGAAATTGCTGACTTTAGCACCTCTGTATCATAGTGAGCAACCAAAAAGTATCTCTGAGAGAGGAGAATAGAATAGAGGCTATCTTGAAAAGCATGCCTTCTGAGGCTCACAGGGAGTATCAGTATTTCAGCAATAGAACCACAAGGGTTTTCTGTTCCAAAGAGTTCCACACTACTGTTGTATGTCAGAATGTCAATAACAAAAATATTGTCTTACTTAAATAAATATAATTTACAAAACTATTGCTCCGTTAGGGGTAGATTTTCCTTTATTAACACTAATGGGTTGATATTTTGTACCTTTGGGACCTAGACATGAGAAAGGCCACTTACTTGACCCTGTCTTCTCTAATGATAATTGTTTAAAGGTCCAAGAGCCCTTACTGATCTGGTCAGATCATTTTATGATTCCTCTAATTCTTGTCACTCCCCACTCGGCTTCTAACTGTACACTAGCTACCTGGAAAGACCGTCTCCGGTCCAAACTACCTATTGAAGCTTGGAAACAAGCCTCAATGAACCCAGCCCTCTCTTAGGCCTTGAGCCTACCTTAGTTAATGACAAACCTTTAAAGTGGATCATATCCACTTTGGATCACGTTTTACCTCAAAAAACATATACCGGAAAAGTAAAAATCAAATCCTCACCCTGGTATTCCCTTACCCTTCGTAAATTCAAACAAAAATTCAAAAAAGCCGAAAGAGCGTGGAGAAGAGATTATAGGGAAATAAGCAAACAAAAATACTGAGAAACTATCAGAGTTTATCAGGCTCAAACCTCCTACTTTGTTGAAAGAATTAATGGTGCTACAAATTCCTCACGCAAAATGTTCTGCATAGTTAAAACTTTTTCAGAACCTGCCTCAATGGGCCCTCCTCCTGAGCCCTCCTCATCTCGATGTAACAAGTTTTCAAGATTTTTTCAGGACAAAAATCTTAAAATCTATAGGGATTTCCAACCATCCTCTGATCTTAGCACATGAGACACCAGGAAGCTACATTGGGCACAGACCTAGCTGACAGGCAGTGCGTTCCCCCCTCTCAAACTTGATAGTCTTAGAGAGGTAATGATTAAAGTCAAATCTGATTCTCCTAGAGACCCAGCCTCTCCTGGTTTCCTAGCCAAAGTAGCAGACCAGATACTCCCTACTTTATTGGATATGGTTTACTTATGCCTGGCTGTGGGAACAGTCCCAGTAGCATGGAAACATGCCATGGTCAAAGCATTATTCTAGAAACCTAATTTTGACCCCCTTGACCTGAGCAATTATCGGCTGATATCCTTGCTTCCTGGGATAAGTAATACCCTAGAAAAACAGGTCAATTTTACTCTTTCAGAATATTTAGAAAACCATGAGATTTTTCACCCCACACAGACTGGGTTCTGACCCTAACACGGTATAGAGACTGCCCTTCTGGCTCTGGTAAAAGAAGCCAAAAAACTGCTTGATCAAGGAGGTTCAGCAGTCATCATCCTCCTAGATCTCAGTTCTGCATTCGATATGGTGGACCACGACTTTCTTGCTGAGAGAATGCAGAAGGTGGTTATCTCAGGACAAGCCTTTTCTTGGTTGAAGTTCTTCCTTGAAAATAGATCCTTCCAGGTCTTTGAAGGAGGATGTATGTCAGATAGTTTCTTCTTAGAATGTAGAGTACCTCAGGGCTCGTCCCTGATCCCCACTCTATTTAATATATATATGAGGCCACTTGCTGAGATTGTCCATCCTTTTGGGATATCTATAGTGTCTTACGCGGAAGATACTCAGTTGTTTTTTTCTCTCACTGATAGCCACAACTCCCCCTCCTTTGCACTAGGTACCTGCCTCGAGAAAGTTGCAGGTTGGATGAACAGCTCCTGCCTTAGACTTAATGGAGGAAAAAAATGAGCTTATGATGGTAGGTAAGAACTTGGCACCTTCATGTAATCTGAACTGACCAAGCTGTTTAGGCCCCTTCCCTACTGCAAAAACTGCAATAAAAGCCAAGGAAACTGCCTGGACAAATCTCTGAACTTTAACACCCAAGCAGTAAAGCTCGGCAATTTGTTTTGGTCTACTAAGGATGCTTCAGAAAATGCTCCCCTCCTTACTCCTAAATCGAAGAGGCTGGTGGTCCAGGCTATCATTCTTTCCCGCCTGGACTACGGCAACTTCCTATACTTAGATGCTCCAAAGACCACAATAAGAAAACTGCAGGTGATCCAGACCTCCTCTGCCAGATTCTATGTGACCTGCCCCAACATCAATCCACCCTCCACTGGCCGCCCTCCACTGGCTTCCAGTGGCGGAGAGGATCAAGTTTAAATCACTCTGTATCGCCCGTAGGGCACTCTTTGGTAAAGGGCCTATAAACTCCCGTTCTTTAGTAGCCCCCTACTTCCCCGGAAGAACCTTGGTTTCTTCTATAGCCCATCAGTTCCTAGATTTAGATTGGCAAGAGCTGGAGGGAGCTCTTTCGTCTATAACATGGATAAACTATGGAATGGACTCCCGCTCGCTCTCAGATCAGCCAAAATGGAACTTCCATTCAGAAAACTTCTAAAGACTTGGCTCTTCCAGACCAGATCGCTCTAACCTTCTTCTATTTGATTTTGCCTCACTGACAGCGCTGGGATGCCTATGGGTAGCCATGTACTATATAAGTGCAATATAGAATAGAATAAATGATATTCAGAACACAATACTTTTGTCAGATGATATATATGCCGCAATATTCTGGTACCAAACCAGACCTGTAACAGTTCTAAACATTAACGGAATCAAGATGCAATCCTCAAACCTAGAGCACTTTACATGGTTAATGTATGAATTATTTATAAGAGCCAGGACACATACCTGCTCTGATTCCCCTGGCAAACTGGAAATATCAGGCTGATATTCTATTGTTGCAACATGTTCAGCGTACATGCTCCAAGTAAGTGCTACCCCCCACATCCATGTTACACATAGGGCATTATTACGAGTTTGGTGGTCCTCCTGTCAGCCTGCCACCACCGCGCAGATAGCCAAGCCCGTAGTGCGCCCGCCGTCCGGATTACACGTGTAATCCATATAGCAGACTGCCACCTTACAGCGCCTGCAGTACGTTCCTGCATGGTGTGGCATGCGCAATGATGTGCATGCCACACCGTACAGGAACAGGGGTGCAATTCCAGGGGGGCACAACATGTGCCTCCTGCATGCACCCCAGACCCAGAAGTGGCTGGGGGCCCTGTTAGGGCCCCCTTCCTTGCATATCGGCATCTCTTTTCATGGCAGGCTCACCGACATGAAATGGGTGGTGGACATTCAAATTGGAATATGCTCATCAGTACCGGCACGGCACCGCCAGCATATTTCTGGCCATTTCCAGACCGCCAGCACAGTGGGATCCTTGATACCGGCGGAGCCGGCAGTCTCGTGCTGGTCTGACAGTCACACTCATAATACGGCAGATGGACCACCAATGTGGCAGTGGTCGGACCGCCACCACGAGTACGGAGGTCCTGTGGGCCGCCGTACTCGTAATAAGGTCCATAGTGCACTGGAATAAAAAATACATAAAGGCCAGCTTTTTGAGGATGATATCAACTGAATTCAGGCTCCTGATGGGCATCCTATCCAGAAGATTCATGGGCACCATAAATCTGTTGATGGTGATTCCTACAAGAACCTCAGCTTCTATGATGGCCAAACAGATGATGTGCCAGGTGCTCACCCTGGCCTTCCTTTAAAGGACCAGAAACTGGCCTTGCTAAGTTCTTTGTGGGTAACGTTCCTGCCAGTGGTGCTGGCACAATTTTCAGAGTGGGGGTGCTGCCATCAAAGTTACATCACTGAAGTCGTAGGGACTGTGAAAAATCCAAGCGTCACCCAAAGAACAAGTATAGCACATGGGTCACGCCCATTCAGCAGGAGAGCAGAAGGGTGTGGTATGTAGCAGGTGGTGCATTTAGAGCACGCTTTCGCAATTAAGTCACTAAAGCATAGCGTGGTAGTACACTGCCATTTACAGACAGCACGTTTTCCACTGAAATGACCACAACATTCGCACTGAAATGCAGTTTTACTGATACAAGTATACAGTGCACAAAAGCTAATGTGTAGAATTGGGGTTCTGCAAAAACGTATAATTTGCACATTACTAAGTAAAGTGTCTTGATTTGGTTTGATCTTGTTAAATTCTTTGATTGACCACACTTCAGAATTACAAAAAGGTTTCAATTGTGATTTTATCACTGCTGATATATTTTATATTTTGAAACGTTGTGTGTTAGACAAAGAAACCTGACTTCCTATGGCTTTTCCTTTCACACTCCTTGTACTCCTGCAAGATTGTCAGATAGTTCACTTTACAAAAGTTGTCAGATAAAGAAAATTAAAGAATAAGCAGCAACTTGTCAGAAGGCATTGCCTGACATTTCTTTGAACGCACAGCAAATGTAACACGATATAATTGAAAATAAAAGGCATATTTATTGCTCATTCACCTTCTGATCTCCAGCATAGTTATTTTGGGTGGTGCCGCTTTCCATCATGCCTATTTTTGGAAGGATGCAAATATATGAAGTACTGCCTACAGGCCCATAGGAATGAATGGGAGATTGCCCATAGGTACTCGCATGCAATTTCAAGGGTGCAAGGGTGTCAAAGGACACCCTGTTGCACCCTGAAATTGAACTGTGCACACATGTTGCGCACACACATGCCCCAAGGGCATGTATGTGTGTAACCTACAACTTTGAAAAATGCACTTTAGTGCATTTTTCAAAGTTTCTGCAAATTACCATCAAGTTCAAATTGATGGTAATTTGCGCCCTACTAGCAGTAGTCCACCACTTCTACAAATACAATTCAGATTCCAAATATATCCACAATATTCTGGTGATAGTTGAAGTTCCTCACTTTATTGTTGCATCACCATTGTTTATCAATAAAGTCAGCCAACGCGCTTCGTTCACATACATGTGGACTTCTTCAGGGCACACGGAGGATATGAAGTATACGTCCTCATATTAAAGAAGAAATATTTAGGTCCATTCATCAAAGGTCGTTGAAAGAATAGTGTCAATTCTCAAAGACAGGGGGGTCCATCCAATAAGCCTAAAGCTTGGAGAGACAATCGTGAGATTTTTTAGGTCCCCTGCTTGTTAGGACACGTCTTAAAAGCACTATGTCTCATTTAACAACCTGTTACTGCTTATTCCTTGAAGATAAGATAAAGTAAGATAGAAGAGGGGAAAGGATCCGCCCCTCATCCAACACTATGATTTGTGTGGAAAAGGCCAACAGTCGTGGTGCTCATTGTCGGTTTCAAATAGTCGACTATGTGCTTGGCCTATATTCAAGGATGGTTGAGGGCATGGAAAAAGCATCCAAATACCTCAAGGCTAGCCAAGAGCTCTGGAAGCTCTGGTATGACCAAAAGGCAGCACTGGTGGAGTTCCAACCAGGGCAGATTGTGTGGGTTTTGGTGCCTGTGGGTCATAGGGCCCTCCAGGATGAATGGAGTAGACCCTACCCTACCCTTGAGAGAAAAGGGGAGGTCACCTATCTGGTGGATTTTTATCACTTGCAGGAACCCCTAAAGGGTCATCCATGTAAACCGCCTCAAGCCCTTTCATGACAGGGCTGATGTGGCCATGCTGATGGTCCCTGATGAGGATCAGGAAGAAGAGAGCAAGCCTCTCCCTGACCTCCTTTCCAACGTTCCTGAAAATGGGACAGTTGATAGAGTGACCTTGTCAGACACCCTCTCTGTCCAACAGCAAGCTGACTGCAGGCAAGTCCTGGAGCAGTATGCTGCGCTCTTTTCCCTTACACCTGGTCAGACTAACTGGTATGTCCATGATGTGGACACTGGTGATAGTACGCCTGTCAAAAGTAAACTGTATAGGCAGTCTGATCAAGTAAGGGAAAGCGTCAGAGCTGAAGTCCGTAAGATGCTGGAGTTAGGGGTAATTGAGCACTCCGAAAGTCCCTGGGCCATCTCAGTGGTCTTAGTCCCCAAACCTCACCCCCAGGGTGGAAAGAAAGAATTCAGGTTTTGTGTTCTATAGGGATCTCAATGCTGTCACAATGACAGATGCACACCCTATCCCAAGGGCAGATGAACTAATTGACAGGCTAGTGGCAGCCACATTCCTCAGTACTTTTTTTTTTTTTTTGGAATGTATTTATTTGCATTTTCTTAATCACATTGCAAAACCACATCAGATATACAAAGCATCTCATTTCTGTTTTCATTACAGGCAGAGCGAGGTCTAACAGTATTATCACATGAATAATCAACAACGTCGAATATTGTCTGTCAACGGGATCCCTCATCTCCCCTCCCCCCCAGGTGTCCCCCTCTCCCCCGAACTACTGTGAATCCGTGAGTGCAAGGCCATAGTAAGTTAGCCAGGGCTTCCATATTTTCCCAAAAATTTTCGGGCACCCCCTTGCTTTATATGTTGTTTTCTCCCCAACATATACATGTCCATCCCTCTCCGCCATTCTTCCAGTGTTGGATTGGTCGCCGCTCCCCAAGCCCTCGCCATGTCTCTTTTGGCTACTACTAGACCCAGCTGGAGCAACATCAGCTTTACTTTGGGGAGATCAATCTCCATGGGTATACCCAGCAGAATGAACATAGGGTCTGGGGGTATTGGTTCATGCAATATAAGCTCCAGTTCCTTCAGAAGTGTGCCCCAGTATAACTGTGCATGTGTGCATCCCCAAACAGTGTGAAAGAAGGTCCCTTCCATGGTTTTACATTTCAAACAGTTGGGGGACTCCGCTCTACCCATCTTATACAGTCGGGCTCTGTCATAATACATTCTATGTAAATACTTGAATTGAATCAATCGCAGCCTGGATCTAATGGCCACCTCCCTGGGGTGCATCAGGGCCATTTCCCAGTCTAGATCTTCTATGTCTCCCATGTCCGCCTCCCAGTGTATTCTCAATTTTCGCAGTGGGTCAGGTGTATTGTTCATAATTGTCCTATAGGTCCACGACACTGCTTTTTCCCCAATGTCGCCCATCAAGAGTCGTCCTTCTAACGGGGCATACTCTGGGAGGACCTCCATATCAATATGTTGCGCCCGCCAGGCATGCCTCAGTTGCAGATACTTAAAATGTTGTGTCTTGTTCATGTCATATTCTAGCTGGAGGTGTGGGAACGTCACCAGCTCCTTACGATATATTATGTCCTTAAGCTGGGAAATGCCCACCAGATCCCACTTCTGAAAGCCTTTCAGCTTGACAAATTCCTTGAGTCGTATTCCCACCCAAAGCGGGGTTTCCTTGGTCACCCGGTCTTCCCACTTCATGCGCCTCTCCGCCTTTTTCCATGCCATTATCGCTATTTGTGTGGCCGGTAACAATTTTGCGACACCCTTGCCTCCGTAAAGGTAATGTGAATATGGCCTGTTGAGGAACTGCGTGTGCTCAAGCGCGTATGCAGGGTGATCCCTCTCGCCAAAGGCCCATTCATTGATTACTATCAAGTGAGCAGCCCAATAGTAAGCCCGAAGGTCCGGCAGGGAAATGCCACCGCTATATTGGTTGCATTGTAGCTTCTCCAATGCCACCCTAGGGGGCTTCCCTCCCCAGAGGAACTTTCTCAGGATGTCATCAATTTTAATGAACACCTCTTCCGAGATTGAATGGTAGGTATTTTGCAAGATGTATAAAAACTTTGGAAGGGTTATCATTTTGAAGAGCGCGGCTCTTCCAAGCAGTGTTAGGGGTAGGGAAGCCCATCGGTCCGCGTCTAAGCGGAATTCCCCAGTACCTTGTACAGGTTCCGCTCCAACGCCAGCTGCCTATCTAGCGTAATGTGGATACCTAAATATTTTATCCCCGTGGATGCGACCTGTAGTTGGCTGGGATAAATAGCATTCTCAACCTCTTGCTCTGCTGGGTAGACACATGATTTTTCCCAGTTAATTCTATCCCCTGCATACTTGCCATAGTCCTCACAGCTCTCCATAATATTGGGGAACGTCGTTCCAGGGCGTGTAACATATAACAGTATGTCATCAGCATACAGAGAGATGCGTTCATCCAGGTCATCATTGTTATTTACCCGAAAGCCAGCTATGTGCGGGTGTGCGTGAATGACACATGCCAGGGGTTCCAGAACTATCGCGAATAGCAGAGGGGACAAGGGGCAGCCTTGTCTAATGCCCCTTTCGATGGAGAATTTCCGGGATTTTACCCCGTTGACTCCGACCTTAGCTAACGGTCCTTCATACAGAAGGGCTATCCATCTCCTGAACTCGGGACCAAATCCCAGCCTATCCAGTACAGCCATGAGAAACAGCCAATGGACCGTGTCGAATGCCTTTTCGGCGTCTAGGGACATTATGAGGTGCGGATCAGTCCTTTGTTGCACCAACTCCAACCAGTTGGCGACCCGTCTAAGATTGAGTCTCGTCGACCTGTGAGGCATAAAGCCCGACTGGTCCCTATGGGTAATTCCTGTTATGACCTTGGTTAATCTGTTGGCCAGAATTCTGGCCAAGATCTTAGTCTCCATATTTATGAGGGAAATAGGTCTATACGAACCACATTTCTGTGGCGGCCACCCCTCTTTGGGTATCACCACAATAGTAGCAGTCCTCAAGTCTTCGGGAAGTGCACCCCTTTCCCGCGCCTCCAGATACATCTGCAGTAGATGCGTGCTAAAAAGTGCCCCATGCTGTTTAAAAAATTCTGGCGGGAGCCCGTTAGGACCCGCGGACTTCCCTGTTTTCATCTGGCCTATGGCGTCTACAATTTCTTCTTTTGTCAATTTTGCCTCCATCGCTTGTGCTTCACTGGACTCTAGTCGGGGGAGTTGCATAGATTGTAAGTATGTGTGGATCTGTTCGGTGCCTGCTAGAGGTCGTTTTGCATAAAAGGCCTCGTAATATCCCGCAAAAGCATGCGCTATTGCGTCTGGGGTCACGTGAACCTGATCATCTTCCATCTGTATTTGGGCTACCCATCTGCTTTCCATCTCTTTCCGGCTGAGCCAGGCAAGCAATCTACCAGTTTTATCACTTGCGTCATACAGTCTCCTATGCATGGCTTGTATCGCGTGTTGCACGTCTTTCTTGGCTAGTGCGAGATACTCACGCTGCAGGAGTTTCAGCTTTCTTAACCGGGAGACATCATCTCCTGTGCTGGCTTGCGATTCGGCCTTTAAGAGCTGCGCTTCCATTTTCTCTACCTCCTCGGTCTCTTTGCGTTTCTTATGCGCGATAATATTTTGAGCCCTGTCCCGGAGGACTGCTTTGTAGGCTTCCCACAGAATAATGGCGGAGTCTACCGACCCTACATTTTCCCGGAAGTATAACTCCGTGTCTACTCTAAGCTCTTGAGTCACCTGCGGGTCTCGTAGTTCCCACGAATTCAATTTCCATTCTCTAGTTTGGTGTTGCGACTGAGCTCCAATTGTTAACCATAGGGGCGAATGGTCCGAGAGACCCCTCGCTAGGTATTCAATCCTTTGTATTTCCCCTACTTCTTCTGTCAGGGTAAATAAGTAGTCTATTCTCGAGAATGCCTTATGAGCCCCTGAATAGAAGGAGTATGCTTCGGTCTGGGGGTGCTGTTTCCGCCACAGGTCAGTAAGTGTCAGTGTGTCTACAAACTGTTTGAGTGGGGTTTCCCTGGGGCCCCCTTGATGGACTGTTGTGCGATCCCATGTGGGATCCATCACATCGTTAAAGTCCCCCCCTATGATATGGGTGTGGGAACCTGCTTCCAGAAGAATGGCTGCCAGTCTGTCCATCGTCTGCTTCTGTAGCCTGGGAGGCGCATATACGCTAATAAGTGTAATGTGTCTCCTGTCCCAAAGCCCTTGTACTACCACATATGTCCCGTTAGGGTCACTCCAGGTGCGTTCTATCCTGAATGGCGGATTTTTCTTAATTAATATAGCGACCCCCCTTGCCCCAGTGGAGAAGCCCGCGTGTGCCAGTGTTGTGTATGGTCTGCGGCCCCAAAAATTGCATCTCGTGCCCTTTAAGTGTGTTTCCTGTAAGAGGATCACATCTGGTTTCAGCCTTTTACAATACGCAGCGACCAACCCATGTTTGACCTTGTTCCCCATCCCGTTGACATTCCATGATAGAACTGAATATGGGGAGTGATTACCTGTCATTCTTTCTGTGTCCGTACTGCCCCTGTGCCTCCCCCCACTTCGTACCCTCCCCCCTCTCCCCACTGAGTGGCCTCAACCGATACATTCCTACTTGGTACATTCCTTTTTTGTTCCAAAAAACCATAATAAACTCACCCCTCCATCCCCCCCTCTCCCCCCCACCCCACACTCAACCCCCACCCAATCGACTCATTCCTCAGTACTTTTGACTTAACATCAGGGTACTGGCAGATTGGTCTGACCCCTGGAGCAAAAGAAAAATCAGCATTCTCGACTCTAGATAGGCATTAGCAGTTCACTGTTATATCCTCTGGACTAAAGAATGCCCCTGCCACCTTCCAAAAGTTGGTGAACAAAGTCTTTGGTGGGTTGGAGTCTTTTAGTGCAGCATAACTTGATGATATTGCTGTATAATGCTCCACTTTGCAGCATCACTTGATCCACCTTGGTAAGGTCCTTAAAGCTCTGCGAAATGCAGGTCTCACTATCAAGGCAAGCAAGAGCCAGATAGGGCATGGCTCTGTTGTATACTTGGGCCATCTTGTAGGTGGAGGCCAAGTTCAACCCTTACAACCCAAGATCCAGACAATTGTGTACTCGGTAGCTCCAACCACCCAGAATCAAGTCAGAGTGTTCCTTGGCTTGACTGGGTTCTACAGGAGGTTTGTGAAGGGGCATGGTACTATTGTGGCTCCCTCACAGAATTGACCTCTAATAAAATGCCAAAGAAAGTGAACTGGACAATGAGCTGTCAAAAGACTTTTGACACTCTGAAGGTAGCAAAGTGCTCAGCACCCATTCTGAAAGCTCCAGATTATTCAAATCAGTTCATAGTGCAGACTGATGCCTCTAAACATGGGATATTCCAAACCAATGGTGATGACCATGACCAACATGTTGCTTTCATTAGCAGGAGGTTAAACCCCAGACAGCAGCGTTGGAGTGCCATTGAAAGGGATGCTTTTGCTGCGGTTTGATCCCTGAAGAAGTTGAGGCCACACTTCCTTGTTCAAACTGACCACAGACCTCTCAGATGGCTGATGCAAATGAAAGGTGAAAACCCCAAACTGTAGAGGTGGTCCATTTTCCTACAGGGGAAGGACTTTACAGTGGAGCAAAGACCTGGGACCGACCATGCCAATGCAGATGCCTTTCCAGGCTTTTCCACTTTGACAATGAAGACTCTCTTGGGAAAGGCTAGTCTCATTCTCTTTCATTTGAGATGGGGTTGTTTAGGAAAGTGCCCCTTTTTGACACCGTGACCCCCACGTTTTGCCTGGTATTTGATGTGACATCGACTGGAAGTGCACTGGGTTCCTGCTAGCCAGGTCCTCAGTGATAGATCTCTTTCCCAAAACTGTGCAATTGCACCCCCAATTGGCAGTACCTTTAGCCCCCCTCTAAGTCCCTATCAGATGGTATCCCTGGCACCTAAGGCAAGGAGGCTAAAGAGGGTCCTTAAGGGCTGCAGCACAAATTGTGCCACCATAAAGGACCCCTCACCAAGCATTTACTGACTGCAACTGCAGACTGCGTGTCTTGGTGCACACAAAAGTGAAAACACAACATAGCACACATCCCTGTGTGCCATGCCCAGAGACACTGCTTGCAATATAGGCAAGTCACCCCTACAGCAGGTCTTACAGCCCTAAGGCAGGGTGCACTATACTACATGTGAGGACATATATGCATGAGCAGATATGCCCCTGTGCTGGTCAGCCCTATTGCTGCCAGAGCAAGTGAACAGGGAAGCCATTTTAAGTATATGTGCTGAACACCTTTGAAAATGAGTTCCCCAGTTACATGATGGCTTCACTGAAAATAGGGATATTTGGTATCAAACATCTCGTATTAATAAACCCACACTGATGCCAGTGTGGGATTTATTAATACATGCACACAGAGGGTACCTTAGAGGTGCCCCCTGAAAACCTACCAGCTACTGGTGTGCTGAATGACTGTTTTTCGCCAGCCTGCCACCAGAGACAAGTTTCTGATCCTCAAGGGTGAGGGCCTTTGCTTTCAGGAGGTCAGAAACAAAGCCTGTCCGGTAGAGAGTGATTACACCCCCTCCCACAGGGTGACCTGCTGCTTAGCATCCTAAAGCAGGGGAGCTTCAAAGAGCCCATTGCCTTTTGATATGAAAATCTGGCTTCTCTCACAGGAAATGAAGCCGAGCCCCCCTTTGCCCAGAACCCTTTGGCACCAGGACAGGCAGGAAAATTAGCTTGTCAGATAGGCGTGTCCACCCTCAGGCTAGTAACACCCCTAAGGTGGGCTACCTGACATGGAGGCAACTTTTCAGAGTTAGCCATCTTGATGATGGCAAACTTAGTAATTATGGGACAGGGTTATGCCCACTTCCCTCAGGAAGTGGTCATATAGGGAGCGTGGTGAGTAGGCCATTGACTACTATCCTACACTCCCCTAAAAACTCTAAATTCAGTATTTAGGGGAGCACATGGCACAAGGAAATCAGATCCTGATGACCTGAAAGAAGAAGACGGATGTGAAGAGTCACAAAGAGCAAGAACAGAAGACCCAGCAACTGACTTGGCGCCAACCCTGCCGGCCTGCCTGCTGACTTCAACAACTGCAGCTGCTGTGTCTCCAAATCCTGGGAGAACTGCCAGCCCTTCACCCAGGAACCAAGAACTCCTGTGGAGCAGCAGAGCTACTTCTCTGCACCTTGCAGGTACCAAAGACTGAGCGTTGAGGCTCCAAGACCACAGAAACCCGATGCCGGAAAGCACCACTGCACAGAGCCGCCTAGCCGAGCTGAAGTGGGTCAACTGTATTCATGTGGTCCCCAGACCCTCCAGACTCGAAGCCCACCTTGGGTTTCTCCACTGTGGACTTCTCAACGCCGCATGCAGCCTCTGTTGCAGGTCCCCCTCTACTGTGCCCGCTCCCGGTGACAAGACCCAACGCCCTAAGGACATTTGTGCATCCGTCGGCCCTGGCATGTGGAGAAGAGGACCAAAGGTGTCCCTACATCCCAGAGAATCATGAGGCCTGCTCTCCCCTGGTGGTTTAGCCCGACTGGCCCCCCCAGTCAAAACCTGCAGCCTCTTTTCACGAAGACCGAGCCCCACTGACTTCTATTGGGCAACCGATGCTGTGTTGCATCCCTGCACCCAGCAACCCTAGTGCCGCTGGTGGTGTCTTGCTGGTGCTGCCTTGGACCTTGTCCTGCACTCCCCGTAAGTCCAGGAGATTGGTCTTGTAAGTCTCTGTGCTGTACCTGAATGCCATACTTGTTTTTCCTCCCTTAGGATAGCATTGCAGCTTCTGAAAGTGTTGACTTTTTAAACGCAAAGGTATTTCTTTTGAAAAACGTACTTACATGATAAAATTTATTCTGGTGCCTAAACATTTACCAAGATACGTGTTATTTTTATAAATTTGTGTGGATCTCCTTATTGAGTCATGTGCATCATTTATTGACCATTGTGTGTATTTGCTGATGTCTAACACTCCTCTCTGATAAGCCTAAGGCTGCTCGACCACACTACCCCATTGAAGAGCACCTTGGAATTTCTAGCGGAAGCCCCTGCCCACTCATAAGTGAACCCCTGGACTCTTTGCACGATATTTCTCATTTTGATATATCATTTAAAGAGACAGCTTCCTAGAGTATTTTTGAACACTAGCATACACTTTACTATTCTCATGATGTTCATTTCTTGTGACCACTTCAGTGATATATATTCTATATACTTTTTCAAATTAATATTTATAAGACATATTTTACGGCAGGGGAATAACTTTTACTTCACCAGGTAAAAGAAATTTGTGAAATTTGATTTGAAGAGAACATATTGTCTATTGGTTTAATGGAAAAGTTCAGCTTCAGGAGATTCTTTTATCACATCGCTTTAACACTTGATCAAACTGCGTGATTCTAGGCAAATCACATTGTCTTGTTGTACTTAGAGGTGTCTCAGTGAGTAGTATGCGCTACACAATCTTTAGCCAAGCAGCTAACATAAATAATTGGGATAAGCATATCTATGACATTCAAACATTGTGCTGGCATCCCCATGCCACTATGGAGCTCATACTACGGTGGGTTTGTAAATTTTGTCCCCTTCAATTGATGTAAAAATAAAATTGTAGACAACTGTTTAGTATGGTTGTAGCAGGCAAACATTTTAATTAACATTGTTTGCATTTTTTTAGATGAGAAGCAAAGCGGCGGAGTACCCTATATGCCAAACTCACAGGCAGACCACAGTTTTATGCCACAAAGTAAGCCATCTGACCAACTGGCCTATTTGGAGTGGATAGTTGGATGTCTTTTTTTTAACAGTTCATCTCTGCCAGGTATACCCTGGTGGTGAAGGACACTAAAAAAAAAAAAAAATCACCCCCTATATCAGTGGAGAAAACTCCCTTGGTGTGGGGGTCATTCGTTTTTTCTTTTTTTTAAATAAACTCCTGCTTTGGGAGTTTATTTAAAAAAAAAAAAAAAAAACTTTGGAAAAGTAAGTTTGACAGCCAGCCATCATGTTTGACAGAGCTTTTCCATCAAACTTTTTCTACATTGACAGGAACTACCAAGATGGTGGTTTCTGCCAAATTAGAGAGATGTCCACGGGCCCAGAGGTCATCTCTAAATTTGGTGGGGGTAAAGTCCTCCGCTACTCTGTCTGCCTTTACTCTATCTGCCAAATCCTAAATCATGCCCGCTGTCTAGAGCGGCACAGTGGGTCAAAAACAATGGGTTGCAATGCTACACTGAGCAATTGCCAGTGGTTAGACTATTTGCAAACATTCGTCCCATCACCTTTGGGTGTTTAGTTGCCAGTAGCACACCTTGAAACCTGAGACTAGCATAGATTACCCAGCCTACTACAGCCCTGTTTATGAATTTTGAAAGGTAGTACATTTGTATCCGTTCAAGGAGTACATCGGTGGGTACACATTTGCTACTTTTTTGGTAAACCAATCACTATATATATTTAAATTCCTAATCCAAAAATGAACAAGTTAAAACTTGTTAGTGAAATCAGGACGACCAGAAAACCCAACACAGGCATAGCAGCCCCGACTGAGGCCTCCCGACCTAACTACCAAGCAAAGAATGCATTTATTTGGGGTATGTCACACCCCAAACACATCCCTCCCGGAAGCTGCACCCCTGCCAGTAATAGAGTGCTCTGGACACATCCTTTGCAAACTACCCACCTCCTGCCAGCACTTTGCCCACCTGGTCTACTTCCTTTGGCCAGGAGCAGCAATCCTTCATGTTTTACTGGAAACAAGAGGCGTATATATAGATAACCGACAGTAGAACAGCAAAGAAAGGTACAATGGATTGTAGGACAATAAGGCGATCTCTGAAGGGCCGAGTGAGTATAAAAGGCTGCTAAAGTTGGGGTACAATAATTTAACTGAGGCATACTTGATTCCTACAGGCCAGTAGCAGGTCTGTCAGAAGCTCTTGTGGAGCCCTGGTTACACTGGGGTCCCTTCTGCTTTTCAAACAACACTTTCTGAACAGAAACAGTATCCAGGGAAACACTTGGAGAGAGCAGAACTAGCATATAGCGCCACCTTGTGGCGCTTGCCGTTTGTTACCTGCTTCATGTTTAACCCCTTCGATGCGTCGGACGCGCGGGAGCCGTCCGACGCATCAGTGCTCATGTGCGTCGGACGGCTCCCGCGGGTCCGACGCCATGGCACTGGGAATACCGCTGGTGCGGGCACCAGAGGGATTCCCTTACACCCCAAGAGCCTCGGGAGCTGGGGAAGAGCTTCCCCAGCTCCTGAGGCCCCCCCTGGTTTCCCTGAAATGACGATCAGCGCGCACGTCGCGCTGGCGTCATTTCTGTGAAAGCGAAACTGAAAATGAGCCAAGAGGCTCATTTCAGTTTCCTTTCTACGTGCTCAGGGGGCTATCTCAGCCCCTGGGCACGTAGAAAGACGGAGAGGTATCATTGGAAAGGGAGAATCTCCCTTTCCAATGGTACCCCTCCCAGTGGATCCCTGCTTGGGGATTGCCCCAGGATGGCATCCCCAAGCAGGGATCACTACTAGACACCAGGGAGGGGAGCAGCCCCTTGGGCAAGGGCCTTTGCTCCCCCTAAAAATATTAGCCATATTCAGTCTTTCTGCCCCCCCTGGGGGGCAGATGGGGCAGTAGCCCCCAATCTCCCCCCCCCGGGGGGGCAAAAAGCCCACTGGACACCAGGGATTTTTTTTGGTGCAATTTCATCGAGGGTGGGGGCTGCCCAAAACGGGCATGACAATGCCCCCACCCCCCACCACAACTACAGCTTTTCTGCCCCCCCTGGGGGGCAGTAGCCCCCAATCTGCCCCCCCCGGGAGGGTAGAAAGCCCACTAGACACCAGGGATGTTTTTGGGGGCAATTTTAATTGGGTGGGGGCTGCCCAAAACGGGCAAGCCAATGCCCCCACCCCCCCCCCTGCCACAATTACAGCCTTTCTGCAACCCCTGGGAGGCAGATGGGGGCAGTAGCAATTTTGATGTCGCCTCAATACGTTTTGGGCCCTTGCCTGTTGCGGGTACTTGGGCCTCCCACACGAGTGAGGCACCATTTTTATCGGGAGACCTGGGGGAACGCTGGGTGGTAGGACATTTGTGTCAGCCCGGTGATGCCACAACTTTCCCACACAAAAATGTGTGGAAAAAGTGATTTTTTCAGCTAAATTTGAGGTTTGCTGGGGATTCTGGGTAAGAAAACTTTGGTGGATCCACGCAAGCCATACCTCCCTGGAATCCCCGGGGTGTCTAGTTTTCAGAAATGTGTGGGTTTGGTAGGTTTCCCTAGGTGGCCGCCGAGCACGGGGCCAAAAACCCAGGTGACCCCCCTTGCAAAACCTGGTCGTTTTGTGATAGGCAATTTTGATGTCGCCTCAATACATTTTGGGCCCTTGCCTGTCGCGGGTACTAGGGCCTCCCACACGAGTGAGGCACCATTTTCATCGGGAGACCTGGGGGAACGCTGGGTGTTAGGAAATTTGTGTCAGCCCGGTGATGCCACAACTTTCCCACACAAAAATGTGTGGAAAAAGTGATTTTTTCAGCTAAATTTGAGGTTTGCAGGGGATTCTGGGTAAGAAAACGTTAGGTGATCCACGCAAGCCATACCTCCCTGGAATCCCCCGGGTGTATAGTTTTCAGAAAAGTGTGGGTTTGGTAGGTTTCCCTAGATGGCCGCCGAGCACGGGGCCAAAAACCCAGGTGACCCCCCTTGCAAAACCAGGTCGTTTTGTGATAGGCAATTTTGATGTCGCCTCAATACGTTATGGGCCTTTGCCTGTCGCGGGTACTTCGGCCTCCCACACGAGTGAGGCACTATTTTTATCGGGAGACCTGGGGGAACGCTGGGTGGTAGGAAATTTAGGTCAGCCCGGTGATGCCACAACTTTCCCACACAAAAATGTGTGGGGAAAATTATTTTTTCAGCTAAATTTGAGGTTTGCAGGGGATTCTGGGTAAGAAAACGTTGGGGGATCCACACAAGCCATACCTCCCTAGCATCCCCCGGGTGTCAAGTTTTCAAAAATGTATAGGTTTGCTAGGTTTCCCTAGGTGCCGGCAGAGCTAGGGTTCAAAAACTACAGCTAGGCACTTTGCAAAAAAAGGGTCATTTTTTACTGTGAAAATGTGGTGTGTCCACCTTGCGTTTTGGGCCGTTTCCTGTCACGGGCACTAGGCCTACACACACACAGTGAGGTACCATTTTTCTCGGAAGACTTTGGGAACGCGGGGTGGGTGGAAGTTTGTGGATCCATGCAGATTCCAGAACTTTCCACCACAGAAATGTGAGGAAAATGTGTTTTTTTTGACAATTTTTCAGGTTTGCAAGGGATTCTGGGTAACAGAACCTGGTGAGAGCCAGTCAAGTCACCCCATCCTGGATTCCCCTGGGTGTCTAATTTTAAAAAATGTATATGTTTGCTAGGTTTCCCTAGGTGCTGGCAGAGCTAGGGTTCAAAAACTACAGCTAGGCACTTTGCAAAAAAAGGGTCATTTTTCGCTGTGAAAATGTGGTGTGTCCACCTTGCGTTTTGGGCCTTTTCCTGTCGCGGGCACTCGGCCTACCCACACAACTGAGGTACCATTTTTCTCGGAAGACTTTGGGGAACGCGGGGTGTGTGGAATTTTGTGGATCCACGCAGATTCCAGAACTTTCCACCACAGAAATGTGAGGAAAATGTGTTTTTGTGACAATTTTTCAGGTTTGCAAGGGATTCTGGGTAACAGAACCTGGTGAGAGCCAGTCAAGTCACCCCATCCTGGATTCCCCTGGGTGTCTAGTTTAAAAAAATGTATAGGTTTGCTAGGTTTCCCTAGGTGCCGGCAGAGCTAGGGTTCAAAAACTACAGCTAGGCACTTTGCAAAAAAAGGGTCATTTTTCGCTGTGAAAATGTGGTGTGTCCACTTTGCGTTTTGGGCCGTTTCCTGTCACGGGCACTCAGCCTACCCACACAAGTGAGGTACCATTTTTCTCAGAAGACTTTGGGGAACGCGGGGTGTGTGGAATTTTGTGGATCCACGCAGATTCCAGAACTTTCCACCACAGAAATGTGAGCAAAATGTGTTTTTTTGACAATTTTTCAGGTTTGCAAGGGATTCTGGGTAACAGAACCTGGTGAGAGCCAGTCAAGTCACCCCATCCTGGATTCCCTGGGTGTCTAGTTTTCAAAAATGTATAGGTTTGCTAGGTTTCCTAGGTGCCGGCAGAGCTAGGGTTCAAAAACTACAGCTAGGCACTTTGCAAAAAAGGGTCATTTTTCGCTGTGAAAATGTGGTGTGTCCACCTTGCGTTTTGGGCCGTTTCCTGTCGCGGGCACTAGGCCTACCCACACAAGTGAGGTACCATTTTTCTTGGAAGACTTTGGGGAACTGTGGGGTGGGTTGAATTTTGTGGATCCACGCAGATTCCAGAACTTTCCACCACAGAAATGTGAGGAAAATGTGTTTTTTTGGACAATTTTTTAGGTTTGCAAGGGATTCTGGGTAACAGAACCTGGTGAGAGCCAGTCAAGTCACCCCATCCTAGATTCCCCTGGGTGTCTAGTTTTCAAAAATGTATAGGTTTGCTAGGTTTTCCTAGGTGCCGGCAGAGCTAGAGTTCAAAAACTATAGCTAGGCACTTTGCAAAAAAAGGGTAATTTTTCACTGTGAAAATGTGGTGTGTCCACGTTGCGTTTTGGGCCGTTTCCTGTCACGGGCACTAGGCCTACCCACACAAGTGAGGTACCATTTTCTCTCGGGAGACTTAGGGTAACACAGAATTGTAGAGCAACTGTTATTACCTATTGACTTTTGATGCATTTCTGCCTTCCAAATGAAAGACAATGTGTAAAAAATAAGTCATTTTGAAAAATGACCTATAATTCTCATGCAAATATGGGTGCTCTCAATTTCGGAAATGTGCAAATATCTACTGTTTCTAAACTCTACATTTTGTTCCCATTTCAGAAATACATAGGTGTCTTTCATACCAATTTTTCCATGTATACATTTTCCCAAAATAATTGCTATATACCCGGTACATAATAAAAAACCATTGCAAGACGCTGCTCAGTTATTGGCTCTGGGTTCGTCGGGTTCTTGGTGAACCTACAAGTCCTATATATCCCCACAACCAGAAAAGTCCAGCAAATGTAACGGTATATTTCTTTAATACAGCTGTCATAATTAGAAGAAGTTACAGGTGAAAACGTTGACACAAATGGCTGTTTTTTCAACTAATTTTAAATTTTTCCTATATTTAACTGTTAGTTTCTATAAAGAAACCTTGAAGGATCTACACAAATGACCCCTTGCTGAATTCAGAATTTCTGTCTACTTTTTTAAAATGTATAGCTCTCCAGGATCCATTATTGCTTTCATACCCATTTCTACCATTAACTGGAAGGAGGTTGAAAGCACAAAAAATAGCAAAATTAGGCTATGTCCCAGAAAAATGCCAAAACGGTGTAAAAAATGTTGGTTTTCTGACAGAAGTCTGCTTGTCCCTGAAAGCTGGGAAGATGGTGATTTCAGCACCACAACCCCTTTTTTGATGCCATTTGCAGGGAAAAAACCAGACGCTTTCATCTGGAGCCCTTTTTTCCCATTTATCAAAAAAAAAAAACAATTTAGCTGTATTTTGGCTAATTTCTGGGTCCCCTCCAGGGGAATCCACAAATCCTGGGTACCTTTTGAATCCCCATGATGTTGGAAAAAAAGGGCGCAAATTTGGCGTGGATACCTTATGTGGTCAAAAAGTTACAGGGGCCTAAGCGCGAACTACCCCAAATAGCCAAAAAAGGGCTTAGCACAGGGGGGGAAAAGGCCTAGCAGCGAAGGGGTTAATATATTATTACAAAAACAGACAAGCTTGATTTTGTGATACACAAATACATTTTGCCGCAGCAGCCCGGGGTCCAGAGCAGTGCGTGGCCTCGTGCAAACAGCCCTAGGCGCCCCCATTGTGATAGTCCTGGCTAAACGTTAGTTTCCGGCCTGTATTGTACCAGCAAAGCTTTTATTATATGTAACCCTGGGCGTAGTTCGCGAAGTAGCGCTACGCGAAGCTACACGAAGTGCACTTCGCACTACGCGAGCTATGCGTACCACTATGCGAACTGCGTAGTGCGCTGTTCGCGATGATTGCACAGTGCCAGATGCTTGTCCGCACTGTGCAATCATTGAAAACGGCATCATGCACAGTGCGAGCTGTCTTTTACTGCCGCTTGAGTAGATTTTTACTCGAGCGGCAGCTTTCTCAACGCGGACTGGTAGTTTCTCATCACGAGCGGTCGCGAGCATACGCGACCACTCGCAATGAGAAACCTGACCTCCCCGCGTTGAGAATCTCGCCGGGAGGTTTATTTTCCACGCTTGCGATCGGCAACTTGATGTTGCTGATCGCGAACGAGGAAAAAGTCTCGCCGGGATGTCATTTTGCTTGCTCGCGTAGCGTAGTGCTTTGCCCAGGGTTAATTATATGGAGACTAGTAAGAAAATCAGCAAGAGTAAATATAGTTTCAATTTGAAATATAAACTTAAGACATACAACATATTGGAATTCACTTCAAAAGTATTTAGAGTAGAATAAATTATTCCTAAATGATTATTAAAACAAACAGAATTGCATGTTTACAGAGCAAACAGAGCATTTGACATATTGTTTTCATCAGATAGTCGCAGTTTATCTCTCACGTCGCCAACTGTTTATCTCAACAGGCTTTTTAAAGCCACAGTAAGGCGGTTAATCCTCTAGCTCTTTCTCTAGGGTTATTATCCATGCAGTACAGCAATTGTGTAAAGGCCGACGAGAGACTTTGCATCTGAAATTCCAACCTACTTTTCACCTTCCTATTTTCACTTGTATAAAACAATTAAACAATGTAAGCTGCTTGGCGAAGGTTATCCAAGTTTATCTTCTTGTCTGGCATGTCCCACCCTTGTGGGTGTGTGTCAGTCCTTTGCTGCTGTCACTGTGTATCTATGATACAGGAACGGAAAGTGACAGAAAGAGTAGAATCCGTGCTAGAAAAGAATGCATATACTAAGAAAATGAGGAGAAAACGTCCATAATTATACCAAGAGTCAAAATAAAAGTAGCAAAAAAGATAAGGCGAAATATCCAACATATTATTAAATGGGGCAATATTCTAAAGGTCCCGCACAAGAACAAGCATTTACAAAAGCAATAGGTTTCTCCTGGCCCAACCCTCTTCCCTAAGTCCACGCTTTGGCAAACCCGTTATTTGTCTTCACTTTTGGGAAAGGTTTCGGTAAGCATGTCAACTAGTGTACACGTCACATGTATCATTTTGTCCTTGTTCCTGTCTTCTCTGAGCCTGCATGACGTTTAATGCATTCAAAATTATTTACATTTCAGAATAACCACCATTGAGCTAGGAACAGCATTTTTACCAGGGACAGGCAACATGGCACAAATGTCCATAAGGTGCTAAGAATTACTAACATTGTGCCAAGGTACTCATTTTACCAGGGTGTTCAATTTACATCATTCCGTCGATGCCCATAAGAGTCCAAGGATTACCACATTTCTTTCAGGGCTTGCATTTCACCATGGAGGGCCAATGCAGTCATCCCATAGACATCCACAAGTTGTCAAAAATTGCCAACATTATGAGAGAGCCAGCATTTTACCTATGCTTATGGCTGACCAGAATAAAACGTGCATGTGTTTTAGTTTCACACAGAATAAAGAATTGTGTGAAAAACGAGGATTTCACCTGAAGAGGAGTTGGTTGCTACTGAGGCATAGTTTGACTAGGCCAATACAAGAGGTTGGAAAGAGGTGAGTGTGTCTCCACTGCATCTCTTCAATGAGCTCTTGAAGAGTCCTATTACTTCCTGATTGCTTCACTTTGTGTCATTGCCAAGAAGCTTCTCCCACCACTGCCCAGTTCATCCCAGAATTCCTGCAGCGCGGGCCACCACCAGGCTAAATGGATGAAATTTGTTCCCTACGTTCCAAGTTTTGGGCAAGCAGTTGCCCTATCCGTGTAAATCTCTTAAGTACATTGCTAGTCAAATATGTTCTGTGCAAGATATTTAATTTTATTAACTTCCTTGACATCATTTTACTTAATTACAGAAGCAAAGGTATCAATATTTCAGCAGGTCCAGTGGCACCGGGCGCGTGTGAAATAGGTCATACTTCACCACAATGAGTCACTGTTTTTTCCACCAAGCTGGGGGATGGGGAGGACCAATACTTTGCTGCATTAGGGTCCATGGCACCCTTGCTACTTTGCTACTTCATACCGGTGCGTCCTAGCACCTTACTCCCCACTTCCTGAAAAAAGAGAAAACAAATCCTTGCTTTCTGCTTCTATCTCCAAAGACCCTCATAAGCCACCATCCTCGGCGACACCCTCTTTCACCCGGAAGTAAAACGAAGTATCTGATAATCATCCTTTCGCCCTGCAGCCTTGAGTTCTTTCCCTGAGAGAGCTCAGAGGTGGTGGTGGGCTGTCAGCAGCTCTGTAGCTGGGACAAGCCCGCTGTCGGCTTGCAAGGAAGTAATCTTAGGGTTTCTAATGATAAGTAGAATAACTCTGGTAACATTATGAGCCCGAAGAATCAGGAAAAAAAGTAGAGGACAACTTTAATGCATTCGTTTTTTAAGCTGTTCTGGATCTTCTCTTTGGTGCTAGCGCTGCCTTTGAGAGCCGCAGATCACAAATGTTCACTGTTTATAAAAGCAACTCAATTCTTGAGGATGCAG
Organism: Calotriton arnoldi; assembly: GCA_963921515.1. Lineage (NCBI taxonomy): Eukaryota > Metazoa > Chordata > Amphibia > Caudata > Salamandridae > Calotriton > Calotriton arnoldi. Next base: position 1,423,492 of record CAWUFW010002777.1, on the reverse strand, counting down.
AGAAGACGTTTTGAAGCACGCCTCAGTTTGGTGTTCCCCATGATTAACAAAATGGATGCCACTGCAACAGTGAAAAGCAGCACCATCCAGCAGATCGTGGCCTCCAAAGACGCGACCTGGAAGATATTCTGCCGAATCAACATGGCCATCAGGAAGTAGAACACGTAGATGAAGAGTTGGGACACCACTGTTTTGGCGGCCTTGAAGTGAGCTTCCAGCCGAGGCTTGCTGGAACAAGGCAGGTTCTGCTCCATGTGACGCTTATGTCTGCAGAGGGATCTGATGATCAGCGCTGAAGAGGTCACTCCAAGGACTAATGGGAAGCAAAAGCCAATGAGGGTGGTAATGACTATGTAGTAAGAAGGCGCATCTGGTGCATCTCTTTCATGGGTCGAGTTTGCTGTGAGATTGCTCATCATGTTGTGGTTGTATTCCTGACTTAAAAAGAAATAGACTGCAGGAGCACTCCCTACGAGGGATATCACCGCTCCCCCAACCAGCAGGCGCTGAATTACTACTGGCAACCTCGTCTTCAGCCTGCTGAGGAGGGGGTGCTTGAAATCCACGATCCTCAGGCAATAGAAAACAGATAGACAAGTTGAGAACCAAAACGCAGTGACTCCTAAAAAGAGCAAGAAACCAGTGAAAGCCCCTCGAAGTTTGAACGCTGCCTGAAAACCACTGTATTGGAAAATGAAGACATTAAATAAACATATTGTACTCTGGAATACAATTCCCACGAAGGCCAGCATGATGAGGATGATGTCCACAGAGTTAATGCTCCTGCTATTCTTCCAGCCTAGAAGATTCACAACCACAATAAATGTGTTGATGGCAATGCCGACCACTGTTTCAGCCCCGATGATGGCCAAGCAAACGACATGCCAGGGGATCACCATGGTCTTCCCTCAATGGAACAGCAACTGGTCTTACTCAGGAACTTTGTCTGTAATGTTCCTGCTGCAAGAATGCAGGATCTGTGATTAAAATCCGAGCGCTCACTGAAGGCTCATTTCTATTCTGTGAGTCTATTGTGCTTCAAATCATGCAGAAACTATATTCCATTTCTATCCATCCTGCTTATTTCTGAAAGAATGCAAATGAGGGGAGCGCCTCACATATTTTTAGAGCAGACCACAAATTTGCCTTAAAAGCTTTCAGTATTCAAATTAAGCACAGTCTATTTTTGATTTGCACAGGTGATCGCACAGTGTTGGCACTTGTGCTGCTTGGTGGCTCTGTTTAGGACTTGGAACGCCTGATTACTCTAAGCACACATGCACCTCAGCCTTATGACAAGGGTTTGTTCCTGCTTCAGATCTGGTGTTGTGGGCATAAACTAGCCAAAGTTTACACCTTTTGTGAACTGGACTAAGGGCCCAATTTAGAGTTTGGTGTACAGGGTTCTCTGTCACAAACATACCCTCTCCATCAAGCCCTCAGTTTGCCTGCTCTATTTAGAGATAGTAGTACCGCCATCTTTCCGACGGCGGTGCTCTGGCTGGCTCTGCTGACACAAAGCTTACTCCAACAGGCCGATGGAGTAGAGCTTGTTAGATTTAAGACATTAGTACGCCTGTCACATATTAGAGCAGACAGTCTGATGTTTTTATTCCTGTCCATCACCAGCAGGAAAAGTCTGTCGGTATTGGCCAGAAAACTGACCACCGCACACTGGAATTATTTTTTTGCTTTGCAAAAACAAACTTCCATTTTGGGGGTTGTTTTTGAACAACTACATTTTTGTGTGCGTCAGTCTGAAAGATGGCAGCCACACGCAAAGCTTGCAGTGCCTTCAGAGGAACTGCCTTGATGGCTATTCCTCTGAAGGAAGAGGGATCACAACTAAACTGGCGTTGACCTCTAAATATGGCAGGCAGAAGTCCACCAGGGTGGCAGAAGGAATGTCGTCCGCCACCCTGATGCACAGTGGGCGTCCTGCCAAAGTATAAACCAAGCCCTAAGAGTTGCTTTGCCAGATCTTTGGATACAAAGCTTAGAGTAAAGCCTGGCATCTTGGGATTATCCAGAAATGCTAATCGACCTTAATGCTGCAGTTATCATTGGCAGCCTAAACAAGTTCTTAAAGTTATGCATTTTTCAGTAGACACAGAAATTGCTGAGTTTGAACACTTGTGTATCATAGTGAGCAACCAAAAAGGATCTGTCCGAGAGAAGAATAGAGTAAAGACTATCTCAAAAGCATGCCTTCAGAGTCTCATAGGACAATTCTGTATATCAATACTACAGTCACAGAGGGTGTTCTGTTTCAAAGTGTGCTACACTGCAGTTGTTTGTCAGAATATTAATAACAAAAATATTGACTAACATAAATAAATATAATTTACAAATATATTGCTCCATTGGGGTAGATTTGCTTTCATTAACACCAATGGGGTGATATTTTGTGATAATATTTAGAACACTTTATTTTAGTCTGACAATATTTAAGCCACAATACTCTGTTACCAATTGAACCCTTTAGCAGTCTGTATATCAGGTCATTCTAGATCCATTCCCCAATCCTAAGGCACTTAAATAAGGTTCTCATTTACACGGTTAATATAGAGAGTATTTATAAGAAGAACCAGGACCCATATCTGTCTGACTCCTCTGGCAAACTGAAAATAATCAGTGCACTCCTCAGGGTGATATTCCACTGTTGCAGCAACTTCAGCGTACATGCTCTGGGGAAAACGCTGCCCTCCAAACCCATGTTACAATAAGAGCTCACAATTTCTTCCCATTGACATGGTCAAATGCTGTTGTCAGGTCCATAGAGCCCAATTTGAGCCATTTGGGCCATTCTTTGACACAGGGATGATTAAATACACATTTTAAAATTACTCAAGAGTGCCCAGACCTTTCCATAACTCATAGGACCTCATTACGAGCAACTCAGTTAATTGTGATATGTGCGGTAACTATTGTTACAGCACATAACTTGTAATTGTGTGGTATTTATCACACACCAATACATTTAGACTCTGTAAAGTTGGATTCTATAAGGTGCAATAAATTCGCATCAGTTACCAGGCCACTCATAATGCCTTCCGGGACAGAGCAAGTGCCTTTTGTCTTTGACAGAGGATAAATGCGAGGGGTATTGCGACCCGAATTAATACCGCCACCTGTTGGGTGATACAGAGGACACCTGGAATGAGGATCTGGCGGATGCCTGTGGGTTAGACACTTCACCTGACACTGGTCTGATCTCCCCTCCTACTGTGGCTATGGAGGAGGGGGCCTCTTTTGCCATGGTGGTGCGTAGGGCAGCCGAGGTCTTGGACCTTCAGTTGCTATGAGTGGCAGTCAAGACTAACGTCTTGACAAAGGTTCTTCAGCCAGAGACTACCCACTCCAAACCCTTGCTCCCCTTTATTGATGCCCTTACTGATGTCCTTCTCGGGGCTTGGGTCAAGCCCTGCATAGAAGCTCCTGTGCACAGGACGATTGCCCACTACCACTGCCTTCCCCAGGAGACCTCAGTTTACTCACCCAGCACCCCACTTTGGAGAGTAGTGGCCCAGGCCTCCACTTCCAGAATCAATCCTGGCACGTTCCCTCCCACTCCACCGGACAAAGAATCCAAGAGGCTGGATACCTTTGGAAAGAGAATGTACTCTTCTACCAGCCTAGCACTTTTACTCCCATAAGATCTGAGAGTCGGTTGCGCAAGTGCTGGCTATGGTCTCAGAGGAGGCCTGGGCCATACTCTGTCAGGCTATTGCCGACAGGAGAGATGTGGCAAAGTTCCCCATCCCTTGTGGTCTGGATTCGATTGATTCACTGGGCAGAGTGAATTCTTCGTTGGTGGCCCTTTGATACCATATGTGGCTGAGGATGACTGGTTTTTCTGGGAATGTCCAAGCATCACTTATGGACATGCCCTTTGATGGCTCCCATCTCTTTGGAGAAAAGGCGGACTAAGCACTAGAGTGCTTTAAGTACTCCAGGGCTACAGCGAGGTCCTTGGGTCCCTCCGTGGCCCCTCTTCACCCCTAGTCTGCCTTGCGTCCCTTTCGTGGTCATGGAAGGGGTTTCCAACCACATCAATACCCTCCCAGCCACCTCGGCCATCAACCTTCCACGCCCTTTCATAGCCGAGGATACGGTTCCCACAGACCACACGACAGGATGCCAGAGGTTGGGCCAGTCTATGACTCCTCCAGCAGCTGCAGCCTCCATGCCCCTTTAGTTAGGCCTCCTACCATCACGGGCATCCAGTGGGGGGGTGGCATCATACAATATCACCTGCTCCACTGAAGGTCAATAATATTAGATCGTTGGGTGCTACAAATTGTACAAAGGGGCTACTCCATCTCCTTTGTAGCTACCACTCCACCCATGCCACCCACTTATGACCGATTGCCAGAGGACCATCTTTCCTTACTCAGTCAAGTATGTTGGCTCTCTTGCCCAAGGGAACTATTGATAGGGGGCCAGCATCTGAAGTAGGTCACTTTTTTATTACAGCTAGTTTCTGGTGCCCAGGAAAGACAGAGGCCTTTATTCTATACTCGACCTGCGCCTTCTCAATCTCTTCCTCAAACAGAAGAAATTCAGCAAGCTCACGCTTCCCCTACCTCAACGTTTGGCTGTTAAAGACGGGCTCACCCCAGACAGTCATCTCCCATCTCCAGACTATGGCAAACCTCCTGCACTCACTGGGATTCACTATGAACATGCAGAAGTCACACTAGACTCCCTCTGAGATGCTCCCTCTCATTGGAGCTGTTCTGGACACAGTGCAGTTTAGGACTTATCCTCCTGAATGGTGACTCCATGATTTTCAGGCTATGATACCGATGTTTCTGCCTCTATCCTGGGTTTTGGTGAGACAGACTCTGAGGCTGTTGGGCCCCATTGCATCCTGTATCCTGCTAGTGAAGCATACCTGCTGACATATGTGGGCTCTGCAGTGGGACTTTGGAGTCTGGGCTCCACATAAAGTTGCTAGAGCTTCAGACGATTCACTTGGCATTGAAGGCCTTTCTACTCTTCATCACCGGAAGGCTAGTGCAGGTGTTTAATGGACAACACCACCTCCTTGTGGTACTGCAACAAGCAGGGCGGGTGGGGTAGTGGACCCTTTGTCAGGAGGCTCTGCATCTCTGGACATAGCTGGAACACTAGGGCATCTTCTTGGTGGTTCAACACCTGGCAGGCTCTCTAAATTCCAGGGTGGACAAACTCAGCTCTTGATGCCTATTGTATCACGAATGGCATCTCCATCGCGAGGTGTCTCAAGGTCTCTTGAGCCTTGGTTAGATCTGTTTGCCACCACTAAGAACGCACAATGTAAGCAGTTCTGCAAGTTGGAGTTTCTAAGGCAGCTCTCTTTCGGAGACGCTTTTTGTCTTGAGTGGAGCTCCAGTCTCCTGTGCGCCTTTCTGCCAATACCACTACTGCCCAGAGTTCTCAAGAAGCTCAGGAACAAACCGGCCCAACTTATTCTTGTGGCTCCGGATTGGTCATGGAGGGTCTGGTATACCAAGAATAGGTCCTTCAGTCAAGTTGCCTCTTATGGAGGATCTTCTGTTGCAGCAACTGGGGAGGGTCCGGTACCCAAATCTGCACACCCTCCACCTTCATGAGTGGAGATTGAGTGGCTGCAGTTGGCAGCCTTCCTCCCAAAATCAGTGATTTTATTCTGGCAGCCAGGTGCCCCTCCTCCAAGACGGTATATGCCTGCTGCTGGGACAGATTTGTGGCACGGTGTGTGTATCCAGAAGCTTTGATCTCCTCTCTGCTCCTCTTTATCAAGTGTTATTATTTGTTCTTTCTTTGGCCAAGCAGGGCTCTGCTCTGGGCTCAGTTAGGGGCTATCATTCAGCCAACTCTGCATTTTTGTGGTTGCTGGACCAACCTTCTTTATTTAAATCACCTGTTGTGGCAAGATTTATCAAGGGTTTGCAACACATGTTTCCCCCCATGCCATTCATCATGCCCCAGTGGGACTTGAACCGGGTCCTCACTTTCCTGATGTGTCTGCCCTCTTCATTTATTGTATACAGTGCCAGAAGCCAACTGGCTTCTTGGATAAAGGTGTGCACAACATATACGTGATATACAAGCAATTTAAAAACATATATACAATGATTTTTTTGCGATATCTTTTTTAATTCATTATTATTTTTCAAATCAATATGTAACGTACAATATTTCTCAATTGTTTACAAATTATGCACTTATCACCAGATACGTGCTATATGTTCAATACATAATTTCGTGGAAAAATCAAAGCAACAAAATTATTTGTACCATTAGTTGTGGTCCACATAGGCCCAATGCATTTCGGGACCCAAGTCCCTTCGTCAGGGGCACATCTGCAAAGAATACAAAAACCATATTTCATGTACATTCGTGGATCGACATCTCATAACATTGCATGATTATGTGATTCATCACCCACCATAACTGTGTTCCAACATTGCAAAGTTGTCTAGAAGTCACCCTTGTCTTGTCGACTAACATTCAGAACTTTCTCCACCACTCCTGTGGCATGCAAGTTATAGAGAATTGGAAACACCCCGATTACTACAGCACCCCTATTGTTACAACATCAAAACTAATTGCAGACAGGATTCCCCAAAGCGAATAAAGTTTCAACATCACTACTTACTCCTGAAGAAAAGTCACAAATTCTCTTTTAAACCATGAGTGTTGCCTTTATGACTATCACTGTAGATAAGAAGACAAATAATGATACCTCTGACTAAACTACACCGTGAGGAGTCTCTCAAAGACTGCAGAATATTGTTAATCACATACCTTAAAACCGCTTGTGACCGGTATACCTTCCCTAAAACACAGCATAAACCGAAGATGACTCATTACAATGAAAAACAAGAAAAAATCATTTTACAAACACAAAATGGCAGTCGTTAGTTGTAAAAACGTTAGTTCTTACCGAAAAGGGCCGCCTGTAGCCGGTATACCTTCCCTAAAAAAACAGCATAAACCAAGAACGACTTATTATGATGATGCAGAGAACAACCGAGAAGAGAAAAGGTCGTTTTTAAACACAAAATGACGGTCGTTAGTTATAAAACCATTAGTTCTTACCGAAAAGGGTAAGTTGAGGTTCCCTAACCAGAGACTCTTCCAGTGAACACCCGAAGGTAGCCATGTTTTTAAACCTCATCCGCGCTACTCATGTCAGGTGATCGATCACATGATCATGGTTGGTTGATCAACTCAAAGTTAGGAAAAATACGGTTGCCATATTGAAGCGGTTCTGAAATATACTAGCGTATGCCTAAATGTTATATATCGGCCGTAGAATGGAGAGGTAACTAGGTGCAAAAATTCTGTGTGAAACCTTCAGAAAAGACTCTCCTTCGACTACATCTATATAAGACAAAAAAGCGTGTATTGCTGTGAATAAAGATCCTGCGGCCGCCATCTTGAACTGTCTGCGATGTCAGCAATGAACCACTGCCAGTCAAATGTGAAAAAATGAAAACATGCTAACCTAACTATGGCGTAGATAGACGAGAATCACACAGTAAACGACATTACGCATTTCTCGCCCATAGTCACTATAAGTTCCACGACCGGAGTAAGTAGTGAAGTGAATGTGACAAGCCCCATTAGCATATCTTATAGGGGACCCCCTCACGTTTTGTTACGCCACTATTACACACCCAGTCACTCACTCATACTGCCATTCATACACCCACTCACTCACCCAAACAGTCACTACACACCCCTTTACCCACCCATCGAGCCACTCACACCACCACTCACTCACCCATACAGCCACTGACACACCTATTCACTTACCAATACAGCCACTCACTCACCCACACAGCTGCTCACACACCCACTTATACACCCATACAGCCACTCACACCCATAATCACAAGGATACATACAGTCACACAGCCACTCACATAATATATGTTAGAAGTAGTATCACTGAGGAATAGTGCACCTAGTATACTAATGTAACTTTTGCAGTAGGTTAGCATATATGTTTAACAGATAGTAACTCTTACACAATACTTACACTCACGAGATGATGTAATCAGTAATGCCATCAGTGATGTCATTTGAGATGTCATCAGTGATGCATTACGGGTGTTTAAGTTATAGTTAGCTAAGGTAACTATAACTGCTGAATTTCTATGGCTTTGTATAAGTGAAATCTGAACCTAACTATAACGTCCCCATAACCTTTGGCTTTTTCAGTGAATTTCTAAGGTTCCTGAACACGAAGATTTATGTGCTGGATTAAGTTGAAAGGAGCCCGACCCGCCCTCCTCCATAAAACGAAAAAAGACAGGATTTTCCTTCTTAGTAATTGGATGGGAGAAGGGAAATGGAGCAAGTTAGCAGTATTTGTCTCGGCTTGCATATCTGAAGACATTCAAGTGCACAAATGGAGAAGTAAAAGCAATAGCAGGAGCACGAGTTATAGAGCTTAATTTTATGCACACTGGGACTGCTTCATAAAATGACAAACTGCAGCTTGTAAGAATGGACTGAAATGTAACCAAATATGCTGCTATATTTAATGAAAGACTTACAAGTTTGTATTGCGCACTTCGCAGAAGTAACACGACCTAGAAACTGCTGAATAAAAAGGTGGTTTTTTCAAACGAAATCACGTGGTCAGTCAGAGAAGGAGAAAGCTCACCTGTGATCAAGGCGCCTAAGAGAGTTGAAATGCGTTAGGATTTTGAAGTGAACTGCTGCATACTCTGCAGAAAAATAAAAGCACTTGAAATACTTCAAATGGGATGTCGGCATCTTTTTGTGTTAAAGAAGGTTTGTTTTGTGTTTAGATGGTATCTCCGTGACCATCACGCCAAAGCCGCCCTGCCAGAGTCTGTGGCTCCTGAACACGAAGATTTATGTTCTGGATATATATATATATATATATATATATATATATATATATATATTACCTACTGGCGGTCGCCAGTAGGTAGTTATATTTAGGACCTTGTTTCTATTCAAAAAGCGTTTATTAATTTGCCAATATCTTTGGCGCCGTTTGACGAATCTTCGCGACATTTTCAAAACTAATGGGGCGCTCCGGTCAGCTCCTGTCTTGAAAGTTTCGGGGTGATTCGTCAAGCGGGGGCCGAGAAAAAAGGGGGGTCCCAAAACGCGTTTTCCCCATGTTAATTTCCCTAGGAAACTTTAGACATGGCTACAGCCCGAACTGCTGAACGGAATTACACCAAATTTGGCAAAAAGGTAGGTCTTGGTTCAGAAAGCGACCTTTTTTTTAATTGGCCTGAGGAGGGGGGCCACGCGGCCCCTCCAAATAATTAATAAATTACATTTAAAAAAGTCTGGCCATGCCCCGGGGGATGGGGTCCCGGGGCCCAAATTGGCCTCGGGAGGGGGGCCACGCGGCCCCCTTCCCGATTTAATTTTTTTTTAATAAAAAGGGGTCAGGCCATGGGGGATGGGGTCCCCAGGGCCCAAAAATGTAACAGAAAGGGGGGCCAAACAGCCCCCCTTGTAAAAAAAAAAAAAAAAAAAGCCGGCATCTAGCCGGAGGCCATGCCCCCTTTCTCGACCATTCTGCAAACACGCCCCGTGGCGCGTTGTAAGTTGGGGAATTAATTCCCCAAGAATACTGGGGGTCCCTGGGGGCCAACTAGCCCACCAGGTACCTCCAGTATGCGCCACAGAGCTGCGTTGCAAAGAGGTGGTCCGAGGCCACGCCCCTTTTTACACCACTCTGCAAACGCACCTCTTGGCACACTGGTGGTGGGGCGATGAGGTCCTCTTGTGTCCTGAGGACGGGGCGCGTTTGCAGAGTGGTGCAGGGAGGGGGCGTGGCCTTTGTCCACCTCGCAGCAATCCCACTTTGTGGGGCTTACTGGAGGTAAGAGGTAGGCTAGTTGGCCCCTAAAGGACCCCCAGCAGTGGAGGGGACTTCAATCCCCATCCAAGAGCGCGCCAGGGAGCGCGTTTGTAGAGTGGTGGGCAAAGGGGGTGTGGCCTGCTCCGAGAACTTAGCAATCCTGCTGTGTGGGACTTACTGGAGGTAATAGGAAGGTGAGTTGGCCCCTAAGGATGTCCTTGGGGGCCAACTACCCCTCTTGTTACCTCCAGTAAGTCCCACACAGTGGGATTGCTAAGACGTCTTCGGAGGCCATGCCCCGTTTTCTCACCCACTCTGCAAACGCGCCTCCTGGCAGACTACGGGATGGGGGATGAAGTCCAATTTACTCCTGAGGGACTTTGGGGGCCAAGAAGCCCTACTGGTACCTTCTGTGAGCCCTATGCACCGGAATTCCTGAGCGCTGGTCGGAGGCATAGTACCCTTTCTCCACCACTCTGCAAACGCGACTACTAGTTAAAGAAGTGTTTGCAATGTAATAGGTTTTGCATTTCCGAGAATTAGAGCTATTGGCGTTGCAAATGCAAAAGTTTTTTACTAATGTTTTTTGGAGTGGAGTGGATGTACGTTGTGTGTAGTGGAATTATGTGGTATGTTGTGCAGTGAAATTATCTGGATAGAAAGTATGTGGCATTTAGTGTATAGGAATTATGTAGAGTGGGATTATGTGTTATGGAGAGTAATTATGTGGTATGGTAGTCTGTGTTGTGGAGTGGTAATGTCAGGTTTAGTCTTCCTCGTTTCCATAGAAGCTCAACTATGAACTCAATGAGACAAAAAAAAGAAGGAATCACTGAGGAGCACTTCTGGACCTAGTCAGAGGTATGAGCAGGGCCACTGGAATTATGCGACTGTTTGGCTGCACCGACTTTCGCACAAATATATATTTTCCGCATTAGCCACATAATTCATCATCTGCTCCCTAATCTGTAGATTTGAACAAAAAAAGCCTTGTTTCTAGCTCCAACGGCTCACACGTTACCAAAAATGCAGCGACACGTGTTACAGCGTGTTGGAGGGCCCTTTGCAAACAGAATAGTCACCTGTTACTTATTGCTAAATGTGGGTGTTAAATTGGTACTAATGGTGTGCAAGCCACTCTTGCTTCCTTCTGCGCCTCTCTCTGCGCCTCTTTCTGCATTACTGTTGCTTCTTTCTGCACCTTTCTTTCTTTTTCTGCACTTGTCTTGCCTCTTTCTGCAAATCTCTTCTACATTCAGCATCTCTCTTGCCTCTTTCTGCATTTCTGTTGCCTCTTTCTGCACCTCATTTGCTTCTTTCTGTACCCTCTTGCCTCTTTCTGCACCTTTCTTCCCTCTTTCTGCACCTCTCTTGCCTTTTTCTGTACCCCTCTTATGTCTTTCTGCACCTTTTTTGCCTCTTTCTGCACCTCTGTTCCTTCTTTCTGCACTTCTTGTTTCTTTCTGCACCTGACTTGCTTCTTTCTGTACCCCTCTTGCCTCTCTCTCCACCCCTCTTCCCTTATTCTGCACTTCTGTTGCTTCTTTCTGCACCTATCTTGCTTCTTTCTGCACCTCACTTGCCTCTTTCTGCACCCCTATTGCCTCTTTCTACACCTCTCTTGCCTCAGTCTGCCCACCTGTTTCCTCTTTCTGCACCCCTTTTGCCTGTTTCAGCAACTCTCTTGCATCTTTCTGCAGTTCTCTTGCCTCCTTCTGCACCTCACTTGCCTTTTTTTGCACCTCTGTTGGTTCTTTTGCACTGCTGTTGCTTCTTTCTGCACCTCTCTTGCAAATTTCTGCACCCCTTTTACCTGTTTTGCACCTCACTTGCCTCTGTCTGCACCTCTGTTACATCTTTCTGTACCTCTTTTGCCTGTTTCTGCAACTCTCTTGTCTCTTTCTGCAGTTCTCTTGCTTCCTTCTGCACCCCTGTTGCTTCTTTCTGCACTGCTCTTGCCTCTTTCTGCACCCCTGTTGCTTCATTCTGCACTTCCCATGTTTCTTTCTACACCTGTCTTGCTTTTTTCTGCCCCCTGTTTCCTCTTTCTGCATTCGTCTTCCCTCTTTCTGTACCTCTCTTGCCTGTTTCTGCATCTCACTTGCCTCTTTCTGCACTTCTCTTGCTTCTTCTACACCTCTGTTGCTTCTTTCAGCAATTCTTTTGACTCTTTCTGCACTTCTCTTGCCTGTTTCTGCACCTCTCTTGCTTCTTTCTGCACTTCTCTTGCCTGTTTCTGCACTTCTCTTTCTTCTTTTTGCACCCCTCTTGCCTCTTTTTGCACCTCTGTTGGTTCATTCTGCACTGTTCTTGCTTCTTTCTGCACCTCACTTGCCTCTTTCTGCACTTCTCTTGCTTCTTTCTACACCTCTGTTGCTTCTTTCAGCAATTCTCTTGCCTCTTTCTGCACTTCCCTTCCTTGTTTCTGCACCTCTTTTGCAAATTTCTGTATCCCTCTTGCCTCTTTCTGCACCCTCTTCCCTATTTCTCCACCTCTTTTGCTTCTTTCTGCACTTCTCTTGCGCTCTTTCTGCACTGGTCTTGCTTCTTTCTGCACCTCACTTGTCTCTTTCTGCACTTCTCTTGCTTCTTTCCACTCCTCTGTTGCTTCTTGCAGCAATTCTCTTGCCTCTTTCTGCACTTCTCTTCCTTCTTTTTACACCTCTCTTGCCTCTTTTTGCACCTCTGTTGGTTCTTTCTGCACTGCTCTTGCTTCTTTCTGCACCTCACTTGCCTCTTTCTGCACTTCTCTTGCTTCTTTCTACACCTCTGTTGCTTCTTTCAGCAATTCTCTTGCCTCTTTCTGCACCCCTGTACCCTCTTTCTACACCTTTCTTGCCTGTTTCTGCACCTCTCTTGCCTCTTTTTGCAACTCTGTTGGTTCTTGCTTCTTTCTGCACCTCACTTGTCTCTTTCTGCACTTCTCTTGCTTCTTTCTACTCCTCTGTTGCTTCTTTCAGCAATTCTCTTGCCTCTTTCTGCACTTCTCTTCCTTCTTTTTGCACCCCTCTTGCGTGTTTTTCCACCTCTGTTGGTTCTTTCTGCACTGCTCTTGCTTCTTTCTGCACCTCACTTGTCTCTTTCTGCACTTCTCTTGCTTCTTTCTGCTCCTCTGTTGCTACTTTCAGGAATTCTCTTGCCTCTTTCTGCACTTCTCTTCCTTCTTTTTGCTCCCCTATTGCCTCTCTTTGCACCTCTGTTGGTTCTTTCTGCACTGCTCTTGCTTCTTTCTGCTCCTCACTCATCTCTTTCTGCACATCTCTTGCTTCCTTCTACTCCTCTGTTGCTTGTTTCAGCAATTCTCTTGCCTCTTTCTGCACTTCTCTTACTTCTTTTTGCACCTCTCTTGCCTCTTTTTGCACCTCTGTTGGTTCTTTCTGCACTGCTCTTGCTTCTTTCTGCACCTCACCTGTGTCTTTCTGCACTTCTCTTGCTTCTTTCTACACCTCTGTTGCTTCTTTCAGCAATCCTCTTGCCTCTTTCTGCACCCCTGGACCCTCTTTCTATACCTTTCTTGCCTGTTTCTGCACCTCTCTTGCCTCTTTTTGCACCTCTGTTGCTTCTTTCTGCACTGCTCTTGCTTCTTTCTGCACCTCACTTGTCTCTCTCTGCACTTCTCTTGCTTCTTTCTACTCCTCTGTTGCTTCTTTCAGGAATTCTCTTGCCTCTTTCTGCACTTCTCTTCCTTCTTTTTGCACCTCTCTTGCCTCTTTTTGCACCTCTGTTGGTTCTTTCTGCACTTTTGCACCTCACTTGCGTCTTTCTGCACTTCTCTTGCTTCTTTCTACACCTCTGTTGCTTCTTTCAGCAATTCTCTTGCCTCTATCTGCACCCCTGTACTCTCTTTCTGCACCTTTCTTGCCTGTTTCTGCACCTCTCTTGCCTCTTTTTGCACCTCTGTTGGTTCTTTGTGCACTGCTCATGCTTCTTTCTGCACCTCACTTGTCTCTTTCTGCACTTCTCTTGCTTCTTTCTACTCCTCTGTTGCTTCTTTCAGCAATTCTCTTGCCTCTTTCTGCACTTCTCTTTCTTCTTTTGCACCCTCTTACCTCTTTTTGTACCTCTGTTGGTTCTTTCTGCACTGCTCTTGCTTCTTTCTGCACCTCACCTGTGTCTTTCTGCACTTCTCTTGCTTCTTTCTACTCCTCTGTTGCTTCTTTCAGCAATTCTCTTGCCTCATTCTGCACTTCTCTTCCTTCTTTTTGCACCTCTCTTGCCTCTTTTTGCACCTCTGTTGGTTCTTTCTGCACTGCTCTTGCTTCTTTCTGTACCTCACTTGCCTCTTTCTGCACTTCTCTTGCTTCTTTCTACACCTCTGTTGCTTCTTTCAGCTATTCTCTTGCCTCTTTCTGCACCCCGTACCCTCTTTCTGCACCTTTCTTGCCTGTTTCTGCACCTCTCTTGCCTCTTTTGCACCTCTGTTGGTTCTTTCTGCACTGTTCTTGCTTCTTTCTGCACCTCACTTGCCTCTTTCTGCACTTCTCTTGCTTCTTTCTACACCTCTGTTGCTTCTTTCAGCAATTCTCTTGCCTCTTTCTGCACTTCTCTTCCTTGTTTCTGCACCTCTTTTGCAAATTTCTGTATCCCTCTTGCCTCTTTCTGCACCCTCTTCCCTATTTCTCCACCTCTTTTGCTTCTTTCTGCACTTCTCTTGCGCTCTTTCTGCACTGGTCTTGCTTCTTTCTGCACCTCACTTGTCTCTTTCTGCACTTCTCTTGCTTCTTTCCACTCCTCTGTTGCTTCTTGCAGCAATTCTCTTGCCTCTTTCTGCACTTCTCTTCCTTCTTTTTGCACCTCTCTTGCCTCTTTTTGCACCTCTGTTGGTTCTTTCTGCACTGCTCTTGCTTCTTTCTGCACCTCACTTGCCTCTTTCTGCACTTCTCTTGCTTCTTTCTACACCTCTGTTGCTTTTTTCAGCAATTCTCTTGCCTCTTTCTGCACTTCTCTTCCTTCTTTTTGCACCTCTCTTGCCTCTTTTTGCACCTCTGTTGGTTCTTTCTGCTCTTTTGCACCTCACTTGCGTCTTTCTGCACTTCTCTTGCTTCTTTCTACACCTCTGTTGCTTCTTTCAGCAATTCTCTTGCCTCTATCTGCACCCCTGTACTCTCTTTCTGCACCTTTCTTGCCTGTTTCTGCACCTCTCTTGCCTCTTTTTGCACCTCTGTTGGTTCTTTGTGCACTGCTCATGCTTCTTTCTGCACCTCACTTGTCTCTTTCTGCACTTCTCTTGCTTCTTTCTACTCCTCTGTTGCTTCTTTCAGCAATTCTCTTGCCTCTTTCTGCACTTCTCTTTCTTCTTTTTGCACCCCTCTTACCTCTTTTTGTACCTCTGTTGGTTCTTTCTGCACTGCTCTTGCTTCTTTCTGCACCTCACCTGTGTCTTTCTGCACTTCTCTTGCTTCTTTCTACTCCTCTGTTGCTTCTTTCAGCAATTCTCTTGCCTCATTCTGCACTTCTCTTCCTTCTTTTTGCACCTCTCTTGCCTCTTTTTGCACCTCTGTTGGTTCTTTCTGCACTGCTCTTGCTTCTTTCTGTACCTCACTTGCCTCTTTCTGCACTTCTCTTGCTTCTTTCTACACCTCTGTTGCTTGTTCAGCTATTCTCTTGCCTCTTTCTGCACCCCTGTACCCTCTTTCTGCACCTTTCTTGCCTGTTTCTGCACCTCTCTTGCCTCTTTTTGCACCTCTGTTGGTTCTTTGTGCACTGCTCATGCTTCTTTCTGCACCTCACTTGTCTCTTTCTGCACTTCTCTTGCTTCTTTCTACTCCTCTGTTGCTTCTTTCAGCAATTCTCTTGCCTCTTTCTGCACTTCTCTTTCTTCTTTTTGCACCCCTCTTACCTCTTTTTGTACCTCTGTTGGTTCTTTCTGCACTGCTCTTGCTTCTTTCTGCACCTCACCTGTGTCTTTCTGCACTTCTCTTGCTTCTTTCTACTCCTCTGTTGCTTCTTTCAGCAATTCTCTTGCCTCATTCTGCACTTCTCTTCCTTCTTTTTGCACCTCTCTTGCCTCTTTTTGCACCTCTGTTGGTTCTTTCTGCACTGCTCTTGCTTCTTTCTGTACCTCACTTGCCTCTTTCTGCACTTCTCTTGCTTCTTTCTACACCTCTGTTGCTTCTTTCAGCTATTCTCTTGCCTCTTTCTGCACCCCTGTACCCTCTTTCTGCACCTTTCTTGCCTGTTTCTGCACCCCTCTTACCTCTTTTTGCACCTCTGTTGGTTCTTTGTGCACTGCTCATGCTTCTTTCTGCACCTCACTTGTCTCTTTCTGCACTTCTCTTGCTTCTTTCTACTCCTCTGTTGCTTCTTTCAGCAATTCTCTTGTCTCTTTCTGCACTTCTCCTTCTTCTTTTTGCACCCCTCTTACCTCTTTTTGTACCTCTGTTGGTTCTTTCTGCACTGCTCTTGCTTCTTTCTGCACCTCACCTGTGTCTTTCTGCACTTCTCTTGCTTCTTTCTACTCCTCTGTTGCTTCTTTCAGCAATTCTCTTGCCTCATTCTGCACTTCTCTTCCTTCTTTTTGCACCTTTCTTGCCTCTTTTTGCACCTCTGTTGGTTCTTTCTGCACTGCTCTTGCTTCTTTCTGTACCTCACTTGCCTCTTTCTGCACTTCTCTTGCTTCTTTCTACACCTCTGTTGCTTCTTTCAGCAATTCTCTTGCCTCTATCTGCACCCCTGTACTCTCTTTCTGCACATTTCTTGCCTGTTTCTGCACCTCTCTTGCCTCTTTTTGCACCTCTGTTGGTTCTTTGTGCACTGCTCATGCTTCTTTCTGCACCTCACTTGTCTCTTTCTGCACTTCTCTTGCTTCTTTCTACTCCTCTGTTGCTTCTTTCAGCAATTCTCTTGCCTCTTTCTGCACTTCTCTTTCTTCTTTTTGCACCCCTCTTACCTCTTTTGTACCTCTGTTGGTTCTTTCTGCACTGCTCTTGCTTCTTTCTGCACCTCACCTGTGTCTTTCTGCACTTCTCTTGCTTCTTTCTACTCCTCTGTTGCTTCTTTCAGCAATTCTCTTGCCTCATTCTGCACTTCTCTTCCTTCTTTTGCACCTCTCTTGCCTCTTTTTGCACCTCTGTTGGTTCTTTCTGCACTGCTCTTGCTTCTTTCTGTACCTCACTTGCCTCTTTCTGCACTTCTCTTGCTTCTTTCTACACCTCTGTTGCTTCTTTCAGCTATTCTCTTGCCTCTTTCTGCACCCTGTACCCTCTTTCTGCACCTTTCTTGCCTGTTTCTGCACCTCTCTTGCCTCTTTTTGCACCTCTGTTGGTTCTTTCTGCACTGCTCTTGCTTCTTTCTGCACCTCACTTGCCTCTTTCTGCACTTCTCTTGCTTCTTTCTACACCTCTGTTGCTTCTTTCAGCAATTCTCTTGCCTCTTTCTGCACTTCTCTTCCTTGTTTCTGCACCTCTTTGCAAATTTCTGTATCCCTCTTGCCTCTTTCTGCACCCTCTTCCCTATTTCTCCACCTCTTTTGCTTCTTTCTGCACTTCTCTTGCGCTCTTTCTGCACTGGTCTTGCTTCTTTCTGCACCTCACTTGTCTCTTTCTGCACTTCTCTTGCTTCTTTCCACTCCTCTGTTGCTTCTTGCAGCAATTCTCTTGCCTCTTTCTGCACTTCTCTTCCTTCTTTTTGCACCTCTCTTGCCTCTTTTTGCACCTCTGTTGGTTCTTTCTGCACTGCTCTTGCTTCTTTCTGCACCTCACTTGCCTCTTTCTGCACTTCTCTTGCTTCTTTCTACACCTCTGTTGCTTCTTTCAGCAATTCTCTTGCCTCTTTCTGCACTTCTCTTCCTTCTTTTTGCACCTCTCTTGCCTCTTTTTGCACCTCTGTTGGTTCTTTCTGCACTGCTCTTGCTTCTTTCTGCACCTCACTTGCACTCTTTCTGCACTTCTCTTGCTTCTTTCTACACCTCTGTTGCTTCTTTCAGCAATTCTCTTGCCTCTTTCTGCACCCTGTACTCTCTTTCTGCACCTTTCTTGCCTGTTTCTGCACCTCTCTTGCCTCTTTTTGCACCTCTGTTGGTTCTTTGTGCACTGCTCATGCTTCTTTCTGCACCTCAATTGTCTCTTTCTGCATTTCTCTTGCTTCTTTCTCCTCCTCTGTTGCTTCTTTCAGCAATTTTCTTGCCTCTTTCTGCACTTCTCTTCCTTCTTTTTGCACCCCTCTTGCCTCTTTTTGTACCTCTGTTGGTTCTTTCTGCACTGCTCTTGCTTCTTTCTGCACCTCACCTGTGTCTTTCTGCACTTCTCTTGCTTCTTTCTACTCCTCTGTTGCTTCTTTCAGCAATTCTCTTGCCTCTTTCTGCACTTCTCTTCCTTCTTTTTGCACCTCTCTTGCCTCTTTTTGCACCTCTGTTGGTTCTTTCTGCACTGCTCTTGCTTCTTTCTGTACCTCACTTGCCTCTTTCTGCACTTCTCTTGCTTCTTTCTACACCTCTGTTGCTTCTTTCAGCAATTCTCTTGCCTCTTTCTGCACCCCTGTACCCTCTTTCTGCACCTTTCTTGCCTGTTTCTGCACCTCTCTTGCCTCTTTTTGCACCTCTGTTGGTTCTTTCTGCACTGCTCTTGCTTCTTTCTGCACCTCACTTGTCTCTTTCTGCACTTCTCTTGCTTCTTTCTACTCCTCTGTTGCTTCTTTCAGCAATTCTCTTGCCTCTTTCTGCACTTCTCTTTCTTCTTTTGCACCCCTCTTGCCTCTTTTTGCACCTCTGTTGGTTCTTTCTGCACTGCTCTTGCTTCTTTCTGCACCTCACTTGTGTCTTTCTGCACTTCTCTTGCTTCTTTCTACTCCTCTGTTGCTTCTTTCAGCAATTCTCTTGCCTCATTCTGCACTTCTCTTCCTTCTTTTTGCACCTCTCTTGCCTCTTTTTGCACCTCTGTTGGTTCTTTCTGCACTGCTCTTGCTTCTTTCTGTACCTCACTTGCCTCTTTCTGCACTTCTCTTGCTTCTTTCTACACCTCTGTTGCTTCTTTCAGCTATTCTCTTGCCTCTTTCTGCACCCCTGTACCCTCTTTCTGCACCTTTCTTGCCTGTTTCTGCACCTCTCTTGCCTCTTTTTGCACCTCTGTTGGTTCTTTGTGCACTGCTCATGCTTCTTTCTGCACCTCACTTGTCTCTTTCTGCACTTCTCTTGCTTCTTTCTACTCCTCTGTTGCTTCTTTCAGCAATTCTCTTGCCTCTTTCTGCACTTCTCTTTCTTCTTTTTGCACCCCTCTTACCTCTTTTTGTACCTCTGTTGGTTCTTTCTGCACTGCTCTTGCTTCTTTCTGCACCTCACCTGTGTCTTTCTGCACTTCTCTTGCTTCTTTCTACTCCTCTGTTGCTTCTTTCAGCAATTCTCTTGCCTCATTCTGCACTTCTCTTCCTTCTTTTTGCTCCTCTCTTGCCTCTTTTTGCACCTCTGTTGGTTCTTTCTGCACTGCTCTTGCTTCTTTCTGTACCTCACTTGCCTCTTTCTGCACTTCTCTTGCTTCTTTCTACACCTCTGTTGCTTCTTTCAGCTATTCTCTTGCCTCTTTCTGCACCCCTGTACCCTCTTTCTGCACCTTTCTTGCCTGTTTCTGCACCCCTCTTACCTCTTTTTGCACCTCTGTTGGTTCTTTGTGCACTGCTCTTGCTTCTTTCTGTACCTCACTTGTCTCTTTCTGCACTTCTCTTGCTTCTTTCTACTCCTCTGTTGCTTCTTTCAGCAATTCTCTTGCCTCTTTCTGCACTTCTCCTCCTTTTTGCACCCCTCTTGCCTCTTTTTGCACCTCTATGGGTTCTTTCTGCACTGCTTTTGCTTCTTTCTGCACCTCACTTGTGTCTTTCTGCACTTCTCTTGCTTCTTTCTACTCCTCTGTTGCTTCTTTCAGCAATTCTCTTGCCTCTTTCTGCACTTCTCTTCCTTCTTTTTGCACCTTTCTTGCCTCTTTTTGCACCTCTGTTGGTTCTTTCTGCACTGCTCTTGCTTCTTTCTGTACCTCACTTGCCTCTTTCTGCACTTCTCTTGCTTCTTTCTACACCTCTGTTGCTTCTTTCAGCAATTCTCTTGCCTCTATCTGCACCCCTGTACTCTCTTTCTGCACATTTCTTGCCTGTTTCTGCACCTCTCTTGCCTCTTTTTGCACCTCTGTTGGTTCTTTCTGCACTGCTCTTGCTTCTTTCTGCACCTCACTTGTCTCTTTCTGCACTTCTCTTGCTTCTTTCTACTCCTCTGTTGCTTCTTTCAGCAATTCTCTTGCCTCTTTCTGCACTTCTCTTCCTTCTTTTTGCACCCCTCTTGCCTCTTTTTGCACCTCTGTTGTTTCTTTCTGCACTGCTCTTGCTTCTTTCTGCACCTCACTTGTGTCTTTCTGCACTTCTCTTGCTTCTTTCTACTCCTCTGTTGCTTCTTTCAGCAATTCTCTTGCCTCTTTCTGCACTTCTCTTCCTTCTTTTTGCACCTCTCTTGCCTCTTTTTGCACCTCTGTTGGTTCTTTCTGCACTGCTCTTGCTTCTTTCTGTACCTCACTTGCCTCTTTCTGCACTTCTCTTGCTTCTTTCTACACCTCTGTTGCTTCTTTCAGCAATTCTCTTGCCTCTTTCTGCACCCTGTACCCTCTTTCTGCCTTTCTTGCCTGTTTCTGCACCTCTCTTGCCTCTTTTTGCACCTCTGTTGGTTCTTTCTGCACTGCTCTTGCTTCTTTCTGCACCTCACTTGCCTCTTTCTGCACTTCTCTTGCTTCTTTCTACACCTCTGTTGCTTCTTTCAGCAATTCTCTTGCCTCTTTCTGCACTTCTCTTCCTGTTTCTGCACCCTTTGCATTTCTGCATCCTCTTGCCTCTTTCTGCACCTCTCTTGCCTCTGTTTCTGCACCTCTGTTGGTTCTTTCTGCACTGCTCTTGCTTCTTTCTGCACCTCACTTGTCTCTTTCTGCACTTCTCTTGCTTCTTTCTACTCCTCTGTTGCTTCTTTCAGCAATTCTCTTGCCTCTTTCTGCACTTCTCTTCCTTCTTTTGCACCTCTCTTGCCTCTTTTTGCACCTCTGTTGGTTCTTTCTGCACTGCTCTTGCTTCTTTCTGCACCTCACTTGTCTCTTTCTGCACTTCTCTTGCTTCTTTCTACTCCTCTGTTGCTTCTTTCAGCAATTCTCTTGCATCTTTCTGCACTTCTCTTCCTTCTTTTTGTACCTCTCTTGCCTCTCTTTGCACCTCTGTTGTTTCTTTCTGCACTGCTCTTGCTTCTTTCTGCACCTCACTTGCGTCTTTCTGCACTTCTCTTGCTTCTTTCTACACCTCTGTTGCTTCTTTCAGCAATTCTCTTGCCTCTTTCTGCACCACTGTACCCTCTTTCTGCACCTTTCTTGCCTGTTTCTGCACCTCTCTTGCCTCTTTTTGCACCTCTGTTGGTTCTTTCTGCACTGCTCATGCTTCTTTCTGCACCTCACTTGTCTCTTTCTGCACTTCTCTTGCTTCTTTCTACTCCTCTGTTGCTTCTTTCAGCAATTCTCTTGCCTCTTTCTGCACTTCTCTTCCTTCTTTTGCACCCCTCTTACCTCTTTTTGTACCTCTGTTGGTTCTTTCTGCACTGCTCTTGCTTCTTTCTGCACCTCACCTGTGTCTTTCTGCACTTCTCTTGCTTCTTTCTACTCCTCTGTTGCTTCTTTCAGCAATTCTCTTGCCTCTTTCTGCACTTCTCTTCCTTCTTTTTGCACCTCTCTTGCCTCTTTTTGCACCTCTGTTGGTTCTTTCTGCACTGCTCTTGCTTCTTTCTGTACCTCACTTGCCTCTTTCTGCACTTCTCTTGCTTCTTTCTACACCTCTGTTGCTTCTTTCAGCAATTCTCTTGCCTCTTTCTGCACCCATGTACCTCTTTCTGCACCTTTCTTGCCTGTTTCTGCACCTCTCTTGCCTCTTTTTGCACCTCTGTTGGTTCTTTCTGCACTGTTCTTGCTTCTTTCTGCACCTCACTTGCCTCTTTCTGCACTTCTCTTGCTTCTTTCTACACCTCTGTTGCTTCTTTCAGCAATTCTCTTGCCTCTTTCTGCACTTCTCTTCCTTGTTTCTGCACCTCTTTGCAAATTTCTGTATCCTCTTGCCTCTTTCTGCACCCTCTTCCCTATTTCTGCACCTCTGTTGCGTTCTTTCTGCACTGCTCTTGCTTCTTTCTGCACCTCACTTGTCTCTTTCTGCACTTCTCTTGCTTCTTTCTACTCCTCTGTTGCTTCTTGCAGCAATTCTCTTGCCTCTTTCTGCACTTCTCTTCCTTCTTTTTGCACCTCTCTTGCCTCTTTTTGCACCTCTGTTGGTTCTTTCTGCACTGCTCTTGCTTCTTTCTGCACCTCACTTGCCTCTTTCTGCACTTCTCTTGCTTCTTTCTACACCTCTGTTGCTTCTTTCAGCAATTCTCTTGCCTCTTTCTGCACTTCTCTTCCTTCTTTTGCACCTCTCTTGCCTCTTTTTGCACCTCTGTTGGTTCTTTCTGCACTGCTCTTGCTTCTTTCTGCACCTCACTTGCGTCTTTCTGCACTTCTCTTGCTTCTTTCTACACCTCTGTTGCTTCTTTCAGCAATTCTCTTGCCTCTTTCTGCACCCCTGTACTCTCTTTCTGCACCTTTCTTGCCTGTTTCTGCACCTCTCTTGCCTCTTTTGCACCTCTGTTGGTTCTTTCTGCACTGCTCTTGCTTCTTTCTGCACCTCACTTGTCTCTTTCTGCACTTCTCTTGCTTCTTTCTACTCCTCTGTTGCTTCTTTCAGCAATTCTCTTGCCTCTTTCTGCACTTCTCTTCCTTCTTTTTGCACCCCTCTTGCCTCTTTTTGTACCTCTGTTGGTTCTTTCTGCACTGCTCTTGCTTCTTTCTGCACCTCACCTGTGTCTTTCTGCACTTCTCTTGCTTCTTTCTACTCCTCTGTTGCTTCTTTCAGCAATTCTCTTGCCTCTTTCTGCACTTCTCTTCCTTCTTTTTGCACCTCTCTTGCCTCTTTTTGCACCTCTGTTGGTTCTTTCTGCACTGCTCTTGCTTCTTTCTGCACCTCACTTGCCTCTTTCTGCACTTCTCTTGCTTCTTTCTACACCTCTGTTGCTTCTTTCAGCAATTCTCTTGCCTCTTTCTGCACCCCTGTACCCTCTTTCTGCACCTTTCTTGCCTGTTTCTGCACCTCTCTTGCCTCTTTTTGCACCTCTGTTGGTTCTTTCTGCACTGCTCTTGCTTCTTTCTGCACCTCACTTGTCTCTTTCTGCACTTCTCTTGCTTCTTTCTACTCCTCTGTTGCTTCTTTCAGCAATTCTCTTGCCTCTTTCTGCACTTCTCTTCCTTCTTTTGCACCCCTCTTACCTCTTTTTGCACCTCTGTTGGTTCTTTCTGCACTGCTCTTGCTTCTTTCTGCACCTCACTTGTGTCTTTCTGCACTTCTCTTGCTTCTTTCTACTCCTCTGTTGCTTCTTTCAGCAATTCTCTTGCCTCTTTCTGCACTTCTCTTCCTTCTTTTTGCACCTCTCTTGCCTCTTTTTGCACCTCTGTTGGTTCTTTCTGCACTGCTCTTGCTTCTTTCTGCACCTCACTTGCCTCTTTCTGCACTTCTCTTCCTTCTTTTTGCACCTCTGTTGCTTCTTTCAGCAATTCACTTGCCTCTTTCTGCA
The DNA here is from genome assembly GCA_963921515.1 of Calotriton arnoldi. NCBI lineage: Eukaryota > Metazoa > Chordata > Amphibia > Caudata > Salamandridae > Calotriton > Calotriton arnoldi. The sequence goes on along the minus strand of CAWUFW010002777.1, from coordinate 1,400,066 downwards.
CCCCTGTACCCTCTTTCTGCACCTTTCTTGCCTGTTTCTGCACCCCTCTTGCCTCTTTTTGCACCTCTGTTGGTTCTTTCTGCACTGCTCTTGCTTCTTTCTGCACCTCACTTGCCTCTTTCTGCACTTCTCTTGCTTCTTTCTACACCTCTGTTGCTTCTTTCAGCAATTCTCTTGCCTCTTTCTGCACTTCTCTTCCTTCTTTTTGCACCTCTCTTGCCTCTTTTTGCACCTCTGTTGGTTCTTTCTGCACTGCTCTTGCTTCTTTCTGCACCTCACTTGCCTCTTTCTGCACTTCTCTTGCTTCTTTCTACACCTCTGTTGCTTCTTTCAGCAATTCTCTTGCCTCTTTCTGCACCACTGTACTCTCTTTCTGCACCTTTCTTGCCTGTTTCTGCACCTCTCTTGCCTCTTTTTGCACCTCTGTTGGTTCTTTCTGCACTGCTCTTGCTTCTTTCTGCACCTCACTTGTCTCTTTCTGCACTTCTCTTGCTTCTTTCTACTCCTCTGTTGCTTCTTTCAGCAATTCTCTTGCCTCTTTCTGCACTTCTCTTCCTTCTTTTGCACCCCTCTTGCCTCTTTTTGTACCTCTGTTGGTTCTTTCTGCACTGCTCTTGCTTCTTTCTGCACCTCACTTGTGTCTTTCTGCACTTCTCTTGCTTCTTTCTACTCCTCTGTTGCTTCTTTCAGCAATTCTCTTGCCTCTTTCTGCACTTCTCTTCCTTCTTTTTGCACCTCTCTTGCCTCTTTTTGCACCTCTGTTGGTTCTTTCTGCACTGCTCTTGCTTCTTTCTGCTCCTCACTTGCCTCTTTCTGCACTTCTCTTGCTTCTTTCTACACCTCTGTTGCTTCTTTCAGCAATTCTCTTGCCTCTTTCTGCACCCTGTACCCTCTTTCTGCACCTTTCTTGCCTGTTTCTGCACCTCTCTTGCCTCTTTTTGCACCTCTGTTGGTTCTTTCTGCACTGCTCTTGCTTCTTTCTGCACCTCACTTGCCTCTTTCTGCACTTCTCTTGCTTCTTTCTACACCTCTGTTGCTTCTTTCAGCAATTCTCTTGCCTCTTTCTGCACCCCTGTACCCTCTTTCTGCACCTTTCTTGCCTCTTTCTGCACCTCTCTTGCCTCTTTTTGCACCTCTGTTGGTTCTTTCTGCACTGCTCTTGCTTCTTTCTGCACCTCACTTGTCTCTTTCTGCACTTCTCTTGCTTCTTTCTACTCCTCTGTTGCTTCTTTCAGCAATTCTCTTGCCTCTTTCTGCACTTCTCTTCCTTCTTTTTGCACCTCTCTTGCCTCTTTTTGCACCTCTGTTGGTTCTTTCTGCACTGCTCTTGCTTCTTTCTGCACCTCACTTGTGTCTTTCTGCACTTCTCTTGCTTCTTTCTACTCCTCTGTTGCTTCTTTCAGCAATTCTCTTGCCTCTTTCTGCACTTCTCTTCCTTCTTTTGCACCTCTCTTGCCTCTTTTTGCACCTCTGTTGGTTCTTTCTGCACTGCTCTTGCTTCTTTCTGTACCTCACTTGCCTCTTTCTGCACTTCTCTTGCTTCTTTCTACACCTCTGTTGCTTCTTTCAGCAATTCTCTTGCCTCTTTCTGCACCCCTGTACCCTCTTTCTGCACCTTTCTTGCCTGTTTCTGCACCTCTCTTGCCTCTTTGTGCACCTCTGTTGGTTCTTTCTGCACTGTTCTTGCTTCTTTCTGCACCTCACTTGCCTCTTTCTGCACTTCTCTTGCTTCTTTCTACACCTCTGTTGCTTCTTTCAGCAATTCTCTTGCCTCTTTCTGCACTTCTCTTCCTTGTTTCTGCACCTCTTTGCAATTTGTATCCCTCTTGCCTCTTTCTGCACCTCTTCCCTATTTCTCCACCTCTTTGCTTCTTTCTGCACTTCTCTTGCGCTCTTTCTGCACTGCTCTTGCTTCTTTCTGCACCTCACTTGTCTCTTTCTGCACTTCTCTTGCTTCTTTCCACTCCTCTGTTGCTTCTTGCAGCAATTCTCTTGCCTCTTTCTGCACTTCTCTTCCTTCTTTTTGCACCTCTCTTGCCTCTTTTTGCACCTCTGTTGGTTCTTTCTGCACTGCTCTTGCTTCTTTCTGCACCTCACTTGCCTCTTTCTGCACTTCTCTTGCTTCTTTCTACTCCTCTGTTGCTTCTTTCAGCAATTCTCTTGCCTCTTTCTGCACTTCTCTTCCTTCTTTTTGCACCTCTCTTGCCTCTTTTTGCACCTCTGTTGGTTCTTTCTGCACTGCTCTTGCTTCTTTCTGCTCTTGCACCTCACTTGCTCTCTTTCTGCACTTCTCTTGCTTCTTTCTACACCTCTGTTGCTTCTTTCAGCAATTCTCTTGCCTCTATCTGCACCCTGTACTCTCTTTCTGCACCTTTCTTGCCTGTTTCTGCACCTCTCTTGCCTCTTTTTGCACCTCTGTTGGTTCTTTCTGCACTGCTCTTGCTTCTTTCTGCACCTCACTTGTCTCTTTCTGCACTTCTCTTGCTTCTTTCTACTCCTCTGTTGCTTCTTTCAGCAATTCTCTTGCCTCTTTCTGCACTTCTCTTCCTTCTTTTGCACCCCTCTTGCCTCTTTTTGCACCTCTGTTGGTTCTTTCTGCACTGCTCTTGCTTCTTTCTGCACCTCACTTGTGTCTTTCTGCACTTCTCTTGCTTCTTTCTACTCCTCTGTTGCTTCTTTCAGCAATTCTCTTGCCTCTTTCTGCACTTCTCTTCCTTCTTTTGCACCTCTCTTGCCTCTTTTTGCACCTCTGTTGGTTCTTTCTGCACTGCTCTTGCTTCTTTCTGTACCTCACTTGCCTCTTTCTGCACTTCTCTTGCTTCTTTCTACACCTCTGTTGCTTCTTTCAGCAATTCTCTTGCCTCTTTCTGCACCCCTGTACCCTCTTTCTGCACCTTTCTTGCCTGTTTCTGCACCTCTCTTGCCTCTTTTTGCACCTCTGTTGGTTCTTTCTGCACTGCTCTTGCTTCTTTCTGCACCTCACTTGTCTCTTTCTGCACTTCTCTTGCTTCTTTCTACTCCTCTGTTGCTTCTTTCAGCAATTCTCTTGCCTCTTTCTGCACTTCTCTTTCTTCTTTTGCACCCCTCTTGCCTCTTTTTGCACCTCTGTTGGTTCTTTCTGCACTGCTCTTGCTTCTTTCTGCACCTCACCTGTGTCTTTCTGCACTTCTCTTGCTTCTTTCTACTCCTCTGTTGCTTCTTTCAGCAATTCTCTTGCCTCATTCTGCACTTCTCTTCCTTCTTTTGCACCTCTCTTGCCTCTTTTGCACCTCTGTTGGTTCTTTCTGCACTGCTCTTGCTTCTTTCTGTACCTCACTTGCCTCTTTCTGCACTTCTCTTGCTTCTTTCTACACCTCTGTTGCTTCTTTCAGCTATTCTCTTGCCTCTTTCTGCACTTCTCTTCCTTCTTTTGCACCCTCTTGCCTCTTTTTGCACCTCTGTTGGTTCTTTCTGCACTGCTCTTGCTTCTTTCTGCACCTCACTTGCCTCTTTCTGCACTTCTCTTGCTTCTTTCTACACCTCTGTTGCTTCTTTCAGCAATTCTCTTGCCTCTTTCTGCACTTCTCTTCCTTCTTTTTGCACCTCTCTTGCCTCTTTTTGCACCTCTGTTGGTTCTTTCTGCACTGCTCTTGCTTCTTTCTGCACCTCACTTGCCTCTTTCTGCACTTCTCTTGCTTCTTTCTACACCTCTGTTGCTTCTTTCAGCAATTCTCTTGCCTCTATCTGCACCACTGTACTCTCTTTCTGCACCTTTCTTGCCTGTTTCTGCACCTCTCTTGCCTCTTTTGCACCTCTGTTGGTTCTTTCTGCACTGCTCTTGCTTCTTTCTGCACCTCACTTGTCTCTTTCTGCACTTCTCTTGCTTCTTTCTACTCCTCTGTTGCTTCTTTCAGCAATTCTCTTGCCTCTTTCTGCACTTCTCTTCCTTCTTTTTGCACCCCTCTTGCCTCTTTTTGTACCTCTGTTGGTTCTTTCTGCACTGCTCTTGCTTCTTTCTGCACCTCACCTGTGTCTTTCTGCACTTCTCTTGCTTCTTTCTACTCCTCTGTTGCTTCTTTCAGCAATTCTCTTGCCTCATTCTGCACTTCTCTTCCTTCTTTTTGCACCTCTCTTGCCTCTTTTTGCACCTCTGTTGGTTCTTTCTGCACTGCTCTTGCTTCTTTCTGCACCTCACTTGCCTCTTTCTGCACTTCTCTTGCTTCTTTCTACACCTCTGTTGCTTCTTTCAGCTATTCTCTTGCCTCTTTCTGCACCCCTGTACCCTCTTTCTGCACCTTTCTTGCCTGTTTCTGCACCTCTCTTGCCTCTTTTTGCACCTCTGTTGGTTCTTTCTGCACTGTTCTTGCTTCTTTCTGCACCTCACTTGCCTCTTTCTGCACTTCTCTTGCTTCTTTCTACACCTCTGTTGCTTCTTTCAGCAATTCTCTTGCCTCTTTCTGCACTTCTCTTCCTTGTTTCTGCACCTCTTTTACAAATTTCTGTATCCCTCTTGCCTCTTTCTGCACCTCTCTTCCCTATTTCTCCACCTCTTTTGCTTCTTTCTGCACTTCTCTTGCGCTCTTTCTGCACTGGTCTTGCTTCTTTCTGCACCTCACTTGTCTCTTTCTGCACTTCTCTTGCTTCTTTCCACTCCTCTGTTGCTTCTTTCAGCAATTCTCTTGCCTCTTTCTGCACTTCTCTTCCTTCTTTTGCACCTCTCTTGCCTCTTTTTGCACCTCTGTTGGTTCTTTCTGCACTGCTCTTGCTTCTTTCTGCACCTCACTTGCCTCTTTCTGCACTTCTCTTGCTTCTTTCTACACCTCTGTTGCTTCTTTCAGCAATTCTCTTGCCTCTTTCTGCACTTCTCTTCCTTCTTTTGCACCTCTCTTGCCTCTTTTTGCACCTCTGTTGGTTCTTTCTGCTCTTTTGCACCTCACTTGCGTCTTTCTGCACTTCTCTTGCTTCTTTCTACACCTCTGTTGCTTCTTTCAGCAATTCTCTTGCCTCTTTCTGCACCCCTGTACCCTCTTTCTGCACCTTTCTTGCCTGTTTCTGCACCTCTCTTGCCTCTTTTTGCACCTCTGTTGGTTCTTTCTGCACTGCTCTTGCTTCTTTCTGCACATCACTTGTCTCTTTCTGCACTACTCTTTCTTCTTTCTACTCTGTTGCTTCTTTCAGCAATTCTCTTGCCTCTTTCTGCACTTCTCTTCCTTCTTTTGCACCCCTCATGCCTCTTTTTGCACCTCTGTTGGTTCATTCTGCACTGCTCTTGCTTCTTTTTGTACCTCACTTGCCTCTTTCTGTACTTCTCTTGCTTCTTTCTACACCTCTGTTGCTTCTTTCAGCAATTCTCTTGCCTCTTTCTGCACTTCTCTTCCTTCTTTTGCACCCCTCTTGCATCTTTTTGCACCTCTGTTGGTTCATTCTGCACTGCTCTTGCTTCTTTTTGTACCTCACTTGCCTCTTTCTGCACTTCTCTTGCTTCTTTCTACACCTCTGTTGCTTCTTTCAGCAATTCTCTTGCCTCTTTCTGCACTTCTCTTCCTTCTTTTTGCACCTCTCTTGCCTCTTTTTGCCCCTCTGTTGGTTCTTTCTGCACTGCTCTTGCTTCTTTCTGCACCTCACTTGTCTCTTTCTGCACTTCTCTTGCTTCTTTCTACTCCTCTGTTGCTTCTTTCAGCAATTCTCTTGCCTCTTTCTGCACTTCTCTTTCTTCTTTTTGCACCTCTCTTACCTCTTTTTGCACCTCTGTTGGTTCTTTCTGCACTGCTCTTGCTTCTTTCTGCACCTCACCTGTGTCTTTCTGCACTTCTCTTGCTTCTTTCTACTCCTCTGTTGCTTCTTTCAGCAATTCTCTTGCCTCTTTCTGCACTTCTCTTCCTTCTTTTTGCACCTCTCTTGCCTCTTTCTGCACCCCTGTACCCTCTTTCTGCACCTTTCTTGCCTGTTTCTGCACCTCTCTTGCCTCTTTTTGCACCTCTGTTGGTTCTTTCTGCACTGCTCTTGCTTCTTTCTGCACCTCACTTGCCTCTTTCTGCACTTCTCTTGCTTCTTTCTACACCTCTGTTGCTTCTTTCAGCAATTCTCTTGCCTCTTTCTGCACTTCTCTTCCTTGTTTCTGCACCTCTTTTGCAAATTTCTGTATCCTCTTGCCTCTTTCTGCACCCTCTTCCCTCTTTCTGCACCTCTCTTGCCTCTTTCTGCACTTCTCGTTGCGCTCTTTCTGCACTGCTCTTGCTTCTTTCTGCACCTCACTTGTCTCTTTCTGCACTTCTCTTGCTTCTTTCTACTCCTCTGTTGCTTCTTTCAGCAATTCTCTTGCCTCTTTCTGCACTTCTCTTCCTTCTTTTGCACCTCTCTTGCCTCTTTTTGCACCTCTGTTGGTTCTTTCTGCACTGCTCTTGCTTCTTTCTGCACCTCACTTGCCTCTTTCTGCACTTCTCTTGCTTCTTTCTACACCTCTGTTGCTTCTTTCAGCAATTCTCTTGCCTCTTTCTGCACTTCTCTTCCTTCTTTTGCACCTCTCTTGCCTCTTTTTGCACCTCTGTTGGTTCTTTCTGCACTGCTCTTGCTTCTTTCTGCACCTCACTTGCGTCTTTCTGCACTTCTCTTGCTTCTTTCTACACCTCTGTTGCTTCTTTCAGCAATTCTCTTGCCTCTTTCTGCACCCCTGTACTCTCTTCTGCACCTTTCTTGCCTGTTTCTGCACCCCTCTTGCCTCTTTTTGCACCTCTGTTGGTTCTTTCTGCACTGCTCTTGCTTCTTTCTGCACCTCACTTGTCTCTTTCTGCACTTCTCTTGCTTCTTTCTACTCCTCTGTTGCTTCTTTCAGCAATTCTCTTGCCTCTTTCTGCACTTCTCTTCCTTCTTTTGCACCTCTCTTGCCTCTTTTTGCACCTCTGTTGGTTCTTTCTGCACTGCTCTTGCTTCTTTCTGCACCTCACTTGTCTCTTTCTGCACTTCTCTTGCTTCTTTCTACTCCTCTGTTGCTTCTTTCAGCAATTCTCTTGCCTCTTTCTGCACTTCTCTTCCTTCTTTTGCACCTCTCTTGCCTCTTTTTGCACCTCTGTTGGTTCTTTCTGCACTGCTCTATGCTTCTTTCTGCACCTCACTTGTCTCTTTCTGCACTTCTCTTGCTTCTTTCTACTCCTCTGTTGCTTCTTTCAGCAATTCTCTTGCCTCTTTCTGCACTTCTCTTCCTTCTTTTTGCACCCTCTTACCTCTTTTTGCACCTCTGTTGGTTCTTTCTGCACTGCTCTTGCTTCTTTCTGCACCTCACCTGTGTCTTTCTGCACTTCTCTTGCTTCTTTCTACTCCTCTGTTGCTTCTTTCAGCAATTCTCTTGCCTCTTTCTGCACTTCTCTTCCTTCTTTTGCACCTCTCTTGCCTCTTTTTGCACCTCTGTTGGTTCTTTCTGCACTGCTCTTGCTTCTTTCTGCACCTCACTTGCCTCTTTCTGCACTTCTCTTGCTTCTTTCTACACCTCTGTTGCTTCTTTCAGCAATTCTCTTGCCTCTTTCTGCACCCATGTACCCTCTTTCTGCACCTTTCTTGCCTGTTTCTGCACCTCTCTTGCCTCTTTTTGCACCTCTGTTGGTTCTTTCTGCACTGATCTTGCTTCTTTCTGCACCTCAGTTGTCTCTTTCTGCACTTCTCTTACTTCTTTCTACACCTCTGTTGTTTCTTTCAGCAATTCTCTTGCCTCTTTCTGCACTTCTCTTGCTTGTTTCTGTACCTCTTTTGCAAATTTCTGTATCCCTCTTGCCTCTTTCTGCACCTCTGTTGGTTCATTCTGCACTGCTCTTGCTTCTTTCTGCACCTCACTTGCCTCTTTCTGCACTTCTCTTGCTTCTTTCTACACCTCTGTTGCTTCTTTCAGCAATTCTCTTGCCTCTTTCTGCACTTCTCTTCCTTCTTTTTGCACCTCTCTTGCCTCTTTTTGCACCTCTGTTGGTTCTTTCTGCACTGCTCTTGCTTCTTTCTGCACCTCACTTGCCTCTTTCTGCACTTCTCTTGATTCTTTCTGCACCTCTGTTGCTTCTTTCAGCAATTCTCTTGCCTCTTTCTGCTCCCCTGTACTCTCTTTCTGCACCTTTCTTGCCTGTTTCTGCACCTCTCTTGCCTCTTTTTGCACCTCTGTTGGTTCTTTATGCCCAGCTCAAGCTTCTTTCTGCACCTCACTTGTCTCTTTCTGCACTTCTCTTGCTTCTTTCTACTCCTCTGTTGCTTCTTTCAGCAATTCTCTTGCCTCTTTCTGCACTTCTCTTTCTTCTTTTTGCACCCCTCTTGCCTCTTTTTGTACCTCTGTTGGTTCTTTCTGCACTGCTCTTGCTTCTTTCTGCACCTCACCTGTGTCTTTCTGCACTTCTCTTGCTTCTTTCTACTCCTCTGTTGCTTCTTTCAGCAATTCTCTTGCCTCTTTCTGCACTTCTCTTCCTTCTTTTGCACCTCTCTTGCCTCTTTCTGCACCCCTGTACCCTCTTTCTGCACCTTCTCTTGCCTGTTTCTGCACCTCTCTTGCCTCTTTTTGCACCTCTGTTGGTTCTTTCTGCACTGCTCTTGCTTCTTTCTGCACCTCACTTGCCTCTTTCTGCACTTCTCTTGCTTCTTTCTACACCTCTGTTGCTTCTTTCAGCAATTCTCTTGCCTCTTTCTGCACTTCTCTTCCTTGTTTCTGCACCTCTTTGCAAATTTCTGTATCCCTCTTGCCTCTTTCTGCACCCTCTTCCCTATTTCTCCACCTCTTTTGCTTCTTTCTGCACTTCTCTTGCGCTCTTTCTGCACTGCTCTTGCTTCTTTCTGCACCTCACTTGTCTCTTTCTGCACTTCTCTTGCTTCTTTCTACTCCTCTGTTGCTTCTTTCAGCAATTCTCTTGCCTCTTTCTGCACTTCTCTTCCTTCTTTTTGCACCTCTCTTGCCTCTTTTTTCATCTCTGTTGGTTCTTTCTGCACTGCTCTTGCTTCTTTCTGCACCTCACTTGCCTCTTTCTGCACTTCTCTTGCTTCTTTCTACACCTCTGTTGCTTCTTTCAGCAATTCTCTTGCCTCTTTCTGCACTTCTCTTCCTTCTTTTTGCACCTCTCTTGCCTCTTTTTGCACCTCTGTTGGTTCTTTCTGCACTGCTCTTGCTTCTTTCTGCACCTCACTTGTCTCTTTCTGCACTTCTCTTGCTTCTTTCTACACCTCTGTTGCTTCTTTCAGCAATTCTCTTGCCTCTTTCTGCACTTCTCTTCCTTCTTTTGCACCTCTCTTGCCTCTTTTTGCACCTCTGTTGGTTCTTTCTGCACTGCTCTTGCTTCTTTCTGCACCTCACTTGTCTCTTTCTGCACTTCTCTTGCTTCTTTCTACTCCTCTGTTGCTTCTTTCAGCAATTCTCTTGCCTCTTTCTGCACTTCTCTTCCTTCTTTTTGCACCTCTCTTGCCTCTTTTTGCACCTCTGTTGGTTCTTTCTGCACTGCTCTTGCTTCTTTCTGCACCTCACTTGCCTCTTTCTGCACTTCTCTTGCTTCTTTCTACACCTCTGTTGCTTCTTTCAGCAATTCTCTTGCCTCTTTCTGCACCCCTGTACCCTCTTTCTGCACCTTTCTTGCCTGTTTCTGCACCTCTCTTGCCTCTTTTTGCACCTCTGTTGGTTCTTTCTGCACTGCTCTTGCTTCTTTCTGCACCTCACTTGTCTCTTTCTGCACTTCTCTTGCTTCTTTCTACTCCTCTGTTGCTTCTTTCAGCAATTCTCTTGCCTCTTTCTGCACTTCTCTTCCTTCTTTTTGCACCCCTCTTGCCTCTTTTTGCACCTCTGTTGGTTCTTTCTGCACTGCTCTTGCTTCTTTCTGCACCTCACTTGTGTCTTTCTGCACTTCTCTTGCTTCTTTCTACTCCTCTGTTGCTTCTTTCAGCAATTCTCTTGCCTCTTTCTGCACTTCTCTTCCTTCTTTTTGCACCTCTCTTGCCTCTTTTTGCACCTCTGTTGGTTCTTTCTGCACTGCTCTTGCTTCTTTCTGCACCTCACTTGCCTCTTTCTGCACTTCTCTTGCTTCTTTCTACACATCTGTTGCTTCTTTCAGCTTCTTGCCTCTTTCTGCACCCCTGTACCCTCTTTCTGCACCTTTCTTGCCTGTTTCTGCACCTCTCTTGCCTCTTTTTGCACCTCTGTTGGTTCTTTCTGCACTGCTCTTGCTTCTTTCTGCACCTCACTTGTCTCTTTCTGCACTTCTCTTGCTTCTTTCTACTCCTCTGTTGCTTCTTTCAGGAATTCTCTTGCCTCTTTCTGCACTTCTCTTCCTTCTTTTTGCACCTCTCTTGCCTCTTTTTGTACCTCTGTTGGTTCTTTCTGCACTGCTCTTGCTTCTTTCTGCACCTCACTTGTCTCTTTCTGCACTTCTCTTGCTTCTTTCTACTCCTCTGTTGCTTCTTTCAGCAATTCTCTTGCCTCTTTCTGCACTTATCTTCCTTCTTTTTGCACCTCTCTTGCCTCTTTTTGCACCTCTGTTGGTTCTTTCTGCACTGCTCTTGCTTCTTTCTGCACCTCACTTGCCTCTTTCTGCACTTCTCTTGCTTCTTTCTACACCTCTGTTGCTTCTTTCAGCAATTCTCTTGCCTCTTTCTGCACCCCTGTACCCTCTTTCTGCACATTTCTTGCCTGTTTCTGCACCTCTCTTGCCTCTTTTTGCACCTCTGTTGGTTCTTTCTGCACTGCTCTTGCTTCTTTCTGCACCTCACTTGTCTCTTTCTGCACTTCTCTTGCTTCTTTCTACTCCTCTGTTGCTTCTTTCAGCAATTCTCTTGCCTCTTTCTGCACTTCTCTTTCTTCTTTTGCACCCCTCTTACCTCTTTTTGCACCTCTGTTGGTTCTTTCTGCACTGCTCTTGCTTCTTTCTGCACCTCACTTGTGTCTTTCTGCACTTCTCTTGCTTCTTTCTACTCCTCTGTTGCTTCTTTCAGCAATTCTCTTGCCTCATTCTGCACTTCTCTTCCTTCTTTTGCACCTCTCTTGCCTCTTTTTGCACCTCTGTTGGTTCTTTCTGCACTGCTCTTGCTTCTTTCTGCACCTCACTTGCCTCTTTCTGCACTTCTCTTGCTTCTTTCTACACCTCTGTTGCTTCTTTCAGCTATTCTCTTGCCTCTTTCTGCACCCCTGTACCCTCTTTCTGCACCTTTCTTGCCTGTTTCTGCACCTCTCTTGCCTCTTTTTGCACCTCTGTTGGTTCTTTCTGCACTGCTCTTGCTTCTTTCTGCACCTCACTTGCCTCTTTCTGCACTTCTCTTGCTTCTTTCTACACCTCTGTTGCTTCTTTCAGCAATTCTCTTGCCTCTTTCTGCACTTCTCTTCCTTGTTTCTGCACCTCTTTTGCAAATTTCTGTAGCCCTCTTGCCTCTTTCTGCACCCTCTTCCCTATTTCTCCACCTCTTTTGCTTCTTTCTGCACTTCTCTTGCACTCTTTCTGCACTGCTCTTGCTTCTTTCTGCACCTCACTTGTGTCTTTCTGCACTTCTCTTGCTTCTTTCTACTCCTCTGTTGCTTCTTTCAGCAATTCTCTTGCCTCTTTCTGCACTTCTCTTCCTTCTTTTGCACCTCTCTTGCCTCTTTTTGCACCTCTGTTGGTTCTTTCTGCACTGCTCTTGCTTCTTTCTGCACCTCACTTGCCTCTTTCTGCACTTCTCTTGCTTCTTTCAGCAATTCTCTTGCCTCTTTCTGCACTTCTCTTCCTTCTTTTTGCACCTCTCTTGCCTCTTTTTGCACCTCTGTTGGTTCCTTCTGCACCTCTGTTGCTTCTTTCTGCACCTCACTTGTCGTCTTTCTGCACTTCTCTTGCTTCTTTCTACACCTCTGTTGCTTCTTTCAGCAATCCTCTTGCCTCTATCTGCACCCTGTACTCTCTTTCTGCACCTTTCTTGCCTGTTTCTGCACCTCTCTTGCCTCTTTTTGCACCTCTGTTGGTTCTTTCTGCACTGCTCTTGCTTCTTTCTGCACCTCACTTGTCTCTTTCTGCACTTCTCTTGCTTCTTTCTACTCCTCTGTTGCTTCTTTCAGCAATTCTCTTGCCTCTTTCTGCACTTCTCTTCCTTCTTTTGCACCCCTCTTACCTCTTTTTGTACCTCTGTTGGTTCTTTCTGCACTGCTCTTGCTTCTTTCTGCACCTCACTTGTGTCTTTCTGCACTTCTCTTGCTTCTTTCTACTCCTCTGTTGCTTCTTTCAGCAATTCTCTTGCCTCATTCTGCACTTCTCTTCCTTCTTTTGCACCTCTCTTGCCTCTTTTTGCACCTCTGTTGGTTCTTTCTGCACTGCTCTTGCTTCTTTCTGCACCTCAGTTGCCTCTTTCTGCACTTCTCTTGCTTCTTTCTACACCTCTGTTGCTTCTTTCAGCAATTCTCTTGCCTCTTTCTGCACCACTGTACTCTCTTTCTGCACCTTTCTTGCCTGTTTCTGCACCTCTCTTGCCTCTTTTTGCACCTCTGTTGGTTCTTTCTGCACTGCTCTTGCTTCTTTCTGCACCTCACTTGTCTCTTTCTGCACTTCTCTTGCTTCTTTCTACTCCTCTGTTGCTTCTTTCAGCAATTCTCTTGCCTCTTTCTGCACTTCTCTTCCTTCTTTTTGCACCCCTCTTGCCTCTTTTTGCACCTCTGTTGGTTCTTTCTGCACTGCTCTTGCTTCTTTCTGCACCTCACCTGTGTCTTTCTGCACTTCTCTTGCTTCTTTCTACTCCTCTGTTGCTTCTTTCAGCAATTCTCTTGCCTCATTCTGCACTTCTCTTCCTTCTTTTTATCACCTCTCTTGCCTCTTTTTGCACCTCTGTTGGTTCTTTCTGCACTGCTCTTGCTTCTTTCTGTACCTCACTTGCCTCTTTCTGCACTTCTCTTGCTTCTTTCTACACCTCTGTTGCTTCTTTCAGCTATTCTCTTGCCTCTTTCTGCACCCCGTACCCTCTTTCTGCACCTTTCTTGCCTGTTTCTGCACCTCTCTTGCCTCTTTTTGCACCTCTGTTGGTTCTTTCTGCACTGTTCTTGCTTCTTTCTGCACCTCACTTGCCTCTTTCTGCACTTCTCTTGCTTCTTTCTACACCTCTGTTGCTTCTTTCAGCAATTCTCTTGCCTCTTTCTGCACTTCTCTTCCTTGTTTCTGCACCTCTTTGCAAATTTCTGTATCCCTCTTGCCTCTTTCTGCACCCTCTTCCCTATTTCTCCACCTCTTTTGCTTCTTTCTGCACTTCTCTTGCGCTCTTCTGTACTGGTCTTGCTTCTTTCTGCACCTCACTTGTCTCTTTCTGCACTTCTCTTGCTTCTTTCTACTCCTCTGTTGCTTCTTGCAGCAATTCTCTTGCCTCTTTCTGCACTTCTCTTCCTTCTTTTTGCACCTCTCTTGCCTCTTTTTGCACCTCTGTTGGTTCTTTCTGCACTGCTCTTGCTTCTTTCTGCACCTCACTTGCCTCTTTCTGCACTTCTCTTGCTTCTTTCTACACCTCTGTTGCTTCTTTCAGCAATTCTCTTGCCTCTTTCTGCACTTCTCTTCCTTCTTTTTGCACCTCTCTTGCCTCTTTTTGCACCTCTGTTGGTTCTTTCTGCACTGCTCTTGCTTCTTTCTGCACCTCACTTGCCTCTTTCTGCACTTCTCTTGCTTCTTTCTACACCTCTGTTGCTTCTTTCAGCAATTCTCTTGCCTCTATCTGCACCCCTGTACTCTCTTTCTGCACCTTTCTTGCCTGTTTCTGCACCTCTCTTGCCTCGTTTTGCACCTCTGTTGGTTCTTTCTGCACTGCTCATGCTTCTTTCTGCACCTCACTTGTCTCTTTCTGCACTTCTCTTGCTTCTTTCTACTCCTCTGTTGCTTCTTTCAGCAATTCTCTTGCCTCTTTCTGCACTTCTCTTTCTTCTTTTTGCACCCCTCTTACCTCTTTTTGTACCTCTGTTGGTTCTTTCTGCACTGCTCTTGCTTCTTTCTGCACCTCACCTGTGTCTTTCTGCACTTCTCTTGCTTCTTTCTACTCCTCTGTTGCTTCTTTCAGCAATTCTCTTGCCTCATTCTGCACTTCTCTTCCTTCTTTTTGCACCTCTCTTGCCTCTTTTTGCACCTCTGTTGGTTCTTTCTGCACTGCTCTTGCTTCTTTCTGCACCTCACTTGCCTCTTTCTGCACTTCTCTTGCTTCTTTCTACACCTCTGTTGCTTCGTTCAGCTATTCTCTTGCCTCTTTCTGCACCCCTGTACCCTCTTTCTGCACCTTTCTTGCCTGTTTCTGCACCTCTCTTGCCTCTTTTTGCACCTCTGTTGGTTCTTTGTGCACTGCTCATGCTTCTTTCTGCACCTCACTTGTCTCTTTCTGCACTTCTCTTGCTTCTTTCTACTCCTCTGTTGCTTCTTTCAGCAATTCTCTTGCCTCTTTCTGCACTTCTCTTTCTTCTTTTGCACCCCTCTTGCCTCTTTTTGTACCTCTGTTGGTTCTTTCTGCACTGCTCTTGCTTCTTTCTGCACCTCACCTGTGTCTTTCTGCACTTCTCTTGCTTCTTTCTACTCCTCTGTTGCTTCTTTCAGCAATTCTCTTGCCTCTTTCTGCACTTCTCTTCCTTCTTTTGCACCCCTCTTACCTCTTTTTGTACCTCTGTTGGTTCTTTCTGCACTGCTCTTGCTTCTTTCTGCACCTCACCTGTGTCTTTCTGCACTTCTCTTGCTTCTTTCTACTCCTCTGTTGCTTCTTTCAGCAATTCTCTTGCCTCATTCTGCACTTCTCTTCCTTCTTTTTGCACCTCTCTTGCCTCTTTTTGCACGCTCTGTTGGTTCTTTCTGCACTGCTCTTGCTTCTTTCTGTACCTCACTTGCCTCTTTCTGCACTTCTCTTGCTTCTTTCTACACCTCTGTTGCTTCTTTCAGCTATTCTCTTGCCTCTTTCTGCACTCCTGTACCCTCTTTCTGCACCTTTCTTGCCTGTTTCTGCACCCCTCTTACCTCTTTTTGCACCTCTGTTGGTTCTTTGTGCACTGCTCTTGCTTCTTTCTGCACCTCACTTGCCTCTTTCTGCACTTCTCTTGCTTCTTTCTACACCTCTGTTGCTTCTTTCAGCAATTCTCTTGCCTCTTTCTGCACTTCTCTTCCTTCTTTTTGTACCTCTCTTGCCTCTTTTTGCACCTCTGTTGGTTCTTTCTGCACTGCTCTTGCTTCTTTCTGCACCTCACTTGCGTCTTTCTGCACTTCTCTTGCTTCTTTCTACACCTCTGTTGCTTCTTTCAGCAATTCTCTTGCCTCTATCTGCACCACTGTACTCTCTTTCTGCACCTTTCTTGCCTGTTTCTGCACCTCTCTTGCCTCTTTTTGCACCTCTGTTGGTTCTTTGTGCACTGCTCATGCTTCTTTCTGCACCTCACTTGTCTCTTTCTGCACTTCTCTTGCTTCTTTCTACTCCTCTGTTGCTTCTTTCAGCAATTCTCTTGCCTCTTTCTGCACTTCTCTTTCTTCTTTTGCACCCCTCTTACCTCTTTTTGTACCTCTGTTGGTTCTTTCTGCACTGCTCTTGCTTCTTTCTGCACCTCACCTGTGTCTTTCTGCACTTCTCTTGCTTCTTTCTACTCCTCTGTTGCTTCTTTCAGCAATTCTCTTGCCTCATTCTGCACTTCTCTTCCTTCTTTTGCACCTCTCTTGCCTCTTTTTGCACCTCTGTTGGTTCTTTCTGCACTGCTCTTGCTTCTTTCTGTACCTCACTTGCCTCTTTCTGCACTTCTCTTGCTTCTTTCTACACCTCTGTTGCTTCTTTCAGCTATTCTCTTGCCTCTTTCTGCACCCCTGTACCCTCTTTCTGCACCTTTCTTGCCTGTTTCTGCACCTCTCTTGCCTCTTTTTGCACCTCTGTTGGTTCTTTCTGCACTGTTCTTGCTTCTTTCTGCACCTCACTTGCCTCTTTCTGCACTTCTCTTGCTTCTTTCTACACCTCTGTTGCTTCTTTCAGCAATTCTCTTGCCTCTTTCTGCACTTCTCTTCCTTGTTTCTGCACCTCTTTTGCAAATTTCTGTATCCCTCTTGCCTCTTTCTGCACCCTCTTCCCTATTTCTCCACCTCTTTTGCTTCTTTCTGCACTTCTCTTGCGCTCTTTCTGCACTGGTCTTGCTTCTTTCTGCACCTCACTTGTCTCTTTCTGCACTTCTCTTGCTTCTTTCCACTCCTCTGTTGCTTCTTGCAGCAATTCTCTTGCCTCTTTCTGCACTTCTCTTCCTTCTTTTTGCACCTCTCTTGCCTCTTTTGCACCTCTGTTGGTTCTTTCTGCACTGCTCTTGCTTCTTTCTGCACCTCACTTGCCTCTTTCTGCACTTCTCTTGCTTCTTTCTACACCTCTGTTGCTTTTTTCAGCAATTCTCTTGCCTCTTTCTGCACTTCTCTTCCTTCTTTTTGCACCTCTCTTGCCTCTTTTGCACCTCTGTTGGTTCTTTCTGCTTCTTTTGCACCTCACTTGCGTCTTTCTGCACTTCTCTTGCTTCTTTCTACACCTCTGTTGCTTCTTTCAGCAATTCTCTTGCCTCTATCTGCACCCCTGTACTCTCTTTCTGCACCTTTCTTGCCTGTTTCTGCACCTCTCTTGCCTCTTTTTGCACCTCTGTTGGTTCTTTGTGCACTGCTCATGCTTCTTTCTGCACCTCACTTGTCTCTTTCTGCACTTCTCTTGCTTCTTTCTACTCCTCTGTTGCTTCTTTCAGCAATTCTCTTGCCTCTTTCTGCACTTCTCTTCCTTCTTTTTGCACCCCTCTTACCTCTTTTTGTACCTCTGTTGGTTCTTTCTGCACTGCTCTTGCTTCTTTCTGCACCTCACCTGTGTCTTTCTGCACTTCTCTTGCTTCTTTCTACTCCTCTGTTGCTTCTTTCAGCAATTCTCTTGCCTCATTCTGCACTTCTCTTCCTTCTTTTGCACCTCTCTTGCCTCTTTCTGCACCCCTGTACCCTCTTTCTGCACCTTTCTTGCCTGTTTCTGCACCTCTCTTGCCTCTTTTTGCACCTCTGTTGGTTCTTTCTGCACTGTTCTTGCTTCTTTCTGCACCTCACTTGCCTCTTTCTGCACTTCTCTTGCTTCTTTCTACACCTCTGTTGCTTCTTTCAGCAATTCTCTTGCCTCTTTCTGCACTTCTCTTCCTTGTTTCTGCACCTCTTTTGCAAATTTCTGTATCCCTCTTGCCTCTTTCTGCACCCTCTTCCCTATTTCTCCACCTCTTTTGCTTCTTTCTGCACTTCTCTTGCGCTCTTTCTGCACTGGTCTTGCTTCTTTCTGCACCTCACTTGTCTCTTTCTGCACTTCTCTTGCTTCTTTCCACTCCTCTGTTGCTTCTTGCAGCAATTCTCTTGCCTCTTTCTGCACTTCTCTTCCTTCTTTTGCACCTCTCTTGCCTCTTTTTGCACCTCTGTTGGTTCTTTCTGCACTGCTCTTGCTTCTTTCTGCACCTCACTTGCCTCTTTCTGCACTTCTCTTGCTTCTTTCTGCACTTCTCTTGCTTCTTTCAGCAATTCTCTTGCCTCTTTCTGCACTTCTCTTCCTTCTTTTTGCACCTCTCTTGCCTCTTTTTGCACCTCTGTTGGTTCTTTCTGCTCTTTTGCACCTCACTTGCGTCTTTCTGCACTTCTCTTGCTTCTTTCTACACCTCTGTTGCTTCTTTCAGCAATTCTCTTGCCTCTATCTGCACCCCTGTACTCTCTTTCTGCACCTTTCTTGCCTGTTTCTGCACCTCTCTTGCCTCTTTTTGCACCTCTGTTGGTTCTTTGTGCACTGCTCATGCTTCTTTCTGCACCTCACTTGTCTCTTTCTGCACTTCTCTTGCTTCTTTCTACTCCTCTGTTGCTTCTTTCAGCAATTCTCTTGCCTCTTTCTGCACTTCTCTTTCTTCTTTTGCACCCCTCTTACCTCTTTTTGTACCTCTGTTGGTTCTTTCTGCACTGCTCTTGCTTCTTTCTGTACCTCACTTGCCTCTTTCTGCACTTCTCTTGCTTCTTTCTACACCTCTGTTGCTTCTTTCAGCTATTCTCTTGCCTCTTTCTGCACTCCTGTACCCTCTTTCTGCACCTTTCTTGCCTGTTTCTGCACCCCTCTTACCTCTTTTGCACCTCTGTTGGTTCTTTTGTGCACTGCTCTTGCTTCTTTCTGCACCTCACTTGCCTCTTTCTGCACTTCTCTTGCTTCTTTCTACACCTCTGTTGCTTCTTTCAGCAATTCTCTTGCCTCTTTCTGCACTTCTCTTCCTTCTTTTTGTACCTCTCTTGCCTCTTTTTGCACCTCTGTTGGTTCCTTCTGCACTTTTGCATCTCTCACTTCACGTCTTTCTGCACTTCTCTTGCTTCTTTCTACACCTCTGTTGCTTCTTTCAGCAATTCTCTTGCCTCTATCTGCACCACTGTACTCTCTTTCTGCACCTTTCTTGCCTGTTTCTGCACCTCTCTTGCCTCTTTTTGCACCTCTGTTGGTTCTTTGTGCACTGCTCAGGCTTCTTTCTGCACCTCACTTGTCTCTTTCTGCACTTCTCTTGCTTCTTTCTACTCCTCTGTTGCTTCTTTCAGCAATTCTCTTGCCTCTTTCTGCACTTCTCTTTCTTCTTTTTGCACCCCTCTTACCTCTTTTTGTACCTCTGTTGGTTCTTTCTGCACTGCTCTTGCTTCTTTCTGCACCTCACCTGTGTCTTTCTGCACTTCTCTTGCTTCTTTCTACTCCTCTGTTGCTTCTTTCAGCAATTCTCTTGCCTCATTCTGCACTTCTCTTCCTTCTTTTGCACCTCTCTTGCCTCTTTTTGCACCTCTGTTGGTTCTTTCTGCACTGCTCTTGCTTCTTTCTGTACCTCACTTGCCTCTTTCTGCACTTCTCTTGCTTCTTTCTACACCTCTGTTGCTTCTTTCAGCTATTCTCTTGCCTCTTTCTGCACCCCTGTACCCTCTTTCTGCACCTTTCTTGCCTGTTTCTGCACCTCTCTTGCCTCTTTTTGCACCTCTGTTGGTTCTTTCTGCACTGTTCTTGCTTCTTTCTGCACCTCACTTGCCTCTTTCTGCACTTCTCTTGCTTCTTTCTACACCTCTGTTGCTTCTTTCAGCAATTCTCTTGCCTCTTTCTGCACTTCTCTTCCTTGTTTCTGCACCTCTTTGCAAATTTCTGTATCCCTCTTGCCTCTTTCTGCACCCTCTTCCCTATTTCTCCACCTCTTTTGCTTCTTTCTGCACTTCTCTTGCGCTCTTTCTGCACTGGTCTTGCTTCTTTCTGCACCTCACTTGTCTCTTTCTGCACTTCTCTTGCTTCTTTCCACTCCTCTGTTGCTTCTTGCAGCAATTCTCTTGCCTCTTTCTGCACTTCTCTTCCTTCTTTTGCACCTCTCTTGCCTCTTTTTGCACCTCTGTTGGTTCTTTCTGCACTGCTCTTGCTTCTTTCTGCACCTCACTTGCCTCTTTCTGCACTTCTCTTGCTTCTTTCTACACCTCTGTTGCTTTTTTCAGCAATTCTCTTGCCTCTTTCTGCACTTCTCTTCCTTCTTTTTGCACCTCTCTTGCCTCTTTTTGCACCTCTGTTGGTTCTTTCTGCTCTTTTGCACCTCACTTGCGTCTTTCTGCACTTCTCTTGCTTCTTTCTACACCTCTGTTGCTTCTTTCAGCAATTCTCTTGCCTCTATCTGCACCCCTGTACTCTCTTTCTGCACCTTTCTTGCCTGTTTCTGCACCTCTCTTGCCTCTTTTGCACCTCTGTTGGTTCTTTGTGCACTGCTCATGCTTCTTTCTGCACCTCACTTGTCTCTTTCTGCACTTCTCTTGCTTCTTTCTACTCCTCTGTTGCTTCTTTCAGCAATTCTCTTGCCTCTTTCTGCACTTCTCTTTCTTCTTTTTGCACCCCTCTTACCTCTTTTTGTACCTCTGTTGGTTCTTTCTGCACTGCTCTTGCTTCTTTCTGCACCTCACCTGTGTCTTTCTGCACTTCTCTTGCTTCTTTCTACTCCTCTGTTGCTTCTTTCAGCAATTCTCTTGCCTCATTCTGCACTTCTCTTCCTTCTTTTTGCACCTCTCTTGCCTCTTTCTGCACCCCTGTACCCTCTTTCTGCACCTTTCTTGCCTGTTTCTGCACCTCTCTTGCCTCTTTTTGCACCTCTGTTGGTTCTTTCTGCACTGTTCTTGCTTCTTTCTGCACCTCACTTGCCTCTTTCTGCACTTCTCTTGCTTCTTTCTACACCTCTGTTGCTTCTTTCAGCAATTCTCTTGCCTCTTTCTGCACTTCTCTTCCTTGTTTCTGCACCTCTTTTGCAAATTTCTGTATCCCTCTTGCCTCTTTCTGCACCCTCTTCCCTATTTCTCCACCTCTTTTGCTTCTTTCTGCACTTCTCTTGCACTCTTTCTGCACTGGTCTTGCTTCTTTCTGCACCTCACCTGTGTCTTTCTGCACTTCTCTTGCTTCTTTCCACTCCTCTGTTGCTTCTTGCAGCAATTCTCTTGCCTCTTTCTGCACTTCTCTTCCTTCTTTTTGCACCTCTCTTGCCTTTTTTGCACCTCTGTTGGTTCTTTCTGCACTGCTCTTGCTTCTTTCTGCACCTCACTTGCCTCTTTCTGCACTTCTCTTGCTTCTTTCTACACCTCTGTTGCTTCTTTCAGCAATTCTCTTGCCTCTTTCTGCACTTCTCTTCCTTCTTTTTGCACCTCTCTTGCCTCTTTTTGCACCTCTGTTGGTTCCTTCTGCACTTTTGCACCTCACTTGCGTCTTTCTGCACTTCTCTTGCTTCTTTCTACACCTCTGTTGCTTCTTTCAGCAATTCTCTTGCCTCTATCTGCACCCCTGTACTCTCTTTCTGCACCTTTCTTGCCTGTTTCTGCACCTCTCTTGCCTCTTTTTGCACCTCTGTTGGTTCTTTGTGCACTGCTCATGCTTCTTTCTGCACCTCACTTGTCTCTTTCTGCACTTCTCTTGCTTCTTTCTACTCCTCTGTTGCTTCTTTCAGCAATTCTCTTGCCTCTTTCTGCACTTCTCTTTCTTCTTTTTGCACCCCTCTTACCTCTTTTTGTACCTCTGTTGGTTCTTTCTGCACTGCTCTTGCTTCTTTCTGCACCTCACCTGTGTCTTTCTGCACTTCTCTTGCTTCTTTCTACTCCTCTGTTGCTTCTTTCAGCAATTCTCTTGCCTCATTCTGCACTTCTCTTCCTTCTTTTTGCACCTCTCTTGCCTCTTTTTGCACCTCTGTTGGTTCTTTCTGCACTGCTCTTGCTTCTTTCTGTACCTCACTTGCCTCTTTCTGCACTTCTCTTGCTTCTTTCTACACCTCTGTTGCTTCTTTCAGCTATTCTCTTGCCTCTTTCTGCACCCCTGTACCCTCTTTCTGCACCTTTCTTGCCTGTTTCTGCACCTCTCTTGCCTCTTTTTGCACCTCTGTTGGTTCTTTCTGCACTGCTATTGCTTCTTTCTGCACCTCACTTGTCTCTTTCTGCACTTCTCTTGCTTCTTTCTACTCCTCTGTTGCTTCTTTCAGCAATTGTCTTGCCTCTTTCGGCACTTTTCCTTCTTTTTGCACCCCTCTTGCCTCTTTTTGCACCTCTGTTGGTTCTTTCTGCACTGCTCTTGCTTTTTTCTGCACCTCACTTGTCTCTTTCTGCACTTCTCTTGCTTCTTTCTACTCCTCTGTTGCTTCTTTCAGCAATTCTCTTGCCTCTATCTGCACTTCTCTTACTTCTTTTTGCACCTCTCTTGCCTCTTTTTGCACCTCTGTTGGTTGTTTCTGCACTGGTCTTGCTTCTTTCTGCACCTCACTTGCCTCTTTCTGCACTTCTGTTGCTTCTTTCTACACCTCTGTTGCTTCTTTCAGCAATTCTCTTGCCTCTTTCTGCACCTTTCTTGCCTGTTTCTGCACCTCTCTTACCCCTTTTTGCACCTCTGTTGGTTCTTTCTGCACTGCTCTTGCTTCTTTCTGCACCTCACTTGTCTCTTTCTGCACTTCTCTTGCTTCTTTCTACTCCTCTGTTGCTTCTTTCAGCAATTCTCTTGCCTCTTTCTGCACTTCTCTTACTTCTTTTGCACCTCTCTTGCCTCTTTTTGCACCTCTGTTGGTTCTTTCTGCACTGTTCTTGCTTCTTTCTGCACCACACTTGCCTCTTTCTGCACTTCTCTTGCTTCTTTCTACACCTCTATTGCTTCTTTCAGCAATTCTCTTGCCTCTTTCTGCACCCCTGTACCCTCTTTCTGCACCTTTCTTGCCTGTTTCTGCACCTCTCTTACCTCTTTTTGCACCTCTGTTGGTTCTTTCTGCACTGCTCTTGCTTCTTTCTGCACCTCACTTGTCTCTTTCTGCACTTCTCTTGCTTCTTTCTACTCCTCTGTTGCTTCTTTCAGGAATTCTCTTGCCTCTTTCTGCACTTCTCTTCCTTCTTTTTGCACCTCTCTTGCCTCTTTTTGCACCTCTGTTGGTTCTTTCTGCACTCCTCTTGCTTCTTTCTGCACCTCACGTGCCTCTTTCTGCACTTCTCTTGCTTCTTTCTACTCCTCTGTTGCTTCTTTCAGGAATTCTCTTGCCTCTTTCTGCACTTCTCTTCCTTCTTTTTGCACCTCTCTTGCCTCTTTTTGCACCTCTGTTGGTTCTTTCTGCACTGCTCTTGCTTCTTTCTGCACCTCACTTGCGTCTTTCTGCACTTGTCTTGCTTCTTTCTTCTCCTCTGTTGCTTCTTTCAGCAATTCTCTTGCCTCTTTCTGCACTTCTCTTCCTTCTTTTTGCCCCCCTCTTGCCTCTTTTTGCACCTCTGTTGGTTCTTTCTGCACTGCTCTTGCTTCTTTCTGCACCTCACTTGTGTCTTTCTGCACTTCTCTTGCTTCTTTCTACTCCTCTTTGGCTTCTTTCAGCAACTCTCTTGCCTCTTTCTGCACTTCTCTTCCTTCTTTTTGCACCGCTCTTGCCTCTTTTTGCACCTCTGTTGGTTCTTTATGCACTGCTCTTGCTTCTTTATGCACCTCACTTGCCTGTTTCTGCACTTCTCATGCGTCTTTCTACACCTCTGTTGCTTCTTTCAGCAATTCTCTTGCCTCTTTCTGCACCCCTGTACCCTCTTTCTGCACCTTTCTTGCCTGTTTCTGCACCTCTCTTGCCTCTTTTTGCACCTCTGTTGGTTCTTTCCGTTCTGCTCTTGCTTCTTTCTGCACCTCACTTGTCTCTTTCTGCACTTCTCTTGCTTCTTTCTACTCCTCTGTTGCTTCTTTCAGCAATTCTCTTGCCTCTTTCTGCACTTCTCTTGCTTGTTTCTGCACCTCTTTTGCAAATTTCTGTATCCCTCTTGCCTCTTTCTGCACCCTCTTCCCTATTTCTCCACCTCTTTTGCTTCTTTCTGCACTTCTCTATCTTCTTTCTGCACTGCTCTTGCTTCTTTCTGTACCTCTGTTGCAAATTTCTGTATCCCTCTTGCCTCTTTCTGCACCCCTGTACCCTCTTTCTGCACCTTTCTTGCCTGTTTCTGCACCTCTCTTGCCTCTTTCGGCACCTCTGTTGCTTCTTTTTGCACTTCTCTTGCCTCTTTCTGCACCTCTGACTTAGAGGTAGTTTTAATCCCTGCCCTATTATGTACTAGGGCCTTACAGGAGAGGTCATGCTAATCACAGGGGTACCCTCAACCCATAGTGTACCCTAGTGTATGTAGGTGTTTTCACTGTATTCTAAGTGTCTTTCGGGATAGCACTGGCTCCGGGCCTGGTTAGTCAGAGTCAGTTACCACCAGTACCAGTCAGCAAAACGTTGTAGGCACAGGATGACTTTGCAACAAGGACTCTTTCTGCACCTCTGTTGGTTCTTTGTGCATATCTCTTGCTTCTTTCTTCGTCTTTCTGAACTTCTGTTGCGTCTTTCTGCATTTCTTTTGCTTCTTTCTGCGCATTTCTTCCTCTTTCTGCACATGCCCTACCTCTGTAGGAATAGTTAGAAATTAGCATTTAAAAAACCTTTGAAATTCACTGAAAAACCATATGTTTCAGGGACGTTATAGTTAGAAATTATCATTTAAAAAACCTTTGAAATTCACTGAAAAAACCATAGGTTTCAGGGGCGTTATAGTTAGTTGGACATTTTACTCGTACAAAACCAGAGAAATTCATCCATTATAGTTAGTTGAGCTAACTATAACTCGCGCCCCCGCAATGCACTGCTGATGACGTCACATATTATATCATTCATGACATGGTCAGTGACATCACTGATGACATCACTGATGACATCTCAAATGACATCACTGATGACATCATCCACGTGATAATCTGATGCACCTCCTCACACCCTAATATCACCTTTGATACACCCACTCTAAAATGCAGACTACCATTTTCGAAACCATAGACACACCAATACCAGTTACTACATACCCATTCACTGATTACTAGGTCTACATACACGTCTACTCATTCACCCATACAGTCACTCATACATGCAGTCACTTATCAATACAGCACTATCATTTGCACTCATACACCTATACAGACACTCACACATCGCCACTCATCCATAGAGTTACTCACACACCTAGTCAATCATGCAAAGAATCATTCACACTCCCATTTACTCACCTATACAGTTATACACACACCACCTCACTTATTCATACAGATACTAACAGATACTTAGTCACTTATACAATCACTGATACAAGCACACACTCATCCATACAGCCACTCTCACAATCACTCACTCTCACATATAGTGATTTATATACCCCAACACTCACATATACTGCCTTTCACATATATAGTTACTCACACATGTACTACTGAGACAACCATTCACTCACCAACACACCCATACACACACTCACCTACCCCTACAGCCCTTCACAGATGCACTCTTGATCCCATACACCCAGTGAATTACCCACTCACACATCTATACACAGAGTCACACACCCCCCACCCACCCACACAGACACTCGGGCACCCATACAGATACTCAGACAACCAATCAATAACCCATATAGACACTTATGTAGCTACTCTCCATTCCATGCAGCCGCTTACACACCAACTGACTGACTAATACAGACATTCACACAGTTTAGTCACTAACCCATGCATCCAGTAAGACACGATTAAACACTTACTTATACAGTCACGCACCTACTAAATCATCCATTCAGACACTTATACACCCACTCATTCTTCAATACACCTTGGCATATATATATATATAAACATATTTAAACTTTACAGAAACACACATTCACTGGATGATGTCATCAGTGATGTCATTTGAGATGTAATCAGTGATGTTATCAGTGATGTCACTGACCATGTCATGAATGATGTAATATGTGACATCATCAGCAGTGCATTGCGGGGGCATGAGTTATAGTTAGCTCAACTAACTATAATGGCCGAATTTCTCTGGTTTTGTATGAGTAAAATATCCAACTGTAACGTCCCTGAAACCTATGGTTTTTTCAGTGAATTTCTATGGTTTTTTAAATGCTAATTTCTAACTATAACGTCCTGAAACCTATGGTTTTTTCAGTGAATATAGATATATATATTCACAGAAAAAGCCACAGGTTTCAGGGACGTTATAGTTAGTTGGACATTTCACTCGTACAAAACCAGAGAAATTCGGCCGTTATAGTTAGTTGAGCTAACTATAACTCGCGCCCCCACAATGCACTGCTGTTGACGTCACATATTACATCCCTCATGACATGGTCAGTGACATCACTGATGACATCACTGATGACATCATCCAGTGACTGAGTGTTTCTAAAAAGTTTAAATATGTTTTATATATATATTATCTACTGGCGGTCGCCAGTAGATAGTTATAGTTACAACCTATTATCCATAGGAAATCCGCGACATTCTATTTGAAATAACTCTCTTGCCGGTTGACGTATCTTCGCGAAATTTTCAAACTTTGTGGCCCGCTCCGGTCCGCTCCTACCCTGAAAGTCTCGGGGATTCGTCAAGCCGGGGCCGAGAAAAAGGGGGTCCCAAAACGCGTTTTCCCCATGCACTTTTCCATAGGAAACTTTAGACACGGCTACAGCCCGAACTGCTGAACGGAATTACACCAAATTTGGCAAAGAGGTAGTTCTTGGTTCAGAAAGAACCCTTTTGTTAAATGGTGTAAATCCGTTCAGTAGTTGCTGAGAAAATGAAAAGTAAAAAGTTAGTGATATCTATGGCCGAGTAGGGTCCGCGTACCTCAGCGCACCCTGCGCGCACCGTCCCGATCACGAGATGCATGTTAATTGGCTGTCAGCTGGCTGTCAACATTCCGATTCAGGAAATGTTGGCAGCCATTTTGTCCCTCGGTAGAACCGAGGGACAGAAACAAGTGCGCAAAGCGCACAAAGGGGGCAGGGTAGAAACACCCTGACCCCCTAGGTTTGCTCAGGGGTCCCACAAGGACCCCCTGGGCAAAAAAAAAAAATTTTTTTAAAAATCGGCAGGATGCGCTCAGCGTGCGCGAATCCTGCCGAAAAAAATCGAAGCGCAGTCTCCGCGCTTCGATAGTTAATTGGCCCCGGGTGGCCCAAGTCCCGGGGGCATGGTGGGGGGAATAATTTAATGTGTGGGGGCCTCAAAGGCCCCCCAAACCCCGGGGACCGACACCCCCTGGGGCTTTTTTTGAAAAATGGTGCGGGAGGGCTCTGAGCCCTCCCGCAGCCCCGGGGACCACCACCTCCCGGGGCTTTTTATAATTAAAAATAAAACCAGTGTGGGGGGGCTCCAGCCCCCACACGCCCCGGGGACCGCCACCTCCCGGGGCACTAAACATTTTAATATGGGGGTCCGTTACGGACCCCAGAGCCCCGGGGACCACCACCTCCCCAAGGCTGTGTACTGAATGGGAGGGGGCCGCGCGGCCCCCTCCTGGAGCCCTTGATGGCCCTGGGGACCACCACCCCCAGGGCCGGCTCCTGCAGTGTCCCGGGGTGCCTACCCCCGGGACACTGTAGTTTGCTATGGCAGGACGGGAGCCTCGCGGCTCCCGTCCTGCCATAGCAAACTGCTTTGGATATTGGAAGAGAGAGCAGGAAACCTGCTCTCTCTTCCAATATCCAAAGCGATTGCTTTTCCACATGGGGAGCAGCATGTCAGCTGCTCCCCATGTGGAACAGCAATGCCGGCTCCCAAGGGACGTGGGGAGCCGGCGGGACTGTGGGGGATTGGGGACCCCCCACAGTCCCCAACGGAGAGGGCCAGCCCCGGGGGATGGAGTCCCCGGGGCAAGTAGTGGCTCGGGAGGGGGCCACGCGGCCCCCTCTCCAAAAAAGAGAAAAAAAAAGTTTAAAAAAAAATGGAAAGGCCGGCCCCGGGGATGGGGTCCCCGGGGCCTTAAAATGGCCAGAGGAGGGGGCCACGCTGCCCCCTCAAAATAATAAATATAGAGGCCATGCCCCGGGGATGGGGTCCCCGGGGCCAATACAGGCCCAGGGAAGGGGGCCACGCGGCCCCCTTCCCGTTTTTTTTTTGTAATTTAAAAAGGGGTAAGGCCCTGGGGGATGGGGTCCCCAGGGCCCAAAAAGAGAAAAAGGAAGGGGGCCACACAGCCCCCCTTCAGGGGACAAAAAAACAAACAAAAAACGATCGGGCCCACAGGCCCCGCCCTTCTTTCACCACTCTGCAAACGCGCCCCTGGCGCGTTTGCAGAGGGGAACAAATTCCCTTGAATACTGGGGGTCCCTGGGGCCAACTAGCCCACCAGGAACCTCCAGTATGCGCCAGGGGCTGCCTTGCAGAGACGTGTAGAGAGGCCACACCCCTTTTACCCCTCTCTGCAACGCAGCTCTGTGGCGCTTTTGGAGGTATATGGTGGGCTAGTTGGACTCCGGGGACCCTCAGGATTCAAGGGGACTTAATCCCCAACTTAAAACGCGCCACGGGCGCGTTTGCACAGTGGTGAAGGGAGGGGCGGGGCTTCAGGTGACATGTGTGCAAACAGGCCCCGTGGCGCGTTTTAAGATGGGGAATTAAATCCCCTTCAATCCTGAGGGTCCCTGGGGCCAACTAGCCCAACAGGTACATCCAGAAAGCGCACAGAGCTGCGTTGCAGAGAGGTGTAAAGGGGTGTGGCCTCTCTACACGTCTCTGCAACGCAGCCCCTGGCGCATATTGGAGGTTTCTGGTGGGCTAGTTGGCCCCTAGGGACCCTCAGGATTCAAGGGGACTTAATCCCCCAACTTAAAACGCGCCACGGGGCGCGTTTGCACAGATGTCACCTCAGGCCCCGCCCTCCCTTCACCATTGTGCAAATATTCCTCTAAAATCAGCCGAAATACG
The DNA here is from genome assembly GCA_963921515.1 of Calotriton arnoldi. Taxonomy (NCBI): domain Eukaryota; kingdom Metazoa; phylum Chordata; class Amphibia; order Caudata; family Salamandridae; genus Calotriton; species Calotriton arnoldi. The sequence goes on along the minus strand of CAWUFW010002777.1, from coordinate 1,371,881 downwards.
AATTCCGATTTACTCACCTGTTATAAGGAGAGACCTCAGTGCTGTATCTTTCAGCCCAGTACTGGTCCTGAAAAGTAATTTTAACCGTACTTACCAGTAACTTGAATTTCCTTCCATAGGCTAACATTGACTGGTTTCAATTGGAAATTCTTCTAAGTGTGGAGTTTTGGAACTTTAAAATATTCCTGTAAAATCAGCCGAAATACGAATTCCGATTTACTCACCTGTTATCAGGAGAGACCTCAGTGATGCATCTTTCAGCCCAGTACTGGTCCTGAAAAGTAATTTTAACCGTACTTACCGGTAACTTGAATTTCCTTCATAGGCTAACATTGACTGGTTTCACTTGGAAATTCTTCTAAGTGTGGAGTTTTGGAACTTTAAAATATTCCTCTAAAATCAGCCGAAATACGAATTCCGATTTACTCACCTGTTATCAGGAGAGACCTCAGTGCTGCATCTTTCAGCCCAGTACTGATCCTGAAAAGTAATTTTAACCGTACTTACCGGTAACTTGAATTTCCTTCATAGGCTAACATTGACTGGTTTCACTTGGAAATTCTTCTAAGTGTGGAGTTTTGGAACTTTAAAATATTCCTCTAAAATCAGCCGAAATACGAATTCCGATTTACTCACCTGTTATCAGGAGAGACCTCAGTGCTGCATCTTTCAGCCCAGTACTGATCCTGAAAAGTAATTTTAACCGTACTTACCGGTAACTTGAATTTCCTTCATAGGCTAACATTGACTGGTTTCACTTGGAAATTCTTCTAAGTGTTGATTTTTGAAACATACAAATATTCCTCTAAAATCAGCCGAAATCCGAATTCTGATTTACTCACCTGTTATCAGGAGAGACCTCAGTGCTGCATCTTTCAGCCCAGTACTGGTCCTGAAAAGTAATTTTAACCGTACTTACCAGTAACTTGAATTTCCTTCCATAGGCTAACATTGACTGGTTTCACTTGGAAATTCTTCTAAGTGTGGAGTTTTGGAACTTTAAAATATTCCTCTAAAATCAACCGAAATACGAATTCCGATTTACTCACCTGTTATCAGGAGAGACCTCAGTGCTGCATGTTTCAGCCCAGTACTGATCCTCAAAAGTAATTTTAACCGTACTTACCGGTAACTTGAATTTCCTTCCATAGGATATCATTGCCTGCTTTTTGCTGAAAAAGTTTCTAAGTGTTGATTTTTGGAACTTTAAAATATTCCTCTAAAATCAGCCGAAATCCGAATTCTGATTTACTCACCTGTTATCAGGAGAGACCTCAGTGCTGCATCTTTCAGCCCAGTACTGATCCTCAAAATTAATTTTAACCGTACTTACCGGTAACTTGAATTTCCTTCATAGGCTAACATTGACTGGTTTCACTTGGAAATTCTTCTAAGTGTGGAGTTTTGGAACTTTATAATATTCCTCTAAAATCAACCAAAGTACGAATTCCAATTTACTCACCTGTTATCAGGAGAGAACCCAGTGCTGCATCTTTTAGCCCAGCACTGACCCTGAAAAGTAATTTTAACCGTACTTACCAGTAACTTATATTTTCTTCCATAGGAATCCTTTGTCTGGTTTTCAGCAGAAAAGTTTCAAAGTGTCGATTTTCACAAACTACAAATATTCCTTAAAAATCGCCTGTATGACTTAAACGCATTCTTTCAACTGTTTACAGGAGATGCACCAGTGCTGGATCCAGGATCCAACACTGAGTAACAAAAAGTAACGATAACAGTTTTTACCTCCTAAGTGAATTTCCTTCCATAGGATAACATTGGTCATTCTATGAGAAAAAGTTTCTAAGTGTCAACTTTTAAAGTACAATAATATTCCTTAAAAATCACGACTGTAACCAAAACGCTTTTACTCAACTGTTTACAGGAGATGTCCCAGGACTGAATCTAGGATCCAGTCCTGTGGTTAGAAAAGTAATCCATAAAGTAACTAATTGCATTTAACTAGAAATTCACATTGAGCTGAATGTTGCATTGTGTTTGAAAATGTGTTGCCCATTGCAACAACTGTAACTACTGTACTTAAAAGTCTATTGCCTATGTGCAAAGTATTTAAACTAAAGTAATTCATTCTGAGAAAGTATTTTTTGTAATGTATAATATAATTACAATGTAATTTAAAAAATAAAATATGTAAAAAAATGTTTTCTAAAAAATTTCGAAATCAGTATGAAAAAATTTATATAACAATTAATACATTTAAAAATTGTCATTTACAAAACCTTTGAAATTCACTGAAAAAACCGTAGGTTTCAGACATGTTATAGTTACAAATTAGCATTTAAAAAACCTTTGAAATTCACTGAAAAAACCATAGGTTTTAGGGACGTTATAGTTACAAATTAGCATTTAAAAAACCTTTGAAATTCACTGAAAAAACCATAGGTTTTAGGGACAGTTATAGTTAGTTGGACATTGCACTCGTACAAAACCCGTGAAATTCCCCGCTATAGTTAGTTCAGCTAACTATAACTCGCGCCCCGCAATGCACTGCTGATGACGTCACATATTACATCACTCATGACATGGTCAGTGACATCACTGATGACATCACTGATGACATCTCAAATGACATCACTGATGACATCATCCACGTGATAATCTGATGCAGCTCTTCACACCCTAATATAACCTTTGATACACCCAATCTAAATTACAGACTGCCATTCGCAAAACCATAGACACTCCAACACCAATAACTACATACCCACTCACTGATTCTTAGGTCTACACACACACATCCACTCACTCACCCGTACAGTCACTCATACTTATGGTCACTCAATACAGGACTATCATATGCACTCTTACTCCTATATAGACACTCAAACACCGCCACTCATCCATAGAGGTACTCACACACCTAGTCAGTCATGCAAATAATTAAACACACTGCCATTTACTCACCTATACAGTTATACACACACCAGCTCACTTAATCATACAAATACTAGCACATTGTTACGCTCTTATACAATCACTGATACAAGCACACACTCATCCATACAGCCACTATCACAATCACTCACTCTCGCTTATAGCTATTTATATACTCCAACACACATATATACTGCCTTTCACATATGTAGTTACTCACACATGTACCACTGGGACATACATTCACTCACTAACACACTCTTACACACACTTACCCACCCATACAGTCTATCACAGATGCACTCTTGAAACCATCCACCCAGTGAATCACCCACTCACACATCTATGCACAGTCGCACACACCCCATCCACACAAACACTCAGGCACCCATACAGATACTCAGACAACAAATCAATAACTCTTATAGACACTCATGTAGCTATTCACAAACCCATGCAGCCACTTACACAGCAACAGACAGATACAGACATTCACCCAGTTTAGTCACTAACCCATGCATTCAGTAAGATACGTTTAATCACTCACTTATAGAATTAGTCACGCACCTACTAAATCATCCATACAGACACTTATACACCCACTCATTCTTCAATACGCCTTTCCCTATATATATAAAAAATATTTAAACTTTACAGAAACACACAGTCACTGGATGACGTCATCAGTGATGTCATTTGAGATGTCATCAGTGATGTCATCAGTGATGTCACTGACCATGTCATGAGTGATGTAATATGTGACGTCATCAGCAGTGCATTGCGGGCGCGAGTTATAGTTAGCTGAACTAACTATAACGGGGGAATTTCACGGGTTTTGTACGAGTGCAATGTCTAACTAACTATAACTGTCCCTAAAACCTATGGTTTTTTCAGTGAATATATATATATATATATATATATATATATATATATATATATATATATATATATATATATATATATATATGCCAAGGTGTATTGAAGAATGAGTGGGTGTATGAGTGTCTGTATGGATGATTTAGTAGGTGCGTGACTGACTGTATAAGTGAGTGATTAAACGTGTCTTACTGAATGCATGGGTTAGTGACTAAACTGTGTGAATGTCTGTATCAGTCTGTCAGTTGGTGTGTAAGTGGCTGCATGGGTTGGTCAGTAGCTACATGAGTGTCTACATGGGTTATTGATTGGTTGTCTGAGTATGTGTATGGGTGCCTGAGTGTCTGTGTGGGTGGGTGGGGGGTGTGTGACTCCGTGCATAGATGTGTGAGTGGGTGATTCACTGGGTGTATGGGTTCAAGAGTGCGTCTGTGAAGGGCTTTATGGGTGGGTGAGACTGTGTATGGGGTGTTGTTGAGTGTTTAGATGTCTCAGTGGTACATGTGTTAGTAACTACATATGTTTGTTTTTATGAGCTTTATTTCGACAATTCATGTCATAAAAGCTATAAAAACACTGTATTGAATAAAAAAGTGAACAATACATGCAACAGTTGAAAAAAGAGTAAACGGTCCAGAGATCCTGATACTGGGTGTGAATCCCTAGTGTTATTGGAGGAACTTTTGCTCAAGGCTCTGGACCTTTACAGCCTGATACTGAGGAATTATCCTAGGACCCGACGAGATACTACTCTTCTCATGACCACAAAGTATTGGATTTTAATCACAATGTCCTATTACGCATTTGAAAATTTTCAAATTCATCGCTGATATTATGATACTAGAATGTAAAGATTACCCTTGAGAAAGCCCTGGCTCTATAAAGCCACACAGGGCGAAACACGTGTCGGCTGTTCACTTTTCTAAAAAACTGCTCTACGAAAAACCAAAAAACGAGTGAAATGATCATTATAATGTGGTGAATAAAAAGAACAACCTTCACTCAAATCAACCTGGATTAATGTGTGTAATTTAAACAAGGAATTACCCTTTAACAATAATACTTCTCGTGAAAAGGAGGAACACCTGCTCACAACTTTTCCCAATACATGCAACAGTACATTAAAAATAAATAAATATGTGGGAGCAGTCCATCCGGTATCCGACAGCAGCCAAGATACAGTATACAAATCGGCAAATAGACATTAAAACTGTTAATACAACATAACAATAAAAACATGCTAAAAACAGATTAAAATAGGGAGAAAAGCATTACAGTGCTATCTAATCTAATAATATTTCGCATTGACCCTTATTACAAATCCCCGCAAGCCATATTTAACATTTCAAACCCTCCTTACGGCGGCAACATTGCAAGGCGAAAATCAATAAAGTGCAAGTGCAAAACCAATGTATGAGACCTGGAAGTGCCAGCCAGAAAGCCCTGCAACAACCATGCGCGATCTTCATACCACAGGGTGCTGCAGCGTTCCTGACTTGATCTTCTGTCTGATGAGCCATGCGTGGCTTAGGTATTGAGCCACGCTGCATGCAAAGAGTGATCTGGGGTCTGACCTTAGAATGCGCAGGGCAACCCGGTAGTTCCGGTAGTACTTATGTGAAAGGCAGTATATGTGAGTGTTGGACTATATAAATGACTATATGTGAGAGTGAGTGATTGTGGGAGTGGCTGTATGGATGAGTGTGTGCTTGTGTCAGTGATTGTATAAGTGATTGTATAAGAGAGTAAGTATGTGTTAGTATCTGTATGAATAAGTGAGGTGGTGTGTGTATAACTGTGTAGGTGAGTAAATGGGACTGTGATTTATTCTTTGAATGAGTGACTATGTGTGTGAGTAACTCTATGGGTGAGTGGCGGTGTGTGAGTGTCTGTATAGGTGTATGAGTGCATATGATAGTGCTGTATTGATGAGTGTCTGCATGTATGAGTGACTGTATGGGTGAATGAGTGGATATGTGTGTAGACCTAAGAAACAGTGAGTGGGTATGTAGTAACTGGTATTGGTGTATCTATGGTTTCAAAAATGGAAGTCTGTATTTTAAAGTGGGTGTATCAAAGGTTATATTAGGGTATGAGGAGGTGCATCAGATTATCACGTGGATGATGTCATCAGTGATCTCATCAGTGACGTCATTTGAGATGTCATCAGTGATATCATCAGTGATGTCACTGACCATGTCATGAGTGATGTAATATGTGACGTCATCAGCAGTGCATTGCAGGGGCGCGAGTTAGAGTTAGCTCAATTAACTATAACGGCAGAATTTCTCTGGTTTTGTACGAGTGAAATGTCCAACTAACTATAACGTCCCTGAAACCTGTGGTTTTTTCAGTGAATTCCAAAGGTTTTTAAAGGCTAAATTCTAACTATAACGTCCCTGAAACCTATGGGTTTTTCAGTGAATTTCAAAGGTTTTTAAAATGCTAATTTCTAACTATAATGTCCCTGAAACCTACAGTTTTTTCAGTGAAGTTCAAAGGTTTTTTAAATGCTAATTCCTAACTATAATGTCCAAAAAACGCTTTTTCAAAATTTTTAAGCTTTTATAAAAATAATGTGATGTTTTATCCTTTTTAAAATATGCATTTATATATATATTTTTTAAAAGTGAGATTCGCTGCACCGATCGTGTACCGGTCACGGTGGGTGCGCGAATCCAAGAATTTTGCCACCGTATTGGTTAAGTCGTGCACGATACGCATATGGTATGCGAAGGGTGCGCGGTTCCAATTTTTCTTTTTTAAAATTTTTAAATACATGATATACACTATAAATTTATTAAATCAATCGTATATGCTTTATTGAAAGACTTATAAAAGTGAAATTTACATAAATAATATGGATGTTAAACGTCTTTTACTGAAGTTACGGGAGCCGCGACGGTCCCGTGTAACATCACTTACGTATATCCGGGGTCGCGTCAGGTACGCGAATCCAGCACAAGTTATTTAGTTTTAAAAGTATATGTATATAACTTTATTATATATATTATACGAAGAGATTAATACCCACAATTGTAAATATCGTATATTTGTAACTGGAATAAAGATATATTATTGTTAAATATAATTTTCAGGAATTGCGTCAGGTGCGCGCTAGTTGCGCATCGGGTACGCGAATCCCATGTGACTTCAAAAGAAAGCATTTAATTGGTTAAGAAGCTTTTTATACTAGAACTTGCAGGACCACACCCAAATTTTTAATTCTTCCAAGAACATCTTCAGGAGACACAGCTTTTGTGTTTTCTGCTCTTGATTGCATTTTTTTGGTATTTTTTTTTAAGCACTGCTAAAATTACATCTTCTAATCCACCTCAGAACATTCTTGGAGGATAAGATGAATTGAAAGAACCTACCAAGCAGCGCAAGGAGAGTGTCATGTGGGCCTTTTTTTCCACTCCGCCCGGCGAAAAGAAGATTAATGCACGCAAAGTTACCTGCACTTTGTGTCAAAGGGTGCTATCTCGGGGCTCCAAGAAGAAATACTCGTGTGGCACTTCATCCATGATGAAGCACCTGCAAACAATCCACCCACGTCATCTAGCGCAAGAGCAACATCGTCGCGAACTTGAACAACAATCACAGCAAGATGATGAGGTCGCAGGGCCTAGCACCTCGGCAGGTTCTTCTGCATCGACCCAAGGACCCGACATTAGACCAGGGTTTGCTGAACTTGAGCAGCGGTGCATTAAATGCAAAAAAGTTATTTGTTATGGAGAGCAATCTGTGGATGCTATTGTTGTTGCAGCAAGAAACCACCGTTGTTAATTTTTTTTTTTTGCAATGATTTTTTAATTACAAAATGTTTGAGAAAGTTTTCTCAGTTCATTCTGTTGATTTTTTCATTTTTTTAAAACACCCAAAAATACAAAAAGAGTTAAAAAACACAAAAAATGTAAAAGAAAAAAATGGTTCTTGTTAGAACAGCCTATTTGGTTAAAAATAGACAAACTTCTATGTGTTGTATGAATTGCAGCAAGTGTAATATATGTAGGAGTGCATGGGTAGTGCATGAGTGATTGCATGAGCGCATGGATAATGCCTGGGTGATTGGAGGAGTGCATGTGTACTGCCTGAGTTATTGCATGAGTACAGGGGTAGTGCCTGAGTGCATGGATGAGTGCATGGGTAGTACCGGAGTGATTGCATGACTGCATGGGTAGTGCCTGGGTGATTGGAGGAGTGCATGGGTACTGCCTGGGTGATTGCATGAGTGCAGGGATAGTGCCTGAGGGCATGGATGAGTGCATGGGTAGTATTTGAGAGAATGGATGACTGCATGGGTAGTGCCTGGGTGATTGCATGAGTGCTTGGCTACTGCCTGGGTGATTGGAGGAGTGGATGTGAAGTGCCTGAGTGAATGCAAGAGTGCACGGGTAGTGCCTGAGTGATTACATGAGTGCAGGGGTAGTTCCTGAGTGCATGGATCAGTGCATGGGTACTGCCTGAGTGATTGCATGAGTTCATGGGTAATATCTGGGTGATTGGAGGAGTGCATATGTACTGCTTGGGTGATTGTATGAGTGCAGGGATAGCGCCTGAGGGGATGGATAAGTGAATGGGTAGTATTTGAGGGCATGGATGAGTGCATGGGTAGTATTTGAGAGAATAGATGATGGCATGGGTAGTGCCTGGGTGATTGCATGAGTGTATGGGTAGTGCCTGGGTGATTGGAGGAGTGCATGTGTACTCCCTGAGTGAATGCAAGAGTGCAGGGGTAGTGCTTGAGTGCATGGATGAGTGCATGGGTAGTGTCTGGGTGATTGCATGAGTGCATGGGTAGTGCCTGAGTGATTGAAGGAGTGCATGGGTAGTGCCTGTGTTATTGTATGAGTGCAGGGATAGCGCCTGTGGGCATGGATGAGTGCATGCATAGTATTTGTCAGAATGGATGAGTGCATGGATAGTGCCTGGGTGATTGCATGAGTGCATGGCTACTGCCTGGGTGATTGGAGGAGTGCATGTGTAGTGCCTGAGTGAATGCAAGAATGCACAGGTAGTGCCTGGGTGATTGCATGAGTGCATGGGTTGTGCCTGAGTGATTGAAAGAGTGCATGGGTACTGCCTGTGTGATTGCACAAGTGCAGGGATAGCACCTGAGGGCATGGATGAGTGCATGGGCAGTATTTGACAGAATGGATGAGTGCATGGGTAGTGCCTGGGTGATTGCATGAGTGCATGGCTACTGCCTGGTTGATTGCAGGAGTGCATGTGTACTGCCTGATCAAATGCAAGAGTTCAGGGGTAGTGTCTGAGTACATGGATGAGTGCATGGGTACTGCCTGGGTGATTGCATGAGTACAAGGATAGTGCCTGAGTGCATTGATGACTGCGCGAGAAGTGCCTGAGTGATTTTATGAGTGCATGGGTAGTGCCCTGATGATTGGAGGAGTGCATGTGTACTGCCTGAGTGATTGGACTAGTGCATGGTTAGTGCCTGTGAGATTGCATGAGTGCATGCGTAGTCCCTGAGTGCATGGATTAGTGCATGCGTACTGCCTGGGTGATTGCATGAGTGCATGGGTAGTGTCTAGGTGATTGGAGGAGTGCATGTGTACTTCTTGGGTGATTGCATAAGTGCAGGGATAGTGCCTGAGTGCATGAATAAGTGCATGAGAAGTGTCTGAGTGATTTTATAAGTGCATGGGTAGTGCCTCAGTGATTGGAGGAGCGCATGTGTACTGCCTGAGTGATTGGAGGAGTGCATGGGTACTGCTTATGAGATTGCATTAGTGCATGTGTAGTGCCTGAGTGATTGCATAAGTGCATGGGTAGTGTCTAGGTGATTGGAGGAGTGCATGTGTACTCCCTGAGTGAATGCAAGAGTGCAGGGGTAGTGCTTGAGTGCATGGATGAGTGCATGGGTAGTGTCTGGGTGATTGCATGAGTGCATGGGTAGTGCCTGAGTGATTGAAGGAGTGCATGGGTAGTGCCTGTGTTATTGTATGAGTGCAGGGATAGCGCCTGTGGGCATGGATGAGTGCATGCATAGTATTTGTCAGAATGGATGAGTGCATGGATAGTGCCTGGGTGATTGCATGAGTGCATGGCTACTGCCTGGGTGATTGGAGGAGTGCATGTGTAGTGCCTGAGTGAATGCAAGAATGCACAGGTAGTGCCTGGGTGATTGCATGAGTGCATGGGTTGTGCCTGAGTGATTGAAAGAGTGCATGGGTACTGCCTGTGTGATTGCACAAGTGCAGGGATAGCACCTGAGGGCATGGATGAGTGCATGGGCAGTATTTGACAGAATGGATGAGTGCATGGGTAGTGCCTGGGTGATTGCATGAGTGCATGGCTACTGCCTGGTTGATTGCAGGAGTGCATGTGTACTGCCTGATCAAATGCAAGAGTTCAGGGGTAGTGTCTGAGTACATGGATGAGTGCATGGGTACTGCCTGGGTGATTGCATGAGTACAAGGATAGTGCCTGAGTGCATTGATGACTGCGCGAGAAGTGCCTGAGTGATTTTATGAGTGCATGGGTAGTGCCCTGATGATTGGAGGAGTGCATGTGTACTGCCTGAGTGATTGGACTAGTGCATGGTTAGTGCCTGTGAGATTGCATGAGTGCATGCGTAGTCCCTGAGTGCATGGATTAGTGCATGCGTACTGCCTGGGTGATTGCATGAGTGCATGGGTAGTGTCTAGGTGATTGGAGGAGTGCATGTGTACTTCTTGGGTGATTGCATAAGTGCAGGGATAGTGCCTGAGTGCATGAATAAGTGCATGAGAAGTGTCTGAGTGATTTTATAAGTGCATGGGTAGTGCCTCAGTGATTGGAGGAGCGCATGTGTACTGCCTGAGTGATTGGAGGAGTGCATGGGTACTGCTTATGAGATTGCATTAGTGCATGTGTAGTGCCTGAGTGATTGCATAAGTGCATGGGTAGTGTCTAGGTGATTGGAGGAGTGCATGTGTACTGCTTGGGTGATTTCATGAGTGCAAGGATAGTGCCTGAGTGCATGGATGAGTGCATCAGAAGTGCCTGAGTGATTTTATGAGTGCATGGATAGTGCCTCAGTGATTGGAGGAGTGCATGTGAACTGCCTGAGTGATTGGAAGAGTGCATGGGTAGTGCCTGTGAGATTGCATGAGTGCATGCTTAGTGCCTTAGTGCATGGATGAGTGCATTTGTACTGCTTGGGTGATTGCATACGTGCATGCGTAGTGCCTGGTGATTGGAGGAGTGCATCTGTACTGTTTGGGTGATTGCATAACTGCAGAGGTAGTGCATGAGTGCATTGATGAGTGCATGGGTAGTGACTAAGTGATTGCATGAATGCATGGGTAGTGCTTGAGTGATTGGAGGAGTGCATGGATAGTGCCTGGGTGATTGAAGGAGTGCATGGGTAGTGCCTGTGTGATTGCATGAGTGCAGGGGTAGTACCTGAGGGCATGGATGAGTGCATGGGTAGTATTTGACAGAATGGATGACTGCATGGGTAGTGCCTGGGTTATTGGAGGAGTGCATGTGTACTGCCTGAGTGAATACAAGAGTGCAGGGGTAGTCCTGAGTGCATGGGTAGTGCCTGGTTGATTACATGAGTGCATGGGTAGTGCCTGAGTGATTGAAGGAGTGCATGGGTAGTGCATGTGTGATTGCATGGGTGCAGGGATATCACCTGAGGGCATGGATGAGTGCATGGGTAGTGCCTGGGTGATTACATGAGTGCATGGGTAGTGCCTGAGTGATTGAAGGAGTGCATGGGTAGTGTCTGTGTGATTGTATGAATGCAGGGATAGCACATGAGGGCATGGATGAGTGCATGGGTAGTATTTGACAGAATGGATGAGTGCATGGGTAGTCCCTGGGTGATTGCATGAGTGCATGGCTACTGCGTGGGTGATTGGAGGAGTGCATGTGTACTGCCTGAGTGAATGCAAGGGTGCAGGGGTAGTGTGTGAGTACATGGGTAGTGCTTGGGTGATTGCATGAGTACAGGGATAGTGCCTGAGTGCATGGATGAGTGCATGAGAAGTCCCTGGGTGATTTTATGAGTGCATGGGTAGTGCCTTGGTGATTGGAGGAGTGCATGTCTACTGCCTGAGTGATTGGAGGAGTGCATGGGTAGTGGCTGTGAGATTGCATGAGTGCATGCATAGTGCCTGAGTGCATGGTTCAGTGCATGCGTACTGCCTGGGTGATTGCATGACTGCATGGGTAGTGTCTAGGTGAATGGAGGAGTGCATGTGTACTGCTTGGGTAATTGCATGAGTGCAGGGATAGTGCCTGAGTGCATGAAGGAGTTCATGAGAAGTGCCTGAGTGATTTTATGAGTGCATGGGTAGTGCCTGGGTGATTGAACGAGTGCATGGGTAGTGTCTGTGTGATTACATGAGTGCAGGGGTAGTTCCTGAGTGCATGGATCAGTGCATGGGTACTGCCTGGGTGATTGCATGAGTTCATGGGTAATATCTGGGTAATTGGAAGAGTGCATGTGTACTGCTTGGGTGATTGTATGAGTGCAGGGATAGTACCTGAGTGCATGGATGAGAGCATGGGTAGTGCCTAAGTAATTTGATGAATTCATGGGTAGTGCTTGGGTGTTTGGAGGAGTCCATGGGTACTGCCTGAGTGCATGGATCAGTGCATGGGTACTGCCTGGGTGATTGTATGAGTGCATGGGTAGTGTCTAGGTGAATGGATAAGTGCATGGGTAGTGCTTGGGTGATTGCATGAGTGCATGGATGAGTGCATGAGAAGTGCCTGAATGATTTTATGAGTGCATGGGTAGTGCCTTGGTGATTGGAGGAGTGCATGGGTAGTGCCTGCGTGACTGGAGAAGTGCACGGGTAGTGCCTGAGTACATGCATGAGTGCATGGGTAGTGCCTGGGTGATTTCCTGAGTGCAAAGGGAGTACCTGAGCGCATGGATAAGTACATGGATAGTGTGTGAGTGATTGCATGAGTGCATGGGTAGTGCCTGGGTGATTGTACCAGTACATGGGTAGTGCCTGGGTAAATTGAATGAGCGCAGAAGTAGTGCATGAGTGCATAGATGAGTGCATGGGTAGTGTTTGAGGGAATTAATGAGTGCAGTAAAAGTGGCTCTAAACATTATTTCACATTATCATGCATATTACATTATTTGTTCTTACCTTTAACTACTTTTTAAGTTGTATGTATTTTTCGGAGATTTTCGAGTTAAAGTATGCCTTACTGCTGACATAAAACTATTGACTCTTCCTTTTGAAATTATTGGACTTGGGAATCCAAAACGACATTTTGTATAAAATGTTTCCTTTGACTTGTATTTTCGTCGACAATATTTTCCACATCGATGACTTTGAAACCGCAAAACTTGTTGTCTCAAGCTGCTTTCTCCTTTTTTTGGAATGGCACAGGTAACATACTCTTCGATGAAAGACAAAACAGTTTCATCAGTATCGGTTCCAAATTTAGGTGCATTCTTGATCCATAATACCATGTGTATATGAGGAGCACCTCTGGCTTGGTACTCCTTTCTCCAAAAGAAATCAGTAACTTCTCCAAGAGGTGGATTATTTTTATTGCAGATAAAAGACATCATAGCTTGAAACCTATGATTAAAATATCTGCACACATTTACAGGATCCAAGGAACACAGTTCTCCAGCTGTCTTCAATTCAATGTTTTTTACATTTGAATTTGCTTGTCGTAGATATTCAAGTAAATCGTCCCACGCATATTCAGCACAGCTAAGTGTAACAAACCACGTAGGGGTACCTAAGTTTCTTAACATACGTTTAAGTTCTCCGTGACGATGATACAAATACTCATTGGTACCACGTTGACATGCCATCAAATGAATTAACTGAGATTCTAAATGATCGTCTCTTTGTTGAACTTTGTCCATGAATTCCTTTGCAGAAACATGTGTAAGATGAACACCTGTTTTTAATATGTGGTTCACTGCATATGAAAGTCCAGATAAGCCACTTTCAAACAGAAGATGAAATATATATGGCATACACTGTCGAACTTTTGGATCTTCTGAGTACAATCTTGTCGAGCGGTATTCTGAAGCTGGAATCTGTACTGCTCATTCATTATATCGTCCACCTTCTCCAGTGGGGAAGAGGTGTGGAAAACAATGAGCTTCTAAACTTTTTTCCCATATACACATGGGAGTTCCTTTCGCTTTCTTCATTTGAAATAATTCAATAGTGTTTCCTATCACTTCTTTTGAATGTAGGGGATGTATACTGTAATGTTCGTAAATTTCTTCACTAATGGACTTGTCCACTTTTTCTATTTGGCCAGTTGAAATTTCTGTTTCATCTTCTAAACATATTTCCTGTTCTTCCACATTTACAGTTTTATAATAAATATTGTTTTGTACAAGATATAATGTAGCCTTTTGAAGTTTGGTGACATCTACTAACTCTTGCCATATTTTCCGACTCTTTGTTGGTATACCATTAACTAGAATAACTACAGGTTCACTTTTCCTCTCTCTCTATACCAACAGTTTCAATATTTTTCTTAACATCTAAAGGTAAGCACACAACTCTTCCTTTCAGACCTCTTTGTAAATCTGTTGGAGGCAGCTTACCTGTTTTAGGCTACATACGAACTATAGCCTGAAACGGGTGCACAGATTGAATAAGAATGGACTCAAATGTATTGAAATCTGCCTGTTCTGGAGGAATAGCTACCAACTCTAAATTGTTATGTACTGCTCTAGCTGGCATTTTGTTCTCTTCTAATACGTTGATCAGTACCCAACTCAAAACGACCTTCCACCAACAAATAGGCACCAAATTGCTCCCACTTATCATTGTTTTCCTTTTCACTTTTTAAATACACATCAACATTCCTAGTTTGACTTCTATAGTGAGTACGTCGACAACAAATACAAACATTGTTTGGTTTTTCACAAGAAAGTATCTTAAACTTTGTAATTTCTTCTGCAAACTTCTCAGTACTAATATCTTTCTCCTGTTCTTCAACACCTACACTTATCAAGCTCTCACTTTCTCTACACTCCTCTTGTGAACCAAAAAAACGAAACTGTATATCATCACAAACTTTTTTTACATCCAATACTGAACCATGCAAAAGAGCTGTGTTCATTTCACTTAAAGATAATGCAGGACTTTTACGCAGTACAATCTCCTTACTAACGTCCGCATTTCTGAGTGATGTACTGCTAACATTCTTAAATGATGAAAAGTACTTCAACACACTTTTCTAGAAAGACAAGCCAGAGAATGACCCTGCAACTGAGTATATTTTCTTACTTTACAAGGATCTAGTCCTTGCAACATCTTAATCTTCTGTTTAACACTTTTTTTGCACAATCTCGTAAGAAAATCCGTAATATATCAATAGATTGCTGTCGAATACTACAAATACTACTACAATCCCACTTATACACTGGAGCTTGTGTACATCTCCATTAAACTTCTTCAGCTATTACTTCTTCCACATTTCTAGGAACCATCTTTTCTTTTTCAATTGGACAACCATCTTTTAACTCATAACAACGACCACTGGTATCAACTGCATGAAGTAATGTATTTTGTTGAAAATAGCTTTCTTCATTAAAAAAGGTTCATTACTAGAAGTGTGCTTCCATTCACCAGAACATTTTCTGCAAAAGTTACTTCTATTAACCAGTCTTTTTCCTTTGCTTTTCTCCTTCATAAAGTGCATTGTTTTATTCAAAGTTTTCATTCTCTTCAATACCAATATAAATAATTTTCTTTTCAATTCAAAAGATTTTTTTACTACACTCTCAATCTGCTGTTTTTTCTTGTAAGCTGCTGATCTTCTTTTATATTTTTGCAATCTTTCAATAAATTTTGTAGTACTCTACTTTTATACATTCTCTTTCTAATGCCTTTATATTCTTTCATCCTTCTTTCAACATGAATTGTTTTCCTATAACCTGATTTTCCATTAATATGTCCTTTTTCGTTTCTTTCTGATTGGTTGTACAACTTTTCTTTCTCTTTTCCACATTTTGAAAATGTATTACATTCTTTGAAAGTCTTTTAACAAATTCTTTACTTCTCTTACCAGAAGTCTTTTTCTTCGATGTCACATTTTGAACTTCATCTAATTTCTGCTTTCTCTCTCCTTCAAATAGTACTGTGTTTTTTCTTGTCTTTTCTTTTGATCTTTTCTTGCCATACTCAATCTTTCTTACTAATAATGGTGAATATCTGAAAAAAAGAAAAGTTTAAATAGTTTCTAAAAATAATTTTATATTATTAAAATAATTATATACTAATATTCTCATCTATAAATAAACAAATACTTTTAACTGTATTGCAAAGCTATGTCAGACACTGCACAATTCCTTCATTTAGAAGTCATCACAACCTCCTCAACAGAATGAGAGAGCAGAACTAAAGGATTTCTCTACTACTACTCAAACCAATCAGGTTCAAATGTATAATACATCAGACAATAGATATATAAGTAGACACATACGTCATTCACAAGACCATAAAGTCCCTTAAACTTCACAGACTGGTGTTCCCAATTCAAAATAACACCTAAATTGGTGATTTTACCCAAATATAAAATAGCAACCCTTCACATGTCTCTGTTGTAAGTCTCACCATATTCCAGAAATCATCCATACATGTGTCTGTACCTTTTGCTAGTGACATCATATATAAAACAAATATACAAATAGTTTTATGCCTGTGTTTTTTCACAGACTCATACAAAGTACCCTAATCACTAAACCATCTGCCAACATGTCTTTAACCTCACTTTTGTCCTGCAGCTTCACCATTCTGCAACTACTCAAGGTGTTGAGCATACCCAAGTATAAAGCAGCAAACCTTCACATGAGTCTGTTGTAAATCTCACTATATTCCTGAAAGTATGTATGCATGTGTCTGTACCTTTTACTAGTACTATCATATATAAAAGAAATATACAAATAGAGATATACCTTAGTTTTATAGATCTAGTATCTTCAGATGCTTAGCACATATGAGAATACATGTGCAAGTACAGACATACATCAATTACAAGACCATGCAGACCTTAAACTTAAAACTTGACAGACTGCACTTTACAATTGAGAGACCTACATTTATGTGGTGTACTTCAAGTGTACATTTCCCCAGGCTCATAGAAAGTAGCATAATCACTAATCCCTCTGCCAACATGTCTTAAAAACTCACTTTTGTGCTGCAGCTTCACCATTCTACGAGTACTCAAAATGTTGGGCCTAGCCAAATATAAAGCAGCAACTTATCACATGTCTCTACCATAAGTCTCACCATATTCTTAAAAGCATGCATGCATGTATCTGTACCTATTGCTAGTGCCACCATATACAAAAGAAGCATACAAATAGATGTATACTTCTGTTTTACAAATGTACCATCTTCAGATAGATAACACATATCAGAATACATGAGTAAGTAGAAATATATCTACTTAGACACCTACATTTATGTGACGTACTTCAAGTGTACCTTTCAGACATATGTATACATGGTTTCAGGAATATGGTGAGACTTACAGCTGAGACATGTGTTGTGTTGCTGCTTTATATTTGGCTAGACCCAACATCCTGAGTAGTCGCAGAATAGTGAAATTGCAGCACAAAAGTGAGGTTTATAACATGGTGAACACTTTTGTACTACAGCTTCACCATTCTGTAACTACTCAGGTTGTTGGGCCTATCCAAATATAAAGCAGCAAATCTTCACATAAGTCTGGTATAAATCTCACCATATTCCTGAAAGCATGTATGCATGTGTCTGTACCTTTTACTAGTACTACCATATATAAAAAGAAACATACAAATAGAGGTATACCTGTGTTTTACACGTCTAGCATCTTCAGATGGATAACACATATCAGAATACATGTGCAAGTACAGACATACCTCAATCACAAGACCGTCCACATCTTAAAACTTGCCAGACTGCACTTCCCATTTCAAACAGACACTGAAAATTATATCGTATATTTAAAGTATAGCTTTCCACAGACTCATACAAACTAGCCTGATCACTAATCCATCTCCTAACATGCCTTAAACCTCACTTTTGTGCTGCAGCTTCACCATTCTGCAACTACTTAGGGTGATGGGCTAGCCAAATATAAAGCAGCAACCCATCACATGGCTATGCTGTAAGTCTCACCATCTCCCTGAAAGCATGCATGCATATGTTTGTACACCGCATAAATGTAGGTGTTTATGTAGATATGTCTCTACTTACTCATGTATTCTGATATGTGTTATCCATCTGAAGATGCTACATGTGTAAAACACAAGTATACATCTATTTGTATGCTTCTTTTATCTATGGTGGCACTAGCAAAAGGTACAGACACATGCGTGCATGGTTTCAGGAAGATGGTGAGACTTACAGCAGTGACATGTGAAGGGTTGCTGCTTTGTTTTTGGCTATGCTTAATACCTAACTAGTAGTAGAATGATAAAGCAGCAGCAGCAGAAAAGTAATGTTTAAGATATGTTGGGTGAGGAATTAGTGATTATGGTACTTTGTAAGAGTCTCTGGAAAAGTTTACTTGAAGTGCGCTGAATAAATCTAGGTGTCTCTTTGAAATGTGAAGTGCAGTCTGTCAAGTTTTAAGGTCTTCATGGTCTTGTGATTGAGGTATGTATGTACTTGCACATGTATTGTGATATATCTTATGTATCTGAAGATGCTAGACGACATATGCATGCAGGCTTTCAGGAAAATGGTGAGACTTACAACAGAGACATGTGAAGGATTGCTGCTTTATATTTGGCTAGGCCCAACACCCTAAGTAGTCGTAGAATGGTGAAGCAGCAGCACAAAAGTGAGGTTTAAGGCATGTTAGGAGATGGATTAATTATTACGCTGCTTTGTATGAATCTGTGGAAAGCTACACTTCAAATATATCGCATAATTTTCATTATCTGCTTCAAATGTGAAGTGCAGTCTGTCAAGTTTTAAGGTCTGCATGGTGTTGTGACTGAGGTATGTCTCTGCTTGCACACGTATTCTGATACGTATTGTGCATCTGAAGATGCTAGACGTATAAAACACAAGTATACATCTATTTGGATATTTCTTTTATATATGATGCTGTTAGCAAAACGTACAGACAGATGCATGCATGCTTTCAGGAATATGGTGAGACTTACAGCTGAGACATGTAATACATTCCTGCCATAGATTAGGCTAGGCCCAACACCGTAAGTAGTCACAGTATGGTGAAGCTCCAGCACAAAAGTGAGGTTTAAGACATGTTAGGAAACGGATTAGTGATTAGGCTAGTTTGTATGAGTGTGTGGAAAGGTGCGCTTAAAGTACGCTGCATAAATGTAGGTGTCGGTTTGAAATGTGAAGTGCAGTCTCTCAACTTTTAAGGTCTGCATGGTGTGTGACTGAAGTATATCTCTGTTAACACATGTATTCTGATATGTGTTATCCATATGAAGATGCTAGACGTGTAAAACACAGGTATACATCCATTTGTATGCTTCTTTTATATATAGTGTCACTAGCAAAAGGTATAGAGACATACATGCATGCTTTTAGAAATATGAGGAGACTAACAGCAGAGACATGTGAAGGGTTGCTGCTTTCCTCTTAGCTATGCTCAATACCAGAGTGGTAGTAGAATAGTGAAGCAGCAGTAGCAGAAAAGTGATGTTTAAGATATGTTGGGTGAGAAATTAGTGATTATGGTACTTTGTAAGAGTCTGTGGAAACGTTCACTTGAAGTATGCCACATAAATGTAGGTGTGTGTTTGAAATGTGAAGTGCAGTCTGTCAAGTTTTAAAGCCTATATGGTCTTGTGACTGAGGTATCTCTCACTTGCACATGTATTCTGATACGTGTTATGCATGTGAAGTTGATAGAGATATAAAACACAGTTATACATCTATTTGTATATTACTTTTATATATGATGCTGTTAGCAAAAGGTACAGACATATGTATACATGGTTTCAGGAATATGGTGAGACTTACAGCTGAGACATGTGATGGGTTGCTGCTTTATATTTGGCTAGGCCCAGCATCCTGAGTAGTCGCAGAATAGTGAAATTGCAGCACAAAAGTGAGGTTTATAACATGGTGTACACTTTTGTACTACAGCTTCACCATTCTGTAACTACTCTGGGTGTTGGGCCTACACAAATATACAGCAGCAAATCTTCACATAAGTCTGGTATAAATCTCACCATATTCCTGAAAGCATGTATGCATGTGTCTGTACCTTTTACTAGTACTACCATATATAAAAGAAACATACAAATAGAGGTATACCTGTGTTTTACACGTCTAGCATCTTCAGATGGATAACACATATCAGAATACATGTGCAAGTACAGACATACCTCAATCACAAGACCGTCCACATCTTAAAACTTGCCAGACTGCACCTCCCATTTCAAACAGACACTGAAAATTATACAGTATATTTAAAGTATAGCTTTCCACAGACTCATACAAACTAGCCTAATCACTAATCCATCTCCTAACACGCCTTAAACCTCACTTTTGTGCTGCAGCTTCACCATTCTACAAATACTTAGGGTGTTTGGCCTAGCCAAATATAAAATAGCAACCCATCACATGTCTCAGCTGTAAGTCACACCATCTTCCTGAAAGCAAGCATGCATATGTCTGTACCTTTTACAAGTAACATCATATTTGGCTAGGCCCAACACCCTAAGTAGTCGTAGAATGGTTAAGCAGCAGCACAAAAGTGAGGTTTAACGCATGTTAGGAGATGGATTAGTTATTACGCTACTTTGTATGAGTCTCAGTGAAAGCTACACTTCAAATATACCGCATAATTTTCATTATCTGCTTCAAATGTGAAGTGTAATCTGTTAAATATTAAGGTCTGCATAGTGTTTTGACTGAGGTATGTCTCTACTTGCACATGTATTCTGATACGTATTGTGCATCTGAAGATGCTAGATGTATACAACACAAGTATACATCTATTTGCATATTCTTTTTATATATGATGCTGCTAGCAAAAGGTACAGATATATGCATGCATGCTTTCAGGAATATGGTGAGACTTACAGCTGAGACATGTGATACATTGCTGTTTATATTTGGCTAGGCCCAACACCGCAAGTAGTCACAGTATGGTGAAGCTCCAGCACAAAGTGAGGTTTAAGACATGTTAGGAAACAGATTAGTGATTAGGCTAGTTTGTATGAGTGTGTGGAAAGGTACACTTAAAGTACGCCGAATAAATGTAGGTGTCTGTTTGAAATGTGAAGTGCAGTCTCTCAACCTTTAAGGTCTGCATGGTGTTGTGACTGAAGAAATGTCTCACACATGTATTCTGATCTGTGTTATCCATCTGAAGATGCTAGATGTGTAAAACACAGGTATACATCCATTTGTATACTTTTTTATATATGGTGTCACTAGCAAAAGGTACAGACACATACAGGCATGCTTTTAGAAATATGGGGAGACTTACAGCAGAGACATGTGAAGGGTTGCTGCTTTGCTCTTAGCTATGCTCAATACCTGAGTGGTAGTAGAATAGTGAAGCAGCAGCAGCAGAAAAGTGATGTTTCAGATACGTTGGGTGAGAAATTAGAGTTTATGGTACTTTGTAAGAGTCTGTGGAAAAGTTCACTTGAAGTATGACACATAAATCTAGGTGTGTGTTTGAAATGTGAAGTGCAGTCTGTCAAGTTTTAAAGCCTTTATGGTCTTGTGACTGAGGTATGTGTCTACTTGCACATGTATTCTGATACGTGTTATGCATGTGAGGTTGATAGACATATAACACACAGACATACATCAATCACAAGACTATGCAGACCTTAAAACTTCACAGACTGCATTTCCCATTTCAAGCAGACACCGTAAATTATGCGGTGTATTTCAAGTGTAGTTTTCCACAGACTCATACAAAGTAGCATAATCACTAATCCCTCTGCCAACATGTCTTAAACCTCACTTTTGTGCTCCACCTTCACCATTCTACGGCTACTTAGGGTATTGGGCTTAGCCAAATATAAAACAGCAACCCATTACATGTCTCAGCTGTAAGTCACACCATCTTCCTGAAAGCATGCATGCAAATGTCTGTACCTTTTACTAGCAACATCATATATAAAAGAAACATACAAATAGATGTATACCTGTGTTTTATACGTCTAGCATCCTCAGATGATAACACGTATGAAAATACATGTGCAAGTAGAGACATACCTCAGTCACAAGACCATGCAGACCTTAAAACTTGACAGACTGCACTTCACATTTCAAACAGACACGTAGATTTATGCGGCGTACTTCAAGTGTACCTTTCCACAGACTCATACAAAGTAGCCTAATCACTAATCCCTCTTGCAACATGTCTTAAACCTCATTTTTGTGCTGCAGCTTCACCATTCTACAACTACTTGGGAAACATCCATTACAATGCACTACCTTTACAACACAGCTGTTACAACACAACTGCCTTTACATCGCATGCCATTACAATGCAGCCATTACAGCGCATGTCACTACAATGCATGCCATTACAACGCATTATAAGGTAAGTAAGGGAGATTTTTAAGTTTTAGGGTGGGTATGGGTTTTGGGGTACATGGGAATATTAATTTTTACCCCTACACTATCCAACACTTTCCCTACTTTTGCAATCACTGGAGTGGGAATAGTAATTTTTACCCCTACACTATCCAACACTTACCCTGTTGCACTCACTGGAGTGGGAATATTATTTTTACCCCTACACTATCCAACACTTACCCTACTGTTGCCCTAACAGTATTATGCATTGTAATGGTATGCGTTGTAATGATATGCGTTGTAATGGAATGCGTTGTAAATGTAGTTTCTAAAAATGCGTTTTAATGGCATGCGTTGTAAAATCATGCGTTTTAATGGCAGCTGCGATGTAAAAACTGCATTGTAAAAGCATGCGTTGTAAATATTTGCGTTGTAATGTCATATATTCGACTACTTAGGGTGTTACACCTAGCCCAATATAAAGCAACAACCCTTCACATGACTCTGCTGTAAGTCTCACCATCTTCCTGAAAGCATGCATGCAAATGTCTGTACCTTTTTGCTAGCAACATCATATATCAAAGAAATATACAAATAGATGCATACATGTGTTTTAATACACCTAGCATCTTCAGATACATAACACATATCAGAATATATCTCCTAGTAGAGACTTTCTTCAATCACAACATTATGCAGACCTGAAAACTTCACAGAACACACTTCTCATTTCAAGCAAACACCAAAAATGATGTGGCATATTTCAACTGTACCTCTCTAGAGACTTATAAAAAGTAGCCTAATCACTAATACCTTATGTTAACATGTTTTAAACTACACTTTTATGCTGCAGCTTCACTATTCTACTACTACTCACAGTGTTGAACCTAGCCACATACAAAGCAACAACACCTCTTTGTTATACATCTTGCATCTTCAAATGTATAAGACATATAAGAATACATATACAAGTAGAGACATACTTCAGTCACAAGTCCATGCCCACCTTAAAACTTGACGGACTGCATTTCCAAATTGAAAGCTACACCTAAAATTATGCTATATACTTCAATTGCACATTTCCACACACTAATACAAACTATCTTAATCACTAATCCATCTTCCAATATACACATATTGCTATACACAATCTATTCCAAACACCATCTAAGTACAATAAAACAAACTACAATACATATCTCTACATTTAATAATATATTCCAAACATCACAGTTCTTGAATAATGTTTAAAGTTTGAAAATAAAGCTAATAAATAATACACCTCACAAATTTATAACTCACCTTCCAAATAGTGTTGTAGACTATGAAATATCAGAAACTCATAAAAGATTTTCTTATGCACACAATCAATGTAATGCACCACTCTCAACAACGCAAAACCAGTAATGGCAAACTTTCCCTCTCTTTCTGCACACAATTGAATGTAAGTAACAAATCACATTGCTTCCTACATTATTTCAAATTGTAAAACACTTTTCTATTGGTTAGACATATTAACCCTTTCCAACTGTCTTCTAAAAGTGCCCAAACTGGTTCTGTAATTTGCTGGAGTCGCGACTCCACCGTGTGCCATCACGATGGAGCCGCAAATCCATACGGGAGTTCAAAAACCTATTACTAATAATACTAGCATTATTTTTTAAGAACACACCACTTCTAAACATAGTAGTGATTTGGGAAATCTTACTTTAATAACATATCTCTTATTTACAAATTACAATTCCATATTTTAAAACCACAGTTAAGTTTCAACCCTTCTCCCATTCTGCTTAATCCCAATCTCCATAGTAACAGTTTCTGCAACATTCAACTGAACTGGCAGGTCACAAGTTAACCATATTTTCAAGTTCAGCATACAAGGTTACAAATGCAAATAGCAGGTGTGGTTGACTTTTGCAAAATATTACCTTTTCCTATCTCCTGTACCTTTCAAACATTTTTTAATATCCAATAAGAAACATGCTTTTTAAGAAAGTAACATGCATCCTATTTTTGAGTGTACAATGTTCATGAACAGCCAATCAGTTATCTGCTTTTTAAAAAACAGCATCTTGTCCACCACTTTAGATACCTCTCATTCTACCAACTGACTACCTCAGCTGCAGACATCTTCTCATTACTTCCAGACATTCCTTCAAGATGCTTACAATATGGATTGTAGGGCACAGCTATGTTTTCTGGTGCAAAAGGTATGCTGAACACAGAGGTATTGACAAAGACCTAGCTTTGCAAAATGTGGATGTTAAATGGATTGCACAGAGAGGATTAAAGTGGCACCAATTGATGCATTTGGTTAAAACCTTTTTGCATCTCCAACCCCTGACCTCATGATTGTGCACTGTGGTGGCAATGACCTAGGCACATTGACTGGAGTAGGACTGGAAATGCTCATGAAGGATACCTTTGCACAATTGATGTTGCTTTTCCCCCAAACTGTCTTTGTATACTCTAATATATGCCAAAGACAGAAATGGAAGTGGTCAAATCAATTCTGTCCACAGATTGAGAAAGCTAGAAAGAATGTCAATAAAGCCGTTTCTGCTTACCTCAGAGACCATAGGATGGGCTCCATCTATAACAACAATCTAAGTTTTGATATGGATGACATCTACAGAAGTGATGGAGTACACTTCACAGATCAAGGGAACAGAGTCTTTCTCAACAACCTAAAGTTGTGCATCCACACTTACATGTAGCTACAACAAACTCATAATGAAAACAAGGGCTCTTTTTAGAGCCACCCTAAAACACAATAGTGAATCTAATTGTTTTTTACACATACATACTCTTTTTAAATTTTTGGTGGATTTGCGAACCCGTTGCGAATCTGCAAAAGCATGAATTCAATGTACTACAACACAATACACTTTTCAGGTTTAACTTTAAATTTTTTATTTTATATATTTTTACTAATTCTATCAAATTTAATCTTATTATAAACTTCAATCACATTGCCTCTATAAAGCAACTTCACAAATGCAACACTACCTTCTAAATGATATACTATTAAATTATTTATTTGAGGTGGATCCGCGAATCCAACGCGGCGGTACACGGGGGGCCACGCTGAGAGCCGAGATGGGGTCGCGACTCCAAAATCGAAAATAAAAAAAAATACCCCACTTCCATTATTCGGTATGTTCCCCAGGGTCCCCATCCCCCGGGGCATGCTATCACATTGGGTACGCGGGGGGAGCCCCAATGCCCCCGCGGTCCCTGCCGGCTCCCCGCCTGCTGCGGTAGCTGGCATTGCTTTGGACAAGGGAGCTGCTGACATGCAGCTCCCCTTGTCCAAAGCAATTCTGCTTGCTTCGTGGAAGCGAGAGCAGGTTTCCTGCTCTGGCTTCCACGAGCAAAGCAGAAGTTTGCAATGACAGGGCGGGAGCTGTGCTCCCGCCCTGTCATTGCAAACTGCAATGTCCCGGGGGTAGGCACCCCGGGACATTGCTGGAGCCGGCCCTGGGGGGTGGCGGTCCCCAGGGCCAAGGACGGCTCCAGGAGGGGGGCCGCGCGGCCCCCCTCCCAATGTGAAAATAGCCCCGGGTAGGTGGTGGTCCCCGGGGCCGGGGGTCTGCAACGGTGTAATTCCGTTCAGCAGTTCGGGCTGTAGCTTTGTCTAAAGTTTCCTATGGAAATTAACATGGAGAAAACGCGTTTTGGGACTCCCTTTTTTCTCGGCCTCCGCTTGACGAATCACCCCGAAACTTTCAAGACAGGAGCTGACCTGAGTGAACCACTAGTTTTGAAAATTTTGCGAAGATTCGTCAAACTGCGCCAAAGATATTGGCAAAAGAAAAAACGCTTTTGAATAGAAACGAGGTCAAAAACCGTTTTTTCTTTTGAAAATATCTTGGGCGCAGTTTGACAAATCTTCGCAAATATATATATATATATATATATATTTTACCTACTGGCGGTCGCCAGTAGGTAGTTATAGTTAGGACCTCGTTTCTATTCAAAAAGCGTTCTGGAGCCGTCCTTGGCCCTGGGGACCGCCACCCCCCAGGGCCGGCTCCAGCAATGTCCTGGGGTGCCTACCCCCGGGACATTGTAGTTTGCAATGACAGGGCGGGAGCACATTGCAAACTTCTGCTTTGCTTCGTGGAAGCGAGAGCAGGAAACCTGCTCTCGCAGGTAAGGAACTACTTTCTGTGTGAGCCCTCCATGTGAAAGAGCAGATTGCTGCCACTCACAGTGAAGATTACCAGTGGCTGTAGGGACTCACCTATTACCCCATACTGTATACTGCAGAGAGCCTGAAAAAATGAATGAGGAAGGCTGGCTGGAAGCCACTGTAAATATATAATTTTAGTTAAATCAAAGGGTCTTGGCTAACACTAGAACTAATAAATCTGTACATAGACCAAATATTGCTATTGTTATTGGTTCCTACTAGATCCATACAATGATCACAAATATTGAGCACTACTATCGCAGTTAAATAGCGGCAACAGAATCTCGCTCTTCAACTACTTTCTTTAGATTCTCAAATAGATCCACTCACATCCTGTTTTATGTCCAGATATCTTTGGAAAAATATGCAGAAGCAAGGAACTGTGTCATGCAAGCAATTGAGCAGAGAGAGGAGAACATTGCCAAATCTATCAAGCCAGGAAGTTTAACAAATTTTGTATCATGTGTACTTGTTCCTGTCTTCTCTGAGCCTGCATGACGTTTAATGCATTCAAAATTATTTACATTTCAGAATAACCACCATTGAGCTAGGAACAGCATTTTTACCAGGGACAGGCAACATGGCACGAATATCAATAAGGTGCTAAGAATTACTAACATTGTTCCAAGGTCCTCATTTTACCAGAGTGTTCAATTTACATCATTCCGTCGATGCCCATAAGAGTCCAAGGATTACCACATTTCTTTCAGGGCTTGCATTTCACCATGGAGGGCCAATGCAGTCATCCCATAGACATCCACAAGTTGTCAAAAATTGCCAACATTATGAGAGAGCCAGCATTTTACCTATGCTTCTGGCTAACCAGAATAAAACGTGCATGTGTTTTAGTTTCACACAGAATAAAGAATTGTGTGAAAAACGAGGATTTCACCTGAAGAGGAGTTGGTTGCTACTGAGGCATAGTTTGACTAGGCCAATACAAGGGGTTGGAAAGAGGTGAGTGTGTCTCCACTGCATCTCTTCAATGGGCTCTTGAAGAGTCCTATTACTTCCTGATTGCTTCACTTTGTGTCATTGCCAAGAAGCTTCTCCCACCACTGCCCAGTTCATCCCAGAATTACTGCAGCGCGGGCCACCACCAGGC
Organism: Calotriton arnoldi; assembly: GCA_963921515.1. Taxonomy (NCBI): domain Eukaryota; kingdom Metazoa; phylum Chordata; class Amphibia; order Caudata; family Salamandridae; genus Calotriton; species Calotriton arnoldi. Next base: position 1,344,334 of record CAWUFW010002777.1, on the reverse strand, counting down.
TAAGTGGATGAAATTTGCTCCCTACGTTCCAAGTTTTGGGCAAGCAGTTGCCCTATCCGTGTAAATCTCTTAAGTACATTGCTAGTCAAATATGTTCTGTGCAAGATATTTAATTTTATTAACTTCCCTTGACATCATTTTACTTAATTACAGAAGCAAAGGTATCAATATTTCAGCAGGTCCAGTGGCACCGGGGCGCGTGTGAAATAGGTCATACTTCACCACAATGAGTCACTGTTTTTTCCACCAAGATGGGGGATGGGGAGGACCAATACTTTGTTGCATTAGGGTCCATGGCACCCTTGCTACTTTGCTACTTCATACCGGTGCGTCCTAGCACCTTACTCCCCACTTCCTGAAAAAAGAGAAAACAAATCCTTGCTTTCTGCTTCTATCTCCAAAGACCCTCATAAACCACCATCCTCGGCGACACCCTCTTTCACCCGGAAGTAAAACGAAGTATCTGATAATCATCCTTTCGCCCTGCAGCCTTGAGTTCTTTCCCTGAGAGAGCTCAGAGGTGGTGGTGGGCTGTCAGCAGCTCTGTAGCTGGGACAAGCCCGCTGTCGGCTTGCAAAGAAGTCATTTTAGGGCTTCTAATGATAAGTAGAAAAACTCTGGTAACATTGTTAGCCTGAAGAAACAGGGAAAAAAGTAGAGGACAACTTTAATGCATTCGTTTTTTAAGCTGTTCTGGATCTTCTCTTTCGTGCTATCGCTGCCTTTGAGAGCCGCAGATCACAAATGTTCACTGTTTATAAAAGCAACTCAATTCTTGAGGATGCAGAGAAGACGTTTTGAAGCACGCCTCAGTTTGGTGTTCCCCATGATTAACAAAATGGATGCCACTGCAACAGTGAAAAGCAGCACCATCCAGCAGATAGTAGCCTCCAAAGACGCGACCTGGAAGATACTCTGCCGAATTAACCCTTTTGGTGCTTGCGTCGGCCAATGGCCGACGCAAGCACTACCTCCCTGGTGCTGCGCACGTCCATTGGACGTCACCAGGGAGGGCAATAATAAATCGTACGGTGCATCGCACCGGATTTATTTATTTAGTTAATTTTTACTGGGGAGACGCGGAAGGCTTTCCGCGTCTTCCCCCGCCCCCTCCGCCCATCTGTGACGCTCAGCGCGCCGCGAGGCGCTCTGACGTCACTGATTTCCCCACCGGAGCCGAGGACAGCAGCAGGTAAGGCCACGCTCGACTCCGATGGGGAAATCTGGCTGGAAACAGCCTCCCAGCTTAGGGAGGCCTCGCTTGAAAGGGAGAGTCTCCCCTTCAAACGAGGCCTTCCTGAAAGGGTTTCCTGGCCAGGAAACCCCACTAGACACCAGGGATGTCCTTGGGGGGGGTCGGCCCTCGTGGTGATGGGTCGCCCCCCCCCGGGGGCACATTTAAAAATTTATTTACCTGGTTTTTCCCTGGGGGGCGCAATCGCCCCCTAAAAAATAAAAAAAAAGGCATTTTATTTTTAAAAATGGCGGCGATATTGGCAGGGGGTCGGTCCTTCTGCTCAGTGGCCGACTCCTGTGGGCATAAATGCCAACATTTTAGAAGAGCAAAGTGGGAGATTGGGAAAAAATAGGGAGAATGGGGCCTTGAATCGGGTTACTGTCATGTATGGGCTTAGCAAGTGTGCTGCTGCAGGATCGGACATTTGAAACTCAAATACACGTTTTGCAGTATTATACCTCTATTTGTATCTCATGCCCACCTGTCACTTTTTCCTCTTGGAACGTATGCCTCTTTGTATCTGGTTTGTTTTTGTTAGTTGCACAATTGTCACCTTTCCTCATGTAATGTAACGCTTGCTTTTGTATTATGCTCACGTGTAACCGACTCCTCATGTAATGTTACTGTTCCTATTGTGAAGCGCTCTGACACCTTCGGGTAAAGTCTGCGCTATATAAAAACGCATAAATAAATGAATAAATGGAGTGCAATGGCAGGCAGAAAGAGGGTGATGCAAGTGTTGTGCACTGCCTGCAGGAGCAGGTTGCTGGCAGTGCATACACCACGTTACACAATACCAAGCCCTGTCAGCTGAAACCCCGAGTAATCGGGTTTTTGCTTGAAGGAATCGGGAGGCGGGAGACTAGCCTTGAAATCAGAAGTCTCCCGCCTGAATCGGGAGGGTTGGCATGTCTGCCTGTGGGGGCAATTATGTACATAATTATGGGGGCTACAATCTGCTCCCAGGGGAGCCATAGGCATGCACGTAACAAAGTGCATATAAAGTAAAGAGGTTAGTGGGTTACTGCTTCTGTGCCAGCTTTATGTTTTTTTGCCCAGTCTTTCATCATCTAATCTTGTGAAAAGGGTTCATTTGGGTAGAAAATAATTTTATTATGAAAGAGAACCCCCAACGATGGTACGTTTTAAATTCTGGATTTGTGCTTTCCCAGAATAAGGGCTCAAACTATATTGCCTGCCAGTATAGATGGCATGTTACTGCTACACTACACCTTGTCCTGTCTGATGTAGCATATCCTATGTACTGTTGTCTCTGTGCAATGTGTGTGTGTGTGGTGTAAAGTGCTCTGACACCGTACACTGGTGTGAGTGTTGCTATAAAACTAAATGAATCTGAGAGACAGTGGTTTTTGAGACTTGAGGGGCACTGTTAAATGGTGCTAGTGAGGGAATCCATGGCAGAGGTGGTCATTGGTAGGGCACCAGCAGACATTGTCGCACAGGGCGCCACCAGCGCTAATGCCGGCCCTGGAGTGAATGATATATATGTATCTATATGATACATGTACTCTTTGACTGCTGTTACCTCCTTTCTCGACTGGAGGGCTTCCTTTGTGCTATAATACGGCATGATTTTCATTTGGAATAGTAAAGCGGCAATGTCGCTACGAAGCCCTGGCCCACCTGGAAGGGCGCCTTTTCTCGTCATGATTCATATGGATATATATATATATATATATATATATATATATATATACTTCAGAAACACAAAGGATGCCGCACTCAGAGATTGGTTTCAGAGTTGCTTTATTTTATTTTCACCACGACTGGTGGTAGTGGTGGTGAAAATAAAGCAACTCTGAAACCTGTCTCTGGAGTGCGGCATCCTTTGTGTTTCTGAATTTAAATATCGTGTAAGGATTCTACCCGTTGCTGCCTGTACCAGGTATTGAGCGCGCTGACATTGGGAATTAATTGTTATATATATATATATATATAATATTTATTTACAGAGATATTTCTCAGTGCTGAAATTATGAGACTGTGAAAGAACTATAATGAGTCTCTTTGAAGTTACCTGAAAGGCAGTAAAGTGTGGTACTGCTGCAGAGTACAACATTTCTGCTAGATAGAGATATCTGACTTTTGTGTAGTGGCAGTTTTGACGCCATAAAGGGTATGCTGAAACGAACAGATCGGTATTATGTAGACAGCTAAGTGGATTAGTAAAGCCACGCAGTAGAAACACTTTGTAACAGACTAAATGTATGTGAGAGAGGGGCTATGGAGAGATGAGGGGCACGTTTGCAAGGATGGTAGTGGGCGCATCAAAGGAGGTCATAGTGTGCAATTGTAAAGCACACGTTCACCCGTAGGCATCTTGGCGCTAAAATGATGGTAGCACTGGCTCCCACCAGCGCTAAAAGGCTGCGATTATGGGTATGTGGCAAGGTAAAGTAATACTGTGTCTTTTTTCTCTCTTTCTTAGTCTTTTTGGAGAGCGTACGGATTTCGCAAAGGTAAGGTGACTTCGTCATTATTGACTTAAACACTTCACTTACGCACACACCCACCTACACTTTAAAACCAACAACCTATCTGCCTTCTACGTAGGATAGTGTTTTAAAAGGATAGTTTAGGCACTAGCAGAGATGGCATATCGTTGGATTAATGCTGCCCAGGCCCTAAATCTGGTTCTGGAGTCCAGCTCTGAGGCAGGATCAGAGACTGAGACAGCAGATACTGAGACAGCATCTGAGGGAGAGGACAATGGAGCCGAATCTGGGAGTGACTTTTCAGTCGGCGCAGTTCCATCCGATGACTCATCGTCCAGCGATTCTGAAGGAGACGATGTCAGTCGTGCTGTCCCTTTGCCAGCACAGTCTGTGCAGCAGGACACCCGTAACAGGTTAGAGCAACCCAGAGTGCAGGCACGTGCGGCCGCAAGCACAGACGGAGTGCTGTCTTGGCAGCCTCCCAATTTAGTTCAGCCCCAAATTCCGCCTTTCACTGGTGACGCTGGATGTGAAGTAGATACGGCAAATTTTTTGCCAATTGACTACTTCCATCTCTTTTTTGGTGTTGACTTCCTAGACGAAATTGTGCAGCAAACAAATTTGCGTGCCGAACAATTTCTGAGGGAGCAAAGAGGCACTCTTGGGCCTCATTCTAGGGCGTGCAAGTGGACTCCCACTTCACTAGGGGAGTTGAAGATATTTTTGGGCCTCACACTTAAAATGGGGGTAGTGCATAAACCAACCTTGCTATCCTACTAGTCTACTCGCACGGTTTGGTTAACCCCCATCTTTGCACCATACATGAGCAGAGATCGTTTTTTGCTATTGCAGCGCATGCTGCATTTCAATGACAATTCTGCTGCATTGCCCCGGGACCATCCAGACTATGACAGGTTGTTCAAAATTCGGCCTGTCGTGGAACATTTATCTGCCAGGTTTCCAGAGGTTTATACTCCTGGAAAGAATATAGCCATTGATGAGTCCTTGATCTTGTATAAAGGGCGGCTGCTGTTTAGGCAGTACATTCCGAGCAAACGCGCTCGCTATGGCATCAAGCTGTACATGCTGTGTGAGAGCTCGACTGGCTATGTGTACAGCTTGAGAGTGTATACAGGGAAGGACACAACTCTTAACCCTGTAGATGGCCCTCCCATGCTAGGGGTCACAGGAAAGATTGTATGGGAGCTTGTCCAGCCACTTCTTCACAAAGGTTATAACCTTTATGTGGACAATTTCTATACAGGAGTAGAGCTGTTCAGTGAGCTCTACAAAGCTGGCACCGTGGCTTGTGGTACAATTCGTTGTCGCCGCAAAGGATTCCCGCAGGAGCTTGTTTGCAAGAAGCTCCAGAAATCCCAGAGCACTGCGTTGCGTTCCAACAAACTGCTCGCAGTTAAGTTCTCAGATAGGCGTGATGTGTACATGCTCACTACAATTCATGCTGAGAGCACTTCCCCTGTCACGGTTTGGGGTCAGATGGCCGAAGTCCACAAGCCCACCTGTATACTTGATTACAACAAGTACATGGGCGGAGTGGACAAGAACGACTAGGTTCTTCAGCCATACAATGCGAGTCGTAAAACTCGCACTTGGTATAAGAAACTGTTTACGCACCTGATCCAGATGGCAACATACAATGCGTATGTTGTTTATCGTGGAGACCACCACAGGAAGACTCATGTCTTTCCTTGACTTTCAGTTGTCTGTGATTGAAAGTCTTACTGCTACAGAAGCAGAAGCCTCCACTTCATGTGTTCTGGAGGACGTGGCAAGGCTGCAGGAGCAACACTTTGCAGATAAAATTCCTGCAACACCCAAAAAGGAGCGACCATGTCGTCGTTGTAAAGTGTGCTCGATGCAGGGAAAGAGGCAGGAGACTCGTGTTTACTGTCCCCAGTGCCCAAGTAAGCCTGCCTTCTGTTTTCCTACTTGCTTTATGTTGTATCACACTAAAGCAAAATACTGGGAAATTGACTGAGGTGGAGCTGCCAATAGGATAACCTTTCAATTGGTGTGAATGGATACCTACTGTCTGTGGGCCACTCCTTCACTACGCAAGCAGCTGCAGGATATTTCTTCCTCTACTTCATGAAATCATGGACTTCTCAACCCCTTTATCTGCTTTCAGAACGTGGTAGTTGTTCTGTTCGCCAATTGACAAGTGCATTATAGTCCCCACGCTGCACATACTGGTGGACAGAACATATGCCACGTTGTCATGGAGTACCCGTGTTTCACATTCAACCGTTCTTCGTAGTTTATGATGTTCTCTTTAGGAAGTTTTTGAAAATTTCCAGCATGTTTGCCTTAGTTTCAAAGGTAGATATGCTTGCTCAGCTCGAGAAATGTTTTTGCGGCATACTGGGCACCCCCAACTTGCATCCACAAACTGGAAGGAGTTGGATAGAGCATTGTGAGAGCATTGATAGCTCGTGACAGAAATGTTCACTCAAGCTTCAAGTAGCTAGAGATGAAAGGCATTAGTATAGGGTCTCTTAACAATTGGACAGGGTTAGTCAGGACTCTGAGGACAGACACACGAACGGGTTAGAACAGCTTACGGTAGGTGCGCTTTCCGAGGAATATTACAAAGGTAGAAGGCAGATAGTAAAGGTAGTATAGATACACGTCCTGACTTCTTCTTCACCCATGGATTCCAATTCATTGCTGCCACACTCACACTGAATTTACTGTGGTACTTATGGGTCAATGCTGCTTGCCATGTTCATCCTCCGTTAGAACTTAGTAGATGGTCAGTTTGCTGTATGATAAGTGCATTACAGTCACTGCACATAACGGTGTATTGGACATATGCTACGTTGTCACGGACTACCCTTGTTTCACATTCATCCGTTCATAGTTTATGATGTTATCTTTTGAAAATTTCCAGCATGTTTGCCTTAGTTTCAAAGGTAGATATGCTTGCTCAGCTCGAGAAATGTTTTTGCGGCATACTGGGCACCCCCAACTTGCATCCACAAACTGGAAGGAGTTGGATTTAGCATAGTGAGTGCACTAAAGGTGCATGAAAGACATGTCTTCCTGAGCCTCATATGGCTGTCATGGAAGTCATTAGTATAGGTTCACTGGGCATGAGTTCTGTAACGTTCTGGAAGAAGGAGGTGGAGACTTGACAGGTGGTAGAATATAGTCAAAGTCATTATGTCTTGTGGCATATGAATGTGATGGGCCCTTGCATGGCGGCAGTATGTTTGTGTGAGTGCAAGTGATATGGTTGTTTGGGCCCGTGGCTGGCGGTACGGAAGTCTTGTGTGTGGTGTGTGAATGGCGTGTGAATGGACCATAAAGTGGTTGGTGCCGTGATGTGGCTTTATGGCTCCCTTCAGAAGGCTTGGCTTCAATATTTATATACTTTGATAAGTATTTGTGCTTTGAAGCCAGCGTTTCTGGAGGTGCTAAAACCAACCTGTGTAAGTGGTGGATTAGCTTTATCAAATGAGTGTTAGATTTATATTTGTGTCGGTTTAATGGCCTTTTGTAAGATATTTTTTTTTCCACAATGGGTAGCAGGGGACTTTCTGCCCTAGCTCAGTCGTCACCTAGGCAAACCTTTACATTTTTGAGTAGTAGACAAAGGGGAAGTACAAGGGTGAATGACTTGCGTGGTTCTCACTGTTTTTTTACCCAACATGCCCTGCTAGCCTCATATTTTGTTGAAAAAATTACTATTTCCACATATTTTAGTGTGGGAAAGTTGTGGCATCGCCGGGCAGACACGCATTTCCTACCACCCAGCGTTCCTCAAGGTCTCCCGATAAAATGGTGCCTCACTCGTGTGGGAGGCCCAAGTACTCAGCGACAGGCTAGGGCCCAAAGGTATTGAGGCGACATTAAAATTGCCTATCACAAAACAACCTGGTTTTGTGAGGGGGTCACCTCGGTTTTGGTCCCGTGCTCGGTGGCCAGCTAGGGAAACCTATCAAACCCACACATTTCTGAAAACTAGACACCTGGGGGTTCCAGGGAGGTATGGCTTGCGTGGATCCCCCAACGTTTTCTTACCCAGAATCCCCTGCAAACCTCGAATTTAGGTGGAAAATCACTTTTCCACACATTTTTGTGTGGAAAGTTGTGGCATCGCCGGGCAGACATGCATTTCCTACCACCCAGTGTTCCCCAAGGTCTCCCGATAAAAATGATACCTCACTCGTGTGGGAGGCCCAAGTACTCGCGACAGGCTAGGGCCCAAAAGGTATTGAGGCGACATTAAAATTGCCTATCACAAAACAACCTGGTTTAGTGAGGGGTCACCTCGGTTTTGGCCCGTGCTCGGCAACCAGCTAGGAAACCTATCAAACCCACACATTTCTGAAAACTAGACACCTGGGGTTCCAGGAGGTATGGCTTGCGTGGATCTCCCAACGTTTTCTTACCCAGAATCCCTGCAAACCTCGAATTTAGGTGGAAAAATCACTTTTTCCACACATTTTTGTGTGGAAGTTGTGGCATCGCCGGGCAGACATGCATTTCTACCACCCAGTGTTCCCAGGTCTCCCGATAAAAATGATACCTCACTCGTGTGGGAGGCCCAAGTACCTACGACAGGCTAGGGCCCAAAGGTATTGAGGCGACATTAAATTGCCTATCACAAAACAACCTGGTTTTGTGAGGGGTCACCTCGGTTTTGGCCCGTGCTCGGCGGCCAGCTAGGGAAACCTATCAAACCCACACATTTCTGAAAACTAGACACCCGGGGTTCCAGGGAGGTATGGCTTGCGTGGATCCCCCAACGTTTCTTACCCAGAATCCCTGCAAACCTCGAATTTAGGTGGAAAATCACTTTTCCACACATTTTGTGTGGGAGTTGTGGCATCGCCGGCAGACATGCATTTCCTACCACCCAGTGTTCCCCAGGTCTCCCGATAAAATGATACCTCACTCGTGTGGGAGGCCCAAGTACCACGACAGGCTAGGGCCCAAAGGTATTGAGGCGACATTAAACTGCCTATCACAAAACAACCTGGTTTTGTGAGGGGTCACCTCGGTTTTATCCCGTGCTCGCGGCCAGCTAGGAAACCTATCAAAGCCACACTTTCTGAAAACTAGACACCTGGGGTTCCAGGAGGTATGGCTTGCGTGGATCCTCAACGTTCTTACCCAGAATCCCTGCAAACCTCGAATTTAGGTGGAAAATCACTTTTTCCACACATTTTGTGTGGGAAGTTGTGGCATCGCCGGGCAGACATGCATTTCTACCATCCAGTGTTCCTCAAGGTCTCCCGATAAAATGATACCTCACTCGTGTGGGAGGCTCAAGTACCACGACAGGCTAGGGCCCAAAGGTATTGAGGCTGACATTAAAATTGCCTATCACAAAACAACCTGGTTTTGTGAGGGTCACCTCGTTTTGCCCGAGCTCGGCGGCCAGCTAGGAAACCTATCAAACCCACATTTCTGAAAACTAGACACTCGGGGTTCCAGGAGGTATGGCTTGCGTGATCCCCAACGTTTCTTACCCAGAATCCCCTGCAAACCTCGATTTAGGTGGAAAATCACTTTTCCACACATCTTTGTGTGGAAAGTTGTGGCATCGCCGGCAGACATGCATTTCCTACACCCAGTGTTCCCCAGGTCTCCCGATAAAAATGATACCTCACTGTGTGGGAGGCCCAAGTACTCCGACAGGCTAGGGCCCAAAAGGTATTGAGGCGACATTAAAATTGCCTATCACAAAACAACCTGGTTTTGTGAGGGGGTCACTCGGTTTTGGCCCGTGCTCGGCGGCCAGCTAGGAAACCTATCAAGCCACACATTTCTGAAAACTAGACACCGGGGTTCCAGGGAGGTATGGCTTGCGTGGATCCTCCAACGTTTCTTACCCAGAATCTCCTGCAAACCTCGAATTTAGGTGGAAAAATCACTTTTCCACACATTTTGTGTGGGAAGTTGTAGCATCGCCGGCAGACATGCATTTCCTACCACCTAGTGTTCCCAGGTCTCCCGATAAAATGATACTCACTCGTGTGGGAGGCCAAGTACTCGCGACAGGCTAGGGCCCAAAGGCATTGAGGCAACATTGAAATTGCCTATCACAAAACAACCTGGTTTTGTGAGGTCACTCGGTTTTGGCCCGTGCTCGGCGGCCAGCTAGGAAACCTATCAAACCCACACATTTCTGAAAACTAGACACCTGGGGTTCCAGGAGGTATGGCTTGCGTGGATCTCCAACGTCTTACCCAGAATCTCCTGCAAACCTCGAATTTAGGTGGAAAATCACTTTTTCCACACATTTTGTGTGGGAGTTGTGGCATCGCCGGGCAGACATGCATTTCCTACCACCCAGCGTTCCCAGGTCTCCCGATAGAAATGGTACCTCACTGCGTGGGAGGCCCAGTGCACGACGACAGGCTAGGGCCCAAAACATTTTGTGATAGGCAATTTTGATGTTGCCTCAATAAGTTTTTGGCCCTTGCCTGTCGCTGGTACTTGGGCCTCCCACACGAGTGAGGCACCATTTTTATCGGGAGAGCTTGGGGAACACTGGGTGGTAGGAAATGCGTGTCTGCTCCGGCGATGCCACAACTTTCCCACACAAAAATGTGTGGAAAAAGAGATTTTTTCAGCTAAATTTGAGGTTTGCAGGGGATTCTGGGTAAGAAAACGTTGGGGGATCCACACAAGCCATACCTCCCTGGAACCACCCGGTGTCTAGTTTTCAGAAATGTGTGGGTTTGATAGGTTTCCTAGCTGGCCGCCGAGCACGGGCCAAAACCGAGGTGACCCCTTGCAAAACCAGGTTGTTTTGTGATAGGCAATTTTAATGTCACCTCAATACGTTTTGGGCCCTAGCCTGTCGCGGGTACTTGGGCCTCCCACACGAGTGAGGCACCATTTTTATCGGGAGACCTTGGGGAACACTGGGTGGTAGGAAATGCGTGTCTGCCCGGGCGATGCCACAACTTTCCCACACAAAAATGTGTGGAAAAAGAGATTTTTTCAGCTAAATTTGAGGTTTGCAGGGGATTCTGGGTAAGAAAACGTTGGGGGATCCACGCAAGCCATACCTCCCTGGAACCACCCGGGTGTCTAGTTTTCAGAAATGTGTGGGTTTGATAGGTTTCCTAGCTGGCCGCCGAGCACGGGGCCAAAACCGAGGTGACCTCCTTGCAAAACCAGGTTGTTTTGTGATAGGCAATTTTAATGTCACCTCAATACGTTTTGGGCCCTAGCCTGTCGTGGGTACTTGGGCCTCCCACACGAGTGAGGCACCATTTTTATCGGGAGACCTTGGGGAACACTGGGTGGTAGGAAATGCGTGTCTGCCCGGCGATGCCACAACTTTCCCACACAAAAATGTGTGGAAAAAGTGATTTTTTCAGCTAAATATGAGGTTTGCAGGGGATTCTGGGTAAGAAAACGTTGGGGGATCCACGCAAGCCATACCTCCCTGGAACCACCCGGGTGTCTAGTTTTCAGAAATGTGTGGTTTGATAGGTTTCCCTAGCTGGCCGCCGAGCACGGGGCCAAAACCGAGGTGACTCCTTGCAAAACCAGATTGTTTTGTGATAGGCAATTTTAATGTCACCTCAATACGTTTTGGGCCCTAGCCTGTCGCTGGGTACTTGGGCCTCCCACACGAGTGAGGCACCATTTTTATCGGGAGACCTTGGGGAACACTGGGTGGTAGGAAATGCGTGTCTGCCTGGCGATGCTCACAACTTTCCCACACAAAAATGTGTGGAAAAAGTGATTTTTTCAGCTAAATTTGAGGTTTGCAGGGATTCTGGGTAAGAAAACGTTGGGGGATCCACGCAAGCCATACCTCCCTGGAACCACCCGGGTGTCTAGTTTTCAGAAATGTGTGGGTTTGATAGGTTTCCTAGCTGGCCGCCGAGCACGGGGCCAAAAACCGAGGTGACCCCTTGCAAAACCAGGTTGTTTTGTGATAGGCAATTTTAATGTCACCTCAATACGTTTTGGGCCCTAGCCTGTCGCGGGTACTTGGGCCTCCCACACGAGTGAGGCACCATTTTTATCGGGAGACCTTGGGGAACACTGGGTGGTAGGAAATGCGTGTCTGCCCGGCGATGTTACAACTTTCCCACACAAAAATGTGTGGAAAAAGTGATTTTTTCAGCTAAATTTGAGGTTTGCAGGGGATTCTGGGTAAGAAAACGTTGGGGGATCCACGCAAGCCATACCTCCCTGGAACCACCCGGGTGTCTAGTTTTCAGAAATTTGTGGGTTTGATAGGTTTCCTAGCTGGCCGCTGAGCACAGGGCCAAAACCGGAAGTGACTCCCTTGCAAAACCAGGTTGTTTTGTGATAGGCAATTTTAATGTCACCTCAATACGTTTTGGGCCCTAGCCTGTCGCAGGTACTTGGGCCTCCCACACGAGTGAGGCACCATTTTTATCGGGAGACCTTGGGGAACACTGGGTGGTAGGAAATGCGTGTCTGCCTGGCGATGCCACAACTTTCCCACACAAAATGTGTGGAAAAAGTGATTTTTTCAGCTAAATTTGAGGTTTGCAGGGGATTCTGGGTAAGAAAACGTTGGGGGATCCACGCAAGCCATACCTCCCTGGAACCACCCGGGTGTCTAGTTTTCAGAAATGTGTGGGTTTGATAGGTTTCTCTAGCTGGCCGCCGAGCACGGGGCCAAAAACCGAGGTGACCCCCTTGCAAAACCAGGTTGTTTTGTGATAGGCAATTTTAATGTCACCTCAATACGTTTTGGGCCCTAGCCTGTCGCTGGTACTTGGGCCTCCCACACGAGTGAGGCACCATTTTTATCGGGAGACCTTGGGGAACACTGGGTGGTAGGAAATGCGTGTCTGCCCGGCGATGCCACAACTTTCCCACACAAAAATGTGTGGAAAAAGTGATTTTTTCAGCTAAATTTGAGGTTTGCAGGGGATTCTGGGTAAGAAAACGTTGGGGGATCCACGCAAGCCATACCTCCCTGGAACCACCCGGGTGTCTAGTTTTCAGAAATGTGTGGGTTTGATAGGTTTCCTAGCTGGCCGCCGAGCACAGGGCCAAAACCGGAGGTGACCCCTTGCAAAACCAGGTTGTTTTGTGATAGGCAATTTAATGTCACCTCAATATGTTTTGGGCCCTAGCCTGTCGCGGGTACTTAGGCCTCCTACACCAGTGAGGTACCATTTTGATCGGAAGACTTTGGGGAACGCGGGGTGGGTGGAATTTTGTGGATCCACGCAGATTCCAGAACTTTCCACCACAGAAATGTGAGGAAAATGTGGTTTTTTTTTACAATATTTTAGGTTTGCAAGGGATTCTGGGTAGCATAACCTGGTGAGAGCCAGCCAAGTCACCCCATCCTGGAGTCCCCTGGGTGTCTAGTTTTCAAAAATATATAGGTTTCCTAGGTTTCCCTAGGTGCCGGCAGAGCTAGGGTTCAAAATCTACAGCTAGGCACTTTGTTGAAAAAGGGTCCGTTTTCACTGCGAAAATGTGGTGTGTCCACGTTGCGTTTTGGGCCGTTTCCTGTCGCCGGTACTTAGGCCTCCCACACAAGTGAGGTACCATTTTTCTCGGAAGACTTTGGGGAATGCTGGGTGGGTGGAATTTTGTGGATCCACGCAGATTCTAGAACTTTCCACCACAGAAATGTGAGGAAAATGTGTTTTTTTTTACAATATTTTAGGTTTGCAAGGGATTCTGGGTAGCATAACCTGGTGAGAGCAAGCCAAGTCACCCCATCCTGGAGTCCCCTGGGTGTCTAGTTTTCAAAAATGTATAGGTTTCCTAGGTTTCCCTAGGTGCTGGCAGAGCTATGCTTCAAAATCTACAGCTAGGCACTTTGTTGAAAAAGGGTCCGTTTTCACTGCGAAAATGTGGTGTGTCCACGTTGCGTTTTGGGCAGTTTCCTGTCGCGGGTACTTGAGCCTCCCACACAAGTGAGGTACCATTTTTATCGGAAGACTTTGGGGAACGCGGGGTGGGTGGAATTTTGTGGATCCACGCAGATTCCAGAACTTTCCACCACAGAAATGTGAGGAAAATTGTTTTTTTGGACAATATTTTAGGTTTGCAAGGGATTCTGGGTAACAGAACCTGGTGAGAGGCAGTCAAGTCACCCCATCCTGGATTCCCTGGGTGTCTAGTTTTCAAAAATGTATAGGTTTGCTAGGTTTCCCTAGGTGCTGGCAGAGCTAGGGTTCAAAAACTACAGCTAGGCTCTTTGCCAAATAAGGGACATTTTTCACAGTGAAATTGAGGTGTGTCCACGTTGCGTTTTGTGCCGTTTCCTGACGCGGACACTAGGCCTACCCACACAAGTGAGGTACCATTTTTCTCAGAAGACTTTGGGGAACGCGGGGTGGGTAGAAATTTGTGGATCCATGCAGATTCCAGGACTTTCCACCACAGAAATGTGAGGAAAATGTGTTTTTTTTGACAATTTTTTAGGTTTGCAAGGGATTCTGGGTAACAGAACCTGGTGAGAGGCAGTAAAGTCACCCCATCCTGGATTCCCTGGGTGTCTAGTTTTCAAAAATATATAGGTTTGCTAGGTTTCCCTAGATGCAGGCAGAGCTAGGATTCAAAAACTACAGCTAGGCACTTTGCCAAAAAAGGGTCATTTTCACTGTGAAATTGGGGTGTGTCCATGTTGCGTTTTGCGCGATTTCCTGTCGAGGGCTCTAGGCCTACCCACACAAGTGAGGTACCATTTTTCTCGAAAGACTTTGGGGAACGCGGGGTGGGTAGAAATTTGTGGATCCACGCAGATTCCAGGACTTTCCACCACAGAAATGTGAGGAAAATGTGGTTTTTTTGACAATTCTTTAGGTTTGCAAGGGATTTTGGGTAACAGAACCTGGTGAGAGGCAGTAGAGTCACCCCATCCTGGATTCCCTGGGTGTCTAGTTTTCAAAAATATATAGGTTTGCTAGGTTTCCCTAGATTCAGGCAGAGCTAGGATTCAAAAACTACAGCTAGGCACTTTGCCAAAAAAGGGTCATTTTTCACTGTGAAATTGGGGTGTGTCCACGTTGCGTTTTGCGCGATTTCCTGTCGCGGGCTCTAGGCCTACCCACACAAGTGAGGTACCATTTTTCTCGGAAGACTTTGGGGAACGCGGGGTGGGTAGAAATTTGTGGATCCACGCAGATTCCAAGACTTTCCACCACAGAAATGTGAGGAAAATGTGTTTTTTTGACAATTTTTAGGTTTGCAAGGGATTCTGGGTAACAGAACCTGGTGAGAGGCAGTAAAGTCACCCCATCCTAGATTCCCCTGGGTGTCTAGTTTTCAAAAATGTATAGGTTTGCTAGGTTTCCCTAGATGCAGGCAGAGCTAGGATTCAAAAACTACAGCTAGGCACTTTGCCAAAAAAGGGTCGTTTTTCACTGTGAAATTGTGGTGTGTCCACGTTGCGTTTTGCACCGTTTCCTGCCGCGGGCACTAGGCCTACCCACACAAGTGAGGTACCATTTTTCTCGGAAGACTTTGGGGAACGTGGGGTGGGTAGAAGTTTGTGGATCCGCGCAGATTACAGACCTTTCCACCACCGAAATGTGAGGAAAATGTGTTTTTTTGACAATTTTTAGGTTTGCAAGGGATTCTGGGTAACAGAACCTGGTGGGAGCCAGTCAAGTCACCCCATCCTGGATTCCCCTGGGTGTCTAGTTTTCAAAAACGTATAGGTTTGCTAGGTTTCCCTAGATGCCGGCAGAGCTAGGGTTCAAAAACTACAGCTAGGTACTTTGCCAAAAAAGGGTCATTTTTCACTGTGAAATTGGCGTGTGTCCACGTTGCGCTTTGTGCAGTTTCCTGTCGTGGGCACTAGGCCTACCCACACAAGTGAGGTACCATTTTACTCGGAAGACTTTGGGGAACGTGGGGTGGGTAGACATTTGTGGATCCATGCAGATTCCAGAACTTTCCACCACAGAAATGTGAGGAAAATGTGTTTTTTTTGACAATGTTTTAGGTTTGCAAGGGATTCTGGGTAACAGAACCTGGTGAAAGCCAGTCAAGTCACCCCATCCTGGATTCCCCTGGGTGTCTAGTTTTCAAAAATGTATAGGTTTGCTAGGTTTCCTGGGTGCCGGCAGAGCAAGGGTTCAAAAACTACAGCTAGGCACTTTGCAAAAAAGGGTAATTTTTCATTGTGAAAATGTGGTGTGTTCACGTTGCGTTTTGAGCCGTTTCCTGTCGTGGGCACTATGCCTACCCACACAAGTGAGGTACCATTTTTATCGGGACACTTACGGTAATTCAGATTTGTAAAGCAACTGTTATTACCTATTGACTTTCGATGCATTTCTGCCTTCCAAATGAAAGACAATGTGTAAAAAGAAGTTATTTTGAAAATGACCTATAATTCTCATGCTAGTATGAGTATTACCAATTTCAGAAATGTGCAAATATCTACTGTTTCTAAACTCTATATTGTGTTCCCATTTCAGAAATGCATAGGAGTCTTTCATACCGAATATTCCATGTATACATTTTCCCAGAATAATTGCTATATACCCGGTACATAATAAAAACCATTGCAAGACGCTGCTCAGTTTTTGGCTCTGGGTTCGTCGGGTTCTTGGTGAACCTACAAGTCCTATATATCCCCACAACCAGTAAGGTCCAGTGGATGTAACGGTATATTGCTTTCAAAGAGCAGTCATAATTAGAAGAAGTTACAGGTGAAAACGTTGACACAAAAGGCTGTTTTTTTCAACTAATTTTCCATTTTTCCTATATTTAACTGTTAGTTTCTATAAAGAAACCTTGATGGATTTACACAAATGACCCCTTGCTGAATTCAGCATTTTGTCTACTTTTCTAAAATGTATAGATTTCTAGGATCCATTATTGCTTTCATACCCATTTCTACCATTAACTGGAAGGAGGTTGAAAGCACAAAAAATAGCAAAAAAGGTTATGTCCCAGAAAAATGCCAAAACTGTGTAAAATTTTTGGTTTTCTGACAAAAGTCTGTCATTCCCTAAAATCTGGGAAAATGGAGATTTCAGCCCCACAAACCCTTTTTTGATACCATTTGCAGGGAAAACCCAGACGCTTTCATATGCGGGACTTTTTTCCCATTTTTCCCCAAAAAACAAAATTTAGCTGTATTTTGGCTAAAATCTGGGACCCCTCCAGGGGAATCCACAAACCCTGGGTACCTTTAGAATCCCCATGATGTTGGAAGAAAAGGACGCAAATTTGACGTGGATACCTTATGTGGTCAAAAAGTTACAGAGGCCTAATCGCGAACTACTACAAATAGCCAAAAAAGGGCTCAGCACTGGGGGGGAAAAGGCCCAGCAGTTAAGGGGTTAACATGGCCATCAGGAAGTAGAACACGTAGATGAAGAGTTGAGACACCACTGTTTTGGCGGCCTTGAAGTGAGCTTCCAGCCGAGGCTTGCTGGAACAAGGCAGGTTCTGCTCCATGTGACGCTTATGTCTGCAGAGGGATCTGATGATCAGCGCTGAAGAGGTCACTCCAAGAGCAAATGGGAAGCAAAAGCCAATGAGGGTGGTAATGACTATGTAGTAAGAAGGCGCATCTGGTGCATCTCTTTCATGGGTGGAGTTTGCTGTGAGATTGCTCATCATGTTGTGGTTGTATTCCTGACTTAAAAAGAAATAGACTGCAGGAGCACTCACTACGAGGGATATCACCGCTCCCCCAACCAGCATGTGCTGAATTACTTTTGGCAACCTCGTCTTCAGCCTGCTGAGGAGGGGGTGCTTGAAATCCACGATCCTCAGGCAATAGAAAACAGATAGACAAGTTGAGAACCAAAACGTAGTGCCTCCTAAAAAGAGGAAGAGACCACTGAAAGCCCCTCGAAGTTTGAACGCTGCCTGAAAACCACTGTATAGGAAAAGGAAGACATTAAATAAACATATTGTACTCTGGAATACAATTTCTACGAAGGCCAGCATGATGAGGATGATGTCAACAGAGTTAATGCTCCTACTATTCTTCCAGCCTAGAAGATTCACAACCACAATAAATGTGTTGATGGCAATGCCAATCACTGTTTCAGCCCCGATGATGGCCAAGCAAACGACATGCCAGGGGATCACCATGGTCTTCCCTCAATGGAACAGCAACTGGTCTTGCTCAGGAACTTTGTCTGTAATGTTCCTGCTGCAAGAATGCAGGATCTGTGATTAAAATCCGAGTGCTCACTGAAGTCTCATTTCTATTCTGTGAGTCTATCGTGCTTCAAATCATGCAGAAACTGTATTCCATTTCTATCCATCCTGCTTATTTCTGAAAGAATGCAAATGAGGGGAGTGCCTCACATATTTTTAGAGCAGACCACAAATTTGCCTTAAAAGCTTTCAGTATTCAAATTAAGTACAGTCTATTTTTGATGTGCACAGGTGACTGCACAGTGCTGGCACTTGTGCTCCTTGGTGGCTCTGTTCAGGACTTGGAAAACCTGATTACTCTAAGCACACCAGTACCTAAGTCTTATGACGAGGGTTTGTTCCCGCTCCAGATCTGGTGTTGTGGGCATAAACTAGCCAAAGTTCACACCTTATGTGAACTGGACTAAGGGCCCGATTTAGGGGCTATTACAATGTGACTCGGAAAGCCTGCGACCGCAGGTCGGAGGCTTTCCGACTCACATCGTAGGTTTCAAATCCGACAGCCTTATTATGATAAAGGCTGTCGGATTTAAAACGGGCCGGTCGGACCGACTGCCTTCTGACGGGCTCAAGGAGCCCTTCAGCCAGTCGGAGGCCGCTCATAATCCCCTATGTACAGTGTTTACATCATGGTGATTATGAGGTCGGTTTCCGACAGACTTTTCATGTCGGGCTTTACGAATTGAAAAGCCTGTCAGAAAGCGACTTTGGGGTCCCTAGCAGGGCCCCGCAGGCTCTGGTTGGGGGCCTGGGGCGTGCCATGTAAATGCCGGCACTGTGTAGCAGGTACCGTGAGGTGCCTGCCACGTGGTGCAGGGATTTACACAGGCTCCCATTTCTCCATGGGAGCTTGTGCTACTGCCGGTTTACGGCTGCAGCATAAGCTCCCATAGGGAAATGGGAGTATGCGACCGCACATGTGCGGTTGCGTTGTAATGGCGGAGTCGGGACCACCTACCAGAGGTCGGTCGGTCCCGAGACCACAGCGATCCGCCAAACATCGTAATCAGGCCCTTAGAGTTTGGTGTACAGGGTTCTCTGTCACAAATGAACCCTCTCTATCAAACCCTCAGTTTGTTCGCTCTATTTAGAGTTAGTCGTACCATCATCTTTCTAAAGGCGGTGCTCTGGCTGGCTCTGCTGTCACAAAGCTTACTCCAACAGGTCGATGGAGTAGGGCTTGTTAGAGTAAGGACGTCAGACCGCACATCCTGTATTAGAGCAGAGAGTCTGATGTTTTTATTCCTCTCCATCACCAACAGAAAAAACCTGCCGGTATTGGCCAGAAAAATGACCACCACACACTGGGATTAGTTTTTTGTTTTGCAAAAACAAACTTCCACTTTGGGGATTGTTTTTGAAAAATGAAATTTTTGTGTGCGTCAGTCTGAAAGATGACAGTCACAAACCAAACTTGCAGTGCCTTCAGAGGAACTGCCTTGATGGCTATTCCTCTGAAGGAAGAGGGATCACAACTGAACTGGCAGTGACCTCTAAATATGGCAGGCAGAAGTCCACCAGGGTGGCAGAAGGAATATCGTCACCACATTGATGGACAGTGGGCAACCTGCCAAAGTATAAACCAAGCCCTAAGAGTTGCTTTGCCAGATCTTTGGATACAAAGCTTAGAGTAAAGCCTGGCATCTTGGGATTGTCCAGAAATGCCAATCGACCTTAATGCTGCAGTTATCATTGGCAGCCTAAACAAGTTCTTAAAGTTATGCATTGTTCAGTAGGCACAGAAATTGATGAGTTTGAACACTTCTGTATCATAGTGAATAACCGAAAGGACCTGTTAGAGAGAAGAATAGAGTAAAGGCTATCTCAAAAAACATGCCTTCAGAGTCTCATAGGACAATTCTGTATATCAACTTGGGTGTTCCGTTTCAAAGTGTGCCACACTGCAGATGTTTGTCAGAATATTGATAACAAAATATTGTCTAACTTAAATAAATATAATTGACAAATATATTGCTCCTTTGGGGTAGATTTTCTTTTATTAACACCAATGGGGTAATATTTTGTAATAATATTTAGAAAACAATATTTTTGTTAGACGATATTTAAGCCAGATTACTCTGGTGCCAAGTGAACCCTTTAGCAGTTCTGTATATCAGGTCAATCTAGACCCAATCCCCAATCCTAAGGCACTTAAATAAGGTTCTGATGTACATGGTTAATATAGAGAGTATTTATAAGAAGAACCAGGACCCATACCTGTCCGACACCTCTGGTAAATTGAAAATAATCAGTGCACTCCTCAGGGTGATATTCTACTGTTGCAGCAAGTTTAGCGTACACTCTCTGGGGAAAGCGCTACCCTCCAGATCCATGTTACAATAAGAGCTCACAATTTCTTCCTATTGGCATGGTCAAATGCTGTTGTCAGGTCCATGGAACCCAATTTGACCGTTTGGGCCATTCTTTTACAGAGAGATTATTAGATATACATTTTAAAATTACTCAAGAGTGCCCAGACTTTCCCATAACTCATAGGGGCATATTCTCAAGGACACATCGGCGAGTTAGCAGCACTTTATCGCAGCCAAAGTGGCGATAGATTTATCGCCCGATTCACAAGCTGGTGCTAACAGCCGATACCGCCCGTTTTCCCGCGATAGCAGGCGCAAAAAACATCGCCACGGATGACACCAGCAACTAACGCTAATGAGATGCAGAGTAGGCGTTCCCGTGCAAAAAGCCGCGAAAACACCACTTCGCAACATTCTCAACGACCAGCCAGATCGGCGATAAGATCACAAAACGTGCGATAAGGCGCGTTAGCAGCGGGGAATTAACACCTGCTCTTTCCTGGTATTAAGTCGGACGATAACCTGCACCAAAAATGGGAGCCCAGCCCACAGCCACACCAGAAGAACAACAGATGCCATGGAGCCACTGATCACGCAGCCGGACACCCAAGAGGGCCACAACACCCACCGCCCCGCCCCGCCCCCCTACCCCGGACAAAGATATTTCACATCAACTTTACGAAATCATGAACAAAACAATTCGCCTGATGTCGCAAGAGTACAACAATCAACATTCATGTATGGTCAGAAAAAGGAGAATCATTTATTCATCTTTGAATTTCCAAACAAATTATTTTATTCAAATGCAACTCAAAACAACTATTCGGAAGAGTCATGGCAGGTCGTCTCAGGACAATCTGTAAGACACAGCCTGCAAGACAAAATACAAGATAAGAAGGTGTGTCATGCGCTCATCAAAGGACAGAGAGAGAGAGAAAGAGAGAGAGAAAGAAAGGGAGAGAGAGAGAGAGAGTGAAAGAGAGGGAGAGAGAGAAAGAGGGAGAAGGAGAGAGAGAGTAACAGAGGAAGAGAGAGAGACAGTAAAAGGACGAGAGGGAGAAGGAGAGAGAGAGTAACAGAGGAAGAGAGAGAGACAGTGAAAGGAAGAGAGGGAGAAGGAGAGAGAGTAACAGAGGAAGAGAGAGAGACAGTCAAAGGAAGAGAGGGAGAAGGAGAGAGAGAGTAACAGAGGAAGAGAGAGAGACAGTCAGAGGAAGAGAGGGAGAAGGAGAGAGAGAGTAACAGAGGAAGAGAGAGAGAAGGAGAGAGAGAGTAACAGAGGAAGAGAGAGTGATACAGTCAAAGGAAGAAAGGGAGAGGGAGAGAGAGTGCCGACACTGCGGACCCAGGTTTCACTGCTCACCTGCTGCCACCGGTGTGTCTCCAACCACGTGCCGGTATACACCGCAGTCCACCAGGTCCCTTATCTGAAACAGAGTCCAGATATATGAATGGCAGAGTACAAATCATTGCACACGCCATCATCGCTTGGCCACACCTGCGCACACAGGCTGCTGCACCCCAGCCCCTCCCTCCGCCAAGCGGTGTTTGCCCGCCCCTGCGCACCCAGGCCTCACTGCTCACCTTCCGCCACCAGCGTGTCTCCAAGAGGGCCCACCACGTGCCGGTGCAAGCTCCAAGCCCGGGGTCCGCGACCTTGGCAGCCTCCACATCATGCAGCCCCCCGCAGGCCACTAGGTCACACACGTGATTCTGGGTCTTTATTTCGCAATGGCAGAGATCATATCAGTGCACACGGCATCATCGCAGGCTGCACACCCGCTCAGCACTATAGGTGCCACTAACTCTGTGAACCGCGAGGCATCGCCACGTGGCGGTCGGCCCGCGCTGCCCACTGGCTCAGGCCTACACTGCGGTCAGCAGGGCTCACACAAATCCCTACCAGTCCGGACCGCCAGGACGGCGCATCATCGCAGGCTGCACACCCGCTCAGCCCCTACCTCAGTGCACCGTAAGTCACCGTCCCGTGGCAGTAGGCCCGTGCCAGCCGCAGTGTTTCCAGTGCCACCAACTCTGTGCAACGTAAGTCATGGACCCTTTCTGATTGAGTCTCGTGATATGCCAGGCGGACGCAGCCATGTCACCTCCGGCAGTGGGGAAGAACTGGGACACGTAGCGTCGTCCCCCCCCCTTTATACGTAAGCCGAGTGGGCTGGCTCGGCGTACGCCAGGCCAGCGTAGGCGTGTGTACAATTATCCCTGGGCTCTGGGCGTGGTTCATTCCTGGGCTGGACAGGAAACCAACTGATGCGTGTGTCTCTGTTGCAGTGTCTGCGCCACACGGTCCGCAATCGACAATGTTGCAATGTTGCATGCACCCGGAGGGCGTCCGCGCATGAAGGGATTGTACAAGGAGCGCAAGGCCGCCCGGGCTCTTGGCTCATGCATGCCAACTGTTGTGTGTGTATCGCTATTGGTGCACCATAAGCCTAAGGCCTAGCCTCAATTGCAGCGCGAAAGCCACATCACATTTCCAGAATGCAAGCAGTAGTCAGACCAACATTAGGGATGAAAGCTCCTTTGTCTCAATACCTGAGGCGGAAGGACACCTGCACCTCTGACCTTGGTCTTGCATGCGGCAGGCACCCCCTGAGAGAGATACCATAGCAGATGATGACGACTCCCACACTACGCACAGTGCTAATGAAAGACCAACGTATCCACACCCCACACACAGAAGTCCTTGCTCGAGGTACTCTTGCATGGAATGCCCTTGACACTTATGTACACAACAACCCATACGTCCAAACGTTGGACACACATACGGCTCATTGCTCCGAGCTGTGGCATATCATCCACATAACTGCCGCAGGTCAGAAGAGTGCCGGTTCTACGGGAGCCACCAACGTAATGGCAGAACATCCTGGGCACATGCACAACCCCTGTCACGTGGAACTGTACCGTGCACGTATGCTGCATTTGTTGGGGGCACTGCCACTGGCAGTGTTGCGCATCAGTTACCGTCTGAGCTTCCGTCTTGCGTACGTCACCTGCGTCCAGCCCTGGTTCCACTGTCAATCATGCATATTCGAGTGGCCCATGGATGTCTGCCTATCCAACACAACGGTAGCTGAACTGGATTATGACTTGTGTGTGCGCCCCCTGTTGGCCCACGACCAGGAGTGTAACCGTGATACCCGTTCATGGGATGCCTTGATATTTGGCATATGTGCTGGCAGTTGGGCATGGGAGATTGCACAAGTCCTCGTGTGCAGTGACCACATCGAAGTGCTCCCCTATTGGGCTGTGTTGCGTATTGGTGAAACGGCGTGGACGGAGCACATCTGTCCGGACCAGTTAATGGATTGGCTCGCCCTCGTGCTCGTTGAAGCCGACAACGACGTACTCTTGGAAATGATTGGCCAGGAAGCTGCGCTCGCATTCATGGACGACTAACTACGTCCCTGCAGCCACAACTGCTTGTAACCCAGAGCACAGGTCCCAACACCTTGTTTCATCCTGGAGAAATGGTCACATATCCCACCACAACAGTGGACATGGCTGCATTCGCCTGGACTCAGAATGCATGTGCGTGCACCTACGCGTGTTGACACACACCTGTGCAAGGTGAGGCAGTCCCATGGGCGGAGATGCACAGCGTCGCTTGGCAAGGTTCCTAAATCTGACATACTGCTGAAGGGAGAGTACACACATGGCAATGTAGTACTACATGTGACCTTGTTGGGCCCTTTCACCTGCTCACTGTCAGCAGAGCAGACAGTTTGCGCAGTCCGGTGGTACAGCACTATGCAGATCCCATGGGCTGTGAGTCGTGTCCCCTGACACGGGGCAATGAGCATATGCCAAACATCACATGACTCGTCCAGCAAGGCAAGGTGGGCTGAGACCGTTGCCATCCGTAATGATTGGTGTTCATTTTTGCCTCCACATTTCTTGCACCTCTACATGTTCCCATGCTGCCTGTTAGTGTCTGAAGCATTGGTCTGCATGTTGTGGCCCTTGTCTTGCCCGTACTGACACGCACATGCTAAAGAAGTCTACGCCACTTCACTAGTGTTCAACTGTGATGAGTGTTGATTAGAATGACAAATCGTGGGCCTCAATGAGCATTGTCCGTACACAGGGAGGGACTGACTGACGCATTTCACTTAGGGGTGAGTCCTATTGCCAGCTCCACCTCTGTGAGCCAGACATTGTGGTTGGGATGGTTGCTGGTAGACCTGTGCTCTTACGTGTCTTCAGCAATGTGAGTATGGTGTCCAACTTCTTGCCATGTGGATCAATGTGATCCATAAAAACAGGCTGTGTCCACACAGTTAAGTGTGAGTAGGTATGCAAAGAGATGTCCTGTTGTCACATGTGATGGGGGACACTACTTTAGGCCTGCTACCGGATTTGACATTTTTACACACAGCCCCACTTAATACATGGACGTGGGTATACGTTGAGGGTTTGCAAGATTGTTGTTCATGAGCAATGAGGCCACAGCTAGTTCACACCTTCACAGTCATCTAATTGGCCATGTGGGTCAGGGCCAAACATGTGCATTGATGTCATTCCCCAGGGTGTACCTTTTTGTGAAATCATTGTCCCTACATCCATCCATACTTTTATACTTGATTGGAGATAGACATGACACATCTGTGTGATTTGGAATGTTTTATTCACATTCTGTGGAGTGTCGGAGCTGGAGCAGTACATGGCCATGCAAACGCCACATTACATGGTTGCCAAGTGGAGGGCCGACCAGAGTCCTTTGGGGAATGACAATTTAATCGGAAGAGGAAGAGTTCAGTCCGCAGCCTGATTGCTGTGTCATTGGTAACCAGAGCAGATATGGCAGTCCATGTCGGGGTCCAGGTGAATGTCGCAGAGTGTTTCGGGGGATAGTGGAAGGTGTTGTTCCCGGGCATGATGCAGAGGGCTGAACCAAGCAGGAACAGGCCATATGGGGGGGATGTATGCTACAACCTTCTTTCTCACACAGAGTCATTGCCATCCACATCTTAGTCCTCTGATATGTCTTCTGTGTCAGGTGTGTCAGGTGTGTGTGGTGGTGGTATGGCTGCATCACTGTGTGCCACTGACACATCAGGGGGCGGAGGTGGTATGGCTGCATCACTATGTGCCACTGACACATCAGGGGGCGGAGGTGGTATGGCTGCATCACTGTGTGCCACTGACACATCAGGGGGTGGAGATGTGTGTGTCAAAGTTCCTGCAGCAGTCATCTGGGACAGACTCTGTGGCAGCAATGGCAAGATGAGGTTCTGCAGGGCATGGAAGATCCCAGCTACATCTCGCTGGTGTACAGCCGTGGCAGCCATCCTTCCAGCCTGCATCCGCTCCATGTTCTCCATTGTCCTCCGCATCTGTGCCATCTCTGTGCTGTCATCGCTGGAGCCTGTCTGACTGGACAGTTCTTGTATCCGAGTAATGGCTCCAGCGAGGTCAGCCAAGGATTGTTGTAGAGCATGGAATGGACTGTGGGTGTCCGTTAGGGACTGTGAGTGGTCCCTGATGGGACTCACACACCCACGTATGGCATCAAGTTTGGCTGCCATGAGGTCGAAACCCACCGCACCTGTTCAGCCAGCCCCCTCTGGCAGTCTAACACACGGCGTTGGAATGCCATGTGTCTTTCTGTGAGGTGCTGGGAGCCAGCCGTGGTGGTGGGTGCTTCCTGCTGTGTGGGCTGTGCAGGGGGTGGGGTCACCTCGATGCAGCTGGGCTGCCCTGCTCCTGGAGGTTGGGTGCGGAGGCTGTCCACGATCCGTTGGAGGGTGTCGGAGCAGGTGGCCAGGCGGTCCTCCTCATCATCACTGAAGAGATGTCTGGTCTGCTCTGCAGGAGGTGTTGATTGTCCCTCTGCAATGTAAAGGGGAGATGCAGGTCAACAGTGTGTTCCATGTATGTTGACGCATTGTACATGTTTACATACAGACTGCATGACAATGTACATTGTGACTGTTTTGGATGAGCTGGCTATTTGATGGGAGACAGTGGACATTTCGACTACATGACGGATGTGAGGTTGTACTCGTACATTATCATCTCACAGTTTCCTGCTATGCCAGATGTGATTGGCCAGTTTCTACGCACAAGCGGCACCAGTTGTGTCCTCTGTTCTGTAGTGAAAGTGTTGCACTTTGTACCACATTGTCGTCAATGTTAATGTGCTGTGATTGCTATGTGTGTGTGCTGCATTGTGGGAGAGTTCCCCCTGCAGCTCTGATTTAGCGGCCCCTTATCCCTTTGAGGCGGTGTGCCTTTGACTTGTGTGTTTTTAAGGTGCTGAGATGTTGGCTACTTGGGTCTTTTGTGCTCTTGGACGGTTTTTGTACTCTTGTGCATTGTTTGTCTGCAGATGTGTTGTTGACGTCAGGAGTTGTATGTGCACGTGGATGTGTCAGAGTGTGACCTGCTCCTTTGAGGATGTGATCCACACTGGGCCACCTCAGTGTCGTGTTGTGCACCATGTCATGTATTTTGATTGCAGCCATGCTATTGGTCATGCAGTGTCACTTGCATTGTCGGTGTGGCTCACAGAGCCGCTGCTTTGCTGGATTCAGCACATGTGCATGGGTAGGTTGTGAGATTGGTGATAGGGAGGGGGGCCCCTTTGTGCACATAGTGGATGGGGGCCTACTTGGTGTTTCTATGTGTGCTGAAGTGTGCCAAGGGTATCAGGGACATGTTCCACAATCATTGTGGGTGTGCAGTGTGCTACACATAATTGTGCATGTGTGCCATTGTGCCCATCTCCCCCCGTCCCCCCAGTCCCTGGTCGTTACTCACCCTGTTGCTGTTGGGTCAGGTCATATCGAGCTGTGTCCGGACCCCCAACTCCTTGCACCGTCTCCACACTGATGACTGTGGCCACCATTTCCTCCAGCTCATCCAGCTCCTCCTGTGGCACAGGGCTCCCACCTCCAGTCGCCGTTGCTGCCTTCCGGTTGGCAGCGAGTTTCTGCTTGGTTTGGCTATTCACATCATGCCAGCCCCTCTTGACCTCCTCCATTGACCTCCTCAACACTCCGACTGCATTGACGTTGTTTACGATCGACTGCCATATTTCCATTTGTGTTACCAATGACACAGTGGAGGTGACGAACAGTTGTTGGTAGTGTTCTATCACCTCCATGACGATGATCCTGTTTTCCTGCGGACTGAACCCCGTCTTCCTCTTCCTCTTCTCCTTGCCCTTCCCCGACCCCGGGGTTCCTTGCTGGTCGTCTGTGGGGCTTGTGGGGTTCGCATGGTCCTCTGAACTCGGTCCGGGTGCATCCATGAGTGCTACGCAGTTTGAATTGTTTTGTTTGTGTTTTTCGGTGCTTTTATAGTGCATTTTCCCGCATGACGCGTGGGAATTGCAGGCCTGTCGCTGGTTATCGCTGATTTTTGTATCGCGATTTGGGGCATTGCACCTTTTTTCGTGTTAGTTATGTTATGTTATGTTATGTTATGTTAAGAATGGATTTATAAAGCGCACAGCTACTCAATAGAGTGTCCCGGCGCTAAGAAAGAAAGATACAGAGGCCAGGGTGAAACAACGTTCCCGAGGCGGAAGGCCATTAAACTGCATGCTGGAACAGCCAGGTTTTCAGTTGTTTCCTGAATGCCATTATACTTGTGGCTTATCTCAGCGATAGAGGTAGCTTGTTCCAGAATCTAGCCACTTGCACTTGGAACGAGCGTCCACCACGGCGGGCTCTGAGACACTTAGGGATGACAAGTAGATGTTGATGTGCTGATCTAAGGGAACGGCCGGGTATGTAGTAAGAGACTCTTTTGCGGATATACTGTGCCCCCATGCCGTGCAGAGCTTTAAAAGCAAGGACCAATGCTTTAAAGAGTACTCTGCATCGGACAGGCAGCCAGTGCAGATTCTTCAGATGGTGGGAGATCCGGTCTCTAGGTCCAAGTCTCAAGACTGCTCTGGCTGCCGCGTTCTGCACGACTTGCAGTCTATTGAGGATAGACTCTGGAAGGCCCAGATAGAGCACGTTGGCATAGTCCAATCTGGAGGTGACAAGGGCCTGAACGACCGTCTTTCTGTGAGAGGTCGGTAATAGAAAAAGAATGCGTTCGTGTTTCGCATTGTTTCGGCGTTGCGTTAATTTTAACGCGGTCATTTGGCGCGTTATCGTGAGACTATTACATGGTGCCGCCGGGTTGAGAATACAACGTTAACACGGTGTTATTTTCCCACGATGGGCTGCGATGTGCAAAGTTGCATTAAGCTAATTTTGCGATGATTATCACACGTTCTTGAGAATATCCCCCAGAGGACCTCATTATGAGCAACCCGGTTAATTGTGATATGTGTGGTAACTCTTGTTACCGCACATATCACAATTATGAGTTTAGTGATCAATATGGGCAAGGCTAGCATGTCGATATCCATGGGGGGAAAATGCCCTATATTTGCTGGGACATGCAGCTTTTGGTGCAGTAAGCACCAAAATACACGTTATTCTCTAAAAATGTGTAATTTGGTAGTATTTATCACACATCAATAAAATTAGACTCTGTAAAGCTGGATTTTATAAGGCACAATAAACATCACATCAATTGCCAGGCCACTCATAATGAGGGCCATATTATTTTCCCATGTGAAATTGGGAGTGAAATTAAGTCTGATTTAGTGCCTTTCTTAAATGTAGTAATTGTTACTGAGCAAGACCAAGACACTGAGTGCTGTTGAGAGATTGAGTTCTATTCCGCAGTATGAAGGAAAGCCCAAAGATAAACATTATCAGTCAATGGGTATTCGGTCTGGATCAGGGCATTTGTGATGTGGGTCACTTGCATGGGTTAGTTCCTCTAAATTGAAGACTAGGCAAAGGACATGTGTTGCATATTTGATAGAGACTTCTAGCTGCAGATTCCTTGCCCCAGAATTATCCCCCGGCATCAGACTGGAACTGGATATTTTCGAGCAGTACCCCTGCATACTGGTAGGTGGGGTCGTTTGGCTCCACGCCGGCATCGTCCACACCAGAAGTGGTGTATGCTGTACCTATATAGGCACCACCTTGGCATGCTGACATCAGCTCTTTCCTTTCCATGCCAGATAGCACAAATCTGCGAAGAGCCACCCCTCAGTCACTTTTTGACTGGCTTTTAAAAAAAAACTTTTTGTCCTCCATCTTTTTGAGAAATACTTTTTTTCTGGCATAACAGGATGTCCCCCAAGAACCGGCTGCTTTCCAACCATGTGCTGCCATTCACAGGCAGATGTCTGTAACAGACCCCACTTGGTCTGTCAGTGGTGCCTCGAGAAGAACCATGACTCTAAGGCTGACAAGGACAGCCTCGCCATGCATTTGAAGGCACTGAGGGAGTGCTCCATCAAGCTCCTCGCTGCCTGGCATCGGACGGCCCGCGATGATCAAGATCCCAGTAGCATGGAAGGTCCCGGGACTGTTCACGGAGCTGCACCAGACAGTCACTGTCCTGGTTGAAGTCGGCATCAGGTAAGTCACATAAGAAAATGAAATGTAAAAACTCAAAGAGGTATTCAACTTCTCCGCTCCGTCCCAATCCTTGGATGAGACGAGGTAGTGTCAGCACTCTAGGCCCTGTGCCTCTGCGGATCTCCAACCAGGGTCGGTTCCGTGCTTTCCCGACTTTCCCGGAGCCAGAGCGACCCCCATCCCACTTAGAGAGTTTTAGGAGGCCATGCACCTCATTTTTGGGTGGCCGACCCCTCTGGAGCGCCTTCGGGCCCCATGGGTTCAGAAGAGATCCCACTGGATTCCCACAACCGGTACACCCTTGGCACTGTTTGGGGCCCTTGAATCCGGTACTGAATCCATAGCAGTGCTGCCAGCGAGGCCGAGACCATCTCCAGCGCCTGCTCCTGTATTGACACCCCAGTGCCAACAACACCCGTCAACGACACAATCTCCATCATCCTCAACTCCAACACGGAGCAGGAAAGGTGTTGCATGACACCGGTGCCGGTGTTGTCTGGAGCCATGCCTTCAGGTCAAGCCAGTGCCTTTTATCTGTGACAGAGGACAAATACAAGGGGTATTGCGACCCGTAAGAATATATCCACCCATTGGATGATACTGAAAACACCTGGAATGGGAATCTGTCAATGGGTTCGACACTTCACCTGACACTGGTCTGATCTCCTCTCCTACTGTGGCTACTGCAGAGGGGGCCACTTTTGCCATGGTGGTGCGTAGGGCAGCCGAGGTCTTGGACCTTCAGTTGCCCTCATTGGCATTCAAGACTAACGTCTTTACAAAGATTCTTCAGCCAGGGACTACTCCCTTCGAACCCTTGCTCCCCTTTAATAAAGTCCTTATTGAAGTACTTCTTTGGGCTTGGTCCAAGCCCTGCATAGAAGCTTCTGTGCACAGGACGGTTACCTGCCGCTACTGCCCAGCTCCAGGGGACCCTTGTGGTCTGGATATGACCAACTCACTGGGCAGCGCGATTTCTTCGTCAGTGGCCCTTGGTGCCACATGTGACTGAGGACTACTGGTTTCTCTGGGGATGTCCAAGCATCACTTATGGACATGCCCTTTGATGGCCCCAATCTCTTTGGAGAAAAGGCGGACTCAGCACTAGAGCGCTTTAAGGACACCAGGGCTATGGCCAGGCCCTTGGGTCTCTCCGTGGCCCCTCATCACTCCTAGTCCACCTTGCGCCCCGTTCGTGGCCATGGAAGGGGTTTCCAACTGCATCAAAACCCTCCCAGCCACCACGGCCAGCAAACTTCCACGCCCTTTCGTAGCCTTAGACGCGGTTCCCACAGACCACAGGACAGGATGCCAGAGGTTTGGCCAGTCTACGACTCCTCCGGCAGCCGCAGCCTCCATGCCCTCCTACAATCACAATGGTTCTGTCGGGTATGCGAAACTCATTTCTTATACATGTAAATCAATTATCTTATTACTTATATGTAATCCTCACATGTAACACAAAGAACAATTCAATCATAAGGAACACACGAAAAAGAGCAGTTTGAATGGGTAAACAGTCGTTTTTTATATAAATTGCATCATTCATCAGTTACCCATGCTTGAATAAAGAGCTGTCAAAACAGGTGCGGTTTCAAGGTGAACAGTGATCAAGTGACATATCGTGCTCAGTGATACAATTGGGTGCGTAATATGTACAATGTGATTAAAATATGTACAAGGGAAGGGGAGGCCAGACTGAGAGCAATGACTCTGCTGCTAATCCAAGTTTAATTTCTCGCGCAGAGCCTTGAACTGGACCAGAAGGTAGCGTCGACTTTTCAACACAATATAAGCACTATTGATTGGTCATAGCGGGTCTTCATCAGGACAAGAGGGGAGAGGGGGGGAAATGACAGCCTGTAGATTTAGAAAGAAGGTGAGTTAGAAAGAAGGTGAGTTAGGCATCTTTCAGTGATTGTGTTCCAAATGCAAAACCAAAATTAATTGGCCATGACTCACCTAGTATAAACAGAGTGAATCCTGGGTGGTGGAACAGAAGGGCTCAGGTCAGCATACTCCAGGCCCCATCACACATGGTCTAGAGAAAACGGAATGGGTACGCGCTTAAAACTCCTGTGCAAGCAGTGTGTTCAAGGTAAATAATCGTTGTGGCAGATGGGATAGATCACTCACCCGAATTAATGACAAAGGGCGGGAAGCAAGGGGTTGATTCAGCTATCCCGAGCAAACAGGGGCTGCAGTGTCAGGCTGGTAATGAAGTGGATGCAGGACTCACTTCTAGGTGAAGGGCGAAAAACGGGAAGGGAATAATTAATTAAAGTCCCGTCTGTGCTCCTCAAAGTGGAACATTTGTGTGTTACAGGTAGTGCTTACCTAATCGAGTTCAATGGATTGCTTGTGGGGGCCCGCAATGTCGGGCTGGTGATGAAGTGGAATCGAGACTCACTTCTGTATATAGGGCGAAAACGGGAAGCGATTAGTTTAAATCCCGTATGCGCTCATCAAAATTGCGACATCCGTGTATTACAGGCTGCGCTTACCTGATCGATTCGGGCTGTGGCGATATCAATGGGTTGCTTGTGGGGGCAACGGCAGGCAACCGTCCTGTTGTGCCGCTGAGATGTATCAGCGCGGCCTCTTGGTTAGAGGCTGTCATTTTAATAAAAGCTCGAGCCGGCGTGTGCGTGCACTCCGCGCTCGGGCGTGCAGCAGCGGAGTGCTGGCCCAACTGTTGCCTGGCAACCAAGGCCGGCGGCTCCTGACGCGAGTCTGCTCCGAAATAGTTGCCTAGTAACGGGGTGATGCGGCCGCAGATGCGGTGCCGTCCGGCATGCTCAATTAGTCATAGAAATAATGGGAGAGGTTTCTGTGCGTGTGTACCGCATGCACAACTTATGCGTGGATGTATGTACATTCCACCTCGATTTCTGTGCTGTATGACACCTACAGTACGGCGCAAGTGTATGGCACCGCTCCCTGGTGTGAATACTTTATAAGCGATATTTACACAAATACCACACAGTTGTAATATTTGATACGAACTATTTGAAAAAACTTAAAGGAAATGAAAAACTGAATCAAAGTTGCCAGAGATACCACATATTCGCTAATTGCGAGGCATCTCATGCTTGTGATGCGCAAAAGTGATATGTTGACATAATCACAATACATTGACATTTTACCAACTGGTGAATGTTGTGGTACAGCACATTGTGTGGTTACATTTACATAATGCATATTCATACATTCAGTACACTGTACACATGTCGGTATTCATTTTAAGGAAAAGAAAAACATGACATAAGTTTGGGAGTTAAAACATTTCCATTTGGCAAAACATGCGATAAAAACATATGTTATTCTGCAGAGCAGTCTGAAGGTCAACCATATGTGCTGACAACAGTGATCCTAACCGTAGTAGGAAGTGGCCATGTAATAGCAGACCTACATCGTACAGATCTGTATGCACGTGTGTGTGCTGGACATATCTCCTGACTAGAGCTGGCCCAGTCTCTTCAAACTCGTTCAAACCCATCATTACAGTATTGAGCGAATGGATCCATTTACATTCCTTGCGGTTGAGGGTCACTGATAGCGACCCCCCTCTAGGATGGGGACAGATTTTCTCGATAACCCACCATTTCATACTTTCTGGGGGATGGTTGTGTGCAACAAAGTGATCAACTAGTGGGGCTCCCTGCACTTTGCACCTCACCCTACTCATGTGCTGTAGTATCCTTGCCTTGACTTTCTGAGTCGTCTGACCCACATAGAGTAAACCACAGGGACAGCGAATGGTGTATACCACATTGTGGCTGTTGCAATTGGTAAATTGCGGCAGCTTATGTGTTCTGTTGTTATGTGTGAATGTAGATCCTTCTATGGTCAATGGACAGGCTTTACATTGGCCACATTTGTGATGACCTATTATGGGTGGTAGGCCCAGATGGTTTCTAAGGTTCATTGGTTTTGGAGACTCAAGGTATGCTTTGACGACATTGTCTTTGACGTTTCTGCCCCTCTTAAAGGCAAAAAGAGGATCTGAAGTGGTATTCAGTTCGCTAGCAACAAGATTCCAGTATTTCTTCACAATCTTTTTTATGCTGTTACTTTTGGTATTCAATGTTGTCACACACACCATGTTTTCCACCTTCTCTGGTTTCTCTTTCACCTGCAAAAGATGGTCACGTGGACAGTACCAGGCACGTTTGTGTGCTCGTTTCAACAACCCTTTCGGATAACCTCTCTCCTTGAGACGATTAGTTAAGGTTTCTGTTTCTTTGAAAAAGTCCGTCCGTCGTGTACAGTTCCTCCTGAGTCTGAGGTACTGGCCATATGGCAAATTGTCCCGCAAGCTGCGTGGGTGATATGAATCATACCTGAGAAGTGTGTTTCTTTCAGTTGGTTTTCGATAAAGGTCACAGAACAAAAATCCCTCCTCTACTCGGAATGTGAGGTCCAAAAATCAATGGATTCATTGTTGCTGCTCATGGTGAACTGGATAGCTCTTCTTCGAGTGTTCAGCCAATCTCGGAATTCTATGAGGTCATTTTCTGTGCCCGACCAGATCATTATGACGTCGTCTATGTACCGCTTCCATGCAGCGATTTGGTTTATATAGGGATTGTCAAGACTGTACAGATGCTCCTCCTCCTTCTTTTCCTTAAAATGAATACCGACATGTGTACAGTGTACTGAATGTATGAATATGCATTATGTAAATGTAACCACACAATGTGCTGTACCACAACATTCACCAGTTGGTAAAATGTCAATGTATTGTGATTATGTCAACATATCACTTTGCGCATCACAAGCATGAGATGCCTCGCAATTAGCGAATATGTGGTATCTCTGGCAACTTTGATTCAGTTTTTCATTTCCTTTAAGTTTTTTCAAATAGTTCTTATCAAATATTACAACTGAGTGTTATTTGTGTAAATATCGCTTATAAAGTATTCACGCCAGGGAGCGGTGCCATACACTTGCGCCGTACTGTAGGTGTCATACAGCACAGAAATCGAGGTGGAATGTACATACATCCACGCGTCTGCGGCTGCATCACCCCGTTACTAGGCAACTATTTCGGAGCAGACTCGCGTCAGCAGCCGCCGGCCTTGGTTGCCAGGCAACAGTTGGGCCAGCACTCCGCTGCTGCACGCCCGAGCGCGGAGTTCACGCGCACGCCGGCTCAAGCTTTTATTAAAATGACAGCCTTTCACCAAGAGGCCGCGCTGATACATCTCAGCGGCACGACAGGACGTTTGCCTGCCGCTGCCCCCACAAGCAACCCATTGATATCACCACAGCCCGAATCGATCAGGTAAACGCAGCCTGTAATACACGGATGTCGCAATTTTGATGAGCGCATACGGGATTTAAACTAATCGCTTCCCGTTTTCGCCCTATATACAGAAGTGAGTCTCGATTCCACTTCATCACCAGCCCGACATTGCGGGCCCCCCACAAGCAATCCATTGAACTCGATTAGGTAAGCACTACCTGTAACACACAAATGTTCCACTTTGAGGAGCACAGACGGGACTTTAATTAATTATTCCCTTCCCGTTTTTCGCCCTTCACCTAGAAGTGAGTCCTGCATCCACTTCATTACCAGCCTGACACTGCAGCCCCTGTTTGCTCGGGATAGCTGAATCAACCCCTTGCTTCCCGCCCTTTGTCATTAATTCGGGTGAGTGATCTATCCCATCTGCCACAACGATTATTTACCTTGAACACACTGCTTGCACAGGAGTTTTAAGCGCGTACCCATTCCGTTTTCTCTAGACCATGTGTGATGGGGCCTGGAGTATGCTGACCTGAGCCCTTCTGTTCCACCACCCAGGATTCACTCTGTTTATACTAGGTGAGTCATGGCCAATTAATTTTGTTTTTGCATTTGGAACACACTCACTGAAAGATGCCTAACTCACCTTCTTTCTAACTCACCTTCTTTCTAAATCTACAGGCTGTCATTCCCCCCCCTCTCCCCTCTTGTCCTGATGAAGACCCGCTATGACCAATCAATAGTGCTTATATTGGGTTGAAACGTCGACGCTACCTTCTGGTCCAGTTCAAGGCTCTGCGCGAGAAATTAAACTTGGATTAGCAGCAGAGTCATTGCTCTCAGTCTGGCCTCCCCTTCCCTTGTACATATTTTAATCACATTGTACATA
This sequence comes from Calotriton arnoldi, assembly GCA_963921515.1. NCBI lineage: Eukaryota > Metazoa > Chordata > Amphibia > Caudata > Salamandridae > Calotriton > Calotriton arnoldi. The sequence goes on along the minus strand of CAWUFW010002777.1, from coordinate 1,308,607 downwards.
TTACGCACCCAATTGTATCACTGAGCACGATATGTCACTTGATCACTGTTCACCTTGAAACCGCACCTGTTTTGACAGCTCTTTATTCAAGCATGGGTAACTGATAAATGATGCAATTTATATAAAAACGACTGTTTACCCATTCAAACTGCTCTTTTTCGTGTGTTCCTTATGATTGAATTGTTCTTTGTGTTACATATGAGGATTACATATAAGTAATAAGATAATTGATTTACGTGTATAAGAAATGAGTTTCGCATACCCGACAGAACCATTGTTTTTTTCCTTAATATATACCCAGGTTCTGAGGGACACAGGGTCACCCCATTGTTTTTTTGACTCCTACCATCACAGGCATCCAGTGGGGGGGGGCAGCATATGCTATCACCTGCTCCAATGGATGTCAATAACATCACACCATTGGGTGCTACAAATTGTACAAAGGGGCTACTCCATCCCCTTTGTAGCTACCCCTCCACCCATTCCACCCACTTATGACCGATTGACGGAGGACCATCTTTCCTTACTCCACCACGAAGTGTCGGCTCTCTTGGCCAAGGGAGCTATAGATAGAGGGCCAGGATCTGAAGTAGGTTGTGGTTTTTATTCCAGCTACTTTCTGGTGCCCAAGAAAGATGGAGGCCTTCATCCTACACTTAACCTGCCCCTTCTCAATCTCTTCCTCAAACAGAAGAAATTCAAAATGCTCACGCTTCCCCTACCTTATATAGAATGCTGCAAACCTCCTGCACTCACTAGGATTCACTATTAACGTGCCAAAGTCACATTTGACTCCCTCTCAGACTCTCCCTCTCATCGGAGCTGTTCTGAACACAGTGCAATTTTGGGCTTATCCTCCCGAATGGCGACACCATGATTTTCAGGCTATGATACTGACGTTTCTGCCTCTATCCTGGGTTTTGGTGAGACAGACTCTGAGGCTGTTGGGCCTCATTGCATCCTGTATCCTGTTAGTATCGTGCCTGCTGGTATATGTGGGCTCTGCAGTGAGACTTTGGAGTTAAATGGGCGCAGCATCAGGGCAGTCTCCCCAACAGGGTCCAGATATTGAAAGGAGATGCAACAGATTTGCAGTGGTGGCTGATGCACCGTGATTGGGTAAGCGGCAGACCCCTCTCCCTTCCCCAGCCAGAACTGACTGTAGTGACAGATGCATCAGTCCTTGGCTGGGGTGGCCATCTGGGGGAGGTGGAGATCAGAGGACTCTGATCTCCGGTGAAGTCTTGGCTCCACATAAAGTTGTTGGAGCTTCGGGCGATTCGCTTGACATTGAAAGCCTTTCTACCCTCCATCACGGGAAGGCTGGTGCAGCTGTTCACGGAAAACATCACCGCCATGTGGTACTGCAACAAGCAGGGTGGGGTGGACCCTTTGTCAGGATGCTCTGCATCTCTGGACATGGCTGGAACACCAAGGCATCTTTTTGGTGGTTCAACACCTAGCAGGCTCTCTAAATGCCAGGGTTGACAGACTCAGCTCTCGATGCCTTGAGGATCACGAATGGCGTCTCCATCGGGAGGTGGCGCAAAGTCTCTTTCAAGGGTGGGGACAGCCTTGGTTAGATTTGTTCGCCACCCCTGAGAACACACAATGTCAGCAATTCTGCATGCTGGAGTTTCCAAGGCAGCTCTCGCTCAGAGACGCTTTTTGTCTCAAGTGGAGCTCTGGCATCCTGTGCGCCTTTCCACCAATACCACTCCTGCCCAGAGTTCTCAAGAAGATCAGGAACAAACAGGCCAACTTATTCTTGTGGCTCTAGATTAGGCATGGAGAGTCTGGTATACCGAGCACACACCCACTCACACCCCCATACAGCCTCTTATACACCCACTCACACACCCACACAACCACTTACATACCCATTAACATTCACAGAATTTCAATGCTTTTGTGCGTGTGAAATCTGAGCCTAACTATAATGTCACTGTAACCTTTGGTTTTTCCAGGGAATGTCTAAGGTTTTTTGATTCTACGTCCTAACTATAACGTCCCTGTAACTTTGTTTTCTTCAGTGAATTTCCACATTTTTGTATGTTATTTTCTAACTATAACATCCCTGTGACCTTTGTTTTTTTTAGTGAACCTTGAAGGTTTTTTACATTTTATTTCCTAACTGCAAATTGTAACCTTTGAGAATGAATGTGTGAATGGCTGTATAAGTTAGTGAGTGGGTGTGTGAGTGGCTGGATGGGTCTGTGAGTGGGTGTGTGAGTGGTTTTGTGGGTGTGAGTGGGTATATGGGTCTTTGAGTGGGTGTGTGAGTGGCTATAGGAGTCTGTGAGTGGGTGTGTGAGTAGCTGTATGGGTTGGTGACTGGGTGTGTGAGTGGCTGTATGGATCTGTGAGTGGGTGTGTGAGTGGCTGTATGGGTGTATGAGTGGTGAGTGAATAGTTTTGAGGGTGTGTGAGTGGATTTGTGAGTCGGTGAGTGGGTATGAGAGTGGTTGTATGGGTCTGTGAGTGGGTGTGTGAGTAGCTGTGTGGGTGTGTGAGTGGGTTTGTGAGTGACTGTATAAGTGTGTGTGGCTGTGTGGGTCTGTGAGTGGATGTGAGAGGCTGAATGGCTGTGAGTGGGTGTCTGAGTCTCTGTGTGGGTGTTCCAGTAGCTGTGTGAGTGACTGGGCCAGAACGGCACCTCACCTGCCCCTTTATCCAACAAGAGTCCACAGTTTTGAACAAAATGTCTACCCAATTGGAGTACTTCCTACTGGTTAATTAGTAAGTTCTAACTTGTTGGGTAAATGTCTAGTCCATGTTCTACACTACAGCTGTGTAATGGACCTGGAGGAAACGTCTCCAGTGACCGTCTGTGCATTTAATTTCGGCAATGTGATTGTCCCTCGTGCGTCTTATCCCAGAAATCTATGATAACATGAATTCTCCAATAGAGAAGATGACAAGACTACGAAGAGGTGAATCTCCACCAAACAAGGGTACTTCCTCTTAACTATATAAAGTAAGTGCTTCTTTGTTTGGTGGAGATGTCCTGTAATTCTTTGGCTTCAAGAACGCATCAACAAAATCGGCGGGAAATGCATGGGGGTGCTTTTGGTAAGCTGTCCACCATCCTGGCAAAAGGCGGGAGGACCTTTTCATCTTACTAAGGTTGACGGGGCGGGGCCAAACAGGCGGAGCTTCCAGGTAATTTTGCACATTTGCATACTTGTAGTAATTTAAAGGGAGAACCATGGACTTTGCTCTCACCAGAAGACAAGAATGAACCCACTTTTCACAGTAACTACAGATTGCGCTCTGATAGATCAACAACGCATTCACCGCCACCAAGGATTTCAGATCATTTTTCATTTTGGAATTGCCAAGAAAACACACATGCTTTGTCTTCGCCAAGCCCAGGCAGTTCGGATCATTTGTCCTTTACAAAAGGGGAGAGGGGACCTTTTTTCGGCCCCGGGTAATCCACCTCCCAGAGTCCAGCCAAGAATTGATGGGGAGGGGCGATTTTGGTCCCGGGGACCCCATCCCCCGGGGCCCAGCCAGTTACAGGAAGGGAAGGGGGACATGTGGCCCCCCTCCCTGGGCCGATTTTGGCCCCAGGGGACCTCATCTCCCGAGGCCCAGCCACTTGATGCTGGGTGCCCTGGTGCCCCCCCAGGGCACCCAGTGCATACTGTTGGGAACCGCGGGGTAGCCTCAATGCCCCCATGGTCCCTGTCGGCTCCTCGCCTTCAGCGGGAGCTGTCACTGCTCCCGCACGCAGGGAGCAGGCAAAAATGCTGCTCCATGCGTGTGGCAGCAATTCTTTCATCTGTTTTGACAGATGAAAAGTCCACTCCCAGCGGGCAGGAGCAGTTTACCTGCTACCGCCCGCTGGAAGTGGACGGTTTGCTCTCACTTGGCAGGAGCTGTCTGAGCTCCTGCCAAGCGACAGCAAACTACTATGTCCTGAGGGTGGGCACCTTGGGACATAGGGAGCCAGCCCTGGGGATTGGCGGTCCCCAGGGCCATTAATGGCTACAGGAGGGGGGCTGCGTGGCCCCCTCCTTTCTTATTGCAGGGCTGCCCTGGGGAGGTGGTGGTCCCCGGGGCCGAAAATAGACCAGGAGGGGGTGTCATAATGCTCTCCCTCCCCATTAACAATACGGCCAGGCCCGGGGGAGGTGGTGGTCCCCTGGGCCGATAATGATCCAGGAGGTAGGCCTGCGCCACCACGCCCCCTTTTTGTAATAGGGGCTGGCCCCGGGAGTTGGTGGTCTCTGGGGCCGTAATAGGCTCAGGAGGGGGGTCCGCGCAGCCCCCCTCCTCCATATTGTTATGGCCTTGTCCCGGGAAGGTGGCGGTCCCCTGGTCCAATATCGGCCATAGGGAGGGGGGCCACATGCATCACCCTCCCCAAAGTATATATTTATATATGCCCCCGGGACCTGGCCACACGGGGGCTCAACTGGAAACAAGTGCGGGAGACCGCACGTTTTTTTTTTCAATCTAACCATGAGTTTGTGGATCCACCTGCGAGTTCGTGGCAAAATTGGAAAAAAATGCTTTTTGTCCCTGGTGGGGTCCCTGTGGGATCCCACCACCAGGCCTAGGGGTCAGTGTATTCCTACCCTGTCCTCTTCCCTTTTTTTCTACTTTTCTTTGGTGACTCGGCTGAGTCCTGGTTGAAGTGTTGGCAGCCGATCATATCTCAGCATGTCTAGTAGTTCGGGCAGTAGTCGTGTTCAATATCCCTAGGGAAATTGCATGAGAAATGCACATTTTTTGCCCCCCCCCTTTTCTCGACTTTCAGGAAGTCTAGCAAATTTGATGTTACCTTAAAGAATAAAAACAATGCAAGACTAAAGAAGAAGATAAAAAGTAGTTCAATTATGTATGATGTACTGGCTCTTTGCTTTACACTCTGCCTCTGGGAGATGAAAATCACAAATTAATAGATTGTTGGTATGCATGTTTTCACAACTATCTCAATTAGTTCTTGAAGGTGAGGAGAATCCGTTCCCAAGCATCCCTCAATTTGGTGTTTCCCTTGATTAAGATGATATGGTAACAGTGAAAAGGAGTATCATCCAGCAGATCATGACTCCACAGTGGCAGTCTGAAAGATAAGCAGCCGAATCACTATTGTGACCACAAAGAAAACATGTAGAGGAAACGCTGGTACAACACTGTCTTGGTGGCCTAGCCTAGAAGTGAGCTCCCAGCCGAGGCTTGCTGGAACAAGAAAGATCCGCTCCATGTTATGCTAGTGTCTGCAGAGGGATCTGATAATCAGCACCGAAGAGGCCACTCAAGGGACAAATGAGAAGCAAAGCCTGTGATGGTGGACATGGCTATGCAGTACTAAGTACCATCTGGTGCATCTCCTGTGGGTTTAGTTTCCTGTGAGGTTGCTTATTACTCATTCTAGATATTCACCATATTTTGAAAAGTAGAATGCAGGAAAACTCATGAAGAGAGACACCACCACTACCACCTTTTGCATGTGAACTACTATTGGCAATCTCATCTTAAACCTAATAAGGAGAGGGTACTTGAAGTCCACGATCTTCAGGCAGCAGAAAAATGCTAGGGAGGTTGCAAACCAAACCATTGTTTGCCCTAAAAAGTTCAGAAGACCAGTGAAAGCCTGAACAACTTTGAACTGGCATTGTAATCTGGAACACAACAAGACAAAGAAATTAAAGAGACATATTGTGCTCTGGAATTAAAAATACATGAAAGCCAGCTTTGCGAGGATGATATCAACTGAGTTTAGGCTCCTGATGGTCATCCAATCCAGATGATTAACGACCACAATAAGTCTGTTGATGGTGATCCCTACTAGCATCTCAGCCCCTTTAATGACTAAACAGCTTATGTGCCACGTGCACACCATAGTATTCCTTCAAAGGGCCAGAGACTGGTCTTGCTATTTTTTTTGTGAGTAATTTTCCTGCTGCCAGGAATGCACGGTCTGTAGCTTATATCTGAGAGCTCAGTAAATATTGATTTCAGTGCTACGAGTCTTCTGTTTTTCATGCCATCCTGAAATTATATGCAATTTCTATCCATCATGCCTATTTTTGAAAGAATGCAAATGTTTAAGTTCCTCACAAAGTGTGAATAAAAACAGCCAATTTGTTCAAAAAGCTTTAAATATTTAAATTCAACACAGTATGTTTTTATGTGTGCAGCTGACCTCACTATCTTGGAAGCAGTGCAGTTTGGCTACTCTGTTCCTTACTGCTTAAGAAAATATGGTGTATTGCTCACTTAAAGAGTGCTAGACTCTGCTGGTGTGTTCAGGTCCACCACCATGGTACTACTTTGACATGGGTGGCTTCAATCTCCTGACCAGGCCATGACACTACTGATAGATGTTGCTAGCTGATTATAGCAAATGGTACAGGAATGTATTATGTGAAGCGCATTTGGAAAGACAGCCTTCTGCTTTCTCTGGTAACTCTGCGTTGTATGTCATGACTGTGCACCCTCATTACTCCCGACATTTTGTGGAGTATGCAAGAACTTAACATGTAAGGTAGTGTCCCTGTGTTGGGGTCAGTCTGTATATAGCCCCTAAAATTGTATGGTGCTCCATAATGTTTGTGATAGCCAGAGTTAGCTGTCTCTGCTCTCCTTGCATATCTCACAGGGATGCCATTTATATTCTCTCTCCCACTAGATTGATCTGTGAAGCCAAATGCAGTGGGTAGCAATCTCCATCCAGGATAAGAAAGCTTTGTTACCAGTAATTAAAACTGAACCGGTTCCAGCAAGTCAAGGCATGGCATGACCAGAGAGCAATATTTGGACAATGATTGTAGCGTGAAAGCATGGTCTGGGGCACAACCCTCGTAGAAAGATAAGAGCACCCTGACTACATCCTGTAGCCTGTATTTTCTGCAGAAAGCATGAACTGTCTACCTGGAATACACAAAAGGGAAGGTGGCTGTTCCACCACCAAATGAGTGCTTGTGACTAAGGTCAACCAAAGGGAAGATGCACTTCACTGTGAATCTGAGGGTTTGTAGTCATTCTTGCGTCATCCAATGCGTCTGTCATTTTCTGGCAGACAGAACACAGCATTGGGTGTTTGCGAAGCTGCTCATATGACCTGGGCTCCACTGTTAATTTTGTGCATCTGGGTTCCATTACAGACAAAGGACCATTGCAAAATCTCTACATACTTCAGATTTTTTAAAACAATTTTTATTACTTTTTCCTGGAATAAAAAGAAATATGCTTATCAGCATAACAATCACCACCAGGAAATTGCCAGCCCGTTCTTCCTGCCAATAATAGGGAAAACATTATCATCCTGTTACATCCTATTATCATGGCACATTACAAGCTATATCATTTACACTTAAACATTGTCTACCTTCAATATGCACAGGTATACAAAGTAATCAGTATCGTTGCATTCCCACATACATTCATCCAACCAGTCCCTGGAACTCCAGCTATGCTTTCCAAATCTCCCAGAACATTTGTGGACATTCTCTACCTTTGTCTAAAGTTGTTTCTGCTGTCATACACCAATCCATATTTAAGCCTCATTTCCTGACTTTTGGAGCTTCTGTACCACCCCACAGTCTAGCTACAACTTTGCAAGTCACTACAGTCGCAAATTCACAAAACAGTTCAATTTATCTTACGGGGCACATTTGTCTCAAAAGCCCAAAATCATAAGTGTAGGAAATCTGTCTTTTCTGCATGGTTTCCCCAGATTTCCCACCTTTTTCTGGACCCTATTGTTTCTGGACTTAGAACACTGTGCACTTTACCCTTTCTAAACAGGGGTAAAGTGCCTGTGCTCCCGTTTGAATAGAATTACATTGGTTTACCCCAATTGACTTATTTAATTTCCTTATAAGTTCCTCGTATGTGGTATACAAAATGTACCCAGGGTCTGGAAGTTAAAAGCCACATGTGGACTGCAGTACTTATTGTGCCACCCACAGAGTGGGCCTGGAAAACATGGTTTCAGGCCTACCATGTGTAGCCTGACTGCAGCAGCCTAAAAACCTGCTGTCAAACCTGAAAAAAATAACCCTTTTTGACAAGCGGGAACATTGCTTTTAAATATTGATGTCATCCCAAATTACTCTTTATTGCCCACAAGGTAGGATGCCTCATATTGAAAAATGTAACAAGTGTAAAATTAAAATTGCCATCTTCCTCCGGTAGCTAGGCCCAAAAGCTATTTTCACTGGCAGGGCCCTAGCTGAATGCTATAAATTGTCAAAGTACAGATTATAAACTTTAATCTGTAACGTCTGACATGAAATAGCTTCATAAGTCAGTAATAGACTATTTTTAATATTCGTTAAAAATCCAATCTAATGTGAAGCTAGATTTTGAATAAATATTTAGGAAAAGTAGCTTTTTGAAAGTTACATTTCCCCTATCTGAAGCTTCTGGAGGTTAATTTGCATTAGCTCTATAGCAGCTGCCCAGTAAGTGTTGGACCTTAAGGAGGTGTGAAAACTTCTCCTAGAGGAAGAAGGATGTCCTAGTAGTGGGCAGATTTGTTTTTTGATCTTTGCAGTCAGACCAGTTAGAGTTGACTCAGGAACTTAATTAACTTGTAAAGGGACCTGCCTTTTCACAAGTAAATGTAAGGTGAGACCTGGAGAAGGCAACCTGTAGTCCTCCCAGCCAGGCTGGCACCAAACCAATTGGGAAGGGAGCTACCACCAGATCCGGTTTTAATTGACCACAGAGGAGAGGACTGCTAATTTCCCTGGCCACACATCTGGGTGGAGTACGGGCTCTGCACAAGGGAGGAAGCGTTTCTCCATCTTGAAGTTCAGAAGTAAGGTGCACTGCAGGATTGTTTGAATTAGGTTAAACAGGAAATGTTGCAAAGCTGGGTGGGGTTTCCCCTGGGAATTTTACCCCATCAGGAAAGAGCGTGAGTGACCCCCCATCCACTAGGTGGTGCCAACTATAAGCGTTACTCCCCAAGGTACCCTTCTCAGAACACTTTCCGGACCTGTGGAAGAGCAGAAGAGAACTGGAACCTGTTGTCTGTGAGCAGAGAGGAGTCCTCAAGGAATTGACCTGCTTCCGCTTGTGCCCAGGACAAAGAAGTGGACTTAAAGGGGCAGTTGGCTAACCTCCTGTGACTACACAGACATAACAAGGCTGCAAGAGGCAAGTGACTAATTGACAGTACCAACTTGACCAGTACCAAGACTCAGTCCATCGGAGGCTGGTGGCCTCAGATGGAGTGAGTGTTGGCCTCTAAATGCTATTCCTGAGGTCTTGGGAGCCTGAGAAGTGATCCAGAGGATCTACTTCAGAAACCCTGAAAAGTTGGGACTTAACAAAAGTTTTGGACTTACAAGACCTGTGGAGCCATTAGAGTGATTTCATGACAAAGGTGTCTGGTTTCAATACCGGCTTAGAGTATCCGGCCCATGCTCCATCACGGTTTGCCTGAAATCATTGGTGATTAGTGCTTTTTGGCACTATTTTTACTTAAAACCTTAAAAATGCATGTCTCCAATACCCCTCATTTACACCATAAATTCTTAACACATTTCCCTATGTTGTGCCTGTCTGTTCTCTGCAGTAGTTACCAGGGATTAAGCTCAGGTAATTTAGTGGCTCTGAAGTTTTACCCTGGCAGGTTAGTGCCATTTTTTCTTGACTGCCCACCCCAAGTAATGATCCATTTTCCTACAATAACATTTAGATGCAGCATGCAGTATGCTTGCTTGCTGTTGAAAGTTGGGACTTACCTCCCTCATTGAAAGAACAGGACTTTGGGCATGGCTAAATGACATGCAGGAGGTTTCCTATCTAAAGACACCAGCTACTACAAATATCATTCGTAGTCTTGCCCATCTTCAACAGCTATGTTCTTATATAATGCATTCCATGCAACAGTTTTCATTTTACTAGGCGGAATGCCGCTCATATTGCCATTTCTCTTGGGTATTATAGATCTTCCTCCTGGTCTGAGTCATCCAAGGTGCTGTGGTCCTCTTTCCACTTTGTCTTTATTGTAGTCAGATTGTCAAAAATATTGTGAGTCAATGATGAGTAAATCAACAATATTGCTTTATTGTACAACAGCTGTATGCAAATTCCGTTTTCTATTGGTGTCTGTTCCTGAATCTGTTCTGCACTCTGCATATTTACTGAGAGTGCATGCCTTAGACTCTAGTAGAAGAAGACCTCCTCCCATGCGTGGCCCAATTCATGATGAAGTTGTTCAAAACTATTGAACCCTTTTAGTCTCCATACATCAGAAGAAAAGTTCCATCCATGCCAGGTCATATTCATGATGCGGTTGTTCAAAACTGTTAAATCCTTTCGCTCTCTGTAGATCATTTCAGGTTGATATACTAATCATGCCCATTTTTGGAAACTATTTTTTTTTAAATTCCCTACAGTGGGGTAATGTTGGTTCACTACAAACTGTCTGTTGCTTGATGCCAGACCCTGATCGCTGTCTCAATATGTGATGGCATTCTCAAGGGTTTTTGTGTACTACACAGGGCTCACATGTGCCCCATTTCCCCCAGTGCATTTTTGTCCACTATTGAGGAGGGCTCCTCCTGTGACTTAAGTGTCTAATTGTTCTCTATCACCAGCTGGGGTGCCCAATAATATTTTTGTACGGCTGGCAGGTTGATACCCACACCTTAGACACATCTACAAAGTTCATTTATTGCTGAATTTGGAGGGCTACCATTTCACAGCAGGGTGCACTGCATCCTTCAGAACTGACAGTACCGTCACATCCTGTGATCCTTGTTCTCTTCTTGTTAATAAGAGGTATGCTGCCTCCCAGAGGGACTCCAAAGCACCCTGCTTTCTACACAGAAAATTCCTTGTGCTAGCTTCACCCCTCTGCTGCACCATAACATAGGGGAACAGCAACATGACATCCTGTTTCTCGTACTTTTTTATTGAGCCTGATCTTATTGCGTATTTTTTTTCCAATTCTTTGATTTTACTTAGTTTCGCTCTCCATGCTTGAAAAGAGGGAACCATATCGGAGCGCCAGCATTGTAAAATTAAAGATCTTGCTACCAATGCTGCGATGTATAGGCCTTCCTCTTGTGAAGTAATATCGGGGGAGCAACCCAGAACTGCAATTGATGCATCAATGGAAATGGAAGGGTCTAAGGTAGATCTTAGATAAAGTTCAATTCCTTCCCACAAACCACTGATTTTCGGACAATCCCAGATAATATGTGACCAGGTGCCACCACCCTCTTTTGTGCAGCGGAAACACCTGTCCTCTATTTGTGGGTATATTTTATGAAGAAAAGAAGGAGTCCTATAGATCAGCCATTTTGAGTAGAATTGCATACACTTAAAATTTGCGCCTCTGAGTGTTAATGCATTAAGTCTATTAATTCTAATCCAGGTTGATTTTGAGACCTGCATCCCTTCCCTTTTCCACCATCTATGACAGATTTTTTCATATAGCAAAAGAGGCTTGTTTTCGTCAAAAATTTTCACCCAGGCACTAATCCTCCGTTGAGTCGGGGAGTCAAAGGCTTCAATGATATTTGCTCTAGCGGATACATTTCTTATATCGAATTTTTCCAACAGGGGTTTTATTCTAATAAATGACCATTTTAATATTGTTTTGGACTGTGAAAGCCCATTTCGATCTCTGGCCATGACTTCCAAGAATTACCTATAATAAAATCCCGAATTTGTACATACCCATTTTCTTCCCATTTTTTTAGAATATTAGTCTCTAAAAAACATCTTTCCCCCGAAAAATAATGGGACAGCCTAGTTGAGCTATTAAATCTTGGAATACTAAAATGTTTTAAAAACTGAGATTTTTGCTTAAGTACCCATTGGAGAGTCTTGTATCGTACTTTCTTAGGGTACTTAGTTATTCTTGTGGGGTCAACAATATTATGTTCCTTTAAGATCTTTTTCATAAAAAAGTTGTCTGCCTCCTGAGGGTCCAAAAAGAAAAATCTAAAACTATAATGTGCAAAAGTCGCATGGTAATAATTCCTAATGTTTGGAAGGGACAGCCCTCCTTCTGCAACAGGGAAACTTAAAGTGCTAAGTGCCAGTCTCGGAATCTTATTTGACCATAAAAAAGAAGAAAACATGCTATCTATCTCTTTAAAAAAGGCTGCTTGTAGTGCACATGGAGCGGCGCTAAAAAGAAAATTAAATAGTGGAAGGATAGACATACGAATTAGTGCCACTCGACCTAATAATAATAGTGGGAGCTGGTTCCATCGTGCTAGCAGGCGTTTCACTTTTTTCAGCACCGGGGTATAATTTAAATGGAATAGATCTTCTACTTTCTCCGTCACAAAGATCCCTAAGTATCTCTTTGGGCGAGTGTTGTATACAAGCCTAAATTCTGGCAATAGAGAATCGATCGAACAGTTGCACAATATGATCTCTGTTTTGGACTTGTTTATTTTATAACTACCTATTGCTTGGAAATTTGAGAAAATCCTCATGATTTCCACCTGGGTGTCTGTTTTTGAGTTTAAAAAAAGGACAATGTTGTCGGCATAAAGTTTTATATTGGTCATCCCTTGAACAGGGACCGTGTACGCCTTTTTCTGTCGAACTGCTATTGCTAGTGGCTCTATAAATAGCGCAAATAAAATCGGAGAGAGAGAGGACACCCTTGTCTAGTGCCTGTGTTTATTTGACATGTGCCTATATTTACAGAATTTGTTAAAATGTGCGCCTGTGAATTCGTATAGAGCCGTCTTATTAGATATATAAACTCCTCTGGGAAGCCAAATTTTCCCAAAATTAAAAACAGACGATCCCATGATACTAGGTTGAACGTTTTTTCGGCGTCTAAAAACCAGACCTGGGCCTCAGTCTTATTTACGTAAAAAAATCTAATGCTTCAAATTTGTATTTGTTTGGAGCTGTCTCCCAGCTACAAAGCCGCACTGATCCATCCCAATAAGTGAACCTACCATTCTATTTAGTCTATTAGTGAGGAGTTTTGTAAAAATTTTGTAGTCAACATTTAGAAGGCTTATAGGCCTATAGGAATTCGCATTCTCACTATCTTTGTCCTTCATTAAAATGCTGACCACTACTGCTGTGCGAAAAGATAATGGAGGGTCACCCCCTTTTAGTACATGATTTGCAAGATTTAAGAATTCAATATTAAGAGTTGAGGCGAATCTTTTAAAAAATTCTGCGGGAAAACCGTCTTCCCCAGTTGCTTTACAGTTAGATAGAGAGCTTATGACTAAGTCGAGTTCTTCCTTCGTGAAATCAGCTAGCAATTCCTCTCAAAAGTTCCTGTTTAAAATAGGAATTGGCAAATCGTGCAGAAAACCACGAATGGATTCCAAGGGTGCATGGTAGTCTGATTGATAAATTCCCTTATAGTGCTTAAGGAAGACCTCGCCTATGTCCAACGTACTAGTTGAACGTGTTTTAGTCGATTCATTCCAGATACTCTCAATTCTGTTACGTACCTGTTTCTCTTTTGCCTGCCAGGCTAAATGTTTCCCTGTGTACTCGCTGTCTTCATAGACTGTCTGAAGGTACGTTCTACTTGCCATATCACCTAAACCGTAGTAGAATTCTCTCATTTGTGTTTTTGCTTCTACTAATTTCTGTTTACTTTTTGGATCCCTGTTCCTGATGTATTCCTGATTCGCGTGGGCAAGTCTTGTTTCGATCTTCAACCTTTCCTCTTTATTAGCCCTTTGTTGCGGGATCTCCTTCGAGGTGATTAAGCCTCTTAGTGTGGCTTTAAATGCGTCCCAGATTACGTTGATTGGGGCGGAATCTTTATTTATATAAAAGAAGGCACTAATCTCGTTATCTATTTCTGTGCACCATTGTTCATTTACTAAATTAAATTTATCAAAATGCCATCTTCTTGATGCACTTTCGTCCGTACTCCCTATAACGACTTCCGTTTTAATTAAGGCATGGTCTGAAAAGGCATTTAAAATATGATCATATTTACTAACTACAAGATTATGTGAGGTCAGAAAAAAATCTATTCTCAATGCTGAATCATATTTTTCTGAGTAACAAGAGTACCCACGTTTAACTGGATTATTAAGGCGCCAGTTGTCTACAATATCTAGATCGAGTTTACAACTAGACAAGGCGATAGAAACTTGAGGTTTATTTTGTTTTCGTTCTATCTTTGTCGAATCAACTGAGGGGTCCTGTAAAAAATTTAAATCACCTCCCCATATGATCTGCCCAGGAATGCCCGATAGAGCTTGCTTTAGTTGTAGAAGTGGGAGTGGATCATCTATCACTGGTGCATAAATTGTGGCCAATATAAGGTCTAGCTGATTTAATTTTCCATGAACAAACGCCCATCTTCCACCCGGATCTGAGTGTGATGCATTAACATGAAATTGAACATGTTTACCTAAAAAAAAGCCCACTCCTCTCTGCGCAATGCCCGAAACAGATGAACAATAGAAACCCGCCCAGTTCTTAAAATTTTTACTAGCGTCTGATAGGCTTCGGAAATGTGTCTCTTGAAAAAAAATAACATCAGGATAGTACCCTCTGAGCCAGCTCTCTACTGCGTAGGCTTTGCGCCTGTTGTTTAAACCATTAGCATTAAAAGACAGAATTGTTAGTTTATTCCTATTCATCATTCGAGAGTAACTAGGATACTTAAAGTGACTTGTGCCAGCATGGAACAGTGCCAAAGGTTTAATAGAATATTAATTATAATATATTGAACATACCACCCCGACTTTAGCTCTGACCCTGTTAGGGATTTAGCATACAATACATAGAAAACCTTCCTATAAAATCTCATCCTAGCAGTTAGGAAACTAAAGTGCAAATTGTGCAAATTGTGCATTGAGCAGCAGTTCTTGATAGCAGCTGAGACATAACGTACAATAACATAAATACCTAAAATACATTCTACAATTACCTTTTATCTAATAATATAATATCCTAAAAACCCACTTCCTAGAAGATGGCCGTCTAGTGTGCAAATTTATCCTTAAGCAGCAGATCGTAATAGCAGCTAATATGTAAAGTGCAAGGAAATATATATATACCTAAAAAAGAAAAAAAAAGCTTAAAGTGCCTAAAGTGCATTCTCCACCTAAAGTGCATAGTGCATTTCAGTGAAGTTCAGCCGTATATTGCCAATTTCTCTACAGAGTCTATCTATATTCTGAAACGATTAAACTTCGCCTAAGAACTCTGTCTTTTCTGAATGCTTCACCCCCTCCACCTCCCCCCCAACCCCTCCCCCCTGAAGGAAGAAATTCTCCACTATTCCCACTGTTTCCTCCTTCTCCCTCTTATTGCTGGATGCCATCTTGTTGCATCCTTTTGCGTCTCCTGATTCACCTCATGACCGCCCAAAAGTGCCCTCAACTAAAAGATCTCGTAACAAATCATGTTATAGTCCGAAGCCAACTTATGACTATAGTGTCCCTTCTCTTACGCAGCACTCAGATTCTCCAGAAAGGTTTGAGCCTCTGATATGTCCGTGAAGATACAAATTTTTCCTTTAGCCAGGACTTTTAGTTTAGATTGTTGAACAATTAATGCTTGCGCTCCTTTAGCCTTAAAGGAGTCAATCATTTTAATAAAATCCTTCCGTCTATGTGCTGAGGCTGCGGACATATCAGAAAAAATTCTAAAATTTTGGATCTCAGAAGTGGAAAATGATCTCTTGGCTATTGCTGTATTTAATTTTTTTTCCTTAATTCTGTAATCTGAAAAGTTCATTAAGATCGTGCGTGGATATTTGGCATTCGGATTTTTCTGTGCAGGAACTCTATGTGCTCTGGTAACTGTAAGATCTCCCTGCAGCTCTGGTATTACCTTTCTCAGAAGTGACTCAGACCACTTTACCATATCAGTATTTTCCATGCCCTCCGGAATTCCAACCAAACGCAGATTGGATCGTCTGTTATAGTTTTCAAGATCTTGAAGTTTTAATTCCATCTGGTGTTTATTTTTATTTAGCACATGAAAATCCTTTTGCTATGATATTGTCCTCTAGGTCTGAGACATGGTTTTCAACTTCTATAATCCTTTTAGGGATGTTAAACAAGTTTTCCTCAAGCTTAGACAGCCTCTCGTGCAACTGTGAGATTTCAAGTGCTTGGGATACTTTAAAGTCTCTTAATTCTTGTAAGATGATTGTGAGCATGTTTTTTATTGAAGAATTTCCTTTAGATTCCTCACCTGCTATTGGTAAGAATAAATCTAGTTCTGATTCGGATGAAGACTAAGACACTGGCACTTCTGTCCTGGTTTGAATGATTCTTATAGCCCCTAGGGTCGACTGTGGAAATGATTGATCATCTTGGATGAAAGAGGGGTTAGCAAGGGGCGTTTCTAAAGGAACTGACTCGGATTGTGAATGCGAATAAGGTTGTAGATGGATTACCTGAACAGGCAGAGCAAGCTGGACTAGATGGCTTTGTAGAGTCTGCTGGTCTAGATGGTCTAATTGGGATTCGAGTCTTGGACTCTCAGTGCTAGAGTGTAGCGTATTTTTTGTCTTGTCCTGTGCGGAGAGGTGCTTGCTAAAGAGAGGATATTGCTTGGGGCTGAGCAGGTTGTCATCTCCCCTGTTAGATTCGCCACCTACTCCGCAGTCTCCGCAGTCTCCACCTGTAGCTAGAGCACTTAGGTCTGCTGAGTGTTCCAATGGATTTTCATCTTCATCTGAGGGTTCATAAACAGCATTCTGCTCAGACTGATTATCTTTTTCGGCCAGTGCTTTTGCCTTTAGCTCCATTCTCTGCTGAGCATTCCTTTGCCCCCTCCGCATTCCTCTGGGGGCAGGTAAAGGTGTTAGCGCTGTTTGACCTGATGACTCTAGGTGCTCTTTTCCCATACCTGCTTTATTCTGTTTACCGCGCATTTTCCAAGTCTTTTCCTTTCTCCTATCTCCACCCTTTTTTTTTTTTGCCTGAGTACCTTTTGCCTGAGTACCTGGATATCCGAATGCTCCCCCCCCAATCAGTGTTCGAGTGCCCAAGATGTTACCGCAAGAAGTTGCCGCTGCTAATGCTGCTGCTGATGCCAGTTCCCCCAGGTGGAACCGAGGAAGCAAAAAAGCAAGCAGAACAGACTGATCACAGGTCGAGGAATAATGTTATGAATAAACTCAAGAGCCAGTTCATAGCAGCCCAAAGTTTCCCCTCAGAGGCTGAGCGTCAAAAATACAAAACGCAATAAGTGCGGTAAAATAAAAAAAACGAAGCCTTCTCACCACCTCGCCTCGCCTCCTCCTCTCCGCTCCATTCCACTCCACTCCACTCCACTCTTTCCCCATCACCGCCTGCTCTGCCCCTAAGTCCTTACGACTACCGAAGAGCTGCCGGTATTGGTATTGGAAATGCCAGTGATATACTCAGAGACTCCTCTTTAATACTAAGAGCCAAGAACATGTTATTGGGACAGAGACGACGTGTACAAAGATAAAGACCTTGTAAAGCAAACTTTCTAAGTCAGTACGTTGGAAGTACAAGTGGCGGGCAGTGGAGCAGTCTTTCCTTTCCCTTTTTTTTATCAGCGCAGATGACAGGGCAGGCTTTTTTAAATCAGCGGGCAAGAGTTTTTTTTTCAGCGCATTTTTTCAGCGCACGGTACCTGTACAGATGGCGTAGAGGTGGCGGGTGGGTGGCGTGCAGCAGTCTTTCTTTTAATCAATGCACAGCATATGTGTACAGATGGCAGGCAGCTTAGGGTTTTCTGAGGCAGTCTGGGGCAGTCGGGTAGAACGAGACTTTGCGCAGGCAACAAAAACACTTAGGATACTCAAGAACATTCAAAAGGTGAGGCGTATTGGGCAGAGGAAAACATGGCGAGTAGCGGGTCGCGGGAGAATCCCCAGAGCGTCCGTGGAATATGAAATAACCGAGTGAAGGAGTTTTTCTTTTGAAGTTGCTGAAATATGTTTTCTGCGTTCTAGAGTTATTTCGTTCCTTTGTTTGGCCGTTTTTTCCTGTCCATGGCGTGGTGAAAGGCGGTTTGGAGCGATCATTCGGCAAGACGGCGACGGACCGGGTGTGGGGCAGAGCGGCCCTGGAGCTCCGTAGGGGAAGAGGTGCGGCAGCAAGGATTCCCTTCCAGGGGAAAGGAGGTCGTGGAGGCTGCAGTACCGAAGCAGCCATCGGGAACTTTTCCCAAGGGGAGGAGCAGTCAAATGAGAGTGGTTTCCCAATGGAAAGTATGCAGAATCGTGTCTTCTGTTTAAGTGGAGAGAAAGGAGTGCTTTTTCAGGCTGATCATACCAGCTCTGCTTCTAACAAAGGTAGGAGGAAGGTGGCGTGTGGGAGTGCGCCTGTGGAGGGGGCTTCTAGGTATGCGCTTCGGAGTTTGGAAAAGAGGGAAAATTGGCTGGTACGTGAACTATTAACCCCCAGGGAGGTTTCTGTAAAAGGAGAGAAGGGGGAGAAGGGGGAGAAAGGGGAGAAAGGGGTGAAGGAGGTGAAAGACGGGGGAGAGGAGTGTAAGGGGCCTGACACCCTTGCTGAAAAAACTTTATATGTTACAGTGAAGAAACCGATACCCTCTGAGGCCAAGACAAAGCATAAAAAGACATCATTAAAGAAACGTACACAGGAGCTGAAGGTAAAAATCACCCCATCCCTTAAAACTTACTTTAAAGTCCTACCTAAAACATTAATCCTAGGTGAAAGCAGGATGGCAGGGTTAGATAGTTGCCAGGAGATAGATACTGTGAAACAGAAAGTAATTTCAGAAGGCCGCCCAGATGGATTGGGTGAGAATGATTGGGGGGGAAGAGACATCTCTGAATAGATATCAAATTTTAAATACAATAACCCCCGATCCTGATTCTGACACAGGTAAACAGCAAACTTTAGAAAATCCCAAAATCCTAGGTCCCAATTCCAAAGTTTCCGAACAGAGTTTAAAGCATCCTGAGAAGGAAGACGCATCTGTCGGTACACTCCTTGCAGCTTTATCGGCTGAAATAAAAAATAGATTTGAGATATCAGAGTCAAATTAGTTGGAGATAAAAAAGGCCTGTGAAGTTATGGAGAGCAAGATAGATGACCTCAGCAGCAGAACAACAACGCTAGAGGGGGAGGTTGAAGAGCTCCGGGAAACAGTACAGGCAAACCACGCTGAAATAGACAAACTAAAAACCGCGGAAAGAGAGAGCCAAGATAGAGTTGAAAGATTGGAGAATTTCCAAAGACGAAATAACTTGAAAATCTTGAAAGTGCCGGAAGGTAGAGAAGGGGACAATATTAAAGCATATGTAGTTAAATTGATCAAGAACAAGCTACAGATGGAGGAGTCAGAAGATGAGATAGCAAAAGATCTACAGCGTGTACACAGAGACCCTTTCAGACTTAATACCAACAGGTCCAAACCCAGGAAAATTTTATTAAATTTCTTAACAAACTCATTGAAAGAGAAAATACTGTCAAAAGCCTTGGGGATGAAATCAATGGAGGTTGATGGTGTTAGGTATGAGATTAGGTCTGATGTTTCTGCCACCACCTCTAACAGGCAATGGGAGATGGGGCAGAGGATCGATACACTGAAGAGTTTCGGGGCTTCAGTACAGCTTAGATTTCCAGCATTTTTGAAGGTAATGTTAAATAACAAGATGCACATCTTCCATGCTGTCGATAAGCTGGACGACTTTATCAAAAGCCTACAACCTGGGGGCTAGGTTTCTCTTTCCCTTTCTTTTCAATCCTTTAAAAATTAAATTGATAGAGGATGCCCCGTTTCTGACTACTGAAAGTAGTGTTGTAATATCACCACACCATCAATGATTGGGCAAAAAAAAAAAGAATTCATTCCAAATTTAAGGAAACAAATTCAACAAAGTGCCAACCACAAATTCACTCATGTACAACTTTATACTTATTCTTACACGTTTGTTCTGGGGGTGACACCCAGATGGCCTTGGGCCATGAAGAGTTAGGGAAGGATTTTCCATGGGAGGGGGGAATTGGGGGAGCACAGGGTGGGGAGCAGTGGGAGAAAAGACAAAAAAAAGATCCTCTATAGCATCTAAAGTTTTCTCAATGCTGATTCGGTGCTTGTTTTTAGCCTTTAGGAGAGATGGGTGAGAAGAGAGAGAACATAATAAAAATCCTCTCGTGGAACGTTAACGGCCTTAGGGTACGGGGAAGACAGGCAAAAATATTACAGTATCTGAAAGACTGTCCGGCCCAGATTATTATTGTGCAGGAGACACACTTGACAGAAAAGGAGGGTCTGGAACTTTTTAAGGCCAAAAAATGGGTCTCCCAAGTAGTTTGCACATCTCATTCGGCTGTTACAAAGGGGGTGGCGATTTTAGTGAAGAGAGGGGTACAAATCAGTTTGGGTGCCCAGGTCTCAGACAAAGCCGGAAGATGGCTAGTTGTTAAATTGAAGATTTTGGGTCATGGTTTTACTCTAGCGGGATATTATGGCCCAAATCAAGATGATGTCTTTCCCTTAGGTGATCTGCTGGCGGAACTAGTAAATTCATCTGATCCGATTATTATGGCTGCGGATTTTAACGCTGTCCTAGACCATACCTTAGATAGAACCTCACATAGCAGAGCACTTGTAAACCCAAGAATGTCAATGCTTATCAAGCAAATGATGGTCCAGCTGGGGCTGTGTGATATATGGAGACAGAAAGCAGGGCCAAAAAAAGGTTTTACATTCTACAATAAAAAATATAGACATCAGCCGAGGATAGACTATTTCCTCATCGACAGCACCTTGGCAGATTGGGTTCAGCAGGTTAAACATGTGGGAGTTCATCTGTCGGATCACTCGGCAGTGATTTTGCATATGGAGATCCATGAAGGGGCTACTCAATCTAGATGGACCCTATATCGCACAATTCTGCAGGAAGAAGGAGTTATAGAAGCACTGAGCAGAGAGACAGAAGAGTTTTTTCATTTTAACTCGGGATCAGCTGTGTCTGGAATAATCTGGGATGCTTATAAAGCCTTTCTAAGGGGAAGATTAGGGGCACTGGCTGCAGAAAAAAGACGAGGATACTATAAAGAGGTGTCCGCAGTTGAGGAGCAGGTTCGCTCCTTAGAAAAAGATCTGACTGACCCCAGGGTAGATGATGAAGCCCGGGTAAGACTGCTACAGGAAGTGTTGAAAGTAAAATCTAACTTGGCAGCAATTCTACATGAAAGGGTTAGGATAAAGTGGGAGGTTAGTCGACTGGCCCATTTTGAATATAGTGAGGGATGTAGTAAGCTGTTGGCTTGGAAGGTTAAAAGAGAGCAGGTGAGAAACAGGATAGACCAGGTCAAATGCGAACATACAGGAGTCTTAATCAGTGATAATAAGGATATCGAGCATGCTTTCCACAGCTATTATAGTAGAGTCTACCAAGAAGATCTAAAACCTACTCAAGATGAGGTAGAAGCATGGCTGGGGCAAGGCTGCCAAAACCCCCTTACAACAGATAAGAGCAGGCAGTTGAATGGGGAGATTGGGGAGAAGGAAGTAGATCTTGTATTAAGACAGGGCAAGAGGGGAAAGGCTCCTGGGCCCGATGGCTTGCTCCATGAGGTCTACAAAGCATTGGCAACCGTACTAAATCCCATTCATGTTAAAGTCTTCAATGATTTTTATATAGATGGGGTCGAAATGCCGGCCTCATGGAGCGATGCTACCATCTCCCTAATTTTGAAGCCAGGCAAGTGCCCAAAAAATTGTGACTCATATCGGCCAATATCTTTGCTAAACTGCGATTATAAGATCTTTGCAAAGATATTGGCCGACAGGTTAAATGGGCCTATGGCGGAGTTGGTTCATATAGACCAAAAAGGGTTTATACGCGGTAGGTCTCTGAAAGAATTGACTTATTCACTGATAGACTCGATAGACCTGGCGACTGTTTATGAGCTCCCACTTGCGGTAATAGCTTTGGATGCCACTAAAGCTTTTGACCAGGTTAATTGGGTCTACTTACATGTTGTGGCAAAGTCTTTAAATCTGGGGCGAAATTTCTGTAGAGCACTAGCGGGACTCTATAAAGCTCCAAAAGCTAGAGTCCTGATCAACGGCTCTTTGTCAGATCCTGTGTCTATCGGTAGGGGGACGAGACAGGGATGTCCCTTATCGCCGCTCTTGTTTAATTTATATATAGAGCCTTTAGCCAGGAAAATCAGGGAGGATCCAGGGATTATACCTTTCCAATATGATGGCTGGAGTAAGAAACTGGGTCTATACGCAGATGACATCCTCATTTACACAACTAACTTACAAAATACATTGTGTCGTATCACAACTCTGACGGCAGATTTTGGAAAAATCTCGGGCTATGAAATAAATAGGAGCAAGACTGAGGTTATGTCTTGGAACCTGGGAGTAGGAGAAGCAGCTGGTAGGAGTGTAATGAGATATCTGGGAGTCATGATACCACAGGATATTACCAAAATAACTAAAGTCAATTTTGAGAAGATTAAGAAAGATGTTAGTGGGCTCTTAAAAATTTGGGCGCATCTTCAGCTCACCTTATTGGATCGGGTAAACTTAGT
Source organism: Calotriton arnoldi (assembly GCA_963921515.1). NCBI lineage: Eukaryota > Metazoa > Chordata > Amphibia > Caudata > Salamandridae > Calotriton > Calotriton arnoldi. The sequence continues at coordinate 1,286,165 of CAWUFW010002777.1, read as the reverse complement.
AAAAATGATGATCCTCCCGAAACTAACTTTCCTGTTTGATACGATTTCCCTTCCGTTTGAAAAAGATTGGCTTAAAAAGTTGCAAGGCCAAATTAGTAGTTTTATTTGGTCAAGCAAAGGTCCCAGAATAGCCTGGAAGAAACTGAGGAGGAGGGTGGAGAAAGGAGGTCTAGCATTACCAGACTTGCTATTTTACTCATGGGCTTTTTTATTAAAGAACGGGAAAATGTTGCTGAATACACCCACACTATCAGAGATTGGGAGACTATTGGGAGTAATGTCAAGACAAGAGTCAGGGGGTAATTTTGGCTTCATGTTCAAATACGCAGACCCCAAGTACTTTAAAAAAGTCAGGTTAAAGATCTTGAGTGGCCTGGCAGAGACATGGTATAGGGTTAAAAAAGTTCTAAAAATACCATACTTTAACCTGATGGCTCCTATTTGGGATTCACCTGGCTCACCGGAGTGGACAAAAGATTTATTGGCTCGACCACTGAAAGAGGCAGGTTTAACAAGATGGGACCATATAATGCAAGACGGTCACCTAATAACCTGGGAAACATGTAATCATCTTTCGGATCATCAAGTGTCCAGATTTAAATACCTGCAAATGCAGAGTTGGTTCCAAGACCCAGGTACGATAATAGGAAAACCAAATGAACTCAAAGATAGACTCTTGCATGAGGCAGTACTCAAGAAGGAGCTTGGAACAATCTACTGGCTGATGGTGGAATTGGAAGATGGTGCCTTCACATTGCCAACGGAATTGTGGGGAAGATGCTTGCCGGAGTCATCGCTGGAACACAAGTGGCAAGTATCAATGTCTATGTTGTTTAAAATAGTTAAACCCGCACACCTAAGAAGAAACCATCTTTTCTCCATCCAAAGAGCCTATTGGACTCCTCAGAGGTTGTCTTAGTTTGGGAGAGGAGGGGACGTAGCTTGCCCTAAGTGTGGCGGTTTGAAAGAGGATGATGTACACATGTTTGTGGATTGTCCAGAGATTCAGCTATTTTGGAACGATGTGAGTAGGGCCTTGTCTATTATGCTGAAGTTTGATATTAAGGTAAGCGTTTTGCTTGTTATCTTTGGTTGTGTGGATTTCCTTGCAAAAATTACAAAAAAACAGGCAAGGCTGATCTTTTATTCTATGCTGCTGGCGCGTAGAGAAATCTGCAAACAATGGGTAGCTGTGGCCCCTCCCAGGTTCGATGATTGGGTACGCTCCGTTAAATATGTTGCTAATTTGGATATGAAGTGTTTTAAAAAGCATGATTTTTGGTTTCCCCTATTGGATTGGTGTGAGCAACAGAATGATGAAGTCCAATGATTATGCCTTCTCTGCCTCGTTTGGCTATCTGGTCTCCTTTCCCCCCCCCCTTTTCTCTGTTCAATGAGGTGGGGAGTGGAGTGACAGTAAGGGATTTTTCGAAGAAGACTGAGTTTCAAACAAACGAGGGCGGTAAAGGCTGAAACCCCTTGTCTCTCTTCTTTTTTCCCTGCTTCCAGCACAAAAGGGCATGGTACTCCATTCAAAGGTGCAAATGGAATGGTGTTTTTAGAGGCAAATGAAGACACAAAAAAAAAAAAAGGTGAGGCGTATTGGCCTTAAATTGATCGGTGCAATCGTCAAGTAACCGCAACTGCCGTGCCTCTCACTCTCGCTTTGAAACGCCAAACGCCCGCCGGTCCTCACCGGGTCCTTTCCGCTCCGCAGTTCCTGCTTGCCATTCTCACGGCTCCTACCAGGCAGTGATGAGCTACTTGCTGCAGCTGCCTGCTTTTACTCGCTTGATTTAAACTTCCAGGCTCATAGACACCGTTTGGAACTCCGCGCATGTCTCTGCCTTGCATTGCTCTGCCCCAGGGAGATGTTCCATGGGTGGAGTGTTGGTGTTCCCACACATCCATCCATGGATTCTGAAATATTCCCAGATTTACCAATACTGATAGACCTGGGAATGCGTCAGAATGCCATGCCTTCCCGGGGAAGGCGTAACGAGGAGAAATATCTTAATTTGTTTCGTTTTTTCCTCTTTCTACATGTGCTGCATCCTGCATCATATTTAGCAAGAGGAAAAAGCATGAAAGGAATGTTTTTGTGCAGGAAGGTGTCCCTTCATGCACAAAAACAATCCTGCTTGTAACGGAGGCACCCTTGCACCATGGTGCCTGCGTTAGCGCTAGGCAGCAGTTTGTGCGCCAGAGAACAGGAATGCGCCATATCTTGAAGGATATGCTCCATTCCTGCCCTCTCCCTTTCACGCAACGCAATGTGTCTTGCTGCGTTGCGTGAAATAATGTCACATATGGCCCTTAGTGCAGTGCTTAATTTGAGCCTGTGGTTTCCAGTGAGCACCGGCACTTAATCATCAACACCAGCACTTTTCATGAGCACCAGTTAAGGACACATTCATTTATGGGAGATTAAGATATTTGCCCAGAATCACAGGATGTTGAGCCAACACCGAGACTCAAACCTGGTTCCCCAGCTCCGAAGTCAGCAGCTCTGGCCATTACGTCACATCTCTTCACAATTTCATGGTTAGTAGTTGGTTCTGTTTTAGGCAGCGCTAACAGGAGAAATGGGCTGGTGCAAGCTGCCTCCTGACGAGACCCCCGGCACATATTATTTTACAAACTAACCACTGTCTAAGTGTATATCGGAGAGTTCAGTATGGTAAATGCACATGCCACATTTGTAGCATCTTGCACACACCCTACATAGTTGTAACATCTCTTGTACACATATGCTATAAAGTTGCAGTATCCCTAGCATGCTGCACAATTCACAGTCGTACGATCACGCACCAGCACTGCAAAGTTGCAGCATCGTTAGCATGGACTGCATTTCAGGGTTTCTCATGAAACTTTAATAAAGGAACTGAAGGGAACCTGCTTACACACCTGTTTTACGTCACAGTTCCGTGTAGAGTGCCTTATACGTTACGTGTACATACCTGCCAAAATGTAAATCCCACAGAAATTCAGGATGACTAGAATTTCACGAAAAAGGAGATTGTTGTCTTGCACAGACAGAGGTTATGTCCCAGCAGAGGCGCACAGTGTAGTTTCCCTTACAAAACGTAGGTGTCAGTTGGATCTCACTCCCTGCAGAGGCTCGTCATGTGGTGCTTCTTCCCTGCAGTTCACTGACAGCGTGAGGACCCTCCTTGTAGCAGTGACATGTCAGTGTGAAATACTGACAGCGTGAGGACCCTCCTTGTAGCAGTGCCACACCAGTATGAAATACTGACAGTGTGAGGCCCCTCCTTGTAGCAGTGCCACACCAGTGTGAAATACTGACAGTGTGAGGCCCCTCCTTGTAGCAGTGCCACACCTGTGTGAAATACTGACAGTGTGAGGCCCCTCCTTGTAGCAGTGCCACACCAGTGTGAAATACTGACAGTGTGAGGACCCTCCTTGTAGCAGTGACATGTCAGTGTGAGCTACTGACAGTGTGAGGACCCTCCTTGTAGCAGTGACATGTCAGTGTGAAATACTGACAGTGTGAGGACCCTCCTTGTAGCAGTGCCACGTCAGTGTGAAATACTGACGGCGTGAGGACCCTCCTTGTAGCAGTGACACGTCAGTGTGAAATACTGACAGTGTGAGGCCCCTCCTTGTAGCAGTGACACGTCAGTGTGAAATACTGACAGTGTGAGGCCCCTCCTTGTAGCAGTGACACGTCAGTGTGAAATACTGACAGTGTGAGGCCCCTCCTTGTAGCAGTGACATGTCAGTGTGAAATACTGACAGTGTGAGGCCCCTCCTTGTAGCAGTGCCACGTCAGTGTGAAATACTGACAGTGTGAGGACCCTCCTTGTAGCAGTGCCACACCAGTGTGAAATACTGACAGTGTGAGGACCCTCCTTGTAGCAGTGCCACACCAGTGTGAAATACTGACAGTGTGAGGCCACTCCTTGCAGCAGTGCCACGTCACTGTGAAATGCTGACAGGGTAAGGGCTATCCTCGTAGCAGTGCCACGTCACTGTGAAATGCTGACAATGTAAGAGCTCTCCTTGTGGCAGTGCCACTTCAGATAGTGTAAGGGCCTTCCTCATACCAGTACCACGTAACTGTGAAATACTAACAGTGTATGTGTCCTCCTCGTAGAAGTGCCACGTTTAGTAGTGTAAGCATCCTCCTCTTATCAGTACCCCATCAGTGTGACATACTGACAGTGCAAGAGCCTCGTAGCAGTGTCACATCAGTGTGAGCTACTGACAGTTGATCCAGCGCGGCAAATATAAATTCTTCTCCTTTGGACATGACATCCAGGTAAATCACTCTTTAACAACTATACCATATGACCCATAGTGGGGCCCATAACACCGCATAAACATTCACTCTCTCAATCGTTTCCCTGGGTCACATCCACTACTACCAAAGAGAAGAATGTGGTTGCTGGAGGAACGGGATACCTTATTAAAATTGACAAGATAATTTCTCAAACATCATACATAATCAGTTTTAATCCTGTCAGTTCTAAGACATCAAGGTATTCCGCTCTTTGGTCGATGGACCAACTAGTAAGAATAAGTTGATGGTGATTAAGACCAGCTCAATCACCTTAAAACTTATTAAACATTACACTTATTATTGAGCTAAAGAACTACAGACTCGTAGTTTTAATTATAATAGATTTTATCTACCTTCTTTAAATGCATGAATAAGATTCAATTTTATTAATCGTTTAAAACATTTCAATATCATTATAAGAAATAAGTTTAAGAAAGAATTTTATGCATACCCTTTTTAGATGAAGAATAAAAGTTCACCAAAGCAGATAAATTGTAGATCACAGCATGGAATCCCCAAAACTGACTGTATGTCCCGCTAAACAGGCCTCCTCGACAGACCTCCTATACAGATTTCCCGCATCGGTCTCGTTTCTTCCCAGTCAAGTTAAAAATGATTAATTCTATTAAGAAAATGGCCTATAGAAAATAGCAGCAGTTCTCCAGCATCAACGCTCAGTGCTCAAAAATTATAGATGGAATAGCGCTCCTCCTACTTAAGAGCAGGTCCTCTTATACCCTACTACTAGCTTACTAAACATAAAGTTACAATCTTTGGGGGCGAGAATCACCCTAATTGGTCCATTGGAGGGGTGGCAAGAATCATCCCATTGCCCTCCTTGTTCTAACCGGTTCTAACATTGTTCATGATTTCATCTTTTTCGCATGACCTTTGGATAATAGCAGTCCGATTGATATTTCATTTAATGTTTCTCTTTTCACGAATCATTTTATACAGTCCATAGTTAATTCAATGATGCTCATCCCCGGTTCTCACGGATTCATGCGGAGTCTTTCTTGGCATTCACTTCATGTTAGGTCGGCCTGTCCTTGACACTTCTCACTCTGGGCTCGACTCAAAACCACGTGATATGTCTCTGCTGCTTCCTACCGCTTGGAAGCCATCTTTGCATCTGCGCATTAAGCCCATCTGCCTCGGCAGCCATTTTTACAGCACGGCCTAACAGGCCCGAAAAAACTATCATGAAAACAAACACAATCATAATTAAAATAGAGAAAATAAGCCTTTGTGTTTCCCACCCGTCATTCTAAGTACCCCAATTAGGTGTTACCTAGCAAAAGCGACATTTAAAGCCATGTTTACTTACCATCCGCTTCTTTTACCACAATACAATTTTTGCTATATAGCACAAATCATGCAATTTTACTCTAATTAGTACGCAAACTACTATATTAGTATTAATTCACATTTACTATTGTAAATTGGTTAACTTTGCACATAAATTGCAGTTACCACTTATGTAAAATGTTTACAAAAAGATGTAAAATGTTGATTAGTCGGTCAAACAATTAATAACATTAATTTATTAGCTTGAATATTAGGGGGTTCCAAAATTTTTTCATTTACCTCGCTCCATCAACTCCCCCTTTGGTGATTTTTAATATCACCACAAAAACCCATGTTACACAATTTTTCAGATAGAATGTTTCTTGTCCACCTGCTTTTGTTAGTTTCACACATGTGTCCCTTTCATTTTGTCTTTTTGTTCTTTCATACATGTTTTTTTTTAGTTCTTCAAGTTCTATTTCACCCAATTCTCGTTCTCTTTCTTTGTTTATCTTATTTTCTCTTTTTATTTTGTTTTGTCTTTTTCTCCTTTTAATACATATAATAACTAATTTCACTAATAACACCACTAATATTACTACTGTTGCTGATATTAAGACTTTCCCTACAATAGAGCTACCTATTTCAGTGAACCATTTTGGTATTGCGGAAAAACTCTTACCAAGTTTCTCCCAGGCATTTTCAACCTCCAGTGGAGCAAGTTCTTTGTGCAACTCAGTAATATTCTTTATATACTTTTGTATATTTTCACTTTTATCTGGAATGTAAGTGCAACAATGTTGGACTTTCAGCATTCCACAGACTCCACCCTCTTTTGCCAAAAGAATGTCAAGGGCAAGTTGATTTTGCATCACCATAGCTCTCATGGCAACCATCTCAGTATTTACCATCAAGAACCCTCCAGCAGTATTCGTTGATAAACGATCTACTACTGTGGACAATTTCCGAATTTTAAATGCATTCAAAGATATACCCACTGCTGGTATCATTGCTCCAAAAATGTCACCAACTATTTCTGAAAAACTTTCCCTTTTTCTACGTGTGAATGTTTCCCCCATTTCGTGTGTTCCTTTTTCTCCTCTCTCCACATGAAAAATCTTTGGAAAGACCAGGCCGAAATAGCACGACCCATACCAATGGTCCGGCAACCTGTAATAAGCCCTGTTTCCACAAATATAATAGATCCCTGGAAATATCGGATCTTTTCCTCCTTTGAATCCCCATCCTCCTAAAATGTTGTAATTGTCACGGCAGTCACTGGAACCCACGAAATAGTTATCATATCTAGTTCTATTTCTACTAATGCACAACTTTCCCTGTTGGGGCCAATCTAAAGTCATAGCTGCATTTGTCTTTCTCTTATCATTACTTTCTCCTTCAAATGCCCAAAGGGGTGTTTTTGTCTCTTCTTCTATTACCTTTCTCTGAAACTTGACTCTTCTGCTTTCTACCATTTCTAAAAATACCCTTTCTTCTTTCTTTAACTCACAGGTAAGGTTGTGTTTAACTATATTTTCTAATGTTAAATCTTCATTTTCTAGGAAAAAGTCACCAAACATCCTTGCTTCTTTCACTTTGTTCAATTCAGGTATTATAGGAACCTTTGCAAAAATCTTATTTATGTCAGTATAATAATATTCTAATCTACCTGTTTTATAAAACAAACTCAGCTAAAACACTACATGTTATTCCATACGTCAAAGGAAGGTGATGATAGGTCACACCTTCTGAAACAGACGCAGGTAATTGCATACAAACATAACAATCTCTCACATCCATTGTTTCTACATATTCATATAATAATTTTGTGAAAACGTTGTTTGAAAAATCAGTTATGGATCTATCCTTATGTAACTCGGCACCATCTATTAATGTTGCTGTTTTCTGTATGTTAGCTTCTTTATCCTTTTTCGTGTTATTTTCCCTTATGGACGTTTCTTCTACAGCTAGTCTAATTGGAATGGTGATTGCTAAAATAAGCCAGACAAACATTATTAATCCGGTACAATAAAAACACATTCTACACCATCTACGTAAGAAATCACATCTACATCTTCTATTCTCTGTGTCTACCATTCTGTTCTATTACCTAGATATATATATATACATATATATATATACAGAAAATGTGTCACCACACCTCAGAATGACGTATCAGCCACTCTACCCTTTCACTTTGTCTCGTTTGGTACTTTCTTTAGTTCTTTTTCAGAACTCCTCCTTGTCTCATCCAGTTTTTAAAGTCCAGTCCGGTTTTTCTTTTTAATCTCTTCAAACTTGTTGCACTTCACTTTCACCCATTGGTTTGCAGCTTTCTTCTGGGTTCTCGTGAGTGTTATCTTCTTCTTTGATGTCAGTCAATGCGATGTATAGCCACTCAGGTGACTTATATTTCAAATTAGGTTTCTTCACTCTCTTCGTTTTCTGCAATTGTTTTCCACCTTGTTTTCCTTGTTCTCTTTGACTTGTTCTTTCATTTACTTGTTCTGCATTATCTCTATTTAAATTTATAATTTTGTATCTCAGTCTTTTGACTTCGTGGGGCCAATTATCTCCTTTTCTCTGCCTTTTTGGTTCACTTTCCTTTTCCTCTCGTTCAGCTCTCCAAGTCCTCTTTCTTGGTCCTAGTTTCTGTTTTCTCTCTTCTTCACTTTCTTCTGATTCTGTTTCAGACCTTATTTCACTTCCTCTTATTTTGAACTTTATGATTTCGTTTTCATCTTCTATCTCTGAACCTTCTTGTTTCTTTTCTGTTGTGACACTTGTTTCTATCCCTCCTCTAGGTTCTTCCGAATTCTCGTTGGTCTCTGTCTATTTCTACATTTCCCTGTTCTTTTATTTGTTGGTCTGTCCCTATTGCTCCTCGGGGTTCTTCCGATTCTTTTTCTATCTCTCTTTCTGAATCTATCCCTTCCTCGTCTAATTCAACAATTTTTGAAGGAAGTTTACCATAGCTTGTGCTTGGCTGATCAATGTCACTGTCTCTTGGTTCAGTTTCTTTATTTATGACGTCAGTTTTCCATTTATTCTTTAGCTTTTCATCACAATCTGATTGGTCTGTTTCAGATGCTGAGCTAGTATCTGATATTTCCAGATGTCGACTTACAGGTCGATCTTCAAGTTCTGGAACCTTCTTTACTTCAAGTTCTTCTTCTGTTGCCAAGTTTGTACCTGGGTCTTCCAGATGTCGACTTACAGGTCGATCTTCAAGTTGTGGAACCCTGTTCGTTTCGACTTCTGCATCGGATGCTGAACTGGTATCAGATATCTCCAGATGTCGACTTACAGGTCGAGCTTCAGGATCTGGAACTCTAATAGTGTGGCTGGCATGCACCCAGTTTTTCACTCCTGCACATTTGACGGCAGTTGTTGTCACCAGGATCACTTGTCGTGGTTTATCCCGGCGAGGAACCAAACAGTTTCTTCTTCTGTGGACTTTTATGCGGACCCAGTCTCCTGGACTCAAATCATGAGCTGGTTTTCTTTCGAGAGTGGTCGCATCCGGTCCAACCTGATGAAACACAGAATGTACCACATCAGCCAATCCTTTGCAATAATCCAACACAAGATCATCAGTTATAGTCAGCAGTTTGTTGACAGGTTCATGTGCTTGTCTCATTGCTCGTCCCATGATTATTTCGTGGGGACTCAGACCTGTTTTTCTGTCAGGTATGCTTCTGATAGTCATTAGCACCAATGGTAGGGCATCGGGCCATTTGAGTCCTGTGGCTTGACACATTTTCCCTAACCTATTCTTTATTGTTCCATTCACCTGTTCTACTACTCCAGAAGCCTCTGGTCTGTATGCACAGTGTAATTTCTGTTGAATGTCAAGAGCTTCACATATCAGTTGGATTAGCTCATTTTGAAAATGTGTTCCTCTATCTGTTTCAATCGTTACTGGAAAACCATACCTTGGAATGAATTCTCTCAGCAGGAGTTTGGCTACAGTAACTCCATCATTCCTTCTTGTCGGATAGGCTTCCACCCAACGAGAAAACAAACAAACGACCACAAGAACGTACTTCAGTCTATTGCTTGGGGGCATTTCAATAAAATCAAGTTGCATTCTGGTAAAATGACCTCCCTCTTGCCCTATTGTTCCTAGGCTCACTACTGTTTTCCTTCCTGGATTTATCTGTTGGCAAATAAGACATCTTTGACACAGACTTTCAGCTATAGCTCTGAATTTTGAGTTATACCAGGTTTGTCTGAAAAGTCGGATCATGGCATCCCTTCCAATATGAGCTTGTCCATGGTACATCCGTGCCATGTTAGAAATCATGCTATCAGGCATAACTGGTCTTTCATCTCTATAATCCCAAACGTCATCTTCCTCCCTTTTCCTGCATCCTGCTTTTATCCAACAATCTTTTTCCTTCTCATTTGCTGCTTCCTGTAACTGTCTTACTTCATTCCATGTTTCAACAATGTTAGTAAACAGCAAGGGACATGGAACATGCTCTCTTTCTCTTCTTCTATTCAATGAGACTACATTTTTAGCACAATATTGGGCTATCTCGTCGGCATACCTGTTGCCCACAGTAATGTAATCCGCCTCATTTTTGTGTGCAGCACATTTCACCACCGCAATATGTTTAGGCAGCTGTATTGCCTCAAGCAATTTCTTCACAAACTCACCATTTCTAATTGGAGTTCCTGCAGACGTCAAGAAACCTCTCTGGGACCAGATCTGCCCAAAATCATGGACCACTCCGAAGCCATACTGGCTATCCGTGATCACTGTGATTCGAACATTCTTTCCCAGTTTGCATGCCTGAATTAGAGCAATCAGCTCAGCTACTTGGGCTGAACGTATCCCTCTCAAACAAGATGCTTCCATTATTGCAGCCACTGTACACACAGCATACGCCGCACTCAAAACGCCTTCATTCGTCCTCAGGCATGAACCATCCACAAACATCACATAATCTGATTCTTTTAAGGGCTCGTCCTTAATGTCAGGCCTTGGTTTCGTACAATATTCAAGTACATCCAAGCAATTATGATCAACTTCATCTTTGTCTATCACACTCCCTTCATTCGGCAATGATGTAGAAGGATTCACGCTTGTGCATCTGTCAATGGTTACATTGTCTGCACTCAAAATCACTTTTTCATACCTAGTCAGCCGACTATGTGTCATGAATTGAGTTTTGGTTCTTGTCAAGAGAATTTCAACAGAGTGTGGAACATACACTCTGAGTGGATATCCCATCACAATGCCTTCACTTTGTTCCAGACTCACACAAGTAGCAGCTACTGCTTTCAGACATCCAGGCAATGCTTTTGCTACCGGGTCTAAAACAGCTGAAAAATATGCGATAGGTCTTTTCATTTTTCCATGTCTTTGCACTAAAACTGAAAGTGCACACCCATCTCTCTCACTACTATACAGCTCAAATTCTTTTTCATAGTCAGGCATTCCCAGTGCCGGTGCTTCACACAGTCTCGTTTTTAGTTCTTTGAATGCTTTCATTTCTTCGTCATTCAATTCAAACGGATCTTTAACATCCTTTTTCGTCAATCGCTGTAAAGGTTTTGCAATTAATGAAAATCCACTTATCCACTGTCGACAATACCCAACTATTCCAAGGAACATTCTCACCTCTCTTTGTGTCATTGGAGCTCTCATTCCTCGGATAATCTTTATTCTCTCTGTCGTTACCTTTCGCACTCCCTTTTCAATCTTGTGACCTAGGTATTGAACCTCTTGTTGACAAAACTGTAATTTAGACGGGGACACCTTATGTCCTCCTTCGGCTAAATGGTTCAGTAAAGCAATTGTGTCAGTAACACATGCTTCTTTGGTTTTTGATGCCACTAATAGGTCATCAATGTACTGAACCATCACAGATTTTTCAGGCATTTTTAAATCTTCCAATGATTTCTTTAAGATCTGATTAAAGATTGAGGGGCTTTCTGTATACCCTTGAGGAATTCGGCACCATGCCAAAATACGCTCTCCGAACCGGAACGCAAATAATGGCTGGTTATCGGGGTGTAACGGAATAGAGAAAAATGCATGGCACAAATCAATGACGTTGTACCATTCTGCATCACGTGGTATCTGATACAGTATTACAGCAGGGTTTGGTACAATTGGACAACAAGGAATAACAATTTTATTGACCTTTCGTAAATCTTGCACTATCCTATATGTCCCATTTGGCTTTTTCAGTCCCATTATAGGTGAATTACATGGACTGCTCATTATTTCTTTCAAGATTCCCTGTTCAATCATTTTATCGATTACAGGTGTTATTCCTTCGATAATTTCTGGCGTCAATTTATATTGTGGAGTATTTGGGTAATTTGTTCCTTCTCTTACAGTCATTTTTACAGGGTCTACTCCTCTCATTAACCCAATGTCTTCGCCTGTAAAATCCCATACCTCAGGTCTGACTGTCTCTTTTAACTAATTTGGGATTTTCTCTACATCAAACACAGGAAACATGTCATTCACTCCTGGCTCTAGTTCCGCCATTGTCATTTTATACAGTACATCTTCATCTGGTGTCTGAAATGCAATTCCATCCGGGGTACAATAAATGGTGCAATTCATTTTGCAAAGTAGATCGCGTCCTAGTAAGTTTACAGGACTGCAATCACACACCACAAATCGGTGCATTTCTCTGAATGGTCCAACTTTCACCTCCACTAATTTGGTAAGAGGCGCCTTAATCTGCTGATTCGAAACACCTACAACTTGGATATATTCACCTGAGAGAGGAAGGTTTGGAATTTCCACTGATCTAACAGTAGAACGGGTAGCTCCAGTGTCCACAAGGAATGTCACATTTGCACCATTCACTTCTCCATCCACAAATGGACCTGTCTGATCTACCTCTAGAGTTGCGCCAAGTACGCACTCTTCCTCCTCCCCTAGGTACCGTCATAAGCTTTCATCCGATTCATTCCCATCCTGTCGTAACCAATACTGCGATATCGCAGCTGCGCGCGGCAATTGTGTTACCTGCTCTCCTCCGTAGAATCCTGTCTCTGCACTGTATCTCTGAGGGTTTACACTCTTGGGAAGTGGTGGTTGTGGCACCTGACTCTGTTGAGTAACTACCTGCGGTTGCTGCAGCTGTTGGTAACTCACCTCACTCTGCACCTGTGGATTTAATGATTGATTTTCCGTATTAGCTTTTGGAGGAAATTTACACTCGTTTCTCCAATGCCCTAATTTTCCGCAATTGTGGCATGGCCACTTTTTCTTTGCCTCTTCTATACTCATCTGACCTTTGCCTTTACCTATATTCGGTTTGGATTTAGTTTGTCCTGTCTCATTAACCTGATTATTCAATTGAGCTTCTTGTTTTTCTGCAACCTTCACTTGTGCCCACATCGCTTTCTCTTTTAATTTACGCTGTCTGCATTCAATGTCATCACTACAATACTTAGCATACCTCAACACTTCGTCCACTGTGCTGTTCTGCCAACATATCATGTGCTGTTTAATCATTTCGCTTATTTCTGGTTTCAACCCATAAACAAACCTGTATACAAAATGACTCATGTCCTTCTCATTCAAAGTCTCATAACCGCTATACTGTTTGAAAACCAAAAGTAGCCTTTCATAGTAGGCGTGTACAGACTCCTTACTCTCTTGTGTGGTTCTGTCAATCTTTACCCAATCAGTTTCTTTGGGTGGAATTTTGTTTTTCAAAAAGGTAATAACCTGATCGTACTTCCTCATTACTTCTGGTCCTGGCGCTCCTGTTTTTGCGTCTCTTGGGTATTCTACTGTCGGCCAATCAATGGTAATTTTACATTCTGTCCATAAATCGGCTGGTACTACAATGTCAAACAGTCCATCCAAATCTACCCACAACACCTTCGAAACTTTGACAAACCTTTCCACTTGTCTGTACCATTCTACAGGCTTTTCTCTCAATTTTGGAAAGTCATTTGTAAATGACAGTATACCTTGTCTGGACCATGGGACATGTACATAACTACCTCCTGGAGTTTCTCTCATCGGATACTCCCGTACGACTGCTTCCTTATCTGTTACTGCAAAAGCTAAAGACGCTTTGTCGGTTGTTTTCTCATTTCTTTTGGTCCACCTGCTTCTCCATCTGTCCACATCACCCCATTTTCTCAACAAAACGATCAGTTCTTTTATCTGGGTTAAACATCCTGATGTATTCAAATTCTCTATATCTTTCTCACAAAAATCTACTCTATATGGTTTCTGCAAACTCCTGATTTTTACAAACTCTACTCCTAGTTCATTTGCTGTCTCTTCCAATTTGTCATGTAAATTTCTAGCTCTCCAGGTAATACTTTTACACAGGAACATTATCTCATCGTCCTGGTATGTTTTCAATTTTTCTGTACCAATAGTCCCTAAAATCAACTCTTCCATATCTATTTTTAGCCTGATTACATCCAATGGTTTCGGTTCTGTCTCTTTCTTTTGCAGATTTCTCATCCATTCATTTAATTCTTCAGGAGTTGGACCTACAGGTGTACTATTTATTTCTATCCAGTTTCTATTCCTCTCTGGCGTTTCAGATGCAGACTCAGTTCCCATAGGAATCCTTTTTATCTCACTCTCATTTACTGTCAGGTTAGTAGGCGGGCTTGGTCTATATGAGCTGACCAAATTTCTTGCCCCTTCAGTTTCTATGTCCATCCCTTCTCTCATTCTTTGCAAATTTGAATTCATTGGGATGACTAAGGAATGCTCATCTATTCTCTGATTCTCAAAAACTGGTATTACTGGTCCTATTGTCACTGGCACAGTCACAGCTTCCATGTTCATTGTTAACTCTCTTATTTTCTCAGTTAATTCTCTTGTGGTTTTTGCTAATTCAGCTGCATTGCCACTATCAGATTTTTCACTTTGTGGAGTCTTTAGCTGTTCATTTGACCTGTTTATATTGTATCTTCGTTCTGGACTTTTATTCCTCCCAGTTTCCATTGGCGGTGCATTGGGTGTCACCACCGCAGAATTCTGTTGATATGGAGGTGGGTTTCTGTTTAAAATATCTTCCAGCAATTCATCCTCTGTCTCGCTACCTCCATACCCGTACCTCTCTGTAACTGTATGTTTCTTTTTCTCTGTACGCTTCCTTCCTGTACCCTCTTCAACTGTTAGGGCTGGAAACAAACCCTCTGTCATGTTAGCATATCTCCAACGCTTCATCCTGTCCTCATGATTCACTCCCCATAATCTTCCAGGAACTAAACTATGATTCTTTGCACCTTTGTATCTTTCTCGTTCATACATCTCGTCTTCCCATTCACCTAACGCTTCAAACTGTGTCGGTCTAGGTCTTGGCTCAAGTTTCATCATTTTCTCTCTCAAATTTCGAAGTACAGCTATGCTAAATGAACCATTCTCTGGAAAAGCCAATACTCCATCATTCTGAGTATATTTTGTCCAATTTTCTAACCAAATGCAAGTATGATAACCATATTTTAGCATCATATGAGAAGCTGGCGTTTTCGGCGGAGGAATTACCTGTCCCTCTCTAGTCACTACCTTTTTGTCTTTCTTAAAGAAGTTCTTAATTTTCGCCATCCATGACGGTTTCTCTCTGCAATACTCATAATAAGCCATATTTTCACGATTCCTCTCTTCTGACAAACTCACAACTTGGTTCTGTTTACTATACGCTATTCGGACCTATCCCAGCACGTCTCACACCAACGCACCAATCCGAAGCCTCTACGTCACTGCTCTTCAGACCTATCCCAGCGCGTCTCACACCAACGCACCAATCAGGTCGTTCTTCGTTTTTCCAAGCACTGGCCAATCCCAGCGCGGCTTTTGTCAACGTCAGTTCTACTCCTGACCCCTCCTTTACAAAAATTATCTGCAGTTCTTTTCTTGACTAATTTTATTAGTTACAACGTAAAACACATTTCCATTGTCTGTTTTCGCTAAACAAAAGTGATAGTTTACTCTATTTTACAAGAATACTGTTTCGTTCGATAAGTATAGCACTTCCCTCTACCTTACCCTTCTTTCAAGCAAGGGGTAAACCCGATTCTCTGGGGATAAAACACATGTGGAGACTACACTGCTCCTGAGAATTAAGGCCAGAGTTTCACAAGAAAACCGGTTGCTATTTCATTCATACACCTTTTATACAGAAAATGTCCCTATCATAACACAACCTGTGTTATCACCAATTTGAATTTCAGACAATGCACTATTCCATGTCACTTCTCTTGCCACACGTGTCCACTTCCTACTTCCCGGAAGCTTCAAAATTTCCGACTTACATATAACATAATACAATTCGACATGAAATGTTAAACATGAAATAATCAATAATCGATAATCAATAATCACCAAATTAATCTATAGTAACCATAACTCTGCTACCAAGAAATCTGATTCAGCGCGGCTAATATAAATTCTTCTCCTTTGGACATGACATCCAGGTAAATCACTCTTTAACAACTATACCATATGACGGTGGGGCCCATAACACCGCATAAACATTCACTCTCTCAATCGTTTCCCTGGGTCACATCCACTACTACCAAAGAGAAGAATGTGGTTGCTGGAGGAACGGGATACCTTATTAAAATTGACAAGATAATTTCTCAAACATCATACATAATCAGTTTTAATCCTGTCAGTTCTAAGACATCAAGGTATTCCGCTCTTTGGTCGATGGACCAACTAGTAAGAATAAGTTGATGGTGATTAAGACCAGCTCAATCACATTAAAACCTATTAAACATTACAGTTATTATTGAGCTAAAGGACCACAGACTCGTAGTTTTAATTATAATAGATTTTATCTACCTTCTTTAAATGCATGAATAAGATTCAATTTTATTAATCGTTTAATACATTTCAATATCATTATAAGAAATAAGCTTAAGAAAGAATTTTATGCATACCCTTTTTTGATGAAGAATAAAAGTTCACCAAAGCAGATAAATTGTAGATCACAGCATGGAATCCCCAAAAATGACTGTCTGTCCCGCTAAACAGGCCTCCTCGACGGACCTCCTATACAGATTTCCCGCATCGGTCTCGTTCCTTCCCAGTCAAGTTAAAGTCCAAAATGATTCATTCTATTAAGAAAATGGCCTATAGAAAATAGCAGCAGTTCTCCAGCATCAACACTCAGTGCTCAAAAATTATAGATGGAATAGCGCTCCTCCTACTTAAGAGCAGGTCCTCTTATACCCTACTACTAGCTTACTAAACATAAAGTTACAATCTTTGGGGGCGAGAATCACGCTAATTGGTCCATTGGAGGGGTGGCAAGAATCATCCCATTGCCCTCCTTGTTCTAACCGGTTCTAACATTGTTCATGATTTCATCTTTTTCGCATGACCTTTGGATAATAGTAGTCCGATTGATATTTCATTTAATGTTTCTCTTTTCACGAATCATTTTATACAGTCCATTGTTAATTCAATGATGCTCATCCCCGGTTCTCACGGATTCATGCAGAGTCTTTCTTGGCATTCACTTCATGTTAGGTTGGCCTGTCCTTGACACTTCTCACTCTGGGCTCGACTCAAAACCACGTGATATGTCTCTGCTGCTTTCTACCGCTTGGAAGCCATCTTTGCATCTGCGCATTAAGCCCATCTGCCTCTGCAGCCATTTTTACTGCACGGCCTAACAGGCCCGAAAGAACTATCATGAAAACAAACACAATCATACTTAAAATAGAGAAAATAAGCCTTTGTGTTTCCCACCCGTCATTCTAAGTACCCCAATTAGGTGTTACCTAGCAAAAGCGACATTTAAAGCCATATTTACTTACCATCCGCTTCTTTTGCCACAATACAATTTTTGCTATATAGCACGAATCATGCAATTTTACTCTAATTAGTACGCAAACTACTATATTAGTATTAATTCACATTTACTATTGTAAATTGGTTAACTTTGCACATAAATTGCAGTTACCACTTATGTAAAATGTTTACAAAAAGATGTAAAATGTTGATTAGTCGGTCAAACAATTAATAACATTAATTTATTAGCTTGAATATTAGGGGGTTCCAAAATTTTTTATTTACCTCGCTCCATCACAGTGTAAGGGCCCTCCTCATAGGAGTACCACGTCAGTGTGAAATACTGACAGTCTAGGGGCCCTCCTCATATTAGTACCACATCACTGTGAAATGCTGACAGTGTAAGGGCTCACCTCGTAGCAGTGCTACATCAGCTAGTGTAAGAGCCTTCTTCTTAGCAGTACCACGTCACTGTGAAATTATTACAGTGTAAGGGCCCTCCTCCTTGCAGTGCCACGTCAGATAGTGTAAGGGCCCTCTTTGAAGCAGTACCACGTCAGTGTGAAATACTGACAGCGTAATGGCCCTCCTCGTGGTAGTGCCACATCAGTGTGAGCTACTGACAGTGTTCGGGGCCTCCTCATAGCAGTGCCACACCAGATAGTGTAAGAGCCCTCTTCTTAGCAGTACCACGTCATTGAGAAGTACTGACAGTGTAAGAGCCCTCCTTGTAGCAGTGCCATGTTAGATAGTGTAAGGGCCCTCCTCATATCAGTACCACATCAGTGTGACATATTGACAGTCTAAGGGCCCTCCTCATATCAGTACCACATCAGTGTGACATATTGACAGTCTAAGGGCCCTCCTCGTAGCAGTGCCACATTAGTGCGAGCTGCTGACAGTGTATGGGTCCTCCTCATATCAGTGCCACGTCAGTGTGAAATGCTGACAGTCTAAGGGCCCTCCTTGTAGCAGTACCACATCACTGTGAAATGCTGATAGTGTAAGGGTTCTCCTCGTAGCAGTGCCACGTCACTGTGAAATGCTGACAGTGTAAGGGCTCTCCTCGTAGCAGTGCCACGTCACTGTGAAATGCTGATAGTGTAAGGGCCCTCCTCGTAGCAGTGCCATGTCACTGTGAAATGCTGACAGTGTAAGGGCTCTCCTTGTAGCAGTGCCACTTCAGATAGTGTAAGGGCGTTCCTCATATCAGTACCACGTAAGTGTGAAATACTGACAGTGTATGTGTCCTCCTCATAGCAGTGCCAAGTTTGATAGCGTAAGCATCCTCCTCTTATCAGTACCACATCAGTGTGACATACTGGCAGTGTAAGAGCCCTCCTCGTAGCAGTGCCACATCAGTGTGTGCTACTGACAGTGTAAGGGCCCTTCTCATATCAGTACCACGTAAGTGTGAAATACAGACAGTGTATGTGTCCTCCTCGTAGCAGTGCCACGTTTGATAGCAAAAGCATCCTCCTCTTATCAGTACCACATCATTGTGACATACTGACTGTGTAAGAGCCCTCCTTGTAGCAGTATCACATTAGTGTGAGCTGCTGATAGTGTAAGGGCCCTCCTCATAGCAGTACCACGTCAGTGTGAAATACTGACAGTCTAAGGGCCTTCCTCGTAGCAGTACCACATCACTGTGAAATGCTGACAATGTACGGGCTCTCCTCGTAGCAGTGCCACGTCACTGTGAAATACTAACAGTGCAAAGAAAGGGTCCTCCTCGCAGCAGTGCCACTTCAGCGTGAGCTACTAACAGTGTATGGGTCCTCCTCATAGCAATGCCACACCAGGTAGTGTAAGGGCCCTCCTCATAGCAGTACCACATCACTGTGAAATGCTGACAGTGTAAGGGCTCTCCTCATAGTAGTGCTACGTCAGCTAGTGTAAGAGCCTTCTTCTTAGCAGTACCACGTCACTGTGAAATAATTACAGTGTAAGGGCCCTCCTTCTTAAAGTGCCACGTCAGATAGTGTAAGGGCCAGCGTAATGGCCCTCCTCATGGCAGTGCCACATCAGTGTGAGCTACTGACAGTGTTCGGGCCTCCTCATAGCAGTGCCACACCAGATAGTGTAAGAGCCCTCTTCTTAGCTGTACCACGTCATTGAGAAGTACTGACAGCGCTGGAGCCCTCCTTGTAGCAGTGCCATGTCAGATAGTGTAAGGGCTCTCCTCATAGCACTGCCACGTCATTGAGAAGTACTGACAGTGTAAGAGCCGTCCTTGTAGCAGTGCCATGTCAGATAGTGTAAGGACCTCCTCATATCAGTACCACGTCAGTGTAAAATAGTGACAGTCTAAGGGCCCTCCTCATAGCAGTACCACGTCACTGTGAAATGCTGACAGTGTAAGGGCTCTCCTCATAGTAGTGCTACGTCAGCTAGTGTAAGAGCCTTCTTCTTAGCAGTACCACGTCACTGTGAAATAATTACAGTGTAAGGGCCCTCCTTCTTGCAGTGCCACGTCAGATAGTGTAAGGGCCCTCTTTGTAGCAGTACCACGTCAGTGTGAAATACTGACAGCGTAATGGCCCTCCTCGTGGCAGTGCCACATCAGTGTGAGCTACTGACAGTGTTCGGGCCTCCTCATAGCAGTGCCACACCAGATAGTGTAAGAGCCCTCTTCTTAGCAGTACCACGTCATTGAGAAGTACTGACAGCGCTGGAGCCCTCCTTGTAGCAGTGCCATGCCAGATAGTGTAAGGGCCCTCCTCATAGCAGTACCACGTCATTGAGAAGTACTGACAGTGTAAGAGCCGTCCTTGTAGCAGTGCCATGTCAGATAGTGTAAGGGCCCTCCTCATAGCACTGCCACGTCATTGAGAAGTACTGACAGTGTAAGAGCCGTCCTTGTAGCAGTGCCATGTCAGATAGTGTAAGGACCTCCTCATATCAGTACCACGTCAGTGTAAAATAGTGACAGTCTAAGGGCCCTCCTCATAGCAGTACCACGTCACTGTGAAATGCTGACAGTGTAAGGGCTCTCCTTGTAGCAGTGCCACGTCACTGTGAAATACTAACAGTGCAAAGAAAGGGTCCTCCTTGCAGCAGTGCCACTTCAGCATTAGCTACTAACAGTGTAACTACCCTCCTCCTAGCAGTACCACTTCAGTGCCCGCGATCTACTGAAGCTTCACTGGTGAGAATGCATTGCCCCAGAAAAAAACTCACTACTCCTACGTCGGCAACACTGCGCCTTAGGCTCTGCTGCTCGTGAAAATCAGTAAGAGGTGTTCACTTCTGTCAGGCTGGTCACACTGGTTTACATTCTGGAGTTGGACATTTGCCATTGAGAGATCAGTACCCAGAGCCCGACTGGCCATAGTGGGCATTGAGCATTTCCCCGGGAGACCGGAAGGGTGGGGGCTGGTTTTACAGCTGTGGGGCCGATTTTGTTACTGGGGGACGGTTTTGCAGCAGTGCTGCAATATCGGCCCCCAGTAACAAAAGCAGCAGTGCTTCACATTTGCAGACCCGAGGGCATGGGGGCGGCCTGGTCCGACAAAATTGCCAGGGCTGCTTTGGGTTCCTAGTCCGGCCCGGTCAGTGCCGCGAGGATGGAACTACTCGGCCGATTGGTTTGTTTTGTCACGTGCACACCGGTCCTAGAGATGGATTATTATTGGGGGAAGCCCTCTGTCTCTGAGGGTCCACACAGCCAACATTGGCAGGGCTTTAAGTGGGCCGGGTCTCACCGGTGCTGAGCTCCGGCAGTTTTTCAAATGGGGCCTCGAAACGGGTCTCTATCGGGCTCTGTTTTGTGCCCTGACACAGGCGGTCCGTTTTTTTCCGGACTGCAGTGACAGCAGGCACATCGATGTGCGCTGCTCACACTGCTCACTTCTCACTAGTGGAGAAGTTACCGCATGACGTGAGCGTTGTAGGGGAAGGGAAATCCTTTAATGAGTCACTTTCTCTCCGGATTTCCCTTCTCTTTTTGTAAGTCAGGAGCAGCAACAATGTCGTGGTGTCACCAAGGCTGTAAGTCGAAGCGTTTTCAATGTTATATACAAGCCATAGTTTCTGCTTATTTATCTTTTGAAACTAACTGCCATTGACAAAGCCAATTGGCGTGACTTGTTGTAGGTATGATTTTACTTGTTGTTTCATATATCTGGATGCAATGACAGAAACCGCAAAATACAAGTCGGGTGGCACACTATGCTAAACTCAGAT
This sequence comes from Calotriton arnoldi, assembly GCA_963921515.1. Lineage (NCBI taxonomy): Eukaryota > Metazoa > Chordata > Amphibia > Caudata > Salamandridae > Calotriton > Calotriton arnoldi. Next base: position 1,264,638 of record CAWUFW010002777.1, on the reverse strand, counting down.
TTTTAGCTTACTTGTTTTTAAGCCACACCCTTTTTAGGTCTCGCCTACGCAGCGCGCATGCGCTGCATAGGAAAAAGACCTTTAGCCATTGATTCAGTTTTGCTGCCAAAAACGTGAACGCATTGCATTGCCTTCAATGGCAACGCGTGCACGTTTGGCGATTCCCTTGCGGGAGCGAGCTTTAAAACCATCTGGTTGCAATTAACATATGGTTCCTGCTCGCTCCCGCAAGGGAAACAGGCCCAGGCTCCCTCCTCTATCCCCTCCCCCTGATGCCTCCTCCTCTCCTGCCAAACTTGTTTTCAAGGGTTTACAGTTAATTGTGTGCACACCATGTGGTTTCTTCTCCAGGCTCGCTGTTTGAGCAGGTATTGCATGACACGGCGGCACCTTGTGATTGCGGAAGGCTCGTTTAATTGGGCTTAGCCCTGCTTACTAGGAGGTTTGAGCCACAACACCACTTCCTGACCTTTTCACCAGCGAGAAGTCCTTGCCTCCCTCCCCTGTTGATACCAGACAGGCGGCTACATCTCCTTGCACCTTTGAAGGTGCGGGCCAGGGTGGGGGAGTCTGGGGGGGGAGAGCACTCTTCACCTGCCAGGCCCTTTGTGTTCCTTCATTGCACCCATCGCCGCTGCTGCCTTCGAGCAATTGGTCACTTAATGTCACCCAGCCAGGTGGATCTCCATCCAGTGTGATCTGCACACAAACATAGGGCAGTGAAGCCTTGAACGTCGATCGTGTGCGGTGACGAGGGATATCGTTTATTTTATTTTTGTAGTTTTTATATAGTACGAATTTGGTTCAAGGGCACTGGAGTACTTTCCACGAGCACCACATCGCATTACACAAGGTCATTTTGGCACTGGGAGATGCAGAGATTTGTGCAGATTCACTGGATGGTGAGCAGACACCTGAACCGGTTTCCTCCGTTCCAAAAGTTTACAGCTTTGCATGTTACGTCATATCTACTCCCCAAGAATCTCGGTTTTTAATTTGGCTTACTCCCGCCAGAAATTGTCCCCACTTAATTACAAGTCAATGAAGGAAAATATATTCCACCCCCTCACCCAACGATCTTTTATTTTATTTTAGTCATTCACGTTTTTATTTCCTGGTAAGATTTCTTGCCTTACCTTGCTGCCACGTATTCAGCTGGCGTGTTTACCTGTGCTAGGCTCCTGGGCAAACCCTGATATTTCTCGGCGTCCTCCTCGGGTGCCTGCAGTCGCGGCCTATCCGGGCCACACCTCGACGGAAACGCCCGGTGTTGTATTCAGACTTCATTGAACAACACCTGTGAACGTTGCTTCATTAACTGTCATGAGGCGGGAAGTAGATATTTCAGCTTTGCTTTCCCCGTGTACTGCCTTTGTATTCGGTCTGGCTTAACGGCGCAACAGTCTGCTAGACATATTGTAGGCATTTAAAAAAAAAATCTACATAAAAAGACCGCGTTGGCATATTCCCTTCTCAACCCTTGCTATTGAGTTTTTTTGGTTTATTAGTTCACCTTCCGGGAAGTTCTTCCATTTGAATGCACGAGGGGCTATTTTATCTCTAAAAATGAGACTTGCACAGCCCACAGTTTGCCACATTATTTTTTCTAGCTCATCTACCCGTTCTGTTTTGAAAACGAGCCATATTTGCTATTTTTCTCTCGCATTGGAAGAGCCATTGGAACAGCATTTGTCTTTTCATGTATTAGCAGCCCATTAAAGTTGGACCCATTGGGTTTGCCAATGCTTGCTCTACTGTAGTTAACTTATTTAATTTATAAAAACGTTTATGGTGTTTTATGAAAGTCCATGCTAAATGTAGTGTAATCTGAAGAAGGCAATATATGAAGTGACTTAAAATATTCATTGATGTGCACACACTAGCTGCCGGAAGGGGTTCGTATGACCTTTACAATCCTTTACCTCTCAGTTAGGGGTCATTTGGAAAACTCCAAAGAGTAACCTCGTGTGCGACCATTGCAAACTCACTCTGAACTCTCCAGTTTTGTGCCCTTCTTGAATTGACAGTTCATTGGTGTATGCCCTCATAGGCAGTGAGGTTACACAAACCTTCTCATCGGTGACATGGGAAGTGACGTTATTGAAACGCCAAACAATCATAAAACACTACAACTTCACGAAAGTAGCCTTGGGATTACAAAAGCAGCAGAGGCTCACTCAGTTCAAAGCAGCCAGCCCCTGTCATTTGACGTTTGGAGGAGGACCCCAGGGTCCCATATGGGATTCTTTCCCCCATCTTCTAAGGCTTCCTGTGCATAACAAACCCTGAATACATCCCATTTAAAGTTGCACGTTTGGAGATGGACTGAGCTTTTGGTCACATCAGCCAAAAACTGCTATTCCGCAACCAAATATCAGGTGCACCAAAAATTCTGTGTCCTTTGGGCATATCCTATGTTTTTAGGTCGAGCCTGAGCCAGCGCTCATGCGCTGCTCTGCGAGGCTTCTTGTGGCTTCTCTGGCTTCTCCGTGTGGATCTGACTCCTCCCACACATTCAGTTGGCTTTTACGTGTGTCTTTCAATAATGAAAGCACGCAAATGGCTAAAGGCGTGTGCATGTCTCACCTCTTTTCTAATGTTCACTTCCACGGCGTTTTGCGCTCAGGAGCGAGCAGTGGCGCACAGGGTGGCAGCTGCATTCCTCGTGGGTCAGGTTACCATTTTTTAGGTCGAGCCAGCGCGCATGCGCTGCTCTGCGAGGCTACTTGTAAGCACTCTAAACTTCTCTGTGTGGGTCTGACTCCCCCCCCCCACGCATTGGGTTGGCTGTGTCATTTTGTTATTATAGCCTGCAAATGGCTAAAGGCGGGCGCATGTCCCACCTCTTTTGCAAATGCTCACTCCCACAGCGTTTTGCTTGCGGGAGCGAGCAGCGGCGCGCAGGGTGGCAGCTGCATTCCTCGTGTGTCAGGTTACACACAACGCTTTTGCTTGTTGATATATGAAATTCTTTGATGTTTGTATTTAAAAGTATAAATTGTAAATTAAACGGAAGTTTTTCCTCTTCTCATTCATGCGGCATGTATAGTTTTCGTATTTTACTGGTTTTGAGGTGGTCCAAGCCTTGAATTCACGTTTGCCATTTAAAAATTATTTTACTTCTGAGTAACTGCTTTTAAAGACTTCTGCGGGTATGAAACGTACATATAGAATCTGCAAAATTAGACAGGCTGGCAGACGGACAAAGAGAGATAGGTATGAGAGACGAATAATTGTGTGATTCTTGTGATTGTTTTTTTTTTTTGTAGTTTGTTTTGTTGGTAAAGGAGCATTTTCGAATCCTCTTATTTATTTTTCCACATTTACTGGACACATTTTAATTACAATTGTTTCTCAGCATTAGCCGGATGCTTTATCTGGTTAAGATAAGATTTTGAAAATATTCTGGAGGTGTCGAATAAAAGACGACTCGTCACCCCTGTTTGTGTTTTTAGCGCTATTCTCCCTCCCTTCCTGCTTGTCCACAAAGGCGCAGACAGCTGGGAACGAGCCCTCTTCCGTGGCGCTTTTAAGAAAGGGTTCTGCGTCACGTGCTGCACATCAAGGTGCGGTTAAAATTACTTGTTGACCTCGGGGTCAAACGCTTGTCCACGAGCAGTGGCGTAGCTAGGCACTCTGCCGCCCGTGGCGGTCCCTGCCTTTTGCCGCCGCGCTGAGGGGGGGGGCGTGCTGGCGATGATTTTTGCCGCCGCCCCCCCCTTGCTACGCCAGTGTCCATGAGCCCACCTTCCAAGTGGCCTGAGATTACTGTTGTTATTACTGGTTGCTCCCTGAAAGATTTACATATCTATTTTAAACCAACAACTGTTTTGGTTTTGTTTGCAGAAAGCATTGTGCTTATTCCTTATAAAGAAATAGCTCTTTAATTACTCCAAATGCTACCTTGCCAATGTTCACTTTTGCGAACTTTTACTTTACTTATTTGAAGGGAAAAATCACAAAAAGAAACAGCAGACGTGCCTTTTATTGCTACTGCGACCGACTTTCATTCTTGAGAGCCAGGGTCTTGGATCTATTGGCGGTTTAACATCATGTGAGTTGTGGTCTGGCTTTGTGCCTTAAAACAACACAAATGCAGCATGTAACCATGATAACAATCTTAACTGGCATGCTAATGTAGTGCCTCATATATTTCAAGTACGCCCCAATGGCAACAAGTACTCTGTTTTCTCACGCCACGTGTGAACACATCCTGGTGCCACTTTGATTAAAAAAAAGAGAAAAAAGTGTGAGGCAGCCACATTCTTCAAAAGTGCTAAAGGTTGGGGAAAGGATGAAAGGAACCCTACAGTGATTTTAAAACACAGAAACGAACGTTTTCTCTCTATTTCACTTTTATCAGATTGCGGTTTTGAACTGCAATCCGTATTACGCTTTATTTTTAGGTGTAAAAGGCGGAGTGTTTCTTTTTATATTGTAATTGCATTTATATAGGGCTTACTACACCTGTCGCAAAGGAAGTGTGTGTAGGTAACATTTCAAAGATACTAACGAAACAATCCAATAAAAATAACATGATACGTTCAAACACTAACTTTTTGGGTAAAAAAACGGTTATACACATACTAATTTAAAGGTGCAAATTTATTAAATTATAATGTTCAATTATGCAGCATTTCACGCAAAATATCAAATTGGGGGTATAAGCAGACAAGCGCTATCTTTTAGTTACAATCCAAACCGATTCACTGCTTATTAAACATCCTTGCACACAACCTAGAAAAATTATGTGGAGCAGCACGATGCCTTGCTGCTAAAACGTGAATATTAAAATGCCAACATATAAACGATTTCAACATTATTCACCACGTTCTTTGACATATATGTTAGCAACAGCAGGCGTGGTTTCAAAGCTACTGCTGCAGACTTTAAATCTGGTGAAGCAGTTTCCTGTCGCCATTAACATATGTGAGCAGTTCAAAACCTACAATGCTATAAAAGGTAGCCTACAGGCGTACGTTTGTTTTGCTTGCAATCTCTCTAACACCGCCCACATAGCCACCTAGTGCTACACGTAGTAAAACCTGTAAATGTTAAGCACCCAGAATAATGTGCTGCATGGCTAAAAACTCATAAGGTCCCAAAGGCGAGACCTATTGGCTATGCCAATGCTTGTTTACATTGGCCACGCCCCTTCGAGAGACCCCCCAGTTTTTTCACCCCACTAAAAGCCCTGAACATTGGGATTAAGTGTTTGGAAAGGTTCAACTTAATTTTGCATAGAACAACGGGGCATATTAGCAAGACCGGCGATAAAATTATCGCCGTTTTAGCGGCAGGAAACTGCCGCTAAAACGGCGATAATGGGCTTGCTAATATGCGTTATAGAATTCAATAGAGCCCAGGTTAGATGTGCAGGACATCTAACCTGGGCTTCTATTGAATTCTATAACGCATATTAGCAAGCCCATTATCGCCGTTTTAGCTGGCAGTTTCCTGCCGCTAAAACGGCGATAATGTTATCGCTGGTCTTGCTAATATGCCCCAACATTTCTTACTTGCAGTCTGTTATAGTGAGAGGTCTAGTGCAGAAACCCAAACCTCTCGCCCTCTCCTTTTTTCTTTCAACCAAGAGGGAGTTGCTGATTGGGCGCTTTGACAATTTGGCATTGGGGGGTGGTGCTGAGGGACAGGAGAGAATGCTTTTGCTTGGCAAGCAAATGGGGTTTGTTGACCTGAGAAAGGTGCAAAAAACAGTGAGACAAGACAAACTCAAGAGTAGGATAGGGAAATGTAGAAGAGAATAAAAGCTCAAATTGAGATTTCAATATGTAAAAAAATCTGATTTTCAACAAAATCCAGACTTCATTTTGGTCAACTGTTACTGTTGTATGAAAATAAAGACATTATTTTAATTAGAATTTTATTTATTTTTGATAATGGTAAATATAAAACAGTTGACTTTCCCTTCCATAGATAAAAGAAAAGGAACAGCAGGGTCAGTGTTGCGCAAAGTGATTGTTTCAGGTGCTGATGATTGAAACAAAAGACGAATGGCCGTCTCATGACATTGTGGGTTCTGCTTTCATCCTTGCATCTGGTAAGCCAAATTCACTATCCAGCATTTAGTCTGTCATAAAAGTCAATACCTCAGGGGGCGCCACGGCATATACTAAACTCGACCAGTGGGGGGTGGATTTTGAAGGGCAACAACTCACTTCCTTTGAGGTGCAGCACTATTCCTTGGGGTCTGCTTCTTATGAAAGTCAGTAAAAGACATTGAATGCCCTTCAGGCAAAACACACAATGGCTTCCACCCTGATGTTCTTCCCTTGGCAAGGAGAGAAGATCAGTACCCTTGGGGCAGGAACCACCCTACCTTATCTTCTGCTGGTTATGTCAGTGAGAGAAACAGTGTCACATCTTGTACTTATTTAAAGTACTTTTATAGCAATTACAGGAAAATGTAGTGAGTAACTCTGGAGTGCTGTAAAGACAGAGAGCAGCTTGAGCTAACATTGTAGTCAGTCGGGGAGTTGAGCTCTGAAAACGTGAGCTTTTAAGTCTTTCCTGGACGCAAGAAGGTTAGGATTCACCCTTATGTAGTCCGAGATAGAGTTCCAAAATCCAGGACAGAGTTCCAATGCACAGTTCAATCAAACTTGCAAACACCCTCATTCTGGACATTGGACCCGGAGACGGATTATCATTGGGAGAATTTCCATCCTTCGAGAGTCAACACACAGCCGCCATTAGGCATATGTCCTACGGTTCAAATTTCTTGTGCATTGCACCTCATTCCCGGCTTGCAATCTCAACTACATTGATAGCTCCAGCTTAGGAATCCAAACATTTTCATCTTTCAATGTGGAGGGAGTTGTTGAGTGGGTACCCTCACATCTCCAACCTGCCGCATGAGGCAGTGCTGAACCTGGCAAGCTATGGCGTCTGTTGATCTATTCCCGGAAGCACGTGCTAGAAACAGGCAGAGGTGGCAGAAAATGGACAGCGGGATGGGGAATGGAGGAGAGAATGAAGGCAAACTTCGAGGCCTTGATATGGTTTAATTTGTGGATTTTTACAATCATCTAGACTTAAATTTGCTCACAAAAGAGTTTGTTATTTTTGTCATTTGAAATTGTATGTTTGCTACTAGCCATCCCAACCGAAAGAAATGCAATCTCAGCCACCACTTTATCACATTTTGATGAATATATAAGAGGTTCCTCTTATGGGCACTTGGCACCAGCTACCTATGTCATTTCATTGTACGGGATCGCATGGATGTCTCCTTCACTCGAAGCGCATTATGTCCATGACACCTCTATGCTTCTCTGAGGATCCAGTGCTGTGGGCTGGGTGCAAGAACACCCTCTGAAATTTTACATCTGCAGCGTCTTGGTGTCAGAAGAGGTCAGAGTGTCGGAGAAGCACCAGCAGTAACACTGTCATAACAGGCATTGCTAAGCCCAAAGTTCTGGCCAGGCCAGAGAAGAGTTTGTGCCCTTGGCTGACATTGACAAGGACTGTATCTTCTGCTTTCAAAGTAATGCTGGGAATGTACTGTTTGATCCAATCAGTATAGGAGGTAACGCGTGTGTAGACCCCTGGCCTGTTGACGGCGGCGCATCCATAGCCCCAGCTCACGATTCCTGCCAGCAACCAGGTGCTGTTCCACTTGCAAACGAGCGGACCCCCGGAATCTCCCTGGAGAAAGAGAAAAGTCTGTCAGAGCAGAGCAATCACTGACTAACTTCTGCACAAACACAAATCAAATGCAGCATTAATGACAGAAAGCCCACCTGTTCCACATGCCTTGCACGAAAGCAAGAAGCTGGATCCATGATCAACAGGTTGATGAGTAGAAGCCCATAAATAAACACAAACATAGTGACACAAGGATAGAAGCACCACCATAATAAACACAGAGATAGCATCACACCGACATATCCTTAGAGAGATCCTCAGAGACACTTTAACCCCTTCGCTGCTAGGCCTTTTCCCCCCCCTGTGCTAAGCCTTTTTGGCTATTTGGGGTAGTGCGCGCTTAGGCCCCTGTAACTTTTTGACCACATAAGGTATCCACGCCAAATTTACGTCCTTTTTTTCTAACATCATGGGGATTGTAAAGGTACCCAGGGTTTGTGGATTCCACTGGAGGGGACCCAGAAATTAGCCAAAATACAGCTAAATTTTGTTTTTTTTGGGAAAAATGCGAAAAAGGGCTGCAGATGAAAGCGTCTTGTTTTTTCCCTGCAAATGGCATCAAAAGGGGTTGTGGTGCTGAAATCACCATCATCCCAGCTTTCAGGGACAAGCAGACTTTTGTCAGAAAACCAACTTTTTACACAGTTTTGGCATTTTTCTGGGACATACGCTATTTTTGCTATTTTTTGTGCTTTCAACCTCCTTCCAGTTAATGGTAGAAATGGGTATTAAACCAATAATGGATCCTGGAAAACCATACATTTATGAAAAGTAGACAAAATTCTGAATTCAGCAAGGGGTCATTTGTGTAGATCCTTAAAGTTTTCCTTATAGAAACTAACAGTTAAATAAAGGAAAAATTGAAAATTAGTTGAAAAAAACAGCAATTTGTGTCAACGTTTTCACCTGTAACTTCTTCTAATTATGACAGCTATTTGAAAGCAATATACCGTTATATCCGCTGGACCTTTCTGGTTGTGGGGATATATAGGACTTGTACGTTCACCAAGAACCCGACGAACCCAGAGCCAATAACTGAGCAGCATCTTGCAATGGTTTTTATTATGTACCTGGTATATAGCAATTATTTTGGGAAAATGTATACATGGAAAAATTGTTATGAAAGACACCTATGTATTTCTGAAATGGGAACAAAATGTAGATTTTAGAAACAGTAGATATTTGGACATTTCCGAAATTGGGAGTACCCATACTAGCATGAGAATTATAGGTCATTTTTCAAAATGACTTATTTTTTACACATTGTCTTTCATTTGGAAGGCAGAAATGCATCGAAAGTCAATAGGTAATAACAGTTGCTCTACAATTCTGTGTTACCCTAAGTCTCCCGATAAAAATGGTACCTCACTTGTGTGGGTAGGCCTTGTGCCCACAACAGGAAATGGCTCAAAATTCAACGTGGACATACCACATTTTCACAATGAAAAATTACCCTTTTTTTGCAAAGTGCCTAGCTGTAGTTTTTGAACCCTAGCTCTGCGGGCACTTAGGGAAACCTAGCAAACCTATACATTTTTGAAAACTAGACAGCCAGGGGAATTCAGGATGGGGTGACTTGACTGGCTCCCACCAGGTTCTGTTACCCAGAATCCCTTGCAAACTTAAAAATTGGCAAAAAAACTACATTTTCCTCACTTTTCTGTGGTGGAAAGTTCTGGAATCTGCGTGGATCCACAAAATTCCACCCACCCCGCGTTCCCCAAGGTCTTCCGAAAAAATGGTACCTCACTTGTGTGGGTAGGCCTAGTGCCCGCGACAGGAAGCAGCACAAAACGCAACGTGGACGCACCACATTTTCACAGTGAAAAATGACCCTTTTTTGCAAAGTGCCTAAGCTGTAGTTTTTGAACCCTAGCTCTGCCGGCACTTAGGGAAACCTAGCAAACCTATACATTTTTGAAAAGTAGATACCCAGGGGAATCCAGGATGGGGTGACTTGACTGGCTCTCACCAGGTTCTGTTACCCAAAATCCCTTGCAAACCTAAAAAATTGGCAAAAAACACATTTTCCTCACTTTTCTGTGGTGGAAAGTTCTGGAATCTGCGTGGATCCACAAAATTCCACCCACCCCACGTTCCCAAGGTCTTCCGAAAAAATGGTACCTCACTTGTGTGGGTCGGCCTAGTGCCCGCGACAGGAAGCAGCGTAAAGCGCAACGTGGACGCACCACATTTTCACAGTGAAAAATGACCCTTTTTTTGCAAAGTGCCTAGCTGTAGTTTTTGAACCCTAGCTCTGCCGGCACTGAGGGAAACCTATCAAACCTATACATTTTTGAAAAGTAGACACCCAGGGGAATAAAGGATGGGGTGATTTGACTGGCTCTCACCAGGGTCTGTTACCCAGAATCCCTTGCAAACCTAAATAATTGGCAAAAAAACACATTTTCCTCACTTTTCTGTGGTGGAAAGTTCTGGAATCTGCGTGGATCCACAAAATTCCACCCACCCCGCGTTCCCCAAGGTCTTCCGAAAAAATGGTACCTCACTTGTGTGGGTAGGCCTAGTGCCCGCGGCAGGAAGCAGTGCAAAACGCAACGTGGACGCACCACATTTTCACAGTGAAAAATGACCCTTTTTTGCAAAGTGCCTAGCTGTAGTTTTTGAACCCTAGCTCTGCCGGCACTTAGGGAAACCTAGCAAACCTATACATTTTTGAAAAGTAGACACCCAGGGAATCCAGGATGGGGTGACTTGACTGGCTCTCTCCAGGTTCTGTTACCCAGAATCCCTTGCAAACCTAAAAAATTGGCAAAAAAACCACATTTTCCTCACTTTTCTGTGGTGGAAAGTTCTGGAATATGCGTGGATCCACAAAATTCCACCCACCCCGCGTTCCCCAAGGTCTTCCGAAAAAAATGGTACCTCACTTGTGTGGGTAGGCCTAGTGCCCGCGACAGGAAGCAGCACAAAATGCAACGTGGACGCACCACATTTTCACAGTGAAAAATGACCCTTTTTTTGCAAAGTGCCTAGCTGTAGTTTTTGAACCCTAGCTCTGCCGGCACTTAGGGAAACCTAGCAAAACTATACATTTTTGAAAAGTAGACACCCAGGGGAATCCAGGATGGGGTGACTTGACTGGCTCTCACCAGGTTCTGTTACCCAGAATCCCTTGCAAACCTAAAAAATTGGCAAAAAAACCACATTTTCCTCACTTTTCTGTGGTGGAAAGTTCTGGAATCTGCGTGGATCCACAAAATTCCATCCACCCCGCATTCCCCAAGGTCTTCCGAAAAAAATGGTACCTCACTTGTGTGGGTAGGCCTAGTGCCCTCGACAGGAAGCAGCGCAAAATCCAACGTGGACGCACCACATTTTCACAGTGAAAAATGACCTTTTTTGCAAAGTGCCTAGCTGTAGTTTTTGAACCCTAGCTCTGCCGGCACTTAGGGAAACCTAGCAAACCTATACATTTTTGAAAAGTAGATACCCAGGGGAATCCAGGATGGGGTGACTTGACTGGCTCTCACCAGGTTCTGTTACCCAAAATCCCTTGCAAACCTAAAAAATTGGCAAAAAAACACATTTTTCTCACTTTTCTGTGGTGGAAAGTTCTGGAATCTGCGTGGATCCACAAAATTCCACCCACCCCACATTCCCCAAGGTCTTCCGAAAACAATGGTACCTCACTTGTGTGGGTCGGCCTAGTGCCCGCGACAGGAAGCAGCGCAAAGCGCAACGTGGACGCACCACATTTTCACATTGAAAAATGACCCTTTTTTTGCAAAGTGCCTAGCTGTAGTTTTTGAACCCTAGCTCTGCCGGCACTGAGGGAAACCTATCAAACCTATACATTTTTGAAAAGTAGACACCCAGGGGAATAAAGGATGGGGTGACTTGACTGGCTCTCACCAGGGTCTGTTACCCAGAATCCCTTGCAAACCTAAAAAATTGGCAAAAAAACACATTTTTCTCACTTTTCTGTGGTGGAAAGTTCTGGAATCTGCGTGGATCCACAAAATTCCATGCACCCCGCGTTCTCCAAGGTCTTCCAAAAAAAATGGTACCTCACTTGTGTGGGTAGGCCTAGTGCCCGCGACAGGAAGCAGCGCAAAACGCAACGTGGACGCACCACATTTTCACAGTGAAAAATGACCCTTTTTTTGCAAAGTGCCTAGCTGTAGTTTTTGAACCCTAGCTCTGCCGGCACTTAGGGAAAACTAGCAAACCTATACATTTTTGAAAAGTAGACTCCCAGGGGAATCCAGGATGGGGTGACTTGACTGGCTCTCACCAGGTTCTGTTACCCAGAATCCCTTGCAAACCTAAATAATTGGCAAAAAAAACACATTTTCCTCACTTTTCTGTGGTGGAAAGTTCTGGAATCTGCGTGGATCCACAAAATTCCACCCACCCCGCTTTCCCAAGGTCTTCCGAAAAAAATGGTACCTCACTTGTGTGGGTAGGCCTAGTGCCCGCGACAGGAAGCAGCACAAAACGCAACGTGGACGCACCACATTTTCACAGTGAAAAATGACCCTTTTTTGCAAAGTGCCTAGCTGTAGTTTTTGAACCCTAGCTCTGCCGGCACTTAGGGAAACCTAGCAAACCTATACATTTTTGAAAAGTAGACTCCCAGGGGAATCCAGGATGGGGTGACTTGACTGGCTCTCACCAGGTTCTGTTACCCAGAATCCCTTGCAAACCTAAAAAATTGGCAAAAAAAACCACATTTTCCTCACTTTTCTGTGGTGGAAAGTTCTGGAATCTGCGTGGATCCACAAAATTCCACCCACCCCGCGTTCCCCAAGGTCTTCCAAAAAAAATGGTACCTCACTTGTGTGGGTAGACCTAGTGCCCGCGACAGGAAGCAGCACAAAACGCAACGTGGACGCACCACATTTTCACAGTGAAAAATGACCCTTTTTTTGCAAAGTGCCCAGCTGTAGTTTTTGAACCCTAGCTCTGCCGGCACTTAGGGAAACCTAGCAAACCTATACATTTTTGAAAAGTAGACACCCAGGGGAATCCAGGATGGGGTGACTTGACTGGCTCTCACCAGGTTCTGTTACCCAGAATCCCTTGCAAACCTAAAAAATTGGCAAAAAAAACAAATTTTCCTCACTTTTCTGTAGTGGAACGTTCTGGAATCTGCGTGGATCCACAAAATTCCACCCACCCCGCGTTCCCCAAGGTCTTCCAAAAAAATGGTACCTCACTTGTGTGGGTAGGCCTAGTGCCCGCGACAGGAAGCAGCACAAAACGCAACGTGGACGCACCACATTTTCACAGTGAAAAATGACCCTTTTTTTGCAAAGTGCCTAGCTGTAGTTTTTGAACCCTAGCTCTGCCGGCACTTAGGAAACCTAGCAAAACTATACATTTTTGAAAAGTAGACACCCAGGGAATCCAGGATGGGGTGACTTGACTGGCTCTCACCAGGTTCTGTTACCCAGAATCCCTTGCAAACCTAAAAATTGGCAAAAAAAACACATTTTCCTCACTTTTCTGTGGTGGAAAGTTCTGGAATCTGCGTGGATCCACAAAATTGCACCCACCCCGCGTTCCCCAAGGTCTTCCGAAAAAATGGTACCTCACTTGTGTGGGTAGGCCTAGTGCCCGCGACAGGAAGCAGCACAAAACGCAACGTGGACGCACCACATTTTCACAGTGAAAAATGACCCTTTTTTGCAAAGTGCCTAGCTGTAGTTTTTGAACCCTAGCTCTGCCGGCACTTAGGGAAACCTAGCAAACCTATACATTTTTGAAAAGTAGACTCCCAGGGGAATCCAGGATGGGGTGACTTGACTGGCTCTCACCAGGTTCTGTTACCCAGAATCCCTTGCAAACCTAAAAATTGGCAAAAAAACACATTTTCCTCAATTTTCTGTGGTGGAAAGTTCTGGAATCTGCGTGGATCCACAAAATTCCACCCACCCCGCGTTCCCCAAGGTCTTCCAAAAAATGGTACCTCACTTGTGTGGGTAGACCTAGTGCCCACGACAGGAAGCAGCACAAAACGCAACGTGGACGCACCACATTTTCACTGTGAAAAATGACCCTTTTTTTGCAAAGTGCCCAGCTGTAGTTTTTGAACCCTAGCTCTGCCGGCACTTAGGGAAACCTAGCAAACCTATACATTTTTGAAAAGTAGACACCCAGGGGAATCCAGGATGGGGTGACTTGACTGGCTCTCACCAGGTTCTGTTACCCAGAATCCCTTGCAAACCTAAAAAATTGGCAAAAAAAACAAATTTTCCTCACTTTTCTGTAGTGGAAAGTTCTGGAATCTGCGTGGATCCACAAAATTCCACCCACCCCGCGTTCCCCAAGGTCTTCCGAAAACAATGGTACCTCACTTGTGTGGGTAGGCCTAGTGCCCGCGACAGGAAGCAGCACAAAACGCAACGTGGACGCACCACATTTTCACAGTGAAAAATGACCCTTTTTTGCAAAGTGCCTAGCTGTAGTTTTTGAACCCTAGCTCTGCCGGCACTTAGGGAAACCTAGCAAAACTATACATTTTTGAAAAGTAGACACCCAGGGAATCCAGGATGGGGTGACTTGACTGGCTCTCACCAGGTTCTGTTACCCAGAATCCCATGCAAACCTAAAAATTGGCAAAAAAAACACATTTTCCTCACTTTTCTGTGGTGGAAAGTTCTGGAATCTGCGTGGATCCACAAAATTCCATCCACCCCGCTTTCCCCAAGGTCTTCCGAAAAAAATGGTACCTCACTTGTGTGGGTAGGCCTAGTGCCCTCGACAGGAAGCAGCGCAAAATCCAACGTGGACGCACCACATTTTCACAGTGAAAAATGACCCTTTTTTTGCAAAGTGCCTAGCTGTAGTTTTTGAACCCTAGCTCTGCCGGCACTTAGGGAAACTTAGCAAACCTATACATTTTTGAAAAGTAGACACCCAGGGGAATCCAGGATGGGGTGACTTGACTGGCTCTCACCAGGTTCTGTTACCCAGAATCCCTTGCAAACCTAAAAAATTGGCAAAAAAAACACATTTTCCTCACTTTTCTGTGGTGGAAAGTTCTGGAATCTGCATGGATCCACAAAATTCCACCCACCCCGCATTTCCCAAGGTCTTCCGAAACAAATGGTACCCGAGGGGGGCAGAAAGACTGTGGCTATTCTTTTGGGGGGTCGGGGGCATTGGGATGCCTATTCTGGTCAGCCCCCACCCCTGCGTATAAAAAAGCCAGCATAATCGCTGGCACATAGTGGGCTTTCTGCCCCCCCGGGGGGCAGATCAGGGGCTCCTGCCCCCATCTGCCTCCTGGGAGGGGCAGAAAGACAGTGACATCTTTTTTGGGGTGGGTGGGGGCATTGGCATGTCCATTCTTGGCAGCCCCCACCCCGAACTTTGTAATAAAAAATCCCTGGTGGCTAGTGGGCTTTCTGCCCCCCGGGGGGGGGCAGATAAGGTGCTATTGCCCCATCTGCCTCCAGGGGGCAGAAAGACTGTAGCATTTTTGTGGGGTGGGGGCATTGACATGCCCATTCTGGGCAGCCCCCACCCCTACCTATATAAAAAAAATCCCTGGCGCTTAGTGGGCTTTCTGCCCCTCCCGGGGGAAGATCAGGGCTATTGCCCCCATCTGCCTCCTGGGGGCAGAAAGTCTTTTTTTCTTTGGGGGTAGGGTGGGGGCATTTGCATGCCCATTCTGGGCAGCCCCACCCCGGGCCTATAAAAAAATAATCCCTGGCATCTAGGATGTTTCTGAACCCCCGGTGGGGCAGATTAGTGGCCACTGCCACGATCTGCCCCCGGGGGCAGAAAGACTGGAATTTCGTGGGGGAGGGGTGGGGGCATTGGCATGCCCATCTTGGGCAACCCCACCCCTAAATGTATAGAGGGAAAAAAACCTGGTGTCTAGTGGGCTTTCTGCCCCTGGGGGGCAGATTGGGAGCTACTGCCCCCATCTGCCCCCCAGGAGGGGCAGAAAGACTGTACCTTTGCGGCGGGGGGTTGGGGTCATTGGCATGCCCATATTGGGCAGCCCCCACCCCTAACTATAATTTTTAAAAAAATCCCTGGTATCTAGTGGGATTTATGCCCCCCTGGGGGGGCAGATTGGGGGCTGCTGCCCCATCTGCCCCCCAGGGGGGGCAGAAAGACTAATTTTGTGGCCAGGGGGGTGGGGGCATCGGCATGCCCGTTTTGGGCAGCCCCCACCCCTAATAAACATGCCATAAAAATCCCTGGTGTCTAGTGGGCTTTCTACCACCCCGGGGGGGGGCATATTGGGGGCTACTGCCCCCATCTATCCCCCAGGGGGGCAGAAAGACTAATCATGCCAAAAATTGTATGGGGGGAGCAAAGGCCCTTGCCCAAGGGGCCGCTCCCCCCTCCCTGGTGCCTAGTGGGTGGATCCCTGCTTGGGGATCGGCCTCCTGGGGCGATCCCCAAGCAGGGATCCACTAGGGAGGGTACCATTGGAAAGGGAGATTCTCCCTTTCCAACGATACCTCTCCTGAGTTTCTACGTGCTCAGGGGGCTGAGATAGCCCCCTGAGCACGTAGAAACTGAAACTGAAATGAGCCTCTTGGCTCATTTCAGTTTCAGTTTCACTGAAATGACATCAGCGCGACGTGCGCGCCGATCGTCATTTCAGGGAAACCAGGGGGGGGGCCTGGGGAGCTGGGGAAGCTCTTCCCCAGCTCCCGAGGCTTTAGGGGATTAAAGGGAATCCCTCTGGTGCCCGCACCAGAGGGATTTCCTGTGCTGGGTTCCATGACAAGCTGGACTCGTCATGAGCACACGACCACTGTGTGCCATGACGAGTCCAGCTCGTCATGAGCATGGAAGGGGTTAAGAGGCAAAATCCTATAGATAAACTAGAGCACCATGCTCTCATGGAAGGTGCCCCAGTGATTCCACAGCTCTCGAAAGAGTCACCCGTTATTCATCGGTTGGAGAAAATCCTTGAATCTACTAAACCCAATGGAGCTGTTCTTGTGGGCGGGTGATTTTAACTGTTGCTATGAACCACTGGCGGGGATTTAATCTATTTTTGAGGATGAAGAATTGGCCAGGGGATTCTGCTCTTAGCCACAAATAACAGAGTGCCGTGTTCCATAGCAGCAATGCAACTAGTCCACTTCACTATAGAAAGAGGCCTAAGGGCTTGCAATGGCCGGTTCCCCTCAGATTTAGAGTGTTCTAACACCTTTTCTAGGGGAAAATCTAGGTCAAGAATAGATTACCTGATGATAACCATAGCAGACTGGGCACATATTCAGGACTTCAAGGTAGATAGTAGAGGAGAGAGTGACCACTTCCCATTATGTTTATCCTTGTCTGGGCGGTTAGTCACTACCCACCAAACACACCCAATTGACTTGGGAAATAAGTACCCGCAATTGTCAGTTAGTAACAACCGGAGAGCAGTTAAATGGTTCGCTATTATGGGCCAAGTTGAGCCCCTTACAAATATCTATAATGTTTTTTGCGAAGCTTTAATCCCCTATGTTGATTCAAGTCCAGAATCCATCCCCATTACACAAATCCATCGCCGCTTGGCAGAGAATATAAAGGTCGCTTTAACAAAACCACAGATGGGAGACCGTAAGTCAAAGTTTAATACCCAATTTTCTAACCCTTGGTTTCACAAAGAATGCTCTTTTAGCCAAACGACGGCTTTTACTGGCCCTTAAGGCAAAAAACATAATTCAGATTAGATACCAAAGAGCAGAATATAAAAAAATGCAGAAAGTAGCACAAAAAAATTGGGAAGACGCCAACTGGGGTGACCTTATTACTGCCGCTAAATCAGTCCATGTTCTGGAGAATAATAGCACACGGCAGTAAGATAGGTATGACTGACACAGATCACTTTTTGGACCCTTGTACTTGGCATAGACACTTCTCTAATTTGTACGCCATGTCTGGGGAGTCTAGTATAGACGCTACTGTTTCCATTGATGGGCCGCTAGCTTCTACACAAAATGCACCGCTTCAGTTTAGTATCGAAGACACTGCGTTAGCCATAGCTGCCATTAAACCAGCAAAGGCGCCTGGCCAAGATAAGATACCAGGGGATCTTCTGAAACATGCCCCAGAAGTATGGGTGCCGTACGTGAACCTTTTAAGTAATGTAGTAGCTAGGGGGGGGGGCCCTGTACCTGAATCCTGGAAGAAGGCAGAGAAAGTCCCTATTTACAAAAAGGGCAGAGGGGATGACCCTGCTAATTATAGGCCTATAAGCTTGATAGATACCATCCAAAAAATCTATGCAAAGCAAATCCTGGGCAAGCTAAATGACTGGATACTGGAGAACGATGTACTTTCGCCCTGCCAGGCCGGCTTCAGACTAGAAACTAGTACAATTGACCAAGTTTTTAGACCCCTATGTCTAACCTGGAAGTACACAAGGATAAAACTTGGACATTTATATGTTGCTTTCATTGACTTGAAAGGAATTTTTGATTCAATTCCAAGAGATCTTTAATGGGAAACTCTACGCCAACAGGGAGTGCCAGACGAGATTTTAAAACAGATTGTAAGGCTCCATGAATGTAACTTCACCAAGGTACGCTGGGGTACAGTGGGGGAGCTTACAGAGGAGATTCCTGTCAGGAGGGCTGTGCAGCAGGGCTGTGCCATTGCACCTACCCTGTTTTTAATATATGTGCATGATTTGGTCCATCATTTGCAAAATTCCTCCCATGACTTGTCTAAGCTTGGAGGGGCTCATATTTGTGCCCTAACGTTTGCTGATGATACAATCTTACTGTCTCAGACCCCTAGGGGTTTACAAAACTTACTTGACAGCCTCAGCAACTATTGCAGACTAAAGGGCCTTGAAATAAACCCCACCAAGACTAAATACATGGCTTTTAGACCACATAAAAGCTTTAAAGATAAAATAGTCTTGAACCAAGCACCATTAGAGGGTGTTTCCAATTTTATTTACTTGGGCGTTACAATTGATTCAAAGCTATCGTGGAAGCCACAAATAAACAAGGTTAGGACAATTTTATTACAAAACTCTGTCCCTATAGTTAAGAAACAACAATCTACTGTGTCAAAGGCTCTCACTCCGTCCCTGGAGGTTTATAAATTCAGGGCCAAAACTGCTGCCCTTTATGGGTCAGAGCTATGGGGTGGCAAAAACTTAAATCCCCTAATAGTTGGGGAAAATAAAATTATGAGGATGTTTACGTCACTCCCACAAAATACTCCTGTGATTCTGTTAGCCTATGACATTGACATCAAAAGATTGGAACATCTAGCTATATGGAGATCCTTGTCCTATTGGGTCAGACTCTGGACCACTGAAGAGTTAGAAACATATAGACAGACTTTGCATGGACTAATGGAACTACCTTACCTTCCCTTTGTTTGCCCACATTCGAGAATGGCTCTTGGATCTGGGCCTGAGTAGGTTTTGGGTAAATCCCAGCCTACTGACGCGAGATTCAAAGAGCAAGATCAAGCATATTTATTGGAATTTTATTTTGCACAGAGTCACTTTAGATTGCACATCAGGGAGACTTACTACACAATTTCTGTCAATTAAAATGGTCCCGAGTTTTGAGCAATTTTTGGATGAGATTGAACCCAAGCTAGAAAAGACACTTTATCTGAAATTTAGATATGAGACGCTGCAGATAAACTCCTTTATAGCTAAGTGGGCTACGTCACAGACTACAAGACGGGACCCTAAGTGTGCCCTCTGTTTATCAGGCACAAATGAAGATATTGCACATATTTTATTTTTTTGCCCAGTATATACGGTTCCTAGAAGTAAATGGATTAAGCCACTGTGCCAGAACCTGAAAACTAGGAAACATCTAGAAGCGTTGATGAGAATATTAAAATCAGATAGCTCACAACCTATTGTATTTGGTATAAGTAGATTTTTGCTGGCTGCTACTTACCTAAGGAAAAAGAGAGGGCTAAAATTTTAATGTAAACCATATTATAACCATGCCCTACCAATTGCCTTCCAAATGTCATCACGCTTGAATCCAAATATCACGTGACCTCTTAGACTAGTACAATCCAAATGAATTTAAACTATTTAGAATGAATTCAATGGATATTTAGTGAATGTATTAATGCATCTTTTATCTGTTTAGTACAATTTTAATTAAATGTCTTGCTGGACTGTGCCAACCGAGTACGCACCTGCACATTACATTTATACCAATTCGAGAGGACGAATGCTGTAAAAGTCTCTAGACAATCTGAACATTTCCAACTTGTAGAATTTCTATGTATTTCAATTTTTAGCGAAACCATTTTTAGTTTTAAAAAAAAACAATTTTATATGCAATGTCTGTGTTTGATTGAATATTTTGACATGTTCTTTTATGATTCTTTGAATCGAAATAAAGATTGAATTGATTGATTCTACAGTCTCCCTTGTTACTATATCACTCTTCTGCAACAGTTGCCTGTGTTCCTATGGAGTTCCAAAACATCAAATATTTCCAATTCAGTTCACTAAGTTATTTGAAAAACATGTTTGGTAGCAACTTTAGAAGTCATATCTGCTGACAGAATTTTTTGGGTGGATTATGCCTCATAAAAGGAGTTATGGAGAGGGATGATAAATTACAGTTTATAGTATGACGAAGAGTAGCCTTCAATAAGCAAACCACTCCAGGTAGATTATGGTGCCCGAAAGCTAGATTTTCATCAAATTAATTAAAAATTGAAAAATTGGGGGACCCATACTTAGAACTGGGTGGTTTCAAAGGGAGAAGGGAAATCGGGAGAAATGTTTAGTGCACAAACGTTGCTCAGTAGTTTTGCACGGTTGTGTTGGTGCTCAGTACAGGACGGCTAAGGGTTAGGTTAAATCAAAAAGGCACTCTTCGAAACGTTCAAAGAAATTCAGTAAAGGATAAGACCATTGAAAAGAAGGATGTTCCATTACTGGGCCAGTGACTGTGGGGTATTCCAAGCCTACACTGGCTGCATTGGGTTTTTGTTTTTGGTTAGGGCAGCCATCTGCTGGGCAGCAAGTCTGCTTGCAGGGTACTTTGCACCCTTAGCTCCTGTATCCATATCTCAGAGTTGCCATCACTGAATGTGTGGTTTGGTGAGCACGATCCTGAGCTATTCTTATGTCTCTTATCTCCCACCACAGCTGCAGAAAATGCCTAAAACAGTTTAAAATTGAAAAAAGCAGTAGGCGAGGCTTTACATTTGTGCAGTCCCTTAACCTCCAATAAAGGCACAGAGTAAGCACATCTGTGCGTACAGTATATTTTAAAAAGACATATTAGGAAAGGGGAGACCCTGGATGTGGCACTATGATCATCCACATTAGCATGACAAAAATTGGATGGCAGTAGCATCTGTTACAGCACAGCCTGCTGCTGTGCCACGGGCACATTATAGCTTCATGCACTCCCCTAGCACACGCAAGGCCAAGATTTACAAAGGTTTTGTGTCTGGGTTGCGTTACTTTTTTAACGCAAACCCGACGCAAAATCTTTTTGGGAATTTACAATTCAAACCTAATTGGTATTTGCATTGGTGTGTAAGGAAATGAACGCAAACCAATGCGACCTGCTGCTTTGCATTACTTAGCACAAAGGGGGTGTTACATGGGTGGTACATCGGAGGTCCCATGCAGCCACCCATGTTTTTTGACACAGACCCCTATTCACTAACATTAGTAGACAGGGTTTTGCACCAAAAAATAATGCTGCTGGAAAGCAGGTGTTAGAATGATAAATGTTTTCATTTCTCCTTTCTGTTCCGACTTGGCATGTTTGTTGCGCTGTGCAGCACACATACAAAGTACTAAACGTTTTCAAATTTGCCTAGTCATAGTATTTTGTACTGGGAGGGTATCCTTCCAGTACAAAACCTTTGCTAGACTCACACAAACACCCTTGCACTATGGCACAAATGTGTGTGTGTGTGTGTGTGTGGCGCTTGGCAGCAAAATTCTGCACCAGCGCTAGGGAGGGGGGAGGAGAGTGTCATATAGATATGTTGCTCTCCTGCTCTCTCCATGTCACACAACGCTGCGTAGTACCGTTGGGTGCTACGTTGCATTGCGTGACACCTTTGTAAATCTGAGCCTTTCTATTTAGTGTTTCATATAATTGTGATGCTTTTAATTTTGGCCCCATTTTCACCGAAAAGCTTTCCTCTGTGACAAATATTGTAGAAACTTTTTTGGGTTCCGCCATAAACACATTTTTTTTGTATGCATGTGTACTAATACGCATAGTTCTCATCCCCCGAGTGTTTGAATCATACATCAAATTTCAAAGTCGCAAAGAAAATGAAGCTCACACATGGTTTCAAGGTCACAAGAAAATGGAACATCCCCTCTTGGCTGTTCATCTGACAGGACGGTAGATGGAGGAAACCTTTCTTCATAACCCTGACCGTGCGCTTCTCTCCCTTTCTAAAACCCATCAGTTTATGGCACTGGCTTGACCACCTTTTAAGTTGGCTTTTTTATTTTAAATCTGGGTTTGACTCATCATATTTTTTATGTGCTTTTGTATAATGTTGGTTGTGTTTTCTCTTTATGTTGAATAGCACAATTTCTTAACAGAACAACTAGGCACGTACGGCGTTGGGTGTGCTCAGTTGCCAAGCTTGAGCTTGTTGTGCTGACTTGTCCAAACTCTCTCCTCAGCTCTAGTTGCTGACAATAATGTAGTCACTATGACTCTAGACCCTTATATAACATTTGAAGGATTATTTGTGCCAAAAGAACCTGGGATAAATGGTATAATGGCAAAATATGGGGGTTAATGGTCTAAAACCAAACCTTTACAGTTAGGAGGAATAAAGTAAAAGCCAGGTGGTACCTAGATGGCACAAGCTTGATCAGGTAGATAATACCAAGGACCTAGGAAATATTTCTACGAAATTCTGGTCCTCAGAAGCATGTTTTGCGTTATTCATTGGTACATCTTTTGTCCATCAGTTATCTGCATGAACTGCTTGAATGGCAGCCTACCCAGCTAGGTGTGAAATTAGTGCACATTGCAAAAGTGGAATCCATTGCCATGTACAGGCCTAAGGACCGTGTGATGGTGTGGCAGAAACTAAGCCACTTTCAGCTTCAAAATGGCAGAAGGGAAGTGGCATTCAGACAAAACAAAACAGACCTCTGGTTAGTTGACAAGGGTGGAAGTGGGTGAGTCAAGTGTCTTGTCTTTGCTTCCATGGGCAACCAGTGGTTACTGGGCAATTCTCTAAGTAACTGGTGAATTACCACTTGCTTTTCAGTAACGTGGTTACTACTGCACTTGATAGCTTGTGCATTTACTTGTTTGTTCTTATGTGTTCATTTTATGATTGTATGAAATAGCTATTGTTATACAACATGCTTTTTAAATTTTTTATTCTATGTTTTAATATGTTTGTATGTATGTGCTTTTATGATTGTATGAAATAGCAATCGAATAAAGCTGTCTTTGACTTTGACTTTACTACTGCACTGCTCACTGGATGTGAAATATTGCTATCTGGCAGCTGACTCTCCAAAAAATAGAGTAGTCAAGCAGGCATGGCTGACTGTAGGAGGTGACGAGGATTGGTAGCTCAAATACAGAATGGCAAAAATGTATAGCACTCGAAGGCCGCTGTCCAATCAGAGCTACATCTTTATATGAGTGTAGGTCTTTATGTACAACAATAAAATGCTAAACAGTAAAATTTGAATGCACAAATAAAGCAGGAAGTTCAGTTGCTTCTTCCAGCTTTTAGTGTTAGAACTAGTAGCCATGAACTTAAATTGTGGCCTTTTTTCAGAATTCTCTAATTAGTAAACTACTAGATATCAATGTATCTCTCCTAGTTTCGTGAAACACCAGCAGAGGGCACTCACAAACTTTAATCAAATATTCATGTGGCTATAGATGAAGAGACAGTGGCTCATGTTCTTTTAGAACAGGTGTGACTAGCAGTTCTAGGAGAGACAGGTCATGCGAGAATGTCAGTAGAATCACTGCTTTTACAGGAGTTATCTTGATCTCATATGGGTAGTCCTAAACTCTGGTGTGTTTAAGATCTACGGGCCCAGGGCGAATACTCCTGTTCAAGACAAGTGATATGTCCTGGAGGGCGGGATCTATGCCTTTGCTTCAGAACAACCATAGACAATGTACATGAGCTTCATTTGGATCCAATATATGTAATTTATCTTATTTGGATATTCTTAATCTCTGGAATGGGTCCAACCCTTCTGGACAATTAGATATTCATATTCTTTACTAGATGTCTCACCTGAACATGCCACTACAAAGGATGTGTAACAATGGATTGCTTCCAAAACTTCATTTTGAAATTAATGCATTTACGCCTTTGATATTTATTCCACAGACTCAGTGCTCCATTATCTGAAGACTGGCATTTGTAACAATTGGGTGACAGTTATTAGAAAATACTTAAGATGAAAACAAAATGTACTAAGGGTATTTTCTCTTTCCTTTGACCAACGTTTAATAAAAAATGCAAGTTGAGAATGGAAATTTGTCAGGCTTGGATCATCTACTGAGAGTTTTGTGAAAAGCTCTGCTTTGCAATGGTCACGAAAAAGGTCACCCCTTTATGGTCTGGGAAATGGTTAGCAGATCCTATGCCCCTGTGTGTCTGGCCTACATAGGGACAAGAATGTATGTGCATTATATATGTGGGTGCCACATAAACATGCACCCTAGACCTTCTATCATCTGCTGCCCAGGATCAAACAGTGAGCCAGAACAGTCAAGAAAGACAGGGCATCCCAATGTACCAATCTCCAGGCTCTGTAGGTTTTTATTGAATGTTTTATGTTAAAAAAACATATTTGCATTATGGAACATTTGTCTCCACTTTAGCCTCTCAGCTATGGAATAATCTGACTCTTGACCTTAAATTTATCTCTTCCCATTGCATTTTCAGGATAAAAAGCTCAACGCTTTTTTGTTTTCCAGCTAATTTATCTATGTTACAGTCAGAAATGTTATATTACTGTTGCATCAAGGGACCACGGGATGTATGTATGCTCTGCATAAATGTTTCTGATAAAATAACATCACCACACATAGGGGGTGATTAGGATGGCGGGCAGACTTAAGTCCGCCCGTAACCCTAGCGGTAACGGGACCACCAGCCTGCCATGCGGCGGTCCCGCCACCCCAATTACGATGCGACCGCCACCGCGGCGGTCGCATCTCGGATTTTAACATTGCGGCGGGTGCTGCTGGCTGCAACACCCGCTGCAATGTTGACATGCCATGTTGTGCATTGCCCTGCACAACGTGGCAGGCAACGCGCAGTGCCTGCCACCTTGTGCATGGCAATGTAGGGGGGTACCATAAGTACCCCCCAAGTGCAGCCCCCCCCCCCCCCCACCCCCCCGGGGGCCTGCCACGGGCCCCCAAAACGAATCCCTGCCAGCCTTTCCATGGCGGCATCGCCGCCATGGAAAGGCTAGTTTCCGCACACATCCTAATATGGATGGCGGTGCCTGGTAGGCACCGCCACCATATTATGCCCCAGCTCCGCCCGGCCGGCAATCGGAACGATTGCCGACCGGCGGAAAAGCGGCAGACGCACTTTGCGTCCGCCGCGATACCCCCGCCATTATAATATGGCGGGGGTAAATCGGGTGGCAATGGCGGGCGGATCTCCACCTCCTGGCCAGCGATGGCGATCCGCCCGCCATCCTAATCACCCCCATAGTCTTTGTGAGGGTATGCGTGAGAAGTATGTCAGTGAAAGTTAATGTGGCAACTGGACAAACTGTTCCATACATCACTGGAGGAGCAACCCTTAAAGGGTCAACAAAAAAGTGAAGTAGAGTTGTTGCAGGGCAAGATTCTTCCACCTAGGGGCATGTAGGTGTTATAGAGACGCACGGGTAGGGAAAGACGGTTTGAGGCAGAGACGAGATTACACTTTGATGACTAGTCTAACTGTAGATCATGATCTCTCAACTCTAGAGTGTGAGATCTCAAACGCAATAAGCGAAATCCATAGGAATGTTGATACTTCCTTGTTCACGTACTCTTTGTGCCCAGCACATATCATATCGGGATACACTTTGGGGACGGTGGAGCTCCCCCAGGAGCCAATGTGGTGCCACTCATCACATGTCTTCGTATCGATGATGGGGAGGTCAACCTTCTGCAGTACTTTGGGGTACGCAAGACCCCCTGTGAAGAAACATGGCATCGCAATGGGTTTCGTATATATGTCATTGAGTGAGGGTCTAGAAGGCCCATGTGCAGCACAATATTAAACATATCCCCATCCCCCATTGTCATGCATGCATTAAACTAACACATGTGAAGAGAATCTGGTAACATCATATATGGTGTCATCATATATAGTGTCATAGAGTCTTGATTCATCAGCTATATCAAAAGGTAAAAAGCCATAGCATATGGAGTGCAGCACCACGGTTCGTCCTATATAGGGAAAAATGGCCTCGCTCATTTAATATATTATGATATTAATAATTTAGTGGTCAGCACAATGGCGGCTTCTGTAGAGAAGAGGTTACCAGGTAAGATTTGTAAGAGGAGGCTCATGAGGAACATAAGATATTATTCATAGAAGAGGGAGAAAATGTTAGAAATTGCCTTTCGGCAATTTTGCTGAGGGCAGAAATCCCTCAAATAATAAAAAAAAGTATATTATACAGTCTCCATCTTTCGCTGATCTCACACGTGTTATTAACCCCTCCACACGGCTAAGGGACTTATAATGAGGGAGGTTGTAATCCAGTTTCATCTGGAAATGGTAAGTTCCATCTTTCAACCCCAATCAGAATTGCAAGTTATAAAGGCAAACCCGCCCTTTGTGTACCCTTCACTGTAACACGTTGCAAGGAGAAACCTGATGGAAAATGAACTGGGAAAACTGTTCAGAAAAAGGCAAACCAAGCTGAAACCATGTGCAAAACCTGATTCCACATGACATGCCTCATTCTGAGTTGAACAACTCACAGTGATGCTGCAATACCACACCTGATCATTACTGCAACCCTCGGTATCGATAAATACTAAGGGACAAATGTATTATTTTGTCATGCAATGCAGTGCAGCAACCAAAAGTGATGCGCTGCGTTGCCTAAAAGGAAGAAAGAGCAGGACAGCACCATATCTAAAACGATATGGCACTGCTGCTCTCTTCGAAGCACTCGCACACTTCCTGGGTGCTTTGCACCAACCACACTACTTCACACCATAGTGCAATGTGTGTGTGGTGAGTCTAGCCTAGGGTTTGCGCTAAAAGGTTACCATTCCAGCACAAAACAGTATACTTAGACTAACTTTACAACTCTTCATGTGCACTATAAAGTGCAGCACACATTCAAATTGGAAAACGTTTGGAGAAAACAAAACCTTTCTCCTACTTAAGCGCCTGACTGTAGAAGATGTATTTATGGTACAAATCCCTGTCTACAAATGTTAGTAGATAGAGCTTACTAAAAATCTTGGATGGTAGTTTGGGAAAGTCCATGCTCCACCCACGGGGTGCCCCTTTGATGCAACATAGCACATAACTATCTTATGTTATGTTACTTTAATTTGATATCGCGCACGAATCACCCCAACAGGGGTATCTCTGTGCTGAGGACAGGAACAACAGCAGGAGCAGAGAACTGAGTTAGAACAAATCTGTCTTTAGTAATTTCCTAAATTTGATGTAATCAGTACAAGTATGGATCTGAAATGGCAAGTTATTCCAATAAGTGGGAGACCAGATACGAGAAAGACCTGCCTCCACACCTTGACCGTCGGATGCGGGGGATGGTAAGCAACACTTTATCCATGGATTGCCAGTTCCTAACTGGATATTAGCGTGTGAGCTTCTGGTGTAAGTAGCTAGGTCCTTTCCCCATTAAAGCTTTGTGGGTTACATAGCAGATTTTAAATACATTCTCTTTCTGGCCGGTAGTCAGTGTACTATTCTCAGAAGTGGGGTCGAGGCAGATCTCAAGGAAAGAATAGTTATGGGATCTTTTGCGACTTTTAGACAATATCCAGCGTTTTGCTATGGAAATTCAATCCCAAATCACCACTTTCCGCTGGTTTGTGCCACTTTTGGTGACTTTGTGGCACAAAGTGTTGATAAATCCGGTTGTTGGTGTGTTGTTTTTGGAATAAAGCTTTTATATGGTCTTGGGTGATTGGCATGTAGTCCTTTCGTGTTGGCATACATATGACAAAGTTCATGTGGGATCAAGTTGTGTATCAGCGTGTATTACATTTCTCCACTTCATGTGCTGCGTGTCGATTTCCCAAGATCTCGCCATAGCATTGGCCAGTAGAGGCCACTTTCTTATGAAGACTCTCTTCCATCTGTCCCTCACCTTGATAGATCACAGTTGGCAAATCCAACAGCTGCTGTGTTGCTGGGGTGTAACGTTAGATAGACTCTAGTCCTCCATTCCAGCTGGGATGTGTGTTTTCTTCGCTGATGCAGCTGCTTTGTCTACATTTCTCTTCTTTAAACTTTGCTTGGGAACCCTGGTTTGCCTGCTTGCAACACCCATGCATCTCTGGTGGCATGTCTGAGCTGGCATTGGCCTGTACATAATTAAAGACATGCCTGGACCGGTGTGTGAAGTGTATGTAGGGCAAATAAAGATTGCTCAAACATTTAGATAGACTTAGCACCTACAACCGGTTGTTGGTGTCCAGGAATTCTTAATTACATGAATAACACTCAAGTCTAAGAAAATATGTACGTGACAGGGAGTGTCTGGTTTACCTCTCATCGCTGCTCGCGCCCATTCCTGAAGCGCCATGGGCATATCTGGGAAAGTTCAGACTGGCGGTCTGATCTAAGTGCAACTGCGTTTAGTAGACTGTTGTTACCACGGATTTGGATCTCCTGTTCCTGATCTGAAGTAAGCTATTTTTAGAAGGCGTCAGATTTTTGTTTGGAATTTTGTTTCTCATCTAACTTTCAAACTCACCCACGATGTAAACTTCAGTCTTCATGTCTTTTTGGGTGGACTGTGCGGTGAAGCACCGATAACTTGTGTTCTGTGATGAAACAAGGACTCTGGGCTTGATTTATTCTCTTCTCAGTGACCCCTATATCCCTTAAGATATTTATTGTACAATATCCTTGTCAATGATTTTCATGAATTCAATAACATAGACTGCCTCTCTCATTTCAGTCAGTTAACAGCTTTAACCAGAAGATACCTTGCCGAATTGGCTCCCTTCCACAATTACACTACCAACTGGAGACTACTTAGCTTTGGTTGTAGTAACATTAGGGGCCAGCGGCAGTTCCTCCATGGGAGCGGAGGAGCGCCGCCCTTCCCCCCACACTGCTGCAGAAAGCTGGAAAAATAAAATGGTAATAAAAGGATTTTATTACCATGTTATTTTTCCGGCTTTCTGCCGTATGGAGAGGGCGGGGCCAGTGCGTTATTGCTCCTGATTGGCAGCAATGACAAGTGGCCCCTTCAGTATGGATTGCACATGTCGGTTTGGCCAGCTACCTTGCTACAGCCAAACCGACATGCGCAATTCAAACTCTTCAACCCGGCTGTCCTAGACCGCTGGGTTGGAGTGCAGGCACAGGCCTTCAGTGCTCTTCGGAGCGCTGAGGCAGTCTGCTCCAGCCAATCCAGACACTTCTCTCAAGCAGCATGAGAGCAGTGTCTGGATTGGATAAGGAACTGTGGGACCTCGCGCTGGAGGAGTCTGGAGCCGGGGCCGGAGAACACCGAGGACGTGCTGCAGGCTAAGAAGGTAAGTGAAACTTTTTTTTTCATTTTTAAATGTAAATTTTTATTTGTATGTTTTTTAATTTTATTTATGTCGACCCACCATTTTTGTGGGTCACCAACTGTTGTGGGCTGTCGATCTATACCTCAGTGGACAGGATACACTCTGCACAGGAGAACTCAACACCCAGCTGCCATTGCTGATGGTTCCCTGGAGAACATGCTGATCCCTGGTTCCTGGTACTCATGCGAGTCTACTGTTAGGAGACTTTAGGAGCAGTGGCGTAGCTAGGGGGGGCGATGGGGACGGACCGCCCCAGGCGGCACAAGTTTTGGGGCGGCAGCCGGCCCCCCTTCCCCCGCTCTTACCTGCGGCAGTTGCGGCCGCAAGAATCGGCCGCGACAGCTTCCCCCCCCGCTCTTCTATCATTTTGCCGAGGGCGGCAAACGCAGGGGCCGCCACGGGCAGCCTAAGGCCTAGCTACGCCCCTGTTTAGGAGCCCCTGTTCTGCAAGGCTTGTTTGTAGATGTGGCTTCATACATCTTCACATGCCGCTTTGTGAATTCAGCAAATGTTCCTGAGATTATTTATCCAGGCTCCTGTCCTAGAATTTATGTTCAAGAAAAGCTATGTATTTGTCTTTGATAATACCACTTCAAGACTCCCTCTGAGGTAATAAATAAAGCAATAAACCGGAATTGTCCTATTTCTGCTCTGGGTTGGTAAGGCAGTGTGGGTACACGTGAACAGGGATGACGCCCATCCCGCCTCAACCACTGAGGATTCACCTAGCTATACCATCTTGCTTCAAGCTCCCGCCTGGAAAACTACAGCGGACTGATTTGATCCTGGGCCAATCCTACAAGCAGCCTTAATTCCCCCACTGTGGTTTGTAGCCTTAGATGTGGTGACCCTGAGTGTGTTGCCCACTTATCGCAAGCCAGAGAATTTTGGGTCCAGTTCTTCATCTCCTGTGCCGCATGCCTGGTGAAGATGTGCTGCTGGAAGAGGGCGGAGTCAGGTGTCTTCCCTTATGGTGCACATGGTATATTGCTGTATCACAAATTCACAATGTGCTGAAACAATCTTTACTTCTATTGCAGGCTCTACGGACAGTGCTACATTTAAGTTTGAAAGGGCAGGGCAGTGGACAGAAAAATCCAGGTAATTACACTCTACGTTTTGCCGGCGATGCCTCAGTATTATGTGACAGATTGCAATCATGAGCATAGGCATCAACTTTAGCCATGTTCCTTTATTTTGCAGGCTTTGTGGCATAGCAGGCTAAACCCAGTTATCACAAATATGTTCAAGCGCAAAGCTGTACCTTCTGCAGAGTGTGATGCTTCACCACAAAGGAAGAAATGTTGCCTTGTATTCAAGGAAGAGTGGATGAAAGAAATTGTGGAGGCTGAGACACAGAAATCACGAAGCAAGGTTTGCGTGCAACTTGGGGAACTATTTCAATACAGTCCAGACGTGGGCTTGATTTGCAAAGCATGTGCCGAAGCCAAGATTGTAGGGGACTTTTCTACAGGGAAGAAATGGAGTGATGGCTGGAAACTGGATTACCTGAAACGCCATCTAATTAGCAAAGTTCACGAGTCTGCCATGGTGATATTGAGAAACAGAAGTGCTGCTGCCAGGTTTGGTTTTGGAGTGCGGGCAATGCTGACAGAAACTGCCACTGACAAAGCAAATAGAATGGAAGTAGTTGAACGACAAAGATCCCTGCCTGAGGAGATAAAGATTCTCATCAACAATGTGTTGCTGGCAGTCAAGATGAATACTTCAATGTTATCTGTACAAGACATCCATGACCACCTAGCTTTGTATGTGAAGATACCAGACAGCTGGAGGAGCAAGAACTATGCCTTTGAGTTCCTTGAGGCCATCAATAGTGTGATACACTGTGAAGGTATGGCAGAACTTCGTAACGCTTTGTATCACACATTGATAATTGATGAGAGCACTGATATTTCTGTTACAAAAATGCTCATCCTGTACTTCAAGTTCCGACCTGTAACCTCAACAGAGCACAAAACACTGTTTGGGGGCATAGTGAAGCTGACTAGTTGTAATGCTGAGGCTATCACTACTGCTGTGAAAGAATTCTACACTGCCAATGAACTGGACCTCATGAAAATGGTCATGTTCACATCCGATGGTGCGTCTGTGATGCTGGGTAAAAATAATGGTGTTGCTACTCGCCTTAAACAATCCATTCCCCATCTAGTTGAGCAGCATTGTGTCACTCATCGAGAAGATTTGGGAGTTGATGAGGCCTGGAAGAGGGTTCCAATGATTAAAGAGATGGAGACATTATTGAGGACTGTCTACACTGTGTTCTCCAGATCTCCTGCAAGGAAGTCCAAGCTGGATGAAATGGCATCGGTCACTGATTGTGAAGTGGTCTCTTTTCGACCATTGAATGAAGTCCGGTGGCTTTCAAGGCATTTTGCAGTTGGTGCACTAATTCGGAATTACGAGGCTGTTCTTAAGTACTTTGAGCATGAGAAAGTTGAAGAGAATGATCCAGTTGCTAAATATTGTTACAAAAAGCTATCTGACTCAAACTACCATATTTCCCTTGCAGTACTTAATGACATTCTGAGTGAATTTGCATCTTTGTGCAAACTGTTCCAAAAAAGTTATTTGACTTCTGTTGAAGCTGTACAGTATGCAAGAGCAAAGATTGGCCAAATTAAGGAACAGTATTTGGGGGACACTGTCCTTTGGAGCAGCAATGTAAGAGATATGATGGTGCTGTACAAGGAAAGGCAAGAGTTTGACAGTGGGCCTATTTTGTCTTTTGTTTCCCTTCTTTGTGAGCACATGCAAAAAGGTTCCCTGAAGATGAACTGAAAGAATGGGCAAGTTTTGAAATCCAGGCAATAACAACACAATCACATTTTGATTTTGGGACTGAGAATATACAAAGGCTTGTTGAAAAGTATAAAAATGTCTTGGTCCTGGGTGATTGTGAAACACCAGAAGATGTTGTTCGACAATACAGAGACTATAAATATGTGGTGGCAGAACATGTAAAGGGTGGGTTATTTACCACCTTTCAAGACATGGTGAATTTCACTGTACGCAATGCTGCTCAGTATAGTGTGGTGTCTCAGCTTGTTGATGTCTGCGCAACATTTCAAGCATCTAGTGCAGATTGTGTACGAGGTTTCAGCCTCATGAATACTATCAAGAGTACATTGAGGAATAGACTAGAGCAGAAGCATTTGGATATGCTGATGAGGACAAAGGCCTACCTCCTGAATGGGAAAGTTGACCTTGATAGAGTTTATCAGCACTGGAAAAATGGCAAGGATCGCCGTGAGAAGCAACCCTGTCACCCATCTAGTGATGCCACTTGACGTGTCTGAACGGCCCTCTCCCACAGTCCATGTTTGCCTGGATGTCAGAGTTTCACAAACTATCTCTGGCGGGATAGCCCAACATTACTCAGTAGCTTTCAGATCAAATTGTAAATATGTTATGTAATTTTGTAACTTATTGTGTATATGTGATATTGTATAGGCTCTCAACATTTCCCCACCCAATGAACAGTGCTCCAGTTAAGAATATTTAGTAAAATCTTATGATGGTACCACCGTTGGAGTCTTGTGCTTTTCTAAGCCTGAAGTGTACTTGCCTGTGTAACCAATTCATGTCACGGCGTGTTTATCCAATTTGCAAACCGGCCTTAAGACCCTTAACGTGGCGCT
Organism: Calotriton arnoldi; assembly: GCA_963921515.1. Lineage (NCBI taxonomy): Eukaryota > Metazoa > Chordata > Amphibia > Caudata > Salamandridae > Calotriton > Calotriton arnoldi. The sequence goes on along the minus strand of CAWUFW010002777.1, from coordinate 1,231,601 downwards.
GTATGTGTGAAAATGCACCATCTTTTCACTTTTTTAAGTAAACGTTTGGAGTGACATTTGGCGCTGCACACGCGCGCGATCTGGTTCCTGGCGCACATAGCCATGGTTGCAGCGCACAGAGACCCTCCACTGCCGCACACAGAGGAAAAAAATGAGAGTTTCACCAATCAAGGACCCACCACAGATGTGCACCCCGTTCTCACGTATGCTGGCCTGCCAGGGCCACTCTCCATTGGTGGCGTCCTGTCCACCCACAATTCTGTCCGAGCTCAACGGTCTTCCGCATCCTGTGGATCAAAGGTACATCTGTCTGTTTAAACCAATCAGATTATTTCTTTACAATCGATAAAATGTGCCATCTATGCATGTCTAACCTATGTGTTAGCTTGTACTGTTTAGCCTTGTCCCGTTGTGTGCTGTGCCTATTATCAGGTGGGCAGACTCTGTAGGGCAGTGTTTGTGTGAGTGCCCACAATATGACTGCCAGGCTGCAGGTTGGAATGCAGAACACGGCTAGCCATGTGCATGGCCAACTTGGAGGGCCAGATGGGGCTGTTGTCCTAGAGTGGATAGAGCAGTGTCTCTCGGACTCCTGCTGCAGAGAGAATTGATGGTAAATATATTTGGCTTCTGATACGTTTTCCGGCCCGAATTGGAATCGGCCCCTTAATTGGGACCCGTGCCCACTCCTGCACAGGTCTGTGCCAACCACTTCGTGCCCAAGGTGCTGTACGTGTTCCCGGGACTTAAAACGGCTGCATCTGATTTTGACATACGCATGGGGCAGAGAAGGCTTCTCGTAATATAAGCTGAGGTTAGGTCCATGCCTACTATGGTGCTTCTGGCGTACTCTTGTGCATGACTTGACCCAGAGAGTGGAACTTGTGAGGAAATCGCTTCAATGCCGATTTTAAAAACAAAGGTACAGTGAACAATGGGAAAAACACAAACACAGTTTGTATGTAAGCAAATCCTGACTAAGTAAGGAAGTCGGTTCGAATGTTTTTGTCCATGAATCGGAGGTATACAATCTTATAAATAATGTGTCTGTGTACCTTGTTTCATGCGGATTCATAATGAGCAACCTTAGACTGCTGTTATGTCTCGCATTTTTTGTTTCAGCCTTTCTGATGTTAAATGAACTCTTCCCACTCCTTGTGCATTGTCTTATGCAAGAAACGTCCTTGTATTTGTTTCTGGGCTGGTAACCTCCTACTGCCCAATCCAGTATCAGCCTGCTTTTCCCCCTTAGCTGTGCCTTGGCTTCTTCTGGGAACTGCCCGTGTAACGCAAGGCTGCCGCCCTCCCCCCCTTTCCCCTCTGCCGCCAGCAGTGCTGCGCTGCATGTGAAATTCTTCACTTTCAGTGTCACATGGAGCCGCTGGCCAAGGCTTCAAAGTGACTGGAATAGCCTAAAAATCTATTATGTGTGCAGGTATTCAGACAGAATATCGAGTTGGAAATGTCGTGACACAGAAATATCAACAGCAAGAATATCGTGGTCAAGAATATCGAATTTAGGGTAAGAAATATCGTTTTCAAAAATATAGAAGTTATTAATTTAGTTAGCAAAAATATAGTTGTTTAAAATATCGATTTTTTAATTAGTGTTATGTATTTTAATTTATACTTTAAATGTATGTGATGTATGTTTTTTTGTATAAGTATTGTTTATGTTTTTTAATACATGTGTTACATTTTTAGTAGTTATCAATTTTATTTTAATTAAATTTTGCATTTTTGAGTTCCGTAGCGGGTTGTGGGTTTATAGCGAAATAGGGTGTGAAATAATTTAATTATAATAAATTAATGAATATTTATTAATATTTATTTAATTGAAATTTTATAGTGTTAATTGTGGGAAGTAATTTATTTGTAATTAATTATAAATTGGTTGTTAATTAATATTAATTAATTAGTTGGTAATTAATTATGGTATTTATGTAAAAATATTAGGTGCAGGTTGTGGGATTTATAGGGGTAAAGGGTGGGAAGTAAATTATTTTTGATTAATTAATAATTAGTTGTTAATTTTAGTTAATTGATTGAAAATTAATTATGGAAATTGTGTAATTAATTTAAGGTGCGGCTTGTGGGGTTTAAGGGGTAAAGGGTGGGAAGTAATTTATGTTTAATTAATTAATAATTAGTTGTTAATTTATATTAATTAATCTATTGTAAATTAATTTGGGAAATTATGTAATTAATTTTATGTGCGGGTTGTGGGGTTTTTAGGGGTAAAGGGTGGAAAGTAATTTATGTTTAATTAATTATTAATTAGTTGTTAAATATTGTTAATTAATTAATTGAAAATTATATATGGAAATTGTGTAATTAATTTTAGGTGTGGGGTTTATAGGGGTAAAGGGTGGGAAGTAATTTATGTTTAATAATTAGTTGATCATTAATATTGATTAATTAATTGATATTTAATTAGGGTAATTGTTTATATTTTTGTGTGTGTGTGTTTTACTTTTATAGGAGTAAAGGTTGGGGAGTAAATTAATTTTACTTACTTTATAATTGGTTGTTAAATACTACTAGTTTTTTAATTTAAAAAAAGTTTTAATTGTGTAATTAAATTTTTTACAGTTTAATTTTAGCTGTGAGTTGAAGGGTTTATAGTGGTAAAGTATGGGAAGTTAATTATTTTTTATGAGTTTTAATTCAGATGTGGGTTGTGAATTGTGTGGTGTTATAGGGTAGGAAATAAAAAAAAGTAAATTTATCTAATAATTAATGTTATTGTTTCTAAATAATTTCTAATTACAAATATTTATTTGTTTGAAACTTATTTTTTATTTAATATAATATTTGTAGGTATTTGTCATATGTATTTAGCATTATAATATGTTTTTTATTTGTATATTTAATATATTTGTATTTTAATTTTTAATACATTTATATATTTTTTATTTATTTTGTTTTTTAAATATTTTTGTTGTTAATATTTTGTTTATTTTTAAGTTTGAACTGACTGGAGTGAGAATATTAATTGTTACCCCTCCACAATCCAACACTTTCCCTCTGTTGCACTAATTGGAGTGGGAATAGTAAATTTTATCCCACCACTGTCCAACACTTTCCCTACTGTTGCACTCACTGGAGTGGGATTAGTAATTTTTACCCCTCCGCTATCCAACACTTTCCCTACTGTTACAATAATTGGAGTGGGAATAGTAATTTTTACCCCTCCACAATCCAACAAATTCCCTACTGTTGCACTGACTGGAGTGGGAATAGTAATTTTTACCTCTCCGCTATCCAACACTTTCCCTACTGTCACACTTATTGGAGTGGGAATAGTAATTTTTACCCCTCTGCTATCTAACACTTTCCCTATTGTTGCACTCACTGGAGTGGGAATAGTAATTTTTACCCCTTCGCTATCTAACACTTTCCCTACTGTTGCACTCACTGGAGTGGGAACAGTAATTTTTACCCCTCCGCTATCCAACAGTTTCCCTACTGTTGCACTCCCTGGAGTGGGACTAGTAATTTTTACCCCTCCGCTATCCAACACTTTCCCTACTGTTGCACTGACTGGAGTGGGAAATTTAAGTTTAAAGATTTTTAAATAGTTTAATGTTTTAATGTATAGTAGAATGTTTTTTTAAAATTAGATTTTATGTTTTGGTACATATATATATATATATATATATATATATATATATATATATTATCTACTGGCGGTCGCCAGTAGATAGTTATAGTTAGGACCTATTTTCCATAGGAAATCCGCGACATTCTATTTGAAATAACTCTTGCGTCGGTTGACGAATCTTCACGAAATTTTCAAACTTTATGGCCCGCTCCGGTCCGCTCCTACCCTGAAAGTCTCAGGGTGATTCGTCAAGCGGGGGCCGAGAAAAAGGGGGGTCCCAAAACGTGTTTTCCCATTCATTTTCCCATAGGAAACTTTAGACACGGCTACAGCCCGAACTGCTGAACGGAATTGCACCAAATTTGGCAAAGAGGTAGTTCTTGGTTCAGAAAGAACCCTTTTTGTTAAATGGTGTAAATCCGTTCAGTAGTTGCGGAGAAATTAAAAAATAAGAGTCAAAAAATCAATTTCCCATAGGAAACTTTATGCAAGGCTACAGCCCGAACTGCTGAACGGAATTACACCAAATTTGGCAAAGAGGTAGTTCTTGGTTCAAAAAGAACCCTTTTTGTTAAATGGTGTAAATCCGTTCAGTAGTTGCTGAGAAAATCAAAAGTAAAAACACATACATATCTGGGCGGAGCCTAACCACACATGTCATCGTGAGATCTGATTGGTTGTCAGCACTTCATCCTGGAATTGCTGGCAGCCATCTTGGGACCAATATAAATGCATTGTAGTGAATCGAAGATTTTGAGGGTTACCAAAAGGAGAACTATAAAGGGTGATAACAGACTTTAGTTACATTAGAATTCATTTGTTGATGGTACCATACTAATTTCAGGAATTGTGGTGTGTTCTAAGGTGATTTTACCCTGTGAAAAACCTTCTGCTGGGATATCATGAATCATGTTTGAGAGAAAACTATTTTCACATGCTTGTCCCATACAGTTTTGGAAGGTGCTCCAGAAGCTAAAATGAGAGCATATTTTCTGTAAATTCACATTATCTTTCTCAGTCATGTGAGAATGAAGTCTGACATTCTCAGTAAAACATGTACATCCAACAAGGGCAGAGACTGTCAGTTGATTCCTTTGTGTTCTACTGCAGCTTCCCAGAGTGTTCTAAAGAACAACTAGAGTGCTAACAGCCTTACTTATGACAAAAGTATGGCACACCTGAAGCCATCTTGATTGGAATAAACTGGTAACACTTAAAACATTTAATTTAAAAAGGAACAAAATGATGGGGTTCATCTTGTCATAGAAATTATGGTTAGTGCTCTGGAAAGAAAAATTAGGACATGTTTCAAGTGTGATCTCAAATATCTTCCTGTTATATTTCAACAGGAGCAGCCTGTCAGTTGATGCCTTTGTGTTCTACTGCAGCTTCCCAGAGTGTTCTAAAGAACAACTAGAGCGCTAACAGTCTTACTTATGACAAAAGTATGGCACACCTGAAGCCATCTTGATTGGAATAAACTGGTTACACTTAAAACATTTAATTTAAAAAGGAACAAAATGATGGGGTTCATTTTGTCATAGAAATTATGGTTAGTGCTGTAGAAAGAAAAATTAGGACATGTTTCAAGTGTGATCTCAAATATCTTCCTGTTATATTTCAACAGGAGCAGCCTGTCAGTTGATGCCTTTGTGTTCTACTGCAGCTTCCCAGAGTGTTCTAAAGAACAACTAGAGCGCTAACAGTCTTACTTATGACAAAAGTATGGCACACCTGAAGCCATCTTGATTGAAATAAACTGGTAACACTTAAAACATTTAATTTAAAAAGGAACAAAATGAGGGGGTTCATTTTGCCATAGAAATTATGGTTAGTGCTGTAGAAAGAAAAATTAGGACATGTTTTAAGTGAGATCTCAAATATCTTCCTGTTATATTTCAACAGGAGCAGCCTGTCAGTTGATGCCTTTGTGTTCTACTGCAGCTTTCCAGAGTGTTCTAAAGAACAACTAGAGTGCTAACAGCCTTACTTATGACAAAAGTATGGCACACCTGAAGCCATCTTGATTGGAATAAACTGGTAACACTTAAAACATTTAATTTAAAAAGGAACAAAATGAGGGGGTTCATTTTGCCATAGAAATTATGGTTAGTGCTGCAAAAAGAAAATTTAGTGCATGTTTTAAGTGAGATCTCAAATCCTCTTCTATTTCATTAGAAAATTCTGACATGCAGACTGAAACAATCACTTTCAATACCAGCAGTAGACTTCCAGTTAACTCCTTGGTGAGCAGTAGCTTTACTACAGTGATCTAATGAACAACTAGAGTAATAACATTCTGAATTTATGGCAAATGTGTGACACATCTGAATGCCTTCTTGATGGAATCAAAGTAAAAAACTGAAAGCATTTCCTACTGAGGAGACTGCAGTAAATGAGGAAATTAGGAAACTTCATAACAAAGAAGTCTTCCAAGATGGCCACCAGTGAAAAAAGAGCCCAAATGTAGCACAAATATTACCCAGATGTAGCCCACATATAGCCCAATGACAAAAGTGTGCAAAACACTTTTTATTTTTAGTTTTTTGCAGTTTTATGTAGTGCAGACTGGTCAGGTATTGGAGCGTTGCATCTTAAAACATGACCCCCTACACTACAAAAACACCACTGCACTACCCTAAACTCTAAAACACTACCCCAGCACGACCCCCTACACTACACAAGCACCACTGCACTATCCTAAACCCTAAAACACTACCCCCAGCATGACCCCCTACACTACACAAACACCACTGCACTACCCTAAACCCTAAAACACTACCCCAACACCACTGTACTAACCTAAATCCTAAAACACTACCCCCAGCACGACCCCCTACACTACCCAAACACCACTGCACTACCCTAAAACATGACCCCCTACACTACACAAACACCACTGCACTACCCTAAACCCTAAAACACTACCCCCAGCACGACCCCCTACACTACACAAGCACCACTGCACTACCCTAAACCCTAAAACACTACCCCCAGCACGACCCCCTATACTACACAAACACCACTGCACTACCTTAAACCCTAAAACACTACCCAAACACCACTGCACTAACCTAAATCCTAAAACACTACCCCCAGCACGACCCACTACACTACCCAAATACCACTGCACTACCCTAAAACATGACCCCCTACACTACACAAACACCACTGCACTACCCTAAACCCTAAAACACTACCCCCAGCACGACCCCCTACACTACACAAGCACCACTGCACTACCCTAAACCCTAAAACACTACCCCCAGCACGACCCCCTACACTGCCCGAACACCACTGCACTGCCCTAAACCCTGAAACACCAGCCCCTGCATGACCCCATACACTGCCCGAACACCACTGCACTGCCCTAAACCCTGAAACACATACCCTAGCACGACCCCCTACACTGCCCGAACACCACTGCACTGCCCTAAACCCTGAAACACCACCCCCTTCACGACCCCCTACACTGCCCGAACACCACTGCACTGCCCTAATCCCTGAAACACCACCCCCAGCATGACCCCTACACTGCCCGAACACCACTGCACTGCCCTAAACCCTGAAACACTACCCCCAGCAAGACCTCCTACACTGCCCGAACACCACTGCACTGCCCTAAACCCTGAAACATCACCCCCAGCAAGACCCCCTACACTGCCCGAACACCACTGCCCTAAACCCTGAAACACCACCCCCAGCACGACCCCCTTCACTGCCCGAACACCACTGCACTGCCCTAAACCCTGAAACACCACCCCCAGCACGACCCCCTACACTGCCCGAACACCACTGCACTGCCCTAAACCCTGAAACACCACCCCCTGCATGACCCCCTACACTGCCCGAACACTATTGCACTGCCCTAAACCCTGAAACACCATCCCCAGCACAACCCCCTACACTGCACGAACACCACTGCACTGCCCTAAACCCTGAAACACTACCCCCAGCAAGACCCCTACACTGCCCGAACACCACTGCACTGCCCTAAACCCTGAAACATCACCCCCAGCAAGACCCCCTACACTGCCCGAACACCAATGCCCTAAACCCTGAAACACCACCCCCAGCAAGACCCCTACACTGCCCGAACACCACTGCACTGCCCTAAACCCTGAAACACCAGCCCCAGCACGACCCCTACACTGCCCGAACACCACTGCACTGCCCTAAACCCTGAAACACCACCCCCTGCACGATCCCCTACACTGCCCGAACACTACTGCACTGCCCTAAACCCTGAAACACCACCCCCAGCACGACCCCCTACACTGCACGAACACCACTGCACTGCCCTAAACCCCGAAACACTACCCCCAGCAAGACCCCCTACACTGCCCGAACACCACTGCCCTAAACCCTGAAACACCACCCCCAGCAAGACCCCCTACACTGCCCGTACACCACTGCACTGCCCTAAACCCTGAAACACCACCCCCAGCATGACCCCCTACACTGCCTGAACACCACTACACTGCCCTAAACCCTGAAACACCACCCCCAGCACGACCCCCTACACTACCCGAACACCACTGCACTGCCCTAAACCCTGAAACACCAGCCACAGCACGACCCTGTACACTGCCCAAACACCACTGCACTGCCCTAAACCCTGAAACACCAGCCCCAGCACGACCGCCTACACTGCCCGAAAACCACTGCACTGCCCTAAACCCTGAAACACCAGCCCCAGCACGACCCCCTACACTGCCCGAACACCACTGCACTACCCTAAACCCTCAAACACCAGCCCCAGCACGACCCCCTACACTGCCCGAACACCACTGCACTGCCCTAAACCCTGAAACACCAGCCCCAGCAAGACCCACTACACTGCCCGAACACCACTGCACTGCCCTAAACCCTGAAACACCACCCCCAGCAAGACCCCTACACTGCCCGAACACCACTGCACTAAAGCCTGAAACACCACCCCCAGTAAGACCACATACACTGGCCGAACACCACTGCACTGCCCTAAACCCTGAAACACCACCCCCTGCACGACCCCTACACTGCCCAAACACCACTGCACTGCCCTAAACCCTGAAACACCACCCCTCAGCACGACACCCTACACTGCCCGAACACCACTGCACTGCCCTAAACCCTGAAACACCACCCCCAGCACGACCCCCTACACTGCCCGAACACCACTGCACTGCCCTAAACCCTGAAACACCACCCCCAGCACGACCCCCTACACTGCCCGAACACCACTGCCCTAAACCCTGAAACATCAACCCCAGCAAGACCCCCTACACTGCCTGAACACCACTGCCCTAAATCCTGAAACACCACCCTCTACACTGCACGAACACCACTGCACTGCCCTAAACCCTGAAACACCACCTCCAGCAAAACCCCCTACACTGCCTGAACACCATTGCTCTGCCCTAAATCCTGAAACACTAGCCCCAGCACGACCCCCTACACTGCCCAAACACCACTGCACTGCCCTAAACCCTGAAACACCAGCCCCAGCACGACCCCCTACACTGCCCGAACACCACTGCACTGCCCTAGACTCTGAAACACCAGCCCCAGCAAGACCCCCTACACTACCCGAACACCACTGCACTACCCTAAACCCTGAAACACCAGCCCCAGCATGACCCCCTACACTGCCCGAACACCACTGCACTGCCCTAAACCCTGAAACACCAGCCCCAGCACGACCACCTACACTGCCCGAACACCACTGCACTGCCCTAAACCCTGAAACACCAGCCCCAGCACAACCCCCTACACTTCCCGAACACCACTGCACTGCCCTAAACCCTGAAAAACCAGCCCCAGCACGACCCCCTACACTGCCCGAACACCACTGTACTGCCCTAAACCCTGAAACACCAGCCCCAGCACGACCCCCTACACTGCCCGAACACCACTGCACTGCCCTAAACCCTGAAACACCAGCCCCTGCATGACCCCCTACACTGCCCGAACACCACTGCACTGCCCTAAACCCTGAAACACCACCCCCTGCAGCACTCCCTACACTGCCCGAACACCACTGCACTGCCCTAAACCCTGAAACACCACCCCCTGCACCGCCCCCTACACTGCCCGAACACCACTGCCCTAAACCCTGAAACACCACCCCCAGCAAGACCCCCTACACTGCCCGAACACCACTGCACTGCCCTAAACCCTGAAACACCAGCCCCAGCACGACCCCTACACTGCCCGAACACCACTGCACTGCCCTAAACCCTGAAACACCACCCCCTGCACGACCCCCTACACTGCCCGAACACCACTGCACTGCCCTAAACCCTGAAACATCACCCCCAGCACGACCCCCTACACTGCCCGAACACCACTGCACTGCCGTAAACCCTGAAACACCACCCCCTGCACGATCCCCTACACTGCCCGAACACCACTGCACTGCCCTAAACCCTGAAACACCACCCCAGCACGACCCCCTACACTGCACGAACACCACTGCACTGCCCTAAACCCTGAAACACTACCCCCAGCAAGACCCCCTACACTGCCCGAACACCACTGCCCTAAACCCTAAAACACCACCCCCAGCAAGACCCCCTATACTGCCCGTACACCACTGCACTGCCCTAAACCCTGAAACACCACCCCCAGCATGACCCCCTACACTGCCCGAACACCACTACACTGCCCTAAACCCTGAAACACCACCCCCAGCACGACCCCCTACACTGCCCGAACACCACTGCACTGCCCTAAACCATGAAACACCAGCCCCAGCACGACCCCCTACACTGCCCGAACACCACTGCACTGCCCTAAACCCTGAAACACCACCCCCAGCACGACCCCCTACACTGCCCGAACACCACTGCACTGCCCTAAACCCAGAAACACCAGCCCCAGCACAACCCCGTACACTGCCCAAACACCACTGCACTGCCCTAAACCCTGAAACACCAGCCCCAGCATGACCGCCTACACTGCCCGAAAACCACTGCACTGCCCTAAACCCTGAAACACCAGCCCCAGCACGACCCCCTACACTGTCCGAACACCACTGCACTACCCTAAACCCTCAAACACCAGCCCCAGCACGACCCCCTACACTGCCCGAACACCACTGCACTGCCCTAAACCCTGAAACACCAGCCCCAGCAAGACCCCCTACACTGCCCGAACACCACTGCACTGCCCTAAACCCTGAAACACCACCCCCAGCAAGACCCCCTACACTGCCCGAACACCACTGCACTAAAGCCTGAAACACCACCCCCAGCAAGACCACCTACACTGGCCGAACACCACTGCACTGCCCTAAACCCTGAAACACCACCCCCTGCACGACCCCGTACACTGCCCAAACACCACTGCACTGCCCTAAACCCTGAAACACCACCCCTGCACGACCCCCTACACTGCCCGAACACCACTGCACTGCCCTAAACCCTGAAACACCACCCCTCAGCACGACACCCTACACTGCCCGAACACCACTGCACTGCCCTAAACCCTGAAACACCACCCCCAGCACGACCCCCTACACTGCCCAAACACCACTGCACTGCCCTAAACCCTGAAACACCACCCCCAGCACGACCCCCTACACTGCCCGAACACCACTGCACTGCCCTAAACCCTGAAACATCAACCCCAGCAAGACCCCCTACACTGCCTGAACACCACTGCCCTAAACCCTGAAACACCACCCCTACACTGCACGAACACCACTGCACTGCCCTAAACCCTGAAACACCACCTCCAGCAAAACCCCCTACACTGCCTGAACACCATTGCTCTGCCCTAAATCCTGAAACACTAGCCCCAGCACGACCCCCTACACTGCCCAAACACCACTGCACTGCCCTAAACCCTGAAACACCAGCCCCAGCACGACCCCCTACACTGCCCGAACACCACTGCACTGCCCTAAACCCTGAAACACCAGCCCCAGCAAGACCCCCTACACTGCCCGAACACCACTGCAGTGCCCTAGACTCTGAAACACCAGCCCCAGCAAGACCCCCTACACTGCCCGAACACCACTGCACTGCCCTAAACCCTGAAACACCAGCCCCAGCACGACCCCCTACACTGCCCGAACACCACTGCACTGCCCTAAACCCTGAAACACCAGCCCCAGCACGACCACCTACACTGCCCGAACACCACTGCACTGCCCTAAACCCTGAAACACCACCCCCTGCATGACCCCCTACACTGCCCGAACACCACTGCACTGCCCTAAACCCTGAAACACCACAACCTGCAGCACCCCCTACACAGCCCGAACACCACTGCACTGCCCTAAACCCTGAAACACCACCCCTGCACCGCCCCTACACTGCCCGAACACCACTGCACTGCCCTAAACCCTGAAACACCACCCCCAGCACAGCCCCCTTTACTGCTCGAACACCACTGCACTGCCCCAAACCCTGAAACACCACCCCCAGCACGACCCCCTACACTGCCCGAACACCACTGCCCTAAACCCTGAAACACCACCCCTGCACGACCCCCTACACTGCCCGAACACCACTGCACTGCCCTAAACCCTGAAACACCACCCCCTACACTGCCCGAACACCACTGCACTGCCCTAAACCCTGAAACACCACCCCCAGCACGACCCCCTACACTGCCCGAACACCACTGCACTGCCCTAAACCCTGAAACACCACCCCCTGCACCGCCCCCTACACTGCCCGAACACCACTGCACTGCCCTAAACCCTGAAACACCACCCCCTACACTGCCCGAACACCACTGCACTGCCCTAAACCCCGAAACACTACCCCCAGCAAGACCCCCTACACTGCCCGAACACCACTGCCCCTAAACCCTGAAACACCACCCCCAGCAAGACCCCCTATACTGCCCGTACACCACTGCACTGCCCTAAACCCTGAAACACCACCCCCAGCATGACCCCCTACACTGCCCGAACACCACTACACTGCCCTAAACCCTGAAACACCACCCCCAGCACGACCCCCTACACTGCCCGAACACCACTGCACTGCCCTAAACCATGAAACACCAGCCCCAGCACGACCCCTACACTGCCCGAACACCACTGCACTGCCCTAAACCCTGAAACACCACCCCCAGCACGACCCCCTACACTGCCCGAACACCACTGCACTGCCCTAAACCCTGAAACACCAGCCCCAGCACAACCCCGTACACTGCCCAAACACCACTGCACTGCCCTAAACCCTGAAACACCAACCCCAGCATGACCGCCTACACTGCCCGAAAACCACTGCACTGCCCTAAACCCTGAAACACCAGCCCCAGCACGACCCCTACACTGTCCGAACACCACTGCACTACCCTAAACCCTCAAACACCAGCCCCAGCACGACCCCCTACACTGCCCGAACACCACTGCACTGCCCTAAACCCTGAAACACCAGCCCCAGCAAGACCCCCTACACTGCCCGAACACCACTGCACTGCCCTAAACCCTGAAACACCACCCCCAGCACGACCCCCTACACTGCCCGAACACCACTGCACTAAATCCTGAAACACCACCCCCAGCAAGACCACCTACACTGGCCGAACACCACTGCACTGCCCTAAACCCTGAAACACCACCCCCTGCACGACCCCCTACACTGCCCAAACACCACTGCACTGCCCTAAACCCTGAAACACCACCCCTGCACGACCCCCTACACTGCCCGAACACCACTGCACTGCCCTAAACCCTGAAACACCAACCCTCAGCACGACACCCTACACTGCCCGAACACCACTGCACTGCCCTAAACCCTGAAACACCACCCCCAGCACGACCCCCTACACTGCCCAAACACCACTGCACTGCCCTAAACCCTGAAACACCACCCCCAGCACGACCCCCTACACTGCCCGAACACCACTGCACTGCCCTAAACCCTGAAACATCAACCCCAGCAAGACCCCCTACACTGCCTGAACACCACTGCCCTAAACCCTGAAACACCACCCCTACACTGCACGAACACCACTGCACTGCCCTAAACCCTGAAACACCACCTCCAGCAAAACCCCCTACACTGCCTGAACACCATTGCTCTGCCCTAAATCCTGAAACACTAGCCCAAGCACGACCCCCTACACTGCCCAAACACCACTGCACAGCCCTAAACCCTGAAACACCAGCCCCAGCACGACCCCCTACACTGCCCGAACACCACTGCACTGCCCTAAACCCTGAAACACCAGCCCCAGCAAGACCCCCTACACTGCCCGAACACCACTGCAGTGCCCTAGACTCTGAAACACCAGCCCCAGCAAGACCCCCTACACTGCCCGAACACCACTGCACTGCCCTAAACCCTGAAAGACCAGCCCCAGCATGACCCCCTACACTGCCCGAACACCACTGCACTGCCCTAAACCCTGAAACACCAGCCCCAGCACGACCACCTACACTGCCCGAACACCACTGCACTGCCCTAAACCCTGAAACACCAGCCCCAGCACGACCCCCTACACTGCCCGAACACCACTGTACTGCCCTAAACCCTGAAACACCAGCCCCAGCACGACCCCCTACACTGCCCGAACACCACTGCACTGCCCTAAACCCTGAAACACCAACCCCTGCATGACCCCCTACACTGCCCGAACACCACTGCACTGCCCTAAACCCTGAAACACCACAACCTGCAGCACCCCCTACACTGCCCGAACACCACTGCACTGCCCTAAACCCTGAAACACCACCCCCTGCACCGCCCCCTACACTGCCCGAACACCACTGCACTGCCCTAAACCCTGAAACACCACCCCCAGCACAGCCCCCTTTACTGCTCGAACACCACTGCACTGCCCCAAACCCTGAAACACCACCCCCAGCACGACCCCCTACACTGCCCGAACACCACTGCCCTAAACCCTGAAACACCACCCCCTGCACGACCCCTACACTGCCCGAACACCACTGCACTGCCCTAAACCCTGAAACACCACCCCTACACTGCCCGAACACCACTGCACTGCCCTAAACCCTGAAACACCACCCCCAGCACGACCCCCTACACTGCCCGAACACCACTGCACTGCCCTAAACCCTAAAACACCCCCCCAGCATTACCCCCTACACTGCCCAAACACCACTGCACTGCTCTAAACCCTAGAACACTACCCCCAGCACGACCCCCTACACTACCCGAACACCACTGCACTACCCTAAACCCTAAACTACTACCCCCAGCACAACCCCCTACACTACCCGAACACGACTGCACTGCCCTAAACCCTCAAACACTCCCCCAGCACGACCCCCTACACTACCCGAACACCACTGCACTGCCCTAAACCCTAAAACACTCCCCCCAGCACGACACTCTACACTACCCGAACACCACTGCACTGCCCTAAACCCTAAAACACTCCCCCAGCACGACCCCCTACACTACCCAAACACCACTGCACTGCACTGCCCTAAACCCTAAAACACTACCCCCGCATGACCCCCTACACTACCCAAACACCAATGCACTACCCTAATCCCTAAAACACTACCCCCCGCATGACCCCCTACACTACCCTAAACCCTAAAACACTACCCCCGCACGACTCCCTACACTACCCAAAGACCACTGCACTACCCTAAACCCTAAAACACGACCTCCTACACTACACAAACACCACTGCACTACCCTAAACCCTAAAACACTACCCCCTGCACTACACAAACACCACTGCACTACCCTAAACCCTAAAAAACTACCCCCAGCACGAACCACTACACTACCCAAACACCACTGCACTACCCTAAACCCTAAAAAACTACCCCCAGCAGTACCCCCTACACTACCCAAACACCACTGCACTACCCTAAATCACTACCCCAGCACGACCCCCTACACTACCCAAACACCACTGCACTACTCTAAACCCTAAAACACTCCCCCCAGCACGACTCCCTACACTACCCAAACACCACTGCACTATCCTAAACCCTAAATCTACCCCCAGCATGACCCCCTACACTACACAAACACCACTGCACTACCCTAAACCCTAAAACACTACCCCCAGCACGACCCTCTTCACTACCTAAACACAACTCCACAATTTGTTACAGGCGTTGCAACGCAGGCCTGTGGTGCTTACTGGAAGTACCTAGTGGGCTAGTTGGGCCCCAGGGACCCTCAGGATTCAAGGTGACCTAATCCCCAACTTAAAACGCACCACGGGGCGCGTTTGCACAGTGGTGAAGGGAGGGGCGGGGCCTCAGGTGACATGTGCGCAAACACGCCCTGTGGTGCGTTTTAAGTTGGGGAATTAATTCCCTTTGAATCCTGAGGGACCCTGGGGGCCAACTAGCCCACCAGGTACCTTCAGTAAGCACAACAGAGTTGCGTTGCAGAGAGGTGAAAAAAGGTGCGTGGCCTCGGAACGCCTCTCTGCAACTCAGCTATGTGGTCCTAACTGTAGGTACCTGGGGGGCTAGTTGGGCCCCAGGGACCCTCAGAATTCAAGGCGACTTAATCCCGCAACTTAAAACGCGCCACGGGGTGCGTTTGCACACATGTCACCTCAGGCCCCCCCTCCCTTCACCACTGTGCAAACGCGCCGTGTAGCGCGTTTTAAGAGGTAGTTTTAATCCCCCTGCCCTATTATGTACTAGGGACTTGCAGAGGAGGTCATGCTAATCACAGGGGTACCCTAACGCATAGTGTTCCCTAGTGTATGTAGGTGTTTTCACTGTATTCTAAGTGTCTTTTAGCATAGCACTGGCTCTGGTTAGTCAGAGTCAGTTACCACCAGTACCCGTCTGAAAAAGTTGTGGGCACAGGATGATTTTGCAACAAGGCCTCTTTCTGCTCCTCTGTTGGTTCTTTCTGCACATCTTTTGCTTCTTTCTGTGCGTTTTTTCTTCTTTCTTCACATGTCCTACCTCTGTGGGCATAGTTAGAAACTAGCATTTAAAAAAACCTTTGAAATTCACTTAAAAATCATAGGTTTCAGGCACGTTATAGTTAGAAATTAGCATTTAAAAACCTTTGAAATTCACTGAAAAAACCATAGGTTTCAGACACGTTATAGCTAGAAATTAGCATTTAAAAACCTTTGAAATTCACTGAAAAAACCATAGGTTTTAGGGACAGTTATAGTTAGTTGGACATTTCACTCGTACAAAACCATAGAAATTCCCCCGTTATAGTTAGTTCAGCTAACTAAAACTCGCGCCCCGCAATGCACTGCTGATGACGTCACATATTACATCACTCATGACATGGTCAGTGACATCACTGATGACATCACTGATGACATCTCAAATGACATCACTGATGACATCATCCATGTGATAATTTCATGCATCTTCTCACACCCTAATATAACTTTTGATACACCCACTCTAAATTACAGACTGCCATTCTCAAAACCATAGACACTCCAACACCAAAAACTACATACCCACTCACTGATTCTTAGGTCTACACACACATCCACTCACTCACCCGTACAGTCACTCATACTTAGTCACTCAGTACAGGACTATCATATGCACTCATACACCTATATAAACACTCACACACCGCCACTCATCCATAGAGGTACTCACACACCTAGTCAGTCATGCAAAAACTTAATCACACACCCATTTACTCACCTATACAGTTATACACACACCAGCTCACTTACTCATACAAATACTAGCACATTCTTACGCTCTTATACAATCACTGATACAAGTACACACTCATCCATACAGCCACTCTCACAATCACACACTCTCACTTATAGCCATTTATATACTCCAACACACATATATACTGCCTTTCACATATGTAGTTACTCACACATGTACCACTGAGATATACATTCAATCACTAACACACCCATACACACACTCACCCACCCATACAGTCCATCACAGATGCACTCTTGAAACCATGCACCCAGTGAATCACCAACTCACACATCTATGCACAGAGTCACACACACCCCACCCACACAAACACTCAGGCACCCATACAGATACTCAGACAATCAATCAATAACCCATGTAGACACTCATGTAGCTATTCAGAAAGCCATGCAGCCGCTTACAAACCAACAGACAGACGGATACAGACATTCACACAGTTTAGTCACTAACCCATGCATTCAGTAAGATACATTTAATCACTCACTTGTAGAGTCAGTCACTCACGTACTAAATCATCCATTCAGACACTTATACACCCACTCATTCTTCAATACGCCTTTCCCTATATATATTAAACATATTTAAACTTTACAGAAACACACAGTCACTGGATGATGTCATCAGTGATGTCATCAGTGATGTCATTTGAGATGTCATCAGTGATGTCATCAGTGATGTCACTGACCATGTCATGAGTGATGTAATATGTGACGTCACCAGCAGTGCATTGCGGGGGCACGAGTTATAGTTAGCTGAACTAACTATAACGGGGGAATTTCTATGGTTTTGTACGAGTGAAATGTCCAACTAACTATAACTGTCCCTAAAACCTATGGTTTTTTCAGTGAATATATATATATATATATATATATATATATATATATATATATATATATATATATATATAATCCTGGTTCAATCCCCACCATCCACCGGCGAAGGAAAACAGGTACGGACCACTCTCTGGAATAATTTTCAATGCAGTGCTTTATTTAGATGGCATCTACACGGCGACTAGTCAGTCCTGGCCAGTGCCTCAGCATGACGCGTTTCGACCGTAACAGATCGGTCTTGATCACATGACGCGCTACTACGTACGATGCATTTAAATAGTGAAAAAAGTCAAATCACACCTTTAAACAATTAAACTCATGTTGCGTGGTACAAGAAAAATGGACAACAGACTCTAAAATGCAGAATTACAATGATACAAAATGCTATTGATGATAAATATCTAAAACCATTATAAAAACAGAATCATAAATACAATGGAATTTGATAGATAATTAATTAAGAACATAATGTTAAAAAATTCATTTGGTCCAGGTATGAGTGCATGGTGCACTATATATGAAAAGAGCCTAGACCAATACCTTATATTTTAAAGGGAAATGTGCAAATAGCAAATGTAAACAAGTACTCAAGTGCAAAATAGAGTCCAGATTAGGCCATCAAAAAAAACCACAAATCACATGAACTGTAAGATTTGGCAGGCATGAAAAAAGTGCAAAATTGTGCAAGTGCAGAAAAATATAAAACTTATAATGCATCTAAAAACTTCACCCGGAGCCCCGGGCGAAGCCCATATTACTGTAAACATTAAACATAGCAGCATATATTTTTGGCAAGTGCCCAACTTGGTTTCATCAATCAGTTTGAAGCCATGATAGTAATATAAATAAACATCTAATGAGTCCATACTTTAAAGAAGAATTCATGAAGCTCTAATACAGCGAATATGATTTCTTTACACAGTGTACAGAAAAAGGCCTTCATGTATATAATTAGTTGAGGACAACGAGAAACTCAATATAAAGGTCATCACAAACACTAAAGCGCCGGAAGGAAGATGACTGGTCTCCTCCACGGGAACCGTAGACTCGAGCAACCCGAGGTCGCCTGTGAGGAGTCGACGACAGCTTCAAAAGCAGAAGCCCAAAGGGAGGACAATGAGTCTGGGCCGGATCACTGTACAGCGGGATGGCACCCTGCAGGCCACAGATACGGAGATCGTTCCGGACTCTGTGGAGGCGACTCCAGAACAGATACCAGGCACGAGCGGCTCCGGTGGAGGGAGAGAATGATCTTCTTGAATTGTAACGTATTTGATGTTTTGTTGAGCTAAATTAGTGGGAGCCTGAACTGAGCTGAGGCATATGAGCAAGACCCGTTCTCTTTTCGGGAGGGAGTGATTGGACCGTGGCATAGTGAGAATACAGGGCCTTGGTCCCGAGATTGTTGTACCATGGGGGTTCGCCCTCCTCTTACCCGATCTGGGGATATTTCCTCTGGTCGGGACAGTATGCGGGTCGAGGGTCTGGCCAGCTGTTGAAGATATAATGGATAGGGGCTGCCGGTGGAGCAGCAGTGTCCCCAACAGAGACTCGGTTCGCCGGGGAAGCTTGAGAGCGATCTCGCACCCCGGAGTAACCAACTCTCTTGCACAGCATTATCTGTCTGTCCTCCCTGGTGCAGCTTCCTGGCAGGAGGTGGAGACAGCATTGTTGAAAGCAGACCTGGCCCAGGTAGCTGAAAGGAAATCTCCTCCCCCTACTCTCTATTCTATGAAGGCTCAGGCAAGTGAAAGGAAATCTCCTCCCCCTACTCTCTATTCAATGCAGGTCCTATTCAGCCCAGCCCTTACCCATCAGACTGCTGGAGCCAAAGCCCTCTCCAGCCCCTTGCTGTCACTCACAAACCAGACATGGAATACACAAACCTAGCAGAGGCATACTGGATGGTTAGGCAAGAAAATACCTACTTTCTAAAAGTGGTATTTTCAAACACAGAATGTAAAAATCACCCACACTAAAAGATGCATTTTAACATTCTGAGCTCAGGCATACTAAACTTTATTTTTCCATCTCGTTCCTAGGGTCAGTTATGTTTATAAGATGTTATAAACTAACTCCCCATTCTGGCCTACGGGAACAGATAGCCTTGCAATAGTGAAAAACAAAATTGGCTGTAATTCACTATCAGGACATGCCACACACATCAGGGCATGTCCTACCTTTCACATACAATGCACCCTGCCTTGGGCCTACCTTAGGGGTGACTAACATGTAGAAAACGGAAGGTTTAGGGACTGGCAAGTGGGTGCACTTACCAAGTCGACATGGCAGTCCCAGACTGCACACAGGCTCTGCAATGGCAGGCCTGAGGAATATTTTACAAGCTGCTTCTGTGGGTGGCACAATCAGTGCTGCAAGCCCACCAGCAGCATTTGATTTACAGGCCCTGGGCACACATGGTGCACTGTACTAGGGTCTGACAAGTAAATCAAATAAGCCAATTATGGAATCACTAATCCATACAACAATTTACAGGGAGAGCATATGCACTTTAGCACTGATCAGCAGTGGTGAAGTGCCAAGAGTCATAAAACCAACAAAAACAGGTCAGAAAAAAATACAGGAGGAAGGCAAAAAGTTCAGGGATGACCCTGCAAAAAGGGCCAAGTCCAACACAACCCCCTTCCAGCCTAAACGCACGGTAGACCAATCACTACCTTGATGGGCTTCCCTGCTTTGGGTGATAGAACATGGACCCTGGCCCGCAACTGCTGGGGCATACTCCAGTTGTACGCCAATCTGAACCCATTTGGATCCCTCTGTCCATACTCTCAGGGCCCACTAAGCTAACCCATGGGGAACCCTTCTCCTCACCTGTGGACACCATCTGTGCAGCACCTAACCTTAGCTTGCTCACAGGTGTGTCCCAACAGACAGACAGTACCCAGATGGCCAAAACAGAGGTGTGGCCCAGTCCACCCCCGGGGTGTGACTCCGGTCCCTCTCCCAGGGGCAACTCTGTCCACCAGGACAGCAAGCCACAGTGGCCACTGACATCTGTCAGTGATGAGAACCAGGCCCCAGGCCTTTCATGGTTCTCCAACCTCCGTGGCGTCAGAGAGCGGGGGGCAGTAGCCCCAGGTGCCTGGCACCCTTGGTCCACTCTCCCTCCTGTCAGGTCAGGTATGACATCCTGACACTGACCCACCAGCCCCGGGCCTGTACCTGGTGGCTGGACAGGAAACTGGGGTGGGCTTTCCCACACCCGGTCCTCCTCCTTGGGGCTCTTCACCCTCCCACCTGGAGCGGTACCCCCTTCCAGAATTGTCAGGGCACCTGTGGCAGGTGTCCTGCACAATTCGCCCACCAGTTCATGGGTTCTATCCTGCAACTGGGATCCCAGCTTAGGGTCTGTACCCTTAGACTGGGCAGAGGTCAGGGGTGAGGCTGCCCTCTCCCCGCCCCCCCTACTGGGGCCATGCACCCTCCCACCTGGAGCGGTGCCCACAGAAGGCAAACCGGTAGGGGCACTGTTAGCAGTTGCCCTTCCCTCCAGGTCAGGCAACACCTGAACCTGGTTTCCCAACCCAGGGACTAAACCATGTGGTTGAACACTTGCCCGGCGCACCAGGACTTCCTTGGGAGCACACATGCCCCCTGAGGGTAACACATAACTCATGTGTCGTGTGACAGTCTGCCTGGCGCAGATCTCCCGACCCCTGTCCATCTGACAGTGCATGAAGATCCCCCAGGACAGAAGTGGGGTGTCAGCATGGTCACTCCTAGGAGACTCAGCCCTTCTGGCTGGCCCCTGACCCACTGGTTCTTCCACTGGGGACTCTCTCCCCCTCTCATCCCTCAATCTGGACTTCTGCACCATCCACTTAGGAGTGGCACTGCCAGACACCAGAACTGATGGAGGTCTGCTTACAGACACTCCACGTTCTCCTGACACTAGGAGATCCCCCTCAAATGGACTACTAGTACAGCTTAGGCTCCCTACCTGGTGTTCCCTTAAGGAACAATCCAGGCCCTGAGACTGAGGTGGGGCACTATCGGGACACATCCCAGTCTCACTCCTCCTAGGAGACAGGACGTGAGGCCCTACAACCTTCCCACTACAACGGGACCTAGCTGGGCTACTCTGAACCTCTCCCACCACTCTGGGCTGGAAGATACCTGAGCCGCTCCTCTTAGGATCACCCCCAGATGCCTCTTCAGTCCCTCTGGAATCCACCAAAAGGTCTGCCTCCAGTGTGAGCTCCCTGGGGTCAGAGAACTCACATTCCACCAGGCGTTGGCATAGCTCTGGAAAATGGGGACTTAAAATATGCTCTCCACGAATTGAGTCATACAACCCCACACAGGTGTTAACCAAGCTATCCTTCACCTCACCATCCAGTGCCTCCCACACGTACCCCACACCACTCTCCTGAGGTTGGCAAGACAGTATCTGACTGTCTCTGTCACTCAACCCACACTCTTCTGGGCGGTCTTCACACTCACACACCAGGACTTCAACCATGGGGGAACCCCTCTCCCTGTACCTCTCATCTAGAGTCAGTAGAGTGTCCCTCCCACCACTAGGACTATGAACCCCTGTGCCAGTTCCCCAATCCACCTCAGGGACACTGCACACCACTGGCGCTACCTCATATCCTTGAACCCCCTGGTGTATGTTAACCCCCTCCTTCAAGTCAGGCGCCACATCTCTGGGTGTGTGTACTACTCCCTCAGCACTAGATAACTCAGTTTTGCTGCCACCATCTGAGCTGGACTCCACCTCCAACCCAGCCAAGCTCACTTACTGAGCTACACACATTTCTTCTTCTTGGGTTAAGGCCCTTTTGGCCTCAGCCCTCTCGAGCTCCTCATCAAGCTCTCTCAGCCTCTGCTCACAAGCCAGAAGCCAGCCAACTTTTTCTGTTTCCTCCTCACTTTCAGAGAACTCCTCCTCCTCAGACTCAACTGGTAGTGTTGGCCCCCAGTGGGGTAACTCATAATGAAATAGGGACGCCTCTAGATCCTCCCTGGACCTTCTCCTCACAGGCAGCCCCCTTTCCTTGCAGAACACATGTAGCTCCCTCATTGTGTAGATGAACATGTGCCTGAAGTCAAGTTCCATTTTGCAACAACTAACCAGAGTCTCAGTATAAAAAAATACTTCCAGGAGGACACCAGAAAAAACAGTATGTGGTTGCGTAATGGCCTGCACTCACTAGTAGTGTACACTAATCACTGTATGTAAATCATAAATGCAAGTCCAAATCCTCACCGCTGACCACCAATGTTAGAAATGGGGGTCTCTAGTTGGCAGAGGTAGGTACCTTTGACCAAGTAGGGGCCCTTGCTTCTAGTCAGGGTAAGGGGGCTACACTCCTAAAATAACCCCTGCTCACCCCCTTGGTAGCTTGGCACGAGCAGGCAGGCTTATCTCAGAGGCAGTGTGTAAAGCATTTGTGAACACATACAGTAATACAGTGAAAACACTACAAATGGACACCACACCAGTTTAGAAAAATAGGTAATCTTTATCTAGACTTAACACAAGACCAAACAGCAAAAATCCACAATACAGTAATAAAAATATGACTTTCAGATGGTAGAAATAACTTAGTTCAATGTAGAGGGTAAATGCGACACTTTACTCTCAAAGTACTTTGGATGCGTCACGCAATACAAACAAAAGGGTCGCAGGGAAGGCGATGCGTCAGTTCCTTGCTTCGGGGGAGGCGGCGCACCTGTTCCTTACTGCAGCGCAGGGGAGGCGATGCGTCTGTTCCTTACCGGAGAGGAGGCGAAGCGTCTGTTTCTTACTGTGATCCGGTGCAATGCGACAAAATGGCGCCTCGATGCGATGCGACAATCCGGTGCAATGTGACAAAATGGCGTCTTTGATGCGATGCGACAACGTGGATGCGATGCGTGCACGCCCAACGGCCGTGCGGCGAAATCGATGAACTTTGGCGCCGCGACACGCTTCTCCGGTGATGCGACGGCAACCTCTGCGGCGGCGGAACGCTTCTCCGGTGATGCAACACGCTTCCTCGGCGATGCGACGGCAAACAGCTGCGGCGGCGACACGCTTCTTCGGTGATGCGACGGCAACTGCTGCGGCGGCGACACGCTCCTTCCTCGTTGCGTCGCGCTTCCAGCTCCCAGCGACACGCAGTCTCCAGAGGGCCCAAAACAACAGCAGGCACCTCTCTGCAGGTAGAACTCCCAGCAAGGGAATTCAGGGGGAGCTGGTGGTGAAGTCTTTGTGTCTCTGAGACTTCAGAACAGGAGGCAAGCTCAACTTCAAGCCCTTGGAGATCTTCCTCAAGATAGTAAAAGTACACACAAAGTTCCTTTTCTCCTTTCCTTGGCAATGAGTAACCACTGCAGGCCAACCCCAAACAGCAAACAGCACAGGGGCAGTCTCCTCCTTCAGCTTCCTTGGTTTCTCTCCTTGGCAAAGGTTCGTCTTGATTCCCAAAAGTGATCTAAAGTTCTGGGGTCTGGGCCCCAATATTTATACTGCAAAATCCTTTGTTCTCTGATGGCAGAGAGTGTCTGTGCCCAGTCAAAACCAGTTCTGTCCTCCCTGGTGCAGCTTCCTGGCAGGAGGTGGAGACAGCATTGTTGAAAGCAGACCTGGCCCAGGTAGCTGAAAGGAAATCTCCTCCCCCTACTCTCTATTCTATGAAGGCTCAGGCAAGTGAAAGGAAATCTCCTCCCCCTACTCTCTATTCAATGCAGGTCCTATTCAGCCCAGCCCTGACCCATCAGACTGCTGGAGCCAAAGCCCTCTCCAGCACCCTGTCACTCACAAACCAGACATGGAATACACAAACCTAGCAGAGGCATACTGGATGGTTAGGCAAGAAAATACCTACTTTCTAAAAGTGGTATTTTCAAACACAGAATGTAAAAATCACCCACACTAAAAGATGCATTTTAACATTCTGAGCTCAGGCATACTAAACTTTATTTTTCCATCTTGTTCCTAGGGTCAGTTATGTTTATAGGAGGTTATAAACTAACTCCCCATTCTGGCCTATGGGAACAGATAGCCTTGCAATAGTGAAAAACGAAATTGGCTGTAATTCACTATCAGGACATGCCACACACATCAGGTCATGTCCTACCTTTCACATACAATGCACCCTGCCCTTGGGCCTACCTTAGGGGTGACTAACATGTAGAAAAGGGAAGGTTTAGGGACTGGCAAGTGGGTGCACTTGCCAAGTCGACATGGCAGTCCCAGACTGCACATAGGCTCTGCAATGGCAGGCCTGAGCCATATTTTACAAGCTGCTTCTGTGGGTGGCACAATCAGTGCTGCAAGCCAACCAGCAGCATTTGATTTACAGGCCCTGGGCACACATGGTGCACTGTACTAGGGTCTGACAAGTAAATCAAATAAGCCAATCATGGAGTCACTAATCCATACAACAATTTACAGGGTGAGCATATGCACTTTAGCACTGATCAGCAGTGGTGAAGTGCCCAGAGTCATAAAACCAACAAAAACAGGTCAGAAAAAAATACAGGAGGAAGGCAAAAAGTTCAGGGATGACCCTGCAAAAAGGGCCAAGTCCAACACCATGATATCTCTTCTTATGAAACCGGACTGCTTTTCCCACTTACCCCAGAAATTAGTCTCAAGAGTCGCGGACAGCCGTACATGCCTGCATGTTCCTTCAGTGGCCACAGAGGCATGTGCGTAGGCACCTCCTGCCTCTTTGGCTCTCCAGAGCCACAACGTCTTATTTACTTATCAATGTGTCCTCTGAGGGAAGCAGGAACAGTGCCAGGACGTGGAATGTTCTGCGCTAAATAGCAGTTTGCCTAGTAGAGTGCGCCCCATATACAGGAAATGAGCTATTTTCTGGGCCTTTGATATTAATTTGGCACTATCCCTAAGTGGCAAGCAGAGGCCGATCCTTCCCTCAACACAGGAAAGCGGGTGTTTGTCAAACAATCCCTCAAGTAGTCTCCACAAACTGCTGCTTTTGAAGTTACACATTCTTCCTGTTTGCTTCTCTGACAGCTTGAGATGTCTACTGTGTTTCACATGATGAAAAAATTTATAGGGCCTAATTTACAACAAAATGACGCAGCGCCGCACCGCAACCCATTTTGCTGCACCGAGCTGCGTCATTTCAAAAGCGCAAGGATGCCTCGTATTTAAAACAATAGGACACATCCCTGTGCTTTCCTCTGTGCTGGCGTACAATTGGCTGCCATGCACCAATGCATGCACCCTTGCACCATGGTGAAAGGGACACCTTCCTGCACAAAAACAATCATTGATGGCGTTTTCCTCTTTCTATGTGTGCTGCAGAATGCAGCCCACACAAAAAGAGGAAAAAACAAGGAGAACTAAAAGTATTTCTCCTTGTGGCACCTCCTTACGCCTCCCCTGAGAAGGCGTAGGATTCTGACGCATTCCCAGGTTTACGAAACGTTGTAAATCTGGGAAAGCGGCAGAATCCATGGGTGTTGCGTGGGAACACCCACAGCAACACCCATGGCATGCCCCTTTCACGCAAAGTGATGCATGAAAAGGAGCCATATTTACAAGGCCATGAAAAGCCATGCAGAGTGGCTTTGCGTGGCCTTGTAAATATGGGCCAGCACACTGCGCCGCCGGTGCGTCAAAAAAGAGACGCACCGGTGGCGCAAGGGGCTTGTAAATAAGCCCCATAGTACATAGTTGTTCACGAACAACCACTGAGTGATCGGAGTGTCATTCATAGTGAGTGACAGCATTTTGCCTTTTACATCTGAGTCCACGTTGGGAAGGTACAAGCTCCTACATGTTAAGAAGTCTACCTCGGAGACAATTTGTTTTACTGTGTATCACTCACTAGACTGCGGCCTCACCTTCTGAATGTGGGAAACAGGCTCCAAGAAAGTGACGGAAACTTGGTGGGCATTGAGAGGGGGCAGACAAGCGCCTGCCATCTCATCCCGCCCCCTTCATTCTTCCCATGAGTATCTGGTGCACACCGCTGCCTGTACCCCAGCAGACCTCATGTCTATTAACATTCTTCTTGTATTTTGAAGCAAGGGGGTAGCCAGAGAAATAAAACAGCCCCCACGTCCAACCATATACCAAATTACACTGACCAAGTGAGCAGAACAATAATTCAGCACATTATTCTTCAGAGGGAATTCTGAAATTCCTTCCATCTCTTCATCCTGCTATTTATTTTGCATCTTTCTTTCTTTTCATCCTTCATTACATCATTTCATTCATCCATACGTTTTCATCCACCTTCCCTCAGTATCTCCATCATTTTCCTTCCATCATTCATCATATCCAGCTATCCTTTTCTAGATCTAGCTTTCCTTCTTTCTTTCTGTTTGCTCATCTATTAATCCTTCTCACCATCCATTCATCCCTGCTTCCATCCATCTCCCATCCATCCTCCCTCCTTCTATAAATCCACCCATCCATCCTTCCATTCATCCATCAATCTCTGCACCCATACATCCATCTCTCCATCTTCCTGTCTCCATCCCTCTCTATAGCCATACACCCCACTACCCCTTTCCTTCCCTCTCTTCATTTTATGCTCTCGTCTCCCGTTTGTTCCCCCACCTCACAGCTGCTTTAACTATTCCCTTGCAGAAGTACTTAAGAGCTTCTGTTTAGAGTCCAATGTCTCATATTGCAGTAAAATGAGTTATAAACTGTTTACCTGCCTCATGTTACACAGCCCTACCCAGTGGCTCTCCCCCTAACTCAAGCTGCTAAGGTGGTTGGTTCATGATGCCCTGGATTTGAAGCGTGGGCACATATGGGCAGCAGGCACTCGGTAACAGATAGCCACATGCACATGGGGTCTGCTGTGGGGAGGACCCATGGGCGTAGGAGCTGTGGGGGACGGGGGGATTCATCCCTCCCAGATATTGGAGGTGGGGGGACATAGGGGACAAGGGTGGGGGGACAAACGACCCTGCAGTTTAAGAAGGGACAGTGATGCCGTAGCCCCTGTCTAAAGTGCTTTCGTTTTCCAGTGCATTAAAAGCATGGGGACTGAAAGACGAATGAAGTTTAAACGGGCTGCTGACTTAAATTCACCATGTCTCTTTTCCCGAATGCAAGCACCCAATGCTCATTGCACTAAAAGCGCCTCAGATCCCCGGCCCCACCCGCCTCCTGTGCTGTGCTGTTCATAGGCCTTGTAAAAGTAGAGGAGGATTTGTTTTTTTACTTCCTTCTTGTGCCCCCTGCGGTCTCACGCTCTCTTCAGCCCACTTGCAAGGTGTCAAGGCTTGGCGGGGACAGATAAACAGGGATGAATGGTTCCATTAGCATATCTCTTCCCATTGACAAATACACTGCAGTAGTAACTTGTCACACTCTAAACTACTACAAAGGAGAGGTTATGAAAGTTTCCTTTAAAATATAAATGAGCAAGACACTTTATTGTATTATTATATCGGCATTTCTGCAGCACTTTCCTAACCCTTGAGTCCCAAGGAGCTGTAACATTAAAATTTATGACAGAATATATATGTCAATCACTTTTTTTTATTTTCTTAGCATCTTGAAACCATTCATAACATAAGACACTATTTAAACAGAATCTTTAATGAATAAAAGTTATACTCTTTTATCATACGGCTCTATGAATGATTTTATTTAATGGCCTAGCCCTCCATGTCCATCCGCTCTTATTCCAGCTAATTGTTGCGTTTATCAAAGTGTATGGTGGGTGCTGTAGCCACTGTTGTGTTGCATTTTCCTTCCACATAAGCTGTTTTGATGATTATTGGGTGAACTTAGGGGCCTTTTAACTTTGTGAAACACTGTGATTGCACCTCTGAAGGTCGACACCCTTCATCTCATACCAAAATAGTCCAAACATAGGCCACAAGGCACTCACACACTTCTATCCATTTATACATTAGAATCAGTCAAGAGCAACCTATCTCTCCTCTTTTTCACCTCAAATTCATGGGTAAGAGCAGCAAAACCACATGGTACAAGCACAACTCTGATCACCACATACAACATATATGCAACCTTTGGGCATTAAAAAGGTACTAATGAGCTGAAACCTTTGCTCATACAGTGCTAGCATTTGTAAAATTGTCAATATAATGAAGTAATACCATCACAAAAGTATTGCATTATGCAGCATAACTTGCTTTTTACTGCCACATAATTTAGTCATTGCTACCACATAATTTGGTTGTCCCTGATCTGTGGGATGTTCTGAGAGTAAACCTCAGTTGATTAATATGGAGTTGGGCGAGCCAACAAATTGACAGGCGAGCTGAGTCAGATCCGAGCCAAAGGTCTGGCTCATCTCTTAGAGCCTGTGCGCGAGCTGAGCACTGAAAATGTTTGCCATGAAAAGCATACACCAAACATCACTTAAAATATGATAAAGTCTCTTCAAAATTCAAAAAAGATTATTTCTTTAACATGTAGAACGAATAAAATTAATAACAGTGGAGCTTGTCAAGTGCATAGCTACTTCGGAACGAAGTGTCCCAGCGCTGAAGGTCCAAAATCCCATCTACTGCGAGCTCACCGGAACCCAGGGAGTCAGTTCAATCTGAACCACCATGTTTTTAATTTTTCCCAGAAGATGAGGTTCGTGGGGGCCAGATGGACAGAAAGGGGCAGCGAGTTCCAGAGTTTGGATGCTAGGAAACTAAACAAACGGCCACCAAGACGCACTCTTTTGACGTTCAGGACGCAGACAACCTAGCCCCCGAAGATCTGAGGTTCCTCTGAGGAGCATAGTGTTGAATCAGAGGCTGCACATATAGAGGGCCACTATTTTCCAATGCTTTGTAGCAGTAGCACAGGCCTTTGAACGAGCGCCTCTGTCCACAGGAAGCCAGTGTAACTTGGAGAGTGCAGAGCCCATGGAGGTGCGTTCAGGGAGGTTAAGTAGCAAACGAGCCGCCGCATTCTGAACTCGTTAGAGTCTCATCATGTAAGACTGTGACAGCCTCAGTTATAGCACATTACAGTTGTCCAGCCTCTACATGATCAAGGCCTGGACCACTGTTTTTTTGTGGATTCTAGCAGCAAGCAGAGGATTTTTCTGAGGTTCTTAAGTATTCAAAAACTTTTCCCAGCCAAGGCTATAATTTGGCTGTCAAAGTACAGCTTCTGGTCGAACCAGGTACCCAGGTTTTTAACCCAGATTTGGGGCTGGGTAGAGAACCGAGAGTTTCAGGCCACCAGAAGGTCAACCAGATGTTGGGTTGTTTGCCCAGGATCAAAACCTCTGTCTTACTTGCATTCAACCTCAGACAGTTTTGCTCCATCCACCTGGCGACCTCCTCCAGACATGAACTTAGCAAGACAGCCGTGTTGACAGAATCTTGAGAGATGGTAATGTTGAACATAGTACCTTCAGCATATGTAGTGACTGTGAAAGCATGACATTCAATTATCTCCGCTAGGGGGTGCATGTATATATTAAATAAAGTTGGGCTCAGGGAGGGGTCCTGAGGTACCACCTGCTGTAGGGTAAACACTTTAGAATGGTATGGCTTTTGAAAAACCTGAAAGTTGTGCCCCTATATAAAAGAGGCAACCCACGGCAAGGCTGACACCACATCTCCACAGGTGCTCAATCAGCAGGTTGTGGGACATGTTGTTGAATGCCACACTGAGATCCAGCATCAAACAAGCTACAGTATCTCCAGTGTCCAAGATTTGGCATATGGATTCCATGGCTAAAAGCAGAGCCGACTGTGTCCTGTGAAGAAGATCGTTGGCCTCAATACATGTAGAGCTGTCAATTGACATGCTTCTCAATGATCTGGCAAGGAGCGGTAGCAATGAGATGGGTCTGTAGTTATCAGGTTTGGTAGGGTCCAACAACGGCTTTTTAAGAAGTGGGACTGCCATTGCATGCTTCCATTGCTGAGAAACCTGGTCTGCCGCCAGACAGCTGTTAAGTAGCTCATGGATCATGGGCAAGACAGCTTCCACACCTCATTCCAAAATGGAAGGCGATACTGGGTCAAGCGGGGAACCCGACTTGACAGATGCGAACAATGAGGACAGCTCCTCAAATTTGATATGTTTAAAATGCTGCAACCCAGAGCTATCGCCTGATGAGTTAAACCAGAAGTCTAGGCAGATAGTTTCTCTAGACTTCGCTGGAAAGGAGGCATAGATGTTTGCCACCTTATCGGAAAAGAACTGGGCTAGGGTATTGCAAACCTCCTCTGATGGTATGGTGGATGCCGAAACTTGGGACAGAGATGACAGTGACTTGACGATGGCAAAAACTTTTCATGAGGAATTCTGAGCCAACAGAATGTTATTGGAATAGTAGTCACAGCTAGCATGCTTGATTAGACTGTGGTACAGTTTAAGCACAGCCAAATAATTAGCTTTACTATCAGGATCATATGCCCTACGCCAAAGGCACTGAAGGTGCTTGCAGTTCTTTTGAGCCCTATGAGTTCGTCATTGAACCACTCAGCAGATGGTTTCTGTCTTCGAAAAGACAGATTGGACAAAGGAGCTATTTGGTCTCAGGCACCAATGATCCAGTTTTCCAGTTGGAGGTTGTCACTATCAACACGGCCAATCAGGGTGGGTCTACTAGAA